>BLBF01000050.1:8028824-8070358 GCA_015471245.1 Laticauda colubrina | reverse complement strand
AGTGCCACACAAGATGCTACCACCACACTTCCACGTAGAAAAAAGACTCACACCCACACAGAAGATGAGACACGACCACGGACCAGAAGCCGTACCGCAGCTGCACCACTACCCCTTTCAAACACCTGTGACCCATATAAGAAGCAAACTGACACCCACCATGAAGATGTGGCACGACCACGAATGCGAAGCCAAACAACAGGGTCACAGCTCACCAGCTCAAATCCCCCAGCAACTAAGACTAACCTGAGCACAACCAAGCCCCCACCTGAACAGAACACACCCCCAGCCAATCAGAACACAGCCAAGCCCCCACCCAATCAAGTCCCCCCCCCACTAGCAGTCAAAAGGAAGAAGCAGAGGCAAGCTCACATTACTCTGAGAAGCACAGAGCCAAAGAAACAAGCCTGAAGATGATGAATGAGACTTCATCGAAACGTTGCCTAGATACTTCTAATTTTACACGGGAGAAAACCCGAATAACCAAAGATACACACACACACACACACATATATATATATACACACATACACACATACGTACATACATATAATATATATATAAATAAAATGAACAGCATAAAGTAACCAGAATTCAGATGGATTAAGCATGGCTTTCTTGAAATGGTGGGGACTTTTTTTAGGAACAGTGTGGATGCTGGAGATTTTAAGTCTCATCCGTAACAACGGAGACCCTACCTGGTGCCAAACCACACCCAATTGGGATCGAGGTCCCTGGTTCGAGACAGTGATAGGATATAGGACAGCTCTGACCAACAAGTCACCACGCATTATTAGCTCCCACCTGCCTGCCCATCTTTTTGCCAAGTCTTTCTTCAAATCCAAAGCTAAGGTAAGAGGGAAATTATGTTCGTGGCAGGTTTCCATCCTACTGTAACTCTGATCATTGCTCTGTTAGTAAGCTCGAATGACTGAGCACAGTCAGGATTGAGGCCCAGTGTAGTGTATTCTATCATTGTTTTTTTTAAAAAAAAAACAAATAAGCAAACTTTGGGTTGTGGAGTGAACCAGAAACAAGCCAGAATCAATTTTACACTTGAGCACATGTTAGTGGTTTGGCTGATATCCCTGTAAATTGAACAGTCTTGGGAGGGATGCAAACCAAATCAGGAACAGGCCATGAAAACAGCATGAATACTGCCTCTATGGCATATGGTAGTTTTAAATATTGATCTAATGCACTAAAGCAAACCAGAGTTTAAATGAGGCCTCTGAGTTCAGTAAAGTTGGGGAAAACCTCATTGGGCTCATGTTCCATTCCCAGTGGTCCCCCTTTAGATGTGAAACAATTACAGGCAGTCCTCGACTTACAACCATAAATAAGCATTCAAAGTTACAACAGCACTGAAAAAAACGCCTTATGAGTGGTTCTCACACTTATGATCGTTGCAGCATCCCATGGTCATATGACTAAAATCTGGGTGCTTAGTAACCAGCATGTATTTATGATGGTTGCAGTGCCCTGTGGGTCATGTGAACTCCATATGTGGCCTTCCCAGCCAACTTCTGATAAGCAAAATCAATGGGGAAAGCCAGATTTACTTAACAACTGTGTGATTCACTGAATAACTGCAGTGTTTCATTTAACAACTGTGGCAAAAATGGGGTGCAACTCACTTAACAACTGCCTTGATTAACAATGAAAAATTTGGGCCCAACTGTGGTTGTAAGCCAAGGACTGCCTGTATTATAATTATTATTTAGCCCTGCCTACATTTATCACTGCCTACATTTATCACTCACTAGCAGGCCAGGGAAAGGAATAGAATCTATTTTGAGTTTAGAATCAATCTATTATGTTTGTTCACATGATCTCTGCTATTTTCTGAGGTTGCATCTAATTTTTTGGCATCTTCCAACCATCCCACATTTTTCTGTGCATAGATAATCTACACAGTCAGGAACCCCAAAGATGTCTTGGTGTCCCTCTATCATTTTGCTTCAATGTTTCATCCCTATAAAGACCCTGGTACCTTGGATCAATTTCTTGAGAGCTTTCTAAAAGGAGATGGTAAGTGAATAGGTGTAGAATAAATTTTGGACTTCTTCCCTCCTCATATGTCTACTTTTCTCTCAATCTTCCCATCTAATTCCTCTTGTAATTACAGTGCCTTTTGGATCCTGGTTTGACCATGTTAAAGGCTGGATGAACTTGAAGGACAAAGAGAACTTCTTCTTCATTACATATGAGGAGTTGCAAGAGGTTGTTATTATGTTATTTTGCTTGTCAGTTCAACTGGGTTTTATGAACAGAGATACAAAAACTAGGGGTAGCCGATTCCTGGATTTGACTGGGATGGTCAGATTCTGAAGGTAATTAAAAAGTGTGGGAATTCTCACACTATTCCTTAGGTGATAATCAGCAGAGATGACTGTCCTGCATTCACAGATCTTTGGCTAATTCGATGCTTTATGCTCTCCAAAATGTCTGTGAAAGAGACCTTCCCATATCTCTGTGCCATGAAGACGTAGCTTATTCTCTGCTAGATGACCGACTGAGTTTATGAGGGAATTATTATTTATCTACTCCCTATCAAGTGACTTTGGGCAGCTTACAATGTTCATAAATAACAGTATATTATTTGCTATGTTTCAGGAAAAATATATTTATGAGTCAAGTTTTCTTGTTTGCTCAGTAATCACAGTGCCTTTGAATGCCTATGTTCTCACAGCATTCAAAGCCATGATTAATTCAACTACAGTGTAATCAGTTAATCCCATTTTATTTATTTCCATGAAAGATTCAACCAAAAACTGATCACACCATCTAGGTTTGTGGGTTTTTTGGGTTAGATGAAAACATATAATTAATTTTGTCATACAGGTATGTGTACTGTTCTCTGAACTTGGTTGTTTCCTTGGAAATATTTTACTACCTAACTAGGAAATATCTTCAGTAAAAGTTGTGCATGGGATTTTTGCTGCTAATAACAATGATTATGTTACCTAGTTGCAATAAAACAGCGAACAAACAACCAAGCTCAGAGAGAACCACGAACTGCACAGTTCAACCCCATATTATAAATACTGTCTTCAATTAAACTGTGTATGTTTATGAAATGCATATGCTTAATACATGTATAACTCAATTGTCCATTTAACATAACACTCTGCCAGTTAAGAAGGGAATGAAGAAGACTGAATCTGTGCTGTCAAAATGCCTGACTGTACACAACAGTAGTCAATAGTGGCCATAATAGTAAGTACTTTATGATCCAGGTTGTAGTGAAAAAGAGATGATTATGACTGGCTAGGTCTTCCAGGGTAGAAAGGGGGATTAACACATTTATTGTGTCAAGATAGTGTCCCAGGGTTTTTATATCCAGAGTTTCTCAGACTCGGGCAACACCATTCAAACCAATTTTGAGGGGGGAAAAAAGAACGGCTGATTTTGTACTAAATCCTCCATTTGTCTGGTTCTGATTTGGCTTGTTGTGTTGATATAATCCATTGGGGCAGATTAAAAGACATCCAGTTAAACATTGCTCTGCGCTATGTATACATCTAGTTAATGACTTTGGATGCTTTACTGAAAAAGCATTCTGAAAACAATATTGTGGTAAAGGCTTGGGGGCACAATTGTTTTGGTCCCCTCCCTGGACTAGAGTTTCTCCATCAATGTAAGGGCATTGATGGTTTTGGAATAAACATGCTAGTTAAAATTGAGTTTGAAACATTTTCAGTGATGCCAGGTGTGTGCCACCCAGGGTAGTTTTCAGGTTGTCTTGTTTGGTTGTTCTCCAGGATCTGCGGGGGAGTGTTGTTCGTATCAGCCAGTTCTTAGGCAAAGTCTTAGATGATGCAGCCATTGACTCTGTGGTTGTGAATGCCTCCTTTGAATCCATGAAGAGTAATAAGATGTCCAACTTCTCACTCACTCCGAAGTTCATCATGAACCAAAAGAAAAGTGCTTTCCTTCGCAAAGGTGATGAAGGGATGAAAAAGGGAATCATCTGCCATCTGGATGCCAGGGTGATCTTTTAGGGCAGCAGTTCCCAACCTTGGCCATTTTCAGGGGTATGGACTTCAATGTCAAGAATTCTTATCTTTGGCCATGCTGGCAGTGGGATTCTGGGAGCTGGAGTCCCAAACTCAGAGGTGGTCAAGGTTGGGGTATATTATTTCACAGGGATGCCACTAAAACTCAACCTCGTTGCTTTCCTTGCCAGCTACACAGATTTTGAGCTATAAGATCTGGCAGAATCCTCTTCTGTCCTTCCAGTTCTTTCAGCTCCTTTCCAAGATCCAATATTCCAATATCACATTCTCTTTAGCATTTCTTTGGAAGCATTTATGCCACCTTGTTCATATCCGGTGTTGTAATCAAATGATTTTCAAGATTCGCTTCCTTCAGCCTGATTTACTTGCTTTGGGCTCTTAGGATTTGGCTTGTCTGCAAGAGACCAGATTGGTGAAAAAACACTTTAAAATATAGTGAATTAATTATAATGGGACATACACATGTTAACCTCACACATTCCAGCGTTCTGCCATTCTCTGGTCAATAAATCAGCCTGAGGCATATTATCTTCAGAAGTGTAGTCACAGCTTTTCGGCTGATGTTGATCAACAATTTGGCATTGTACTAGGGATACAGTGTTGTTCTTGGAAAGCAGAGATTCAACTCTTCAAGGTATCTCAGTTCCTCTTCAAGGTATCTCAGTAGGAGTAGAAGGATGGAGGCACTGATCCCTAGTTTTATAGTCCAAAGTTTGTTGTACTATAGGATGCCCTGCTTAACTGAAATAGTTAAGAAAATTGACACACACATCTTTTCCTTTATTTTATATTTATATTGATATCTGCATTGATAAAAACAGCAACAAAGTAATCTTGATGACATCATTCTTAAGAATTCTATACTAAGGGCCAGTATAGAATTAGGACTAGGATTTCTGAATGCATTTCCTCCATGTGGAAGAAAAAAACAATAATTTAAAAATCTAAACATTAAAATTAAAATGTTAAGAACAGTCCTACTTGCTCAATATTTCTTAAGAGCTACAAGAAGAGGTCTGCATTTATCCCAAAGGGGAACCTTAAGATAATAACCTTCCCCAAAACTAAGATTAGACAGAAAAATATTGTCTATCTCTATTTTTATATTCTTGGTCAATTCAAGATGACACTCTTATATTTCAGGGCAAATTATTTGAGGAAAGCCACCTATTTCTTTTGAGTAAATACTATAGAATACTTCCCCACCATGTCTGACTGAAATGAGTTATTATTTTATGTTTTGGTTTCTAGGGATTTCTGGAGATTGGAAGAATCACCTGACTAAGGCACAGAGTGAATGTTTTGACCAAGTCTACAATGAGCGTCTACAAGATTTAAGCATCACTTTTCCATGGGACAAGAAATAAATTAGCCTTTTCCCAAGTGGTTCCCTCCATTACTGGACTGAATAGTGACTTATCACTGTCTAGTGCAAGATGTTGTAGATTAGTAGGAACATCTATGGGAGGTACAGGAGTTATTCAGAGGGTTCTCCTGAATTTCATGGGAGAAGAATGGGAGTAGGGGAGGATAATTATTAAGGCCAGGAAGTTAGAGCTCAGGAATATGTGGGATGGGGTGGATTAAGATTTCAGAGGTTACCAAACTATAGTACTGATATCTTAAGGCTCAAGATATGGTTTGAACATACATGATGCTGAACATCTTGTTGAAATCAAGCACATCTGAATCTGGTTAGTGCCTGGATGGAAGACTAATCTACTGTCTATGAACTCCCTTGTCCTTGATGGAAATTGCATTGTAAATATAATATAATAAATAAAATCAGGCAACCAATGCTTCTTTCTTTTAAAGAAGCAAAGATGATCATATCAGCTCCTCAATTCATAACTGGTTTCTGATTCCTGTTTTCCTGGGGAGATAAAACTGACTTCTTTGTCTGAAGCTGTAGCCACCTGGGGTAGAACCTCAGGGAGCAAGCAGAACATTTCCTGTTGCCATGACAGTTCTACTCCTTTGTCGTGGTAATAGTCCACCACAGACTCTGCCCCAACAGGAGACCAAGGACAGACCAGGTATTTACACTAAAAAAGGAGCAGCACCACTTTCATTCGGTCAAGGATAACACTTGGCTAGTATTAGATCGGTATGCTGGAGTTATACTTCAGAAAAGGGGGTAAAGTCAGATAATTAGTGAACTAATTGTGGGGAAGAAGTTTGAATGAATTTAAGTTACAGTATATTAGAAACTAATGTCAAGCAGTTAACTCCTTAGTACTTACATATTTGAGAAGATGGATTTTAACTAAATAAACTTTACAGTTCAGAGGTAAATTTGAAAGGATGAGGGGACATACTCATGATTTGGGGGGTATCTGTCATCCTGGGGCTAAGAATGTTACATTACTTGGAGGTAGACAGGCAATCTGAGAAAGATTCCTGGGGGTGTCATAGGAGATTGTAGTAAAGAGTAAAGCCCCTGTCACACTGCAGCAACGGATGGAAAGAGGATGTAAAACAGAGAAAAACACTTACCATCCATTGGTTAACGCAATGTTTCCGTTCTGTACTCACTGCCTCCATTTTGCTTCCTCTCTATTCGTCCAGCATCCGTCTATTGACATTTCATCCGCTCAGAAGATTTTGAGCTGCTCAAAACTTTTGAGTGGAAAATGTATCCAATGCGTCCGTTCTGCATCTGCTAGGCATACAGGGGACATCCGTCCTGCATCCGTTGTCATCCATTACACATCCGCTATATCCACTAGGCATCCGCTGCGCATCCGCGCAACTCGAATCCACTCCAGCGGTAAACGGACGCAGGGAGGAAGCGGAACGGACGCAGAATGGACGTGCAGCGTTAGTAGCACGGACGGAGAAAGGATGAAAGCGGATGCAGCATGCAAAGAAAGCATTTAAAACAGAAAAAATGTTAGCAGAGGGGACCTATCTCGGATATTAAGGATGTCTAGAGGATGCCTAGAGGATGCAAAAGGATGTTTCCGTTCCGCATCCGCTTTCCATCCGCCCTGCGTCCTCCCCCCGTCCGTTCCTTTCCGTGTTGTCCGCTCTCTTTATGCAAATTTTTGCCCCTTTTGAGAGCGGATAACAACGGATGGAACATTTTTCTCGTCCACTGTGTCCTTTTTACAAACGTTTTGCATCCGTTGGGCAGTGTGACAGGGCCTTAAGAAGGAGGAAAACAGAATTGTCTTGGTACTGGAGCTTACAGAAGTAGATGTCATTATATCACAACAGGCCAGCTTTTGATGCCTTCCTCTTTTCTCCTGCCACTTGAGCATCTTTCTAAGATGCAATTGTGGCTGAGACTTTCTGCATCTTAGACAACAGCACCTAATCCCCCCCCACTTTCAGAGTCCAGAGCTCTCATTAGGAACAAGTTTCACAAGAGGGCAGTAGAATCCATCTTTATGGATTTTCCCACTGGTTAAATCTTAGGCTGATTCATACTTAATTCTTTTTTCCTCAGGTAATTCTGTCTTATGGGGTAACAGCTTTATACATAATTATTTCTGATGGCTCAGCTTCTCAGTTTTGGCTTTTTGCACCAGGAAATGACTAGCCCCATGGGAGCAGTAGTTAATAAGGTCACTTTAACCATTTATTTCTGTTCTGCAGAATGTAAATCTTAAAATCCACCAGGTGCTTCCTTGTTTAATGTTGGAAAAGCAAATGCTGCCAGATCTTCATGAGGCAATTAAATTGCTGTGAATCCCAATGTGCTGGAAGGCGAGAGCAGATACACTATGGATGGGCAGAACGAATAGTAATAAGGAATAATCAAAACAAAATTTCTAATCTCAGCCTTGCATTTGAGACCAGTTTACTCAACAGAGCAGTGGTGGGATTCAAATTTTTTACTACTGGTTCGGTGGGCATGGCTTGGTGGGTGTGGCAAGGAAGGGATACTATAAAATCTCCAGTCAGAGGTGGTATTTGCTGGTTCTCCAAACTACTCAAAATTTCCGCTACTGGTTCTCCAGAACTGGTCAGAACCTGCTGAATACCACCTCTGCAACAGAGGTACTCAGTTAAGCCTAGACACCCTCAGAAGCTGTTTCCTGGCCTTCCGGAAAGTCCTTGTCTTAGCTGAAAATCGCTGTTTTGCACTACAATTATACAACTCTACATTAAAAAAACCTTTCATTTGTTACATTTCTACTGATAATTCTTCTACCAAATTCAAGGTGATTTATTCTTCTTGTTTGAGGTAGGTTAAGATGCGACTGGTCTGAAGTCACCAGTGAATCCTGAAATGGGATGAGAATTCAAATTTGGATCTTCATCTAACCCTATTTCTAATTCTGAGGCAGGAATGGAAAAATCCTCCTTTGGATTAAAATGCACTGAAATTTTGGTGACGTATCGGGGTTATTTAATCAATGAGTAATGGAATTTTCTTTGTCTGTTCTGTGCTCCTCCAAACTAGAAAACTGATGGAGAGGACCTCACAATTAAAAAGAGACAAAATCCAGGGGTAGGATTCAAATTTTTAACAACCGGTTCTGTGGGCATGGCTTAGGTGATGGGTGTGGCTTGGTGGTCATGTAACTGGGTGGACTATGGCTTGGTGGTCATGTTATTGGCTGGGTGTGGCCAACTCAATATCACTCACATCGAGGCACGCATCTCCTCGCCTGGCCTCTCATGACTGTGGGGATGCTGCAACAGTCGTTAGCGTGAAAAACGGTCATGTCACTTTTTTCAGTGCCATTGTAACTTTGAATGGTCACTCCACACAAGCAAAGTACCAGCAAAGGAAGGAAAACAAACTCCAGAAAAGTTCCTGAGACAGGAAGTCTAGTCCTGCCAAGAATGTAATAAGGGTTAACGGAGAGGCAGTTTCTGTAAGCAACACCAGAATGTTTCCTTCCTGCCTTCCTTACAGGATTAGGCCAGTAATTTCTTCTAGCAACCGGTTCTCCGAACTGCTTAGAATCTTGACAACCGGTTCTAGTGAGTAGGTGCGAACTGGTAGAAACCTACCTGATGCTACCTCAGGAAGTCCCATTTTCACTTGCAGTGCTAAATTCAGATATATGAACAGGATGAGTATTTAACAGAGAGAGGGTTGTGGTGGGGTGACCAATAGACATGATTCTCAAAGAGGGTTGAGGTTGTGGTGGAGAGTTGTGAACGAATAGCAGATTTGATTCTCACTCAAGTGTTTGTGAACATCAGGACTAGTTTACTTGCAAGGGAAGAAGAGACAACTGCAGAGAAGCAGTGAGAAACAGATGCAGAACACAAAGGGGATATCACATGGTCTATCAGGCACTCTATCAATTAGCAAAAAAGGCTATCCTTTGGTTATTTTGAAGTTTGGTTGATCTGCCAGTTCAATCAGATTCCAAATGTGTTATTTCAAGCAGGCAAAAACCCAGAGGGCCAAATCTGGGATCATTTCTATCTTTTTGATGCCAGGTTATTTCAACTATCATTCATTATACCACACTGGTGAGTGGGTGGGTGTAAAATAATATTTTATCAATTGTTCTGGGAGACGAGTAGAAGGGCTTTATATAAACATTATAAAGCAAAAAGCCTACAGCCATAGGGTTGGTATATTAATTTTGTACTTTCAATGGTCCCCTTGAGCTTTGGTGGATATTTTTTTTATCAGGATCTCCAAATGCCCAGCATAGTTTGTGCATAGAGTTTATCCATAAACAACTCCCCATGGAGCTGTTATAAGGAGTTTTCATTCTGAACTGAGTAGGGGTTGTCATTGAAAAACTACCGTATGTGAATCTGCATATCTGCACAGAATTCTGTCTACAAAGGAAGAGTAGGCTTTCTCTGTATAGGGTAGGAGAAAGGCACATTTTTGTTTGTGTATGTGCATGTAAGTGTGTATGTGAGAGATAGAATGTGAGAGTGGGATCTTTGTTTTTTGTTGAGCTTAGTTATTTTCTTGTAGAAAACAAAGCACAATCAAGCAACCACCAAGAACACTCCCACCAACATTGACAGGGCAAGCCACTTGTATATAAACAGACAGTAAACCCCACTCTCTTCTAACACTGATGATGTTACCTAGTTGGGCAATGAAACGTCTGCAAGAAAAATAAATCAAGCTCAGAGAGCACCAAGGAACCCACAGTTCAACCCTCAGGTACAAATGTTCTCTTCTATTGATATGTTGCAGCATTTCCTATATATGTATGTATATGCATGTACAGTGTATAGGTGTGCATCTAAATATTTTCCTACTTCTAAGTAAGGATCAAGGCCATGATGTCACTAAATGGTTTTTAAATTTTGTCCCTGGAAAATGAAAGTTGCAGGTTGCTTATTTTGTTTGCCCCATTTCTCCAACCTTAGGAAGGTTTCCCATGCAACATTATCGTTCAGATTTCCTTTCATTGCTTTAAAAGGAAACTTTCACAATGTCTGGAGGCTTTGATGTTCTACAGTTGAAGGAAGAAGATGTATTCAAATTCCTTGCTGCGGAAACCAAGCTGGGGAGCACTAATCTAGATTTTCTAATAATTTTGTTTCCAATAATTCTGTGACACCTAATAGTGGCTCATCCCTCTCTTTCAGGATTGAATTTATTTCATTTGAAAAAGGAGAAATTGTATCTCTGAGCATTTATGATCACGTTGACAGCTTTCTTGTGGTATCAATGGCCATAAATGTGTCTCTACACAAGAAGGGAGAAAGCTGGGAATCTCCATTGCTTTTCAGAAGAAAAGGCAAATATGTTCAATATGTTACTCCCATTCCCGTTGCCATCACAGTTTTTACGATGTATCAGGGCACCAAAGTGTAGTGCTGTTAAAAAAAAGTCAAGATGGAAGCCAAAGCTTTGGCCTTGCAGCCCCACACCCTTTTACACTGTGGTGTTTATAGCGCATACATCAAAAAAAGGGGGCAGCACTTTAATCATGCAGTTGCAACCACCAATTTTTCTTGGCCTTTCTTCAATGTCTGTGTAACTAATTCCAACATAGTGTGAATTGGGCCCTGCCACTCAAAAGTGACAGATTAAGCCCTTGTCTCAATGAAATAATTTCACTCCAAAGAAAACGAAGCTTGTTTGGAAAACCACTGTTTTTCTTAAGTTAATAATATTCATCAATATTCAAAAGGTGGGTTTGTTTGGCAATAAAAATATTCCCTTTGCTGTTTTACAGTTAGGGCTGTTGAAGGCCATTCAGAATGAAATGATAATCCCATATTTTATCAGTTCTCTCTCACACACACACCCCAGGATAGAGTGGAGAGGGATATCACATTTGTTTTGTTTTCCACCCCAGATTCTCTC
Organism: Laticauda colubrina; assembly: GCA_015471245.1. NCBI lineage: Eukaryota > Metazoa > Chordata > Lepidosauria > Squamata > Elapidae > Laticauda > Laticauda colubrina. The sequence continues at coordinate 8,059,087 of BLBF01000050.1, read as the reverse complement.
AAGTTTTACCCAGATTAAAGTTTCAAGTTAACTCTTAAAAAGAACAACTGAAGTTTGCAGTTTGTGGAGTTACACCATATAATCAGTTCCCCCCTCTTAAACTTCCTGAGATTCAAGGCATTTTACGTATCAGAGAAAACTATCCCACTATAATTTTGACTCCCAGGGCTCCTGCAGGTCTCAGAATATCCCCAAACATATTGGGGTCTCACTAGCATAAGGATATTTGTCTGTAATACTAAGGTGCATTCAGTATTGGGAATATAACTTGATGCACTTTAGCTCTCTGTATAATTTGGGGTACATTGCCTCCACCTGACATTTATGACTGGCAGAGATTTTGAATACATTTGATCTCCAGAATAGACAGCATTGGTTTTGCAAGGAGGCAATGCAAAGATTCTAGTCCTCACACTTCTGGATGTTCCCACCTTCTTTAAATATTAGGCTGTAATGTTGGGGAAGACCTGCTGTATACTGCAAATTAATAGCCCTCATTTCATTGTTTAAACTTTTGGCAACCCAACCTTATTGTAATCAGAGTTTTCCAAACATCCCAAGGCAAGTATTCCAGCCTGATTCCCTGGTACCCCCCATGGTGCCTTTCCCACAATGGAAGCTGTGGCAATCATTCAGAGATGGGAGGTTGTAGCTTCCTCAGTCAGACACTGAATTTTGAACGAAGGACACACTCGGACGTTCAGGAGCTTGCAGTGAAACTACATGCCCGGTTTGAGAGGCTGTGTTCCATCCACTGCAAAAAGGAAGGGGGAGAGAGAGATGAAGAAAAGAATTAGCAACAGCTATTTCCTTTGTTTCAGCTGCATTCCCTAGGGCTAATCTTTCCTGCTGCCTGCCCCAATCTTGGAAAATAATTTTCTTGCTCATCTGTCAGGGTCACTTTAGTTTTCATTCTCCCACAAAACAGGAGAGTGGACTGAGTGGCCTAAGTTGCTCCTTTTTAATTTTGTAGGTGCATAATTTCTATTACAAAGAGAGCTCAAATTGCATTAAATGCATTTAACCTCTGCTGGGCCTCTCCTGCCATTTCACAGGTTTATGCTGCCTTGCAAAAATGCAAATCTGTTGAGAGAGTCCAGAAGTATTTCACAAGAAGAGTCCTATACTCCTCTGCTTGCAACAGAGTACCCTATCATCAGACTTTAAATTTTGGGCTTGGACAATCTTGAGCTACGCCGCCTATGGTTGGACTTAAGCGTCGTACACAAAATTATCTGCTACAATGTCCTACTAGTCAATGACTACTTCAGCTTCAGCCACAACAATACAAGAGCACACAACAGATACAAACTCAATGTAAACTGCTTCAAACTTGATTGCAGAAAGTACGACTTCAGCAACAGAGTGGTCAGTGCCTGGAATCCACTAACTAACTCTGTAGTTAAATCCTCAAACCCCCACTCCTTTAACCTCAAACTATCCACTATTGTCCTCATCCCATTCCTAAGAGATCTATAAGGGGCGTGCATAAGTGCATCATTGTGCCTCCCATCCCTATCCTATTGGCCCCATTTAATCATACCTATTTTCTGCTTACTCATGTTTATACTTATACCTATTATTTTGTAAGTGATTGACAAATCAATCAATCAAACAAACAAATAAATAAGCAGATTTTGAGAATCATTTTTCAGAAGATACAAGCAGGAGGGCCTTTTATTTACGTTAGTAACCAAAACCTAGCTCAGTCCCATCCCAATCCTCAAGCTCACTGTTCTGACCTCTGAAGAGGCTGGAATAATGACTTATTTGTGTGTTATTCAGAAAACACAAGCTTTTGGGAGTTGAAGTCCACACATCTTTAAGTTGTCAGACAAGTTGCGAACTGCTGCATTAAGACTACGACTGGGTTTTTCCCAGTCTGTTGCACTGCAAACAATCCAAGCCTTTTTTAGTCATCGTCTTAGTGTAGCTATGCTGGCTGGGGAATTCTGGGAGTTGAAATCCACAAGTCTTCAAGTTGCTAAGGTTGAAAAACACCATATTTATGTACTGCGTGACCAGGACAACACAATATTCCGAATGAGCTTCTTTATCAGAGCAACTCCACATCTCTATAGTGTTAAGCAAGGTTGAAGACTTAACGGGTTGTATGAAACCAACCTAATAATATCAAAGAAAAAGGTAACTCTGACTTATTGGTTGATAAGTTTGACTTTTTCAAAGTTATCTTCTTCAGAGTGTAAAAGTAGTCCTCAGCTTACCACAGTTTGTGTAATGCCCTTTCAAAAGTTACAACAGCACTGGAAAAAAATGACTTAAAGCTATTTTTCCTACTTACAACCATTGCAGCATCTCCATGACCACATGATGAAAATTCAGAGTGGCAACAGTTGTGGTGTCACAGGGTTGTGTGATCACGTTTTGTGACCTTCTGACAAGCAAAGTCAATGAGAAAACCAGATTCACTTAATAATTACATCATTGACTTAACAACTGCAGTGATCCACTTAACAACCGTGGCAAGAAAGATCGTAAAGTGGGACAAAATTCACTTAACAAATGTCTCTCACTTAGCAATAGAAATGTTAGGCTCAGTTGTGATGGTAAGTCAAGGACTACCTGTAACATCTACTCTATTTGCCTCCACAGAGCAATTATTGTTGCTTCCTGAAACGAACATCTCACTGGTTTATCCCTTTCACTATTCTTGTTCTGGCTTAAATGAGAAAGGAAAACTGACAAACTTTGCGTAATTTCACCCAAGCCTTTGCACTCAATCCAAAGAGATGCCTTCTGTTAGGTCTTGAAAGCACGACAGGGAAACTTGAGCAAGCCAAAAATATCATGGTCTTTTAGTCTATGAAAAATAGAACATACATCCATACTGGGAAAAGGAAGGAGGGGGGAAATTGGTCTTTCTTCCTCTTTTTTACAATTGTTAAAAAATTTAAGATCTGTTTGTTTCCTTGCCATGCTTGCTCCCATTAGTGCAACCATATATACATCGCCTTCTTGCAGCCTCTCCTGTTCTCCTACCAGCCTTCTGTCTTTCTGTCTTTTTCCTATTTTGGGTCATATTCATTAGGCTGATTTAAAAAGGAAAAAAGAGAAAAGAATGTGAATAAGTTAAAGAAAAATAGACAAAAAACTCCAAATGTTCTTTCCCAGTAGGGCAGCCTAGGTTGAAATGGACATGGAGGACAATGATTAATGACTGGAAAAATGGAGTTGTGCTTGGCACAGAACACACTCAATGTGTGTGTTGGCCTACAATGAAATGAAGTGCAGAAAGCAGGTGGCCAATTGCCTCTTGCCCCTTTCTTGAGGTTGGAGAATGCTGCTTTTGATAGGTGGGTGGAGATCCACCTGATGGGCTCATGGTGGATAGAGGAGGATAGCTCTTCATAGGATGGGTCCAGGTTGCTTGAGAGACCATCTCACCCCACTGGGATTGTCCCGTCCCACTTGTTCCAGCAGAGGAGGAATGCTGTGGGTCCCATCAGCCTGATTATTCTGGCTGGCGGGGTCTAGGAGGAGGGCTTTCTCTGCTGTTGCTCCTGCCCTCTGGAATATTTTGCCCCTCAACCTGGATGGGAGGTTGGCCCCAACCTCCTATCTTTTCATAAGGGCCTAAAGACATGGTTTTGCCAGTTCGGCTTGGTGTCCCCCAGTGAGGAAACAGCGCAATAGAAGTGGTTGATTGAGTAATAGCAGATCCTATCCCCCACCCATTGGCCCCCGCCCACCCCAGGTTTTAAGGTTTGTTTTTAACTTTTTATGTTTTAACTTGTACGTTAACTGTAAGCCACCTAGAGTTGTGTCTATAACAACTCATCACAGCCAACTTTCCACAGCCGCCTTCCCATGGGATAATTCGCCATGGCCAATTCGCCACGGGACAAGAGTTACACTGATATTGGAGAAATAGTGGAATAGAATCATTAAGAAAGGATGCCAAAGGAGGGACAGAATGAAACGTGAATGTCCTACAGCGAGATGGCCATGGTGAACTGGCAGTGGCAAGTTGGCTGTGTTGAGTTGCCCCATTCCACCAGAGTTACCCAATGGTAAGATGGGAGGCCAATAAATTGTACAAATAAATAAACAAACAAATAAATATTGCATATATTATGTCCAGTGATCCTTCCTTGCTCTTGACAAGCAGGACAGGATGATATGTATTAAGCCTGGTTGTCATTGGTCTCACAAAGATTTCAAAATCTGACAGGTTTAGCTCTTGATGGGGCAGAGTTATCAAAAATTCTATGCTACAGGGGCCCCACAAATTATTTCCCAATTGTTCTTATCTTCAGGTTGGGATAAACCATTTTACTTCCCCAGATAAAGGACAAAATAGACTTCCCCCTTCCCAGTTATAAGCCAATTGGTTTGTCTGTTCAAGGTGACAACGTTGCTGGTGACATCTGAGAGCAGCAGTCTAAAACCACATCCTATGATGTTATAGCTCAATGGTCGCCAAGTGGTGGGCCAGGGACCACTGGTGGTCCATGAGAAAATGTTGGTGGTCCTCCCCAAAGCACTTCCCCCTTGTGTGCGCGGGAACACAAAGCTGCACCGACCACCTGGCCTGCCCACCTGCTGGTCCCCTTTGGCCAAGTGCAAACCTTATCTTGATTAGAGCCATGCAAGCTGGAATTGAAAGGTAAGACCAACAGTGGGGGAGCCCCGGGATGCCTTGCTGACATTGGCAGGAAAATCAGTCCCATATTCCAGAGCTGCAGTAGTCACAAGACTGGCCCTTTGGTCATCCCAGAGAAGCTCCTCCAGTCCATGGCAGGTCCGTGCATCTGGGTGGAGGAACAGCTGCTCTGGGATGACCAAAGGGCCAGTCCTATGACTACTGCAGCTCTGGAATATGGGAGTGACTTTCTTACCAATGTCAGCAAGCCACCGTCAATCAAAATTCATGTTAGTGATCCACGGGGTTTAAAATTATGAGTTTGGTGGTCCTTGAGGTCTAAAAGGTTGGTGATCCCTGTTATAGCTCAAGATCTGGACTGCAAACATATGGATGATCATTAGGTGGTACTAAAGTGCCAAGAGTTTTTGCATCTGTTTTCTAACATCTGAACATGTGCAGTCCCAAAACAGTGGTTCTATTTGTATGGAAGCTAGTGGAGGAAAGGGAGATTCAGGTATAAGCCTTGCTCAGCTCTGAAGCTCCCCACTTATCTTGCATTAGTCCTTACAACTCAACCAAATAAGGGACTTGAGAGGGTACAAAGGAAAAAGATCTTCCACCTTGAGAAACTTTTAGGAAAACTTTAAAAAGAAGAGGGATAAAGAAGTGGAATGGGAGTGTAGCGAAAAAAGTCTTAAGATGGAATTCCTGGGTCGCATACCATGTAGCCTGTAGGAGGCTCCTTTGCAACGTTTAGTGGGGCGCCGTGGGTCTCGGTTGCCCCGAAGGCTTCGGTGTAAAAGGGGCTGGAGAGGTCTTGAGTTGTCACTCATGCTCCGGAAAATTTGAGAAGGGAGGTTCTGACTGAGAAGACGAAGGGAGTGAATCTGAAGAACAGAGGGTTGGGAAACAAGTGTTCAGGAATGATGGAAGACACCAGGACAGCAAATGGGGGTCAAAGGGGGCAGGGGAAGGTAGGCTTTGGGGACTGACAAAAAGAGGATTAAAGAGAATTTGTCCTAGAGACCTACCTGAACGGAGGTAATATTGATGGGACGGTCAATGAGAATCCAGGTAGCAGTTTCATAGCATGGCGGGGTTGACATGGATCCTTGGTAAGTGATAAAACCAAATGTCTCTGGATAAAGGTCTTCAAGGCTCAGATCGTGTAGAAGATAAGCGTCATCTGTTGAAATAGGTATCATGGCTACCTTAACAATGTAGGCAGAACTGGCGAGATCCATTTAGTTACCGATTGTGAACTTTCTGAATACTTCCAAGAAACTAATGAATCAGTTAGACATTGGTATCTGAATATAGATCTTTTTAACATTCATGATTTATTGTGTGTGTCTTTTTTTAAATTTAGGCAAAATGGCAAAATGTTAATATATACTGCAAGTCCATGAATGCCATATGCTAAATAAATAAGTAAATATTAATGAATAGCACATCAAAAGTAGAAATTCTACCATTTGACCACAGAATCACATATTCAAAACATTCATGCTGTCATATACAACAGTCATATCCTCCCTGAATGTTTTGCCAAAGGTAAACAAGTTACTGGACACAGTCAAGCTTCGCTAACATTAATATTTCAAGAGAAACTTGTATGTTGTATTAATTCTCACTCACTCCCCTTCAGTCTTATTTAAATTTTGAATCCTCAGCTACCTTTGCAAACAACTTCCTTATATAATCCACATCTGTCATACTTGTTCCACTTACTTTTATAGGAGATCCGGGTAATTGTTTCTCGGTTTAGCAGCCTGGTCAGGAAAGAGTTAGGATTTGGTCCAATCTGCAAATGGAAATACATCCAAGGTATTGCTCTTTGCTGCCTAACTTCCCACCCATCTTGCCTATTCAAGTCCCATCTGGCGTCCCCGAGCAGCCACAGCAAGACACTTACATTGGCAAAGATAGAAATGACAGCTAAACCATTGGGATTGCGTGAAGCCTCTGAAATATTGGGGTAGAGTTCTTGGTTGTAGTGGATCAACTGCACCTAAGGGAAAGGCAAGAGGAAAAAGAGATTCTTTCCAATTCAGTTTTACATTACACATGGCTTTGGAACCAGGCTATTTGAAGGACTGCCTTTCCCCTATCAGATCCAGCCAGCTTATTGGGATGGGAAGTCAGGGCTCCATCTTTAGGCCCCAACTACTGTAGTAGAGATGTACATCTGGTGAGTCTACGAAAAAGGGCCTTCTTGGTGGCGGATCCTTTATAGGGAACATCATTCTCCCCGAGGTATGATTTGCCCCCACCCTGTTGCTTTTCCAAAAGGCCCTGAATAAATGGTTTTGTCAGGGGCCTGGACACCACAAATGGAGATAGAGTCCATCAGGTTGATTTGATTGTGTTGCTAATGACAGAGGTGGGGTGGGGTTTTGTGGGTTTTTATGTTGTGAATTTTTAATGTTGTGAGCCACCCAAAGTCACCTGTGTATGAGTTGGCCAGTCATATAAAATTGTTTAATAAATAATTCAGTAAATAAATAATATTTATTTTAAATAAATAAAACAAACAAACAAACAAACAAATAAATAAACAAATACTTTCTCGTTTCTCCAGATCTATCAAATTCAATTCATTAAGTTTCAGAACTGTTTAAAATTCATTCCAAAATTTGTATCTCTTCTTAATTCATATTTCTTGAAACATTCATTCTTATTTACAGTTCTGCTTAATACAGTTACTGCAAAAAATTCTTCCTAATGTAGTGCATTTTTGTACTGTCATGGTCTGGTATTAAAAGTTCTCATTAGATGAAGACAAGGAACAAGAGGAACAAACCACGTGCAGCTAAGTTCAACAATAATTCTGAATTGATGTGTAGTATTGCTTATCCAAAAATGTGAGATAAATTTGCATTCTAACACAAGCGAAACTAATTTTTAATCTCAGTGCTAGTATGTATACACTGGCCCTGTGTGCATAATTTATTTAAATGACTGAGGCTAATGGGTAGCTGAACACTACAATGCAGTCAACTGCAGAGCTATGGGAGATTAATTTTAGCCCAAGAAAGCCCTGAGGTTGTTACAAACTAAACTAACTCTTCCTCATCAGCTGAGTCACGCAAACAAAAAAAAGAGGACTATCAGGAGGTAAATTACCATCTCTTCTTGCTCCCAACAGAGAAGCAAATTCCTAGAGTGGCCAATGTAAAAAAGGAATGTTTTTAGGTATCTCTCTCTCCCTCCCTCTCCCTCTCTCTCTCTCTCTCTCTTTCTTGCCACTCTTTCCTTCTTGCATATTTTGATCAACCTCACCCTCCCATCAACATCCCTGATGAAACCTTAAGTAAATCTACAAAGGACATCTTCAGTGGTGTTAATCCTGTTTGAACCAAGAATTGTATTCACCTCAGCAGAAAAGCTATCACCATCTATCCGATGTTCTGAGCCAAATCCATCTTCACTGCCAAAATGCAGTCTTATTTCTTGGAGCCGGTGACTATATGGCAGAGGTCCTCCTGAAACATTGACCAGTTGTACCGGATCTGGTCGAAAAGAGACATGCCGGCCTGTGTTGTACATGGTTCCACTAATCTGCAGAACACAAATAGTGACAATTGAGGCTGTTTCCATATCACATACAGGGTATCCAGAATGACGTGCTCCTTCCAGAATCGCCTGCAGCTGCCATATAAGCATCGTCAATAAAACTTTTCCTAAAAAGGAAATATCGCTGTTTGGGAGAGAAGGTCTTTATCAGTGCTGGATAAAAAGTGAGCATTATCACCACCTATTTCAAGGAAGAAGGCATCACTTCCTTCCTCAGGGATATCAACCGTCTTCCAAATCTAATTGCTTATTCCACTTCTAACATTCTGAAGAAGCCAGGTAAAGTAACAATTCAATCTGTGGCTGGTCAGGCTTCAGCCTCAGTCTGCAAAGCTGAAAAGACTTCCAGATCAACTTGAAGACCATGTCCCACTGCCTTCTACCGAAGTGGAATGAGCGTGAGCTGATTTTTTCAGTGAAATGTTTAGCACACTTATCGTGGCACTCCCAGAGGACATCTTCAGTCCCATTCTGTCCCTGAAGGGTACAAGTTACCTTCAAGAGGGCCAGTTTAAGGCATTCCACTGCGGGATGGGACAACTCACCAGGACAACTCGCTGCGGACAATTCAATTTAATTATTTAAAATAATTTAAAAATAATTTAATTTTTTATCATTCACATTTTATTTATTCCCTCTTTTGGCATCCTTTCTTAAATGATTCTATTCATCTTTTTCTTCTACATTAGTGTAAAACTTATCCCGTGGCAAGTTGGCTATGGTGAACTATCGTAGACCCTTCCACTGTGCCACTGTTATCACTATGTGTAGTGTTATGTTTGGTTCCACTCGTTTTCTTGTTTTCTACCACCTGCACTTCAGTCATAATTTCTGCTGCTTCATTTTCTGGGGTTTCTTGATGACCATAGAGCCCTGCCAGCCTATAGACTGAAGAGGAGATTTAGCTATAATCTGACCCTCATTTCCTTCATATTCCAGAGATTAATGAGGGATATGACTGAACAGTCCTCCATAGTGCTGTTGGTGGCGGGGGTTGGGTGTGGGAGAGAAGGAACTTGTGCCTGTTGGAAATGGAATGGATCCATTATTATTATTACCGGTACTACTACTACTGCTACTGCTGCTACTACTACTACTATTACCACATTTTTTATTAATTAAACATGAAACTTAGTCAACTGAACATTTAAAAATATATCACAAATATTATTGACTGGCACCAATGGTTGATACGGGATGCTGCCAGACTCCTAGATATCAGCCAAGTACTATGTTCCGAGTAGTGCAGTTTTTTGCATTTCCACTGGTATTATTGTGGAAGTTGCAATTTCTTGATGTATTTTATAAAATTCATGGACATGGTATCAAGTGCCCCAATGACAATAAGTATTACTATTGTATGTTTCATCCATAATCGCATAGTTTCAATGGCCAGGTCACAATATCTCGTGATTTTTTCCCAGTTCTTTTTCTTCTACTCTGGCCTTTCCTGGTACAGTGATATCAATAAATTGTACTCTTCAGTTTTCAACATCTGTGATATCTGGCTTGTTGTGTTTCAAATGACGATCTGTCTGTATTCGAAAGTCCCACAAAATCTTCACTTTCTCATTTTCAACCACTTTGAGAAGGTGAAGATCTTGTGGGACTTTCGAATACAAACAGATCATCATTTGGAACACAACAACATCATCATCAATATCATCATCATCATCATTTTATTCATTAAACATGAAACCCAGTCAACTGAACATTTAAAAATGTATCACAAATATCACTGACTGGTGCTAATGGTTGATACAGGTTGCTGCTTCCTAGATATCAACCAAGTATCTTCTTAAAATCTACAATGTTCCAAGCAACAGTTATTATTGTTGTTCTTGTTATTATTGTTGTCTATTAAATATCAAATTTATTCCACATTGACTAATGCACCTTGCACCCTGTTTGGACAGGGTCATGTAAAGTAGCACTTTCTCTACAGATCAACTTTCTTCTGTGATGTTTGTGTCTTGACAGTTGAACTTTGGTTGGTTACAGATCATAAAATGGATGTGTATGATAATTTGACTGCCCAGCAAGCCCAGTTTATGGTTCACTATGACCTTTTAACAGACCCAGATGTGAGATGTGACAAAAACAATTGGCAGCATTCTGGTGAGGGCAGAAAAGATGTTAATTCCTTCCCCTGATCAGGCAGGTGGATGGCCAAAAAAACAAAACAAAACCCAATCCCGGAATAAATTGGATTTACGAAACTCTTCAAACTTGGTTTAACAACAAGCAGTTGATTTGTTACATAAAATAGTATATCAAAGGTGTTGGGCTTGGAGAGGGCTTGCAGTTCTCCCTCAGCTGTAAAAGGTCCCTGGGAGACTTTGGGCCGGTCCCTCTCTCTCAGCCAATCTGCCATATAGGATTGTGGGGCAAAATAGGAGGGAGTGTTATGTACACTTCCTTCAGCTCTGAAGGAATGGCAGAATATAAAAGTAGTCTTTGACTTACAACTATTTGTTTAATGACTATTCAAAGTTACAGTGGCATTTAAAAAAAATGATTTATGATCGATTCTCACATTTATGACTGTTGCAATATCCCCAGGATCAGAATTCGGGTGCTTGGCAACTGGCACATATTTACAAGAATTGCAGCATTCTGCCATCATGTGGTTGTCATTTATGTCCTTTTCAGCTGGTTTCCAACAAGCAAAATCAACAGGGGTAGCAGATTCACTTAATGACCACATGATTCACTTAACTGCATTGATTTGCTTAACAACCAGGGCAAAAAAGATCAAAATTGGGCACGACTTCTTTAACAACTACCTTGATTAGAAATCAAAATCCTGGTCTCAATATGTTCCTAACTTGGGGACTACCTGCACTTCCGCCATTCTTTCCCCACAGCCTACTTCCAAAGAAATGAACCTCGGAGCAATTAAAACATCTTTAGGAATTCTGAGCCCAGGGAGGGATTGGGAAGGAGTGGATCTTCCTAGGAAGTTCCCAGTAGATTCATCTTTGCACATCACCTTGGGGATTTAGCTGTGGAGGGCGAAACAAAAGGGCTGATCTCAGATTCTGTCACCAAGTAATATGAGAAACTCTGGAATGAATCCAAAGGTTTCAGTGCTGGGTAAAGTTACTTGCACTTAGGTGCCACAGAAATTAGCCATTAGTGCAACTCATTTTGTTTTATGATAATGGCTGCACTCCTGAGTCACTGATGCTTGTGAGTATAGTCTTCCCCAACCTGGTGCCCTCCAGAAGGCTTGGAGAGGCAATGCCCCAATTCCACCTTTAATAGAGAGCCTCAGACAAGGCAGGCTGAGCTGGGAATTATTTTCCATCAACCATAGAGACCCAGACGCACCTTCTTTCCACCAATGCTCAGTCGGAGAGGAGGGAGGAAGGGATCAAAAATCATTTGACTTGTATTGACATCCACAGGAGACTGGCGTTTGCCAATGGCACAGAGGCTCCATGCTGAATTCACAAGACCCCAGAACGGAGGACCTAAAAAGAGAGAGAGAGAGAGAGAGAGCAAGCAATAAAAAAACAAACAAACATATTCTCCCAGCCAAGGAAATATTTTTATCTCTAGCTCTCTAGGGTGCAATTATAGACAAGGGAGAGTGTTGGCATCAGGGGAGCCATTCAGCAAATGCACCTCTGTGCATGTGCTTGTGCTGCGTGTGCATTTGTTTGAAAACAGCCTTCAGTGTGTGTGGGCGGGTGAAGGAAGATTACAAGCATTTCAGTGTTTTCCTCCTCATCTGGTTGCATCTGTGCACATAGCTAATATAAAGAAGCACAATATAGACAAGAAGCTGGATGGAGTTGCAAATCAACGTACAATTATATCTGAAGCACTGAAGGACAGCAACAGGGCAGTGATGTCGGAAATGGCCACATTTCCCTGAAGACCCTCCTGTACTTGCAAATATAAAATCAGCAGAGGAAACATGTATTTCTAATTCGCAGGGACCATTCCTGAGCTGCCTTAGGAGATATCACTGAATAGGCATGATATTCTATCTGTTCTTGGATTGCCTCAGTCAGTCCCAAACGGATATTCCCAGTTGTGCTAACTGCAATGTCCATCATCCCCAGCCCAAGGATCACAGGAGCCATAACCCACCAGGATGGGAAAGACTGTGCTATTTTGATAGAATGCAAATTGTCATCAGGTGGTGCATTAGAATCAATACACACAAACTGTACACACCGAAGTAAATGGGTGCCTGCACAAATACCCCCTTCTATCTGGATGCCTTTTTTAATAATAGAGAAAATGTGCATGTATGCCATTTAGGTCAAACTATATTTCTAGGCTGCTTTTTCTAGGCATACCTCATTTTTGTAAGTGTGTTGCTGGCTTGATTCAGCTTCAGCCCCTTGATGGTTCTGGCAGATCTTTGTATCCTCATCTATATGTGTACACTTAATTATTAATTCACCCTCTCTTCCAATCAGGGCTTTGCCTCTTCTTCCTTTTGCCACCTTCCCTCAGGCAGGTCAAGCAGGTGGGGGGATGGAAGAATAGAACCCCCTGGTTTTCTGCCCCACATTCATAAACTCACCCCAACAGCCCAGGTACCCACCCACCCACCCATCTACTGTGACTGCTTTTCTTTGCCTCCTGTTCGCTGCATTGCTGGAACAAGCAAGGGAGATATTAAATATTAATGCAGCCTCTTGCAGTTGCCAAGCTGAGCCCAGCCCCCCATCTTAGCTCTGCACTGTGTACAGCTGCGGCGCAGTAGCGCTCTCCCCCCCCTAGCGCATCCCCTCCCTCACAGGAAGACCACAACAACATCCCTCTTCCTCTTCCTCAGTGGGCACCACCACCCTTGGGACTCTGGGAAGCGTCCCCAGCCTTCGACGTAGAGAGAGGTCACCCATGAGACAGCTGTTCTCCTCTGGCCTTCCCTTCTAATGGGCTGCCAGGAAGGGGTGCCAAATTTTTGCGCTGAGGAAACCCCACTCCTGAGCTCAGAATAAATTATGCAGATGTGCTCCAAATATGCATGGGCTAAATCTGCCTAAACTGAAACGGGCAATTGATTTCCCCCACCGCCATCTTTGGAAGTTTGGATGAAGCCAGGAGACCTGGAGGGGGAAGGAGAAAAGGAAAGTGATCTAATCCTGGGTGAGAAATAAGATGGAGTAGGGATGAGAGGGAGAAAAGCCATCAATGCTTCCAAATAGAAGAGTGAGAAACCAACCAACAAACCATTCCTGATCAAGGAAAATATTCCCGCTGATACCCAAAGGAATCTATGTGGAGAGAGTCCCCAAATCAATATTGTGGTCATCCCCACCATATAATAAAAATATCACTTCTTTCTTATGTACATGGCATATGTAGCATAATAAAAAAGCGGTAAGAGCTTTGAGCATGACGATGGCCAACATATTGAATGTGTTGTCACTCTGCCCTCCCCCAAGCACACCTGCATCCATTCCCCACTATTATCAAATGCTGCCTGTCCTTGAACACACTGTTTTATATCAACTGATGAGGGGGTAGACATGCCTTCCTGTTAAATAAAAGAAGTGCAGAATTTATCAAAGGGCCAATGTGCAAGACTGTGTTGGTTCTGGCTGAGATATGGAAAAATGCAAACTTTGAAAATTGGGCTTAGGAATGTCATCCCAGGAGTAAAAATTCTTAACCAAGAATATGGACCAGCAATCCAGTTCCTTCTATCAGCCTGCTGGTTTGTTTCCCTCTCTCATCACTCATTTGGTCATTTCCTATACACTTCAGTTTTGAACTGTCTGCAGATATCAAATTGCCTGCCAGGTCAGAGGATTTTAATCTTTCCATAATAGTCTTCATGGCAATTCCCCATTCTCCTCCCTCCCCCCCCCCTTTTTTTTTTTTTTTTGAAGTATGCTGAGATGGATCAGGGTAAGGGGTCATTTCTGGCAGTGATGCTAAGGGTTTGCAGGTCAATGTGACAGGCCTTGTAGTGGCATCAGCATTATTATCACAAAAGCATCCCTAGATAAATAGAACCATTTTCCCCAAAACAAATATAAATATTAAAACAACTGATACACAGTCTGTCTTCTTGGTCCTTCTAACCTTCATAGTGGCAAGTAAAGCTAAAGGTGGATTTATTTATTTATTTATTTATTTATTTATTTATTTATTTATTTATTTATTTATTTATTTATTTATTTATTTATTGGAGTCAAGGTTGACTCCTAGTGCCTTTATAGGAATTTCCATATTTATTTCTTCACAATAATACTAAAGTAGTTGGCCACCTATGTTGGAAGCTTTTTTTTTTGCCTCTCCAGACTAGCCAAATTCCTTAGAATTTCCTAATAGTCTGCTCTGCAAATACAAGCCAGGTTCAATTCTGCTAAACCCTTTGAAATCAGCCAAATTTGGCTTGGTGCTGCCCCCTAGCCAAGCTTTAAGAATGAAAGAAGATCCTTTTAAATGATTGGGTCATTTGTCCTCAAACCAAGTAAAATCCAGATGTGCTGGTCTACATTTCCCAAAATTTCCATCCATCAGGGAATCTTGGAAAGGTCATCCAGCACATCTTAATGGCACCATGTTGGAAGAAACAGAGTAACACTAGAGTTTCCAGCATAAGTTTTCTTCTCAGTCATTCTTTGAGCTGGATTTCTGAATTCAAAGCAAGTGTTTTCTGCAAAACTCTCTTTGAAATCATCAGTCAAAAGGATAAATACCAGTTCAGATTCAGCTATGGATCTTTACAATTTTCATAGTGCATTGGTCAATAGGATGTTGTAACAAAAAATAAAGACAAGTATCATACATGAGGGATATTCAATGGCCCCAATACGTGTTTCAATCACAAGAAAAGTCAACTCATGGAAAATGTCCCCCTCATGAAGAGGTCATAGACCTAGAAGGAACATCTAGGATGAGAACCTCAAGAGGGCATCAAAGGAAGACAAGCCACTCTTTGTTCTTTGGAGCATTCTCCACCACTACTATCCAGGCATGGAGAATTTTGTACCTGGCACAAAGCTTCCATGAAGTGTTTCCTTGTATGCCCACCAGTCCTCGTAGGTTTTTGCAGGAACAAATTGCACTAGAAAAAGGAGGGAGGAGGGGGAAATGAAAGGAAAAAAATGGCAAATTAGCAAAGGCAGTTGGTGAGAGGACTGGAGCAAAGAAATGGCATAGATCTTTCTCTCTGTTTGCCACTCCTTGCCATGAAGATTATCTAAACTTCTTTTCCTTTTCTTTGTCCTTCCTTTCTAAACAGACTGCCCAGAATCCAAACTGCAAATGCTGAAATAAGGTACCTGGACTGGCAGGCTACACCCCCAGCCACTGGAAACACCCCAAAATGAGAACAAATCAAAGCTACTCCTCAACAGTATGAAATGTGGAG
Organism: Laticauda colubrina; assembly: GCA_015471245.1. Classification (NCBI taxonomy): domain Eukaryota; kingdom Metazoa; phylum Chordata; class Lepidosauria; order Squamata; family Elapidae; genus Laticauda; species Laticauda colubrina. Next base: position 8,043,557 of record BLBF01000050.1, on the reverse strand, counting down.
AAAGAAACTTCACATGCTCAGAGACACTTTTGCCTCTCCATTGGTGCTACTTTTTCAGGTCATGTCCCGAGGCTGAAACAGAACAGCCCAGGTGGGATCTTAGCCTGGGATCAGTTTAAACTGTGGCTGATCAGGTGTTGTAAAAGATGCATACAGCAGATGGATGAAAAGCTAGAGGCAACGGAAAGAATGCAAGGGAGAAATAATTTCCCCTCAAAACAGTTGATTGATTTCATCTCTGATTAACCAGTGTCCATAAGTGAGAGGGCCTTTTTATGCAGGAGGGAGGAAGATGCACTCACCTGCTCCCAAATCTGAATGAAAAAAATTGTGCATGTATTTAGATGGGAGGGGGGGGGGGCAGAGGTGAGAGAGAGTTACCTCTGACTATGATTCCACTGGGACTGGCTTCATGATTTTGTTCATCCTTTCTATTTACAACAAACAATTCAATCTCCCACCCCCCCTCCCCAGCCCAAAAAAACCCATTCCAAGCTAATCTCCTCCCCCCACCCCCAATACCTTTCTCTTACCAGCCATACAAGTTGCTCTCAGCAGCAGCAACAGCAGCAGCCCTGGTGCTCCCAGGAGGCAGAGCCCCCTGCCAGGTCCGGTCCACATCCTGGTGGGTCAAGAGGGGCTCAAAGCCGGAGCTGCCCCCTCCTCAGCATCCCGCGGCAAAGACCCCGTTCACAGCCTCCGGAGAGAGAGACGGAAGTCGAGCTTCCTGGCGGCCGGCTCTTATGCGCCCCGCGAGCGAGCCCTCATCCTCGGAAGCCCCCTGCCCTTTCCATGCCCTCTCGCTCTCAGGCTCCCTAGGTCTCTTTACTCGACGCCTTCATCTTCCTCCTCCTCTTCCTCCCGCCCTTTCTCCTGGGGACACCACCAACTGCCCCCCCGCCGCCGCCCACCTCAATTAATGCGGAAGATGCTCGGGTGGTGTCCGGGGAAGCGAAGGAGCTCCGGCCGTGAGAGTTTGCGCGCCGGGGAGAGGTGGGGGGGGGGGAAAGTGGCTGGAAGAGATTCCCCCACCACTCCGCCGCTTTGTTCCCCCGCAGGCGCCGGAGTGGCGGGACTGCCCGCTTCTCGGCTGGGGGGCGCTGGCGCTGGATCCGGAGGGTGGCGGGAAGGAGACGCTGCTGCTGCTGCTGCCCGCGAGGCGCCCTTAACTTTACTTCTTTGTCGCTATCTTTTCTTTCTTTCTTTCTTTCTTTCTTTCTCTCTCTCTCTCTCTCTCTCTCTCTCTCTCTCTCTCTCTCTCTCTCTCTCTCTCTCTCTCTCTCTCTCTCTCTCTCTCTCTCTCTCTCTCTTTCTTTCTTTCCCACCGCCTCTCCCTGCCTCCCCGCGGACTAGCTTCTTCCGCGCTGCCCCCGCTTCTTTCCCCGGCTTACCTTCAGCTTTCCTTCCCTCTGATCTTCTCGCTTTTTTTTTCTCTCCACCTGTTCCCCCCCTTTTTCCTTATGTCCCCTCTTTCTCACTCTTCCTCTTCTCCTTCCACCTTCCCTTTCTCTGCAATCCCTCTTTCAGATTTTTCTCTGCCGTCCTCCTCAGTCGCTTTTCTTTCTCCCCCACTTCTTATTGGGGGGGGGGGGTGTCTTCCTGCCTTATTTCAGATCTCTCCCTCCTTTCTTCTCTTTCTCCCTCTTTTCCTCTCGGGGTCCCCTTCTCTTATTCCTCCCTCGCCTGTTTTTCTCTCTCTTCCTTCTCTGCATCTCCTAGCCAAACCCGCCTCCCCCTCCTTCTCTCCCCCCCACTTCTAAAATGCACAGATCTTTTCTCCTCTCTTTCCCTTCCTGGCACCCAGGGGACCCCAAGAGATGCAATTGAGAGAGGGAGGGAGGGAGGGAGGGAGGGAGGGAGGGAGGGGGAGGAAGATCTTTTAAGGTGGATTAGAATTTAAGGTGGATTTAAGGTGGATTGGAAGACCGCTGGATTCCCCGAAATTGGTGTTCTCAACTTACCCAGATGCAGTGAAATAACATTTCTCTTATCCATTATGTCATTCCAGGGGAAAGGCTGAACCCAAGTAAGATGCCATCTTACTCCTTTGTTGCAGAAAAGGATTGGGAAAGATGGGCAAGAATCAGGCTGCAGCCCTAAAGATGGTGTACAGCTGATTTAGAGAAACATAAACTAGAGGTCACCAACTGGAGACTTCTGGACTAGTTTGGCCCCTGAGCAGTTTGGTCAGAACTTCTCAGCCTCTTCTGACAAATTGGAAGCAAGGGAAGATCTGGGGTGAAAATGGAAGCTCTAGCAAAGGGATAAATTGGCATCTCCAGTGCCTGCATGACTGACAAGCTTGCTTGCCAATTCTTAAAACCCTTGCAATATGAGCTTGAAGGCATGAACCAATTTGGAGGGAATAATTTTTCTACCAATCAAGGAGAATATTTGTAGCTCAGAGTTGAACTGTGGGGTCCTTGGTGCTTGGCTGTTTTCTTGCAGATGTTTCATTGCCCAACTAGATAATGTTATCAGTGCAAACCCTTTAGCATTGATGATAATACCTAGTTGGGTAATGAAACTTCCTTCAAGAAGATAACCAAGCTCAGAGACCACCAAGGACCAAGAGCTTTCTCCACCTGAAAATGGGTTATGGGTGTCCTAAAGTGGGGTGGGGTGGGGTTTTAAAAAGCCAAGATGGCAACTGTGGGATAACTTCTTTTTTTAAAAATGTCACAAATGTGTGGAGAAGGCAAAACAGCTTAGGAGGAAAGTAAATGTACTAGGAATGTACTAGGGTTAGATTAGGAGGAGAAGCAGGCAAAAGTGGGAATGAGCGGGGCAGATTTCAGAAAGAGGTGAATTTTGACCTACTTGCATTCTTTTTGTGCCTAAAATCTCAGTTCCTGACTGCAAGCTATCTTCTCCTTTCATTGTGCCCTAAAACAGACATTTGCTTAGGGATGTGTTCTGTCCTAAATCAATAAAACATATCTTCTTTTTTGTGGCTTTATAATTGCCATGCTTAATGAAGCGAAAGCGTGAGTGCAAAAGAAATGTTACAGGTAGTCCTCGACTTAACTATAGTTCATTTTGTGACCATTCAAAGTTACAGTAGCACTGAAAAATGTGATTTATGACCGTTTTTCATGGTTACAATCTTTGCAGCATCCCCATGATCATGGGATCAAAATTCAGGTGCTTGGCAACTGACTCATACTTATGACAATTTCTGTGTCCCAAGATCATGTGATCATCTTTTGCGATCTTCTCACAAGCAAAGTCAATGGAGAAACCAGATTTACTTAACCAGGGGGTTACTTACTCATCAGCTGCAGTGATTCACTTAACAAGTGTGACAAAAAAGATAATAAAATGGGGCAAAACTCACTTAACAAATGTCTCACTTAACAACAGAAATTTTGGCCTCAATTGTGGTTATATTTTGTCATCCACAAAATACAGCTAAGCAACAGCAAAGGGTAGTTTGAATTAATACTGCAAGAAATCACACTTTAAAGTGTGAATCCTATATCAGTATACATACTTATTGAATCTGTATCCTCTCTTCCCTGTGGTGTTCAAAAGAGTCTATGGATGAGTGCACAGAGCATAGTAGGCCAATGGGATTGGCTAGTTTGTGGCTCAATATTTATTGCACCTTTAGTGGTTAATTTACAGTTCAATGGGTTTTGTGGATCCAAACAATTGAATTAATGTACGAAAACATGGCTGTCATCCACAATTTGTTTCAGTTAGCTCATCTGGATGTCTTGCTTGTCATAGTTGAGGACCTTCCTCATGATATAGATTCCAACTCATTGCAAGCTTCCTATCAGGCAGGTTGAAACTGATCTAAGGATTCTTGAAATAAAAGTTGGACTTAGTCCAACATCCTGAAAGAAGACCTGTCATATAAATTCTAGGATAGCATCTCTCAACCTTGGCACCTTGAACATGTGTGGATTCTCTCGCTGGCTGGGGAATTCTGGGAGTTGAAGTCCACACATCTTCACGTTGCCATGATTAAGAAGCACTGTTCTGGAGCTTTCTGCAGTCAACCAGCTTAGAAATTCAATGAACAAACAAAATCACTTGCAGTTTATTTCTTTCAGAGAGTGGAAGACCTGGCCCACGAGTTCCTCACCTTCGTGGAAGATCAAATGCAGGTCTTCTGGAAGATTAACATTCCCATTGATAAGGCAAGAAAACCTAAGGTATGTTCAGCCCATTAAGATACTGGAAGGCTTACAGATTTATTGGCCAATTGAACAGAATGTGTGGATTGCATCATATAAAGCAGGGTGTGTCCAACCTTGGTAACTTTAAGATTTGTGGACTTCATTTCCCAGAATTCCCCAGCCAGAATGTCCTGCTCATGGCTGGCTGGAAAATTCTGGGAGATGAAGTCCACGAGCCTTAAAAGTTGCCAAGGTTGGATACCCCTGATCTAAAGCCTTTAAAACAATCAGACATCTGGGAAGGACAAAAAAACCACGACTGATAGTGGATTGGGAATCTCTCAAGGTCTCTCTCTCCTTGCCCTTCCAAAACTTTAATAGGTAGTCCTCAACTTACAGCCTATCTGAAAAAGGAAACTTATAACCTGGATCTGTTCGTCCCCCTGCGGCCACATGACGGCACTTTGGGCATTCAGTAATACAGCTGCATTTATGACTGTTTGCCACATGTCACAGTCACATAACCTTGTTTTACGATGGTCAAACTGTCAATTGACCACACAAAATATTTTTAACGAAGTTTTACCCATAGACTGTGAGGAAGAACACCCCTCTTTCTCATACATTTACAGATAAGCAATGTATCTTTTATCCTCACAACAACTGTGGGATAATTAGGTTGAAAGTTGGAGCTATCCTGTATGAGAACTGGCAGGGATCAACCTAGAATTCTTATATAACCACAAGCAGAACAACAGAGTTGAAAGGGATCTTGGAGATCTTCTAGTCCAACCCACTACTCAGGAAGGGGACCATATACCATTCCAGACAAGTGGCTGTCCAGTTACTTCTTAAAAGCCTCCAGTGGTGCAGCACTCACAATTTCTGAAGGCAAGTTGTTCCACTGATTAATTCTCATTGTTAGGAAATTTTTCCTTAGTTTTAGGTTGCTTCTCTCCTTAATTAGATTTCACCCATTGCTTTTTGTTCTGCCTTTAGGTACTTTGGAGAATAGATCCCTCTTCTTTGTGGCAGATCCTCAAATATTGGAACTGCTATATCATGTCACCCTTAGTCCTTCTTTTAGCTAAACTAGACATACCCAATTCCTGCAACCATTCTTTGTATATTTAGTCTCCAGTCCCCTAATCATCTTTGTTTCTTATTATGAAGTCCAACTCCTTCAATTCCATAGTTGGTGCTAAAGGTTTATTGAGAAGATTCCTGTGGTTGGCATGAGTAGCAATAAATCAGTTAAACTGGACCTTCATGTATGGACCTTTTGAGCTTCACATATCCTAGTCTTATCCATGAGCTGAATGGAAATTTGAACCGAGGTTTTCTCAGTTCTAATCTCATTATAATATGGGGAATCTATAATACTCCCAAAAGAATGGGACTATAGTAGCTTTTATCATATTGTTTGCTCATAATCCTTGGGATAATATAAGTTATAGTCCAACATCTTAGTTTTACCTACAGCTGCTCTAATGAAAACATCATTACATTTTCCCTTCTAAGCTGTGGAATTTAATTTGACAAAATGTAATGTTTTCTGCTGGTATGGTATGATTTCATTTGGGGCAGGCAATTGCTGATAAAACCTCTACAATTTTCCACGTGAAAATCTTTGAACAGATGGCCTGCACATATTTGTGCAACTCCTTTTCCATAATAGGATTTTATAGGAGGGTGACTGAAGACAGGGAAAACAACAATACCTGTATCATGTTGCCCAGAATAAGTGTGTAGTTTTTCACATTGGACTTGTATAAGGTATTCCCTCATTTAGCCTCAGAGATTAATTATTTATGCTGCATTGTTATTGTGGCAATGACACCATAGCTACACATTGGCTGAAATGTGGCAATGTCCAGAATAGAATAGACACGGTTTCTTTGATGAACTAACAAAAAAAGCTGCCAAGGTTGAAATCCCATTTTGCAAGCTGAAGTCATCAAATTTATAAGCCATATGCTAATAATTTGTATAGGTTTCTCTTATGTCATGTTTGGTTGTAATGTTACTTGATTTCATTTGGCTGTGCTGCAAGAATCCAGCCAATTAGTTTATACATTGAAGATTATGGTTCAGCTTTTGTGCAACTACTGTGGTTATGTTTTGCAGCTTAGCACAATAACTAAAGCCAACTATGGCCTGTTGTCATAAAGATTATATGTTAAATGTTATAAAGCCACCTAGAGTTGGTTGATACACAGATGGGTGGCATATAAATCGAATATTTATTTATTTAGTGTATGGCTTCATTTTCATTGCCATGTATTTTGAGAGGCAGGAAAGTCTACAGGGTAGTCTGACTAACTGCTAGTTCATTTAGTTCACATTGTCATGCTATCCTGGGTGCACCATGGAGATGAACTAGCTTCACATCCACAAATTTAGCAAGTAAATATGTGAAGTAAGCGAATACGGCTTGTTCAAGAAGCTATGATTTAAGAATTCCCAGACTTTAGAGATTGCTACATACCATTATGGATGCATATTAGAGTCCTATAAGTCAAGTGGCAACTGTAGGACCCAGAAGGATGGAGTATTGGAGGAGGTTAAGTCTCACATATGTGGAAAAAGTTTTACTCCTAAGATCTATGGAGATTCTCAGTCATTCAGGTTGCCTTTGTTGCAAAAGTGCTTTTCCAAGAGGCAACTGGACTTTCTGGTTTTTCTTTGAAGATGTTTCACTTTTCAATAGTTGGAGAAGCTTCTTCCGGAGATTTCAGGATTTTGCCCCACCATATCCATTTTCTGATGGAGCAGCAGGGCAACCTCTTTGCTGGCCTTAGGGACCATCTGGCCATCGAATACCTTCTGCGGGTCAAGTATTGAGCAGGACATCTCTTAGAGGATCTCGCCACCTTAAAAAAAAAAAAAAAAAAAAGAGAGAGAGAGAGAGAGAGAGAGAGAGAGATCTTCGGTTAGGAGGCAAAGCTTGAGAAACGTATATGCGAAGGGAAGTCCCTCCCAGAATCCCTGGATTGGTTATCGCAAAATCAGGACGCCCGAGTCCGGTGGGAATGAAGTGAAATTTAGTAGGTTATGAAAAAGGAAGGGCGGAGAGCCACCGATTTCGGCTTAGCGGCGGTCTGGGGGAAGGGATAGAGGTTTATTAGTAAGAGACCGCAAAGGCGGGCTGAGAAAAAGCCGTGCCAGAAAAATCGGGTTTTCTTTGGAGAACAGGCGTATGTCTGGAGTTTAAAACTAAAAGGGGACGTGGGTTTTGTTGCGTGGGGAAGGCAAGGAAACCCCCCCCCCCTTCCAGGCACTTAAGTCAACAGGAACCGTTTATATAGAAGCCAAAAGTCAGATTTATTGGAAATTATGAATAGTAAGGATGGAGTGGAAATAAGGTTTTTCCCGGTAGTTTTTCGAGCTGTCCGATAAACAGAATTCCAGGCTGATCAATATTTCTTTTCCAGAAAAGAGGAAAGATGAAAATTCACCTGTTGAATGTCTACATATTGCAGCCTTGTGGTGTGGAATTGATTTCTGGCAAATGTACCAAATTCTCACTTTATTTACTGTTAAGCAGGAGAGACCAAAATGATTTTCAATCAGTGTTAATTGCTTAATCCACTATGGAGTTTGTAAGCCACGATGTGTTAAGCTGTAATTTCTGAGTGCACACACTGCACTAAATCAGCCCACGCTAGTTACATAATTGTCGTCTAAACCAAGACAGGGAAGCTAGCTACTTGGATTGATGCAGCACTACCTCTTGTAATCGTATCTGGTTCGTATGTAAGTATCTTTTTGTGTTTTTGTGCCTCTTAGCTGACGCTTTATGGTGTGTATGAAACCTGCTTTGTTACTCAATGGTCTAAATGTCCAAGATAAATAAGATGAGGCAATTCTGAACATTCTTGGTAACAAAGATTCAGTCATATGAAACTCTTACATTCCCTACAATCTGGAAGATGATTGCCTGTGGAAGATTAAGAAGTACTCACTCTAAGCTGGCCAAACAGGGTAGAAATCACAAGGATTTCTTATACCTGCAAGTAGCTAGGAAGTCATACAAGCCTCACCAGGCTGTGAAGACCAGGAATATCCTCTCCAATAACTATTCAAAGCTTAACATTCCTTATATTTTAGATAGCTATGAGACAATCCATGACCGCTTTCAGAATTATTTCCTTACCTAAACAGAAAAAACAGAATTGCTATGTACAGAAAAGAAAAAAAAATTAATGGGAGTGGGAGTGACTTCTGATTTCCTGCTGGCTTCCCCAATGACTTTGCTTGTGGGGAGCTGGCAGCGAGTGTAATAAATCCTATTACATTACTGCAACTGACCATTGCAATAGAGCAACCACCAGTTTTGCAAAAACAACAGATGATGAAAATCCTTTAAATTTCAATTGCATGACTCCTGGATTGTATATGCATTTTTTAAGTTAGTGGATTTGAGGCACCTTGATTTAGAAAACTTTGCACTCTGATGCACTAATTGGGCTTATTGAAGGTTATAAACAGACAGGTTTAGTAGCATATAGATATCCTACTCCTTACAGAAGCGTGTTGTTGCTTCAGATTTTCATATGCTGCTTCTAAAATGTTATTATTAATCCTGTGTAACTTCTTTGAAATGTTGCACAAAGGAGTTTCTATGTGGATTCAGTGGTTAGTAGACAGGCTTCTGTTTATGCTGTTCCCAAACAAGATACATTCACTGCATGGAATCATATTAACTGATGCAGAGAATGGCTCTAGATGGACCTGCTAGAATTTTACTGGAAGGAAACTTTAATTGAGAGGCATTAACAAGAAACTAAACCAAACCAAACCAAACTAATCTCAAAACCCCTGTGGAGTGAAGGGGGGAGGTAGTGTTTTTTTAACTCCCTCATTAGTCTACCAGCTCACTCCCAGCTGCATTTTACTGCATGTATAAATCAAGGATATTTGTCGGAAAATGAAATTTTTTTCCCTGTATTTAGGTTTTATAAAAAAGGCAGAAGTACTGAAGAGGGAAAATGGGCTTGGCTGCTATACATAGGGAAAATATTTGGGCATCTTAGTAGGTTGAAAGCTAAGCAAGAGCCAACAGTGTAGTGCGGCTGCTAATAAAGTTATTGCAATTAGATTACATCACCAAAAACACTGATCAAATCTTGAGAAATAATTGTTTTACTCTGCTCTGTGTTGTTCAAGTGCCCCATTGGAAGAAGTGTTTTGATAAACTGGACAATTACCATAAGAGAGTGAGTATTGGAAAATAAAAATGACCTCAAAAGAAGATCTAACACTATTCCTACAGAGGAGAACATAAAGAAGAAGAAAGCACGTTATATAACTAACTACAGAACATAGGTGGGCTGCCTGTGGTTCATAGGCTACCTGCAAGCCCAGCAGACAGTCAGCATCTTCCTAAAGAGACCAGCATTTTTTGACTCCATCTGGACCTTCACTGCCTTAGCATCACATGCCTGCAGCTTTTAGGAGCCATAAAAAAGGGTAAAAATAGCCCAGTGATGATCAAGATGGAAAAGTCAACCTCTCTGTTCTACAGAGGAAGTCAAGAACTGTGGACAAAAAACAGGGAAGCAGATTTTAGTTAAACAGGAGGAAAAATTTCCTCATCGTAAAAATTGCTTGGTTGTGGAATCTACCACCTTGGTTGGTGGCCAGCTGAACTATGAGGAGATGCGCCAGCTGAGGACACACAACGTCTTCCAATTCTGATTTAATCTGCAATGATTTGTTGGCACTTTACAAGTTACAACTGAGAAGTAGAGAGAAACAGGAGGTCTGGATTTTTCTGGAAGGAAGAAGTTTCTAGCAGGTTAGATTTAGCTTGCAAACATATTTACTTGGCACAGAACCTATGCTTTTAAATCTTCTCAAAAGATGAGCTCTTGGATATCTCTCTGTCTTTACAGTTATTCAAAAAAACACAAAGCAGATTTACATTGGGTTTGTTTGACAACCTTGATGGTGGTGGAGGGGAGCTGAACATTTGGCTTTTATGTGAATATTTCTGTGACTTAACTGATGGCCCATAAGAATGTAGATGGATCAATAATTTAGAACTAGATCCGGATAGAAATTTTGGTTGTCTGATGAGAAAGGAATATTTGCATACTTTTCTATGCCGTGAGAGACTTAAAGCCTCATTTGTTGAATTACTGTAAGTTATATGTCTCTCTTCAGAATAAATGATGGTACCTCTTTAAATTGGAGACTGACCACACTCAGCTTTCTGGATGATACTGAACTCCAGTTTCCATCAGCCTTAGAATATATGTGTGGGGGAGATTCTCAGACTTGTCAAACAGCATGTAGAGGACTGCAAATAGCCCTCTTTTGCTATAAATGAACAGCAGATGACTCTTGAATGGAGGAAAACTCCCCATCTGAAGGGTGAGCTACAATCAGGAGCTCTGGGCCCTCTAGCAGTTACCAGAGAATTAAAATGGGAGGGTTGAGTCAGATGATTGGATTCTTTTGAAAAGCAGACTTTGGCTGGTATGGAGCTTTGCTTCAATAGACCAAGACTGAAGAATGCCTTGTTTTCCATTCTAGGACTGGGGAACAAAATAATAATAATTCTATGTGAAAAACCACAACATTCTTTTCCAGTAACTGCATCAGTGGGAAAACAACATGTAGAATAATGTTACAGAAAGATGGTAGCAGTGCATGTTTCTTCTGAGTCTGGATTTTACTTATTATTTTCTCTCTATATGTATGTGTGGAAGTCAGAGAGAACTGTGAACATATACACGTGTGACCTTAATTTCATTGTGCTGGCGCTCTTCTCTTTTCAAAGGACAAAGTCTCTTTTTGTGAATTTCTGTTAATAAAAGCAAGGGTTTTTCCTCTGCGCAGCCTGTGCCAGAAACAGGAGTGGCACAAAAGGAGGCTGGAAGATGAGAAGAGAAAAACAGGTTTGGTGGAGTTGGCAAAGCCGGGAGGCTAACAGTAAATTTTGAAGAAGAAAGGAAGGAAAACTTTGGAATTGCATCCTTCCTCTTTCCCGTTTAATTCCATCAAGAAGGTTTTCCCCTTTCCAGGGACAGAGAGTTGAAAGGGTGTTTGGGCTTCTGTTTTTACTTCCTTTGTGTCTCTTTCCTCCTTCCACAGAAACACAATGGCCAAACGGATTGTCGAGTCTGTTCAGTATGGAGGAATCACTTTTCCCAGCATTGTGCACAGTGAAGAGAGCATTCGCTATGCCCACCAGAGTTTTCAAGTGCGGGATAGTGATGTCTTCAATGTTACGTACCCCAAATCTGGTGAGCCACACTAGTACCTATCCCCTGCTTCCTGGGAATTTTGGGATGAAGAAAATATATTAATTTATACTTTCATGGTTTGCTTTGACTCACTTTTCTCTAGTCTAGGGTATATGTCAAGTATATGTGTATATCTTTAGAAGTTGTGTGGACCGATAAAATCATAATAGCTAGAACTTTTCCAGAAAAATTACCAAAACTAACAGTGTTTTAAGTGCATGAAATTAAAATCTTAAAATCATAAATACCTTGTTGGAAAATTAAAACAATAACAACAACAAATGATTTTGGATGCATGCCAGGACTATTTGCAGTTCTGTCTGTTGGTGACAGGGTTGTCTTAAAACTACGAAACAGAAAAAGGCATTTAAAAATTGTGCAGTAAATTGCATCCCCTGTCTGTTTGTCCATTCAATTTTTTTGTCCATCGAAACTAGTGACCTAGTTAATAGAAGTGCGTGTATGTGCGGAAACCCAAAATACTATGATAAAACAATACCTGGGATTTTGTATAGTACTATGGTTCCACTGGATCATTTCTGATCCTAAACCTAAATTTCTTCCACAGCTCCTACAAACAGTTTTGGTAGATACCTTCAATGATGCCTTGCAGATTCAGGGTAAGACTGAACTGTAGGATGTTCTTGTCTTGTTTTCAGGAACAACTTGGATGCAAGAAATTCTTACTTTAATTTATAGCAATGGAGATCCCACATTCTCACAGTCAACCCCTTGTTGGGAACGAGTGCCCTGGGTTGAACACAATGCAGCAAAGCAATACTTGGAGAATCGACCCTCCCCGCGGCTCATTACCTCTCATTTGCCTGCAACAATCTTTCCAGAAAAGTTCTTCACTTCACAAGCTAAGGTGATTCCATTTGTACTTAGGAGTACGTATACATATAAAGAAAATATATAAATATAAAAGCCATAGATCGTTAATAGTGAATTCAATAGTAGGATGCAATCTGGGTTAGTCACTAGGACCAGAAGTTTAATCTTCTTAGCTTTTGGACTCATGATGGAGCCCTATCTACACATTTTGGACAGTCCTGGAGATGGGCTCCAGCAGGAGTCCAAAATTGTGAAAAACTAAACCTGTGGTCCCAGTAACCAACCCAGATTGCATCCTACAATGTTATCCTGAGACATGTATATTTGCCTTCATTCATAAATTCAATTGTGTCTTCAGAAAAAGGTGCAATTGTAGTTAACAATCATGATGGCTAACACACTATGCCTAAATCAAAGAAACCCATTATGAATTATAAACACATCATATTAGTGTGATGGATGAATCTTAATTATCTTGTGTGTTAGAAGCATGCTCCCATTGGTCACCGTTAAGAAATCAGTCAGCAGTCAGAGAATGGGGCTTTCTGATAACTGATAAGAGAGGTTGACATTTCCTCCTGGCCTTACCAAGTTTTCACTTTGGGAAGAAACTATGGGAACCATTGAGACAAAGCTATTGCAATACTTGGCAAACTTTCTCTTTCAGGCTATTTACACTGTCCGTGACCCCAAGGACGTCTGCGTATCACTCTATCATTATACCAAGATGAGTTCATTTCTGGAGTATAGGGAAGATTTTGGAGAATTCATTGAGCTGTTTTCAACAGGAAAAAGTACGTGGGTAGCGGCTGGAAATGTATTCATGATTTGTTCACCAAAGTCAGTAGAATCCCTAGTAGAAAGAGTCAGTGTCAGAAGTTCCTCATTGACTGCAATCTTCCCCCTATTATCATTCTTGATTATTCATCTTTCCCCTTCACCTTTACTATCTTAAGAGCCATGGTGGTGCAGTGGATAAAATGCAGTAGTACTGCAGGCTAACTCACTGCTCACTCCAGGAGTTTGATTCTGAGTAGCTCAAGGTTGACTTAGCCTTCCATCCTTCCGAGGTTGGTAAAATGAGGACCCAGGTTGTTGGGGAGGGGGGGGGCAATATGTTGATTTTGTAAACCTCTTAGAGCACTGTGAAGTGATATATAAGTCTAAATGCTAGTGCTAGTGCTATCTTAGCAGGTCTATTTTGGATAGACAGCCAAGGTCCCAGGTTAATCCTGAACCCCTGAAATTATCACCAAACATAAACAAACAAAGAAACAAATAAAATAAATAAAAACACAATTGTCCAGAATTTATGGTGCTATTTCCCTGGCATTTTGAGGTAGGAAATACATAAGAAATAATCTATAGTCTGAGTCTTAGTCTAACAGTATAGAAATAAATTAACCTGGTTTAAAAATGCTAACAAATCAACCCCAGATCCAGAGAGAAAAATGCCATTTCAGCTATGGCCTTTGGGGTTCTACTCATTTTGTATTACAAATCTTACTCTAAGATACTCCTTAGATTCATCCCTAACCACCAACATCTTAGCCATCCATCCATCTCATTCCTTTCCTTATAACCTCTTTGCTGTCTTCATTCTTTCTGTAATGAAACATGAGTTGCTTTTGCTATTTTTTGTCATACAATTGACCTGCTTTTAACTGCCTCACAACTCACAGCATTGACCTCTGGCATATGTAAGATGCAACTGGTAAATCTGATTGCATTTTCTCAGTTCAGTTGGGTCATGTTTTGTCTGACCTGGAACCAATTAAATTATGTCCTCCAATGAAGCAAAATGCCAGTCCTTTGTAGAATCCCCTTGTGTGTCAAATGTTTGTGGATGTCAAATCCACACTAAGAATCTGCTTAGTCTGTTAGATGATAACAAATGGATTCTGTCAGGTGAACTTTTAGCTCCTTACTGTCTCCTTAGCATTCTTTCCTTTGCCTGAGATGGTGGTTTTTAGTGACAAAGTTAATAGATTGCTTGTAAGACACGAGTGGGCAATATGGTCCTTCCCCCAGTTGTTTTGGATTTTGGTTCCTTGTTGCCTAGCCAGCATGGCCTGTGGCAAGGGATTGTGGAAATTATAATCCAGAACATCTGGAGGTACAATACCACCCTCCTTTTGCTATGAACATTTGCTTAGAAATCAGTTTTGCTGGGGTCAGTGGAATTCACTATTGGTGCATATAGGTTTCCAATTCCAGAATTATTTTGCTTACTATATTAAAATCTATGCAGCTACAAAAATATAAAATAAAAATGCTTTCCTTTTTATTTGCTTCCCCCAGTTCTCTTTGGTACCTGGTTTGATCATGTTAAAAGTTGGCTGGCCTACAAGAATGAGAAAAAGTTTCTTCTTCTGGTCTATGATGAATTGCTAAAGGTAGATGTCTGTCTACCTATCATCTATCTAGATCTATTTTTGTCTCTGTCTGTCTGTCTGTCTGTCTGTCTGTCTGTCTGTCTGTCTGTCTGTCTGTCTGTCTGTCTGTCTGTCTGTCTGTCT
>BLBF01000050.1:7947635-8001513 GCA_015471245.1 Laticauda colubrina | reverse complement strand
CACAAGTCTTAAAGTTGCCAAGGTTGGAGACCCCTGTTTTAAGCAATCTGTAAAACAGGTAGTCCTTGGCTCATATAATGATTCATTTAGTGGCTATTCTAAGTTACATTGATACTGAATAAGTGTCAATCCTTCCCCCTGCAATTGTTGCAGTGTTCCCCTCAGTCATGTGATCAAAATTCATGCATTTGGCAACCAGCATGAATTTACAATGGTTGCAGCACCCTGGGGACACTGATGACTACATGCAACCTTCCCAACTGGCTTCTGACAGGCAGAATCAATGGGGGAAGCTGGATTTGCTTAACGACCTCATGATTCACTCAATAACTAGAGATCTGCTTAACTACTGCAGCAAAAAAGGTCGTAAAATTGAGCCTTTCAGAAGCCGCCTTCCTTAGCAACAAAAATACTGGTCCCAATTGTT
Source organism: Laticauda colubrina (assembly GCA_015471245.1). Taxonomy (NCBI): domain Eukaryota; kingdom Metazoa; phylum Chordata; class Lepidosauria; order Squamata; family Elapidae; genus Laticauda; species Laticauda colubrina. The sequence continues at coordinate 8,001,086 of BLBF01000050.1, read as the reverse complement.
GTAGGTCTAGGTCTTATATTGTCGACATGGGGAGCAAGCAAACTTAATAAATGCATAAAACCTACATGTGTTTGATGGGTTGCCATATAGATTTGATAAATATATAAAGAATAAAGAAATAAATAGGGCCGAGCTTTGATCCTATCACAGCCACCCCCTGGCCTTTTTAAAAAAACTTTTTCCTGTGAACAACCCTCCAATGTTAGGAATTTTTGTCCCCACAAAAAACAACCACCAAATGCTTTAAATGATTAGCAGTTCACTTCTTGTGAGTCCCAAGAAATCTCTGGTGCCCCTAGGTAGCATTAAAGGAATCTTCAAATAAATTGAAAAGTGGATTACAGTGTTTTTGAAAAAGGGCCAAAATCTTCCATGTCACAATTTGGCCATTCTTCTTTTTTAGGGATCTCTTAAAATGCAGAGAATTCATGAGATGTTGGAAATTCTTAAAAAAAATTATCCTTGGGGGGGGGGGGGTCTGAAAAGGTAGCTGGCCTCTATCCTAAACAAACCAACAGCAGGATGGATGGGATTTTTTTTTTTCTGAATAAGGCTTGGAAAGGTGCCCAATGGCAAAATCTTTCCAGGCTGGGAAAAACCATGTGTGAATGGGGCTTTATTTCTGCAGAATTCCAAAGACCAGATCCCAGCTCTGCACAGACCAAGTCCTCAGCCATGGGTGCTCTGTCTCCCCTACAGTCTCACCCACACATTCATGAGCATCTTTGGGGGTTGCCCGTTGCCAGGGCCTATCCCAGTAGAAAGTTTTGCAGGTATCACATTCAGGGCCGGCTGTGTTGTGCTGACAATCACATTGAGGTACCCCTCCATCTTTCCCAGCTGGGCACTGTGAGGCATGTCCATTGCATTTACATCTGCCTCCGACCTGCAGCTCAGCTACTCCATAAGAGGCCTCTTTCTGGCGCATCCCCAAAATCCGGGCTGAGTGCATGCGGTCAAAGGACACACGGAGGTCTGTAGCGGTCACCCAGTCTTGGAGGATGGGACTATATTCGAACCTCTGGGCCGAAGGGCGGCCTGCAAGAGGCATGAAGGCCACTAGGCCTCCTGTGAGGGGCTTGAGTGCTGTTTGAGCCTCGATACAAACTGCTTCATGCTCCATGCTTTTCACAATGGTGGTGGTTGGCGGCAGATGGTAACGCCGCCAGCAGCGGCTGGAAAAGAACTGAAAAGGCATCCAGCTGCGTCCATAGTCCATGGACTTGTAAATGGCCAAAGATTCCGGTCGTGGAGAGCAGAACCGGAGAGCCACGTAAAGGATTTCCATTCGTCGGCCCAAAGCCAAAGTAAGCGTGGCATTGGCTGTGGGTTTAGACCACCAACATGTTGTATCCCCGTCGCTGTCTGTGAGATGCTCTGATCGGTGGGTATGTTCTTGGCATCCTTGGCAGAATTTGGAGCCTGGGTTGGCTGAATCCTGAAAGGCGCAGAATCGTCCAGGAGGACCGCTGCACGTACTGGAGGCTTCCACCAGACGGCCTGATGCCAGTTCGGACAGGTCAGGCAGGCAGAATTGTGGGTGCTGATTGGCATTGTAGCAAGGATCGTGAGGGTTGGGAGTTTGGCCCAGAAGGAACGGAAGGAAAACTGCAACACCCCATGGGAAGTGAAGCATCTCTGGGGAAAGGTGTCAGGAGTCAACAGTTCATCACCTGGAAGATGAGAAGGTATTAACTGATATGAAAAAAAAAGACAAAATATTCTGTTCCTCCCTGTCTCTTCTTCCTATCTTCTACCTATTGTTTCCAAAGACAATAGAGGGAGAAAGGGAGAGGGAAAGAGTGAGGGTGAGAGAGAGAAAGTGTGTATGTGTGTGTGAGAGAGAGAGAATGAGAAAGTGAGAAAGAAAAGAGTGAGAGAGCACGAGAGAGAGAGAGAGAGAGAGAGAGAGAGAGAGAGAGAGAGAGAGAGTAAGAATGAGTGAGAGAAAAAAAAGAGGGAGGAAAGCTAAGGGTCATGTGATAAAGATATGGAACTATGATTCTGAAGATGTTTGATAATGGTAAAGCTACACAAATTTGTGCCCATTGAGGAGTTTAGCTGCCATATCCCCAGCCAACATGGTATTCATCTCCTATCTCTGACATTTAAAGTATTCTGTGGGTGGTCATGGAGATCAATGCACATGATTTTCTCACCTCAAAAGTTGTTAAAACACCTGCTCTGTGCCCTCTGATCATTTGTACCACACTAATTCACACACATGGACATTTTCCCCCTACCTTCCTGCCTCTTATCTCAACAACTTTCTCTAATGGAGAATGTAAGCCCAAGAGTCAAGCAGATGAAGATTTAGTGAGCATGAGAAAATAGCTTTAAACTCCCTTTTCACAATTGAGGCATGGATGGGAATTGGCACAACACAAGGACCTGGGGGGCAGGATATGGAGGAGTCAGGAGAGACCACAGAAAGGGGGTAAACAAGAAGTTGCTTTTGGTCTTGCATATGTTGGAAAGGATGTTTTAACCATTCTAGGAGAAATAACATCTGAAGAGGAATTTTGGATTAAGGAGTAGCTATTTGTGGATTATAATAAATTGAAATTCTGAATTTTGTCTGTATTCCAGTATGCTGGATGGTTGAGTAAACCTATTGGTTACAACATCCCCTTGTTCAATATTGAGCGATACATTCATAGCAATGCTCAAGTTTGGAACATGTGTCCTTCAAAGAAGAAAAGTCATGGATTCTTGTTCTGTGCAGCCAGTGTATGGGGATTGGATAGTTAGGTAGCAATTGTGAGCTGTTCCCTTAAGGGAATGCATTCCCTTAAGGTAAATGTAGTTAAGGTATCCTGGAAAATGTAGTCCATGTCATGCGACCACATCTGGAATCTTAGTTGGTCACTAAATTGACCCTCGACGGGTTGGGGGAGTTTTCCTCACTCTTGGCTGAACTCATGGACTCGTGGTAACTGTTCTACTTCTATTGTTACAAAATGGGAAAAAAAGGATAGGAAATAAGCCAACTTTTTACCTACAAGACAGATATGCAAAGGATTGGTCACTGAAGAAGAACTTTGTCACAAATGTGAGTTATGAGGATACCTGATGGACCAATAAAAGTACTTTGTTATGGATGTTTTGTGGAGTGTATCTATCTGCATTTGTACAGGATATGAAAAAATAAAAAGATGGTTATTTGAAGTCCTGAAGCCCATCAGTATAAAGACTATTAATTTGGATTTGTGAGAAAGCAAAGTAATGTTGAAGCCAGGGGTGGAATGTGGAATGCTAAGCTCTGTGCCTCAGTTTGAATTGCAGGGAGGGGCAAGAATCCCCCCTTGCCCTTTTATGCAAGAGACTTTTCAAATATCCTATGCTTTGGCTTTCAAAGGCAATCAAATTTGCCTCCTTCAATCCTTTTTTTTCTCTTCCTTTACTGAGGCAGGATTCCTTTGTCTTTATATCAAGCCAGGAAGGGGCAAATTCCCCCTCTGTGCTGTGTCTCAAATTACAATTCCTAATTCTGAAAGAATCAATTTGTAAAAAAAGGCAGGGGCCAAGTATCTCTCATCCATCCCTGTACATTCAATTACAAACCCTTTCCAAACGCAATGAGAAAGTTTCAGAAATCTTGCTGGCATTTCTAGAAAGGAAAACTAACTTTGCCTTGCTCATTTCAACTGAAAGACTTAGCATTTTTCTAGCTCAGAGGCAATAAGAGAAGCCTCTCCAGCTATTTTTACAACTACTCTGGCTGTTTTATTGGGGGTCATAATTCATTACTGACCATCTTCAAAGCAAAGATGGTTAATCCTTGCAATGTTTTTAAAAGGAACAATTTCTCTTTCTGCTCAAAACCTTAAAATTTCTTTGTTCCCAAATCTTCATTAAACATTTTTTTTAAAAAAGCATATAACACTGCAACCAAACCTTTGGAGTGTTGTATTTGATTGATTGGTTTTTCTTCCAGCAAGGAAACAATAAATTCCTCTGGAGTTCACCCTCACCCATAGACTCAAGCAAAGCAGCCCACAGCATTATCTGGTGGTCAAGGAGAAATTTCCCAGAGTTTACCAATACGTGCTTGCAATGATAATTCCCTTTTTGCAATTATTGTGGACAATTTAATCAATTTAATTCAAATGTTCCAAGATTAACTACAACCTAACAGACCTAAGCAAAGCTGCCCACAGCTACATCTGAGGCTCAAGGAGAAATTTCCCAGAGTTTGATTTTTTTTTTTACAGTTTCTCAAATTTGACCAGAGTGTTTATCCAGTGATAATCCCTTTTTGCAATTATTGTGGACAATTTAATCAATTTAATTCAAGGTTCCAGGATTAACTGCAACCTAACATGGGCATAGCAACAGTGTCTTCCTTGCATATTTCTGCATTTAGCCATCCAGTCTTCTGACTTTGCTACACAACCTCTCGTGCCACTTTGTGGAGCAAGTGACACTAATAGGCATATTTCTGTGTTTTGCTTCCAAGTCTTCAGACTTCGCTATGCAACCTCTAGTGCCCCCTTGTGTAGCAAGCACACATCGCACCCTAGAAAATGCCATACTGTGTGCTGTGCTAGCATCGCTCAGACTCTGCAGTGCCACCTACGTGCTCATTAAACCCAGCAGCAATTCTACTTTTTGCTACCTGCTTACAGTGCACCCTAGTACAAAAAAAAGGGAATTACACGGAAAATTACTAAATTTTCCAAAAGTCACCTTTTACCAATTTGAAACATGGCAACTGCTTCAGCCATGATGGATGTCCCTGAAGTACCAGAGGACTTGAACCCTCCATCCACCCTTGCTGTAAACATGTAGCCTGGTTCCTGAAACTCAGTTTCAGATGTCCAAATCTCTACAGAAGTGGTGATACCTCTGAAAGCCTATGACCTCAGAAAGAGTAAGAAGCTTACCGAACCCATGGAAGAACACTTGAGGAACGATTGGAAGAAGCAATATCGCTGCTATGCAGACTCCTGGGCAGAGCTTGAGAAGATCTGTGACAGCCCAAAACACAAGCTGCCTCCCCCGAGAAACTCCGCACATTGCTAGTTGATCTAGATGCCCTTCTCGCACAGTGGAGATGCAGTGAAGACAACCTCAAGTCCATCCAGTCAAGACTGGCTGACCCCAAACTCCTATAACACATCTAATGCTTCGAGGAGTTTCACAAGGAATGCAAAGACCATGTCGAGGCAAGCAAGACAGCCCTCCAAGCAGCACTCCACAATGTGCTTCGGCAGGAAGTAGCATCAAGGGAGCAGGCCACATCCAATATAGCTCTTTGATCAGATGTGTCTTCTTCCCACCACTCCAAGAAACCCTCCCCCCTCCATCCCAAATTGGCTAGATTGCAGGCAGGTTCCAGTGCCTCGCGCCAATTCTCTGCTGCCAGCTCTCACCATCCTTCCAGAGCATCCTCCCATTGTAGCAGCGCATCTAAGGCCTCCAAGGCAGGCAGCTACGCCGAATGAGCTGTAGAAGCCCAAGTTGAAGGTGCAGCAGCAGAGGCAGATTTATGTATTATGACAGAGGTGATATGGCAGAAAGCTGAAATGGCCAAAGCTCAGGCCAATCAACAAGCAGAAATGGCCAAAGCTCAGGCCCAAGTGGAGTTACTTGAATGACAAAGAGAGACGGCAGTGAAAACAGCACAAGCTGCAGCATGGCAGAAGATGGCCAACACTGCCTCCCTCAACTTCAACCTTGAAGAGTTGGGAGAAGAGAGCCCAGATACACGGGTCAAGGCCTACGTGGATGAGGAGTACTTGCTTCAAAATGAGCAGGTGGAACTGTCTCTGATACCTAGAAGTCTCCCACCACCAAGGGAGTACAGGGAGGAATCTCAACCACAGACTCTACACGTGAGTTATGCAACTGATGTTGTACAACCTAAAGTATGAGATTCACTTCCCACCAACAGCGAACCTTCCCCAACTGATGTTGTACATACCAAGGTCCAAGATTCTCTTCCCAGCACCAGCAACTCTACTCAAACATCTCATGGCCTGCCAGGTGAGTAAATTAGCCCACCAGTGATCAAGTTGACATCTGCCACACTCAATCCATAAGCAGTACCATTCCAGCCATAACCTCCACACCACCCGAGCTCACAGGCACAACAAGATAACTGTGGCCAGCCTACACAGCAGTATGAAGCTCCATCTTCACCTCTAGAATGGCAGAACAACATCCTCCATAAGCACTGGGAGGAAGGCTACAACCCATCATTAACATACAACTCGAACCTACCCTCTATGTCAATGCCTCAACCCAACTCCACAGACAATGCTGACTACTGGAGAGTGTTGGCAGTAAGCAGAGGAAAGCTAGATTTGGCTGCTAACCATGTATACAAATTCTCTGACAAATATCTCCTATGGAAGAAAGTTTTCCTGTACCCATTCAGGCTGCATGCCTGAAATCTGATAAAATACTCATACACTTGATGGCACGGCTAGGGTTGCAGTCTGCCAGAGATACAAAGGCACTTTATGTCTCCCACTTAGATAACCCAGACGCTGCCCTATGGTTGTCATGGCAAAGACTTGACAGTTTGTATGGCGCTGCTTCAGACATACAATCAACACTCCTGGATAGCCTCCACAGATTTCCTAAAATTCCTAACGGAAGCCTCACCTGATCATGGAACTCTCTAATATACAACTGAAAGCGGCACAATGGGATCCCAAGTTACTGGGACTTGCTTGTCTTGACCAGGATGACATGCAAAACAAGATTGTTCGAAAACTCCCGCAGGTGCTAATTAAACAATGGCTCCAGATGTCTGATGCCTTCATGGCCAATTGTCGCCACAACTTTATACCCTTTACCCTTCTTGAAGAATTTGTGGCTCACCAGGTAATCGTGAGCAACTTTTCCCGGGCCTGTGCACTCAGAGCTGTTAGCCCTCCCAATGAAAAATGATACAACAGCAACCATATATCATCCACAGGCCCTATGCACACTGCAAGGGAAAGACTCTTCATGGCTGTCCATAAACTGAGATCAACTCCTCATCCATACACAGTTGGGGAGATAACCCAATTTAGATCTCCAAATGCAAGTAGAATACAGTTTTGTCCTATGCACTACACTAGTCACTCACTGAACAGGTGCACTGGGTTTGCAGCAAAATCACTGACCCAACAAAAAGATAAGGGAGTACCAATACTGCTACAAATGTTGTGAATCCAAACACCCGCCCAAGTACTGCACAGCCAAGGTGCAATGCGACTTATGCAATAGTGACGAGCACCCGACCGCACTGCATCCAGACTCCGAGCCACTGCAGGTATCTCATAACCCTCCTTCGAGCAAGGAGCCTCAACATAACACAGAAGCATACAGGGCTCCTCGGCAGACTACCAAACCGCAACCAGAACTGAGTATTAGTGTCAACTGCACATCACTGTGCCCTCGTTCATGTCTTCCCATCTGTTTAGCCAAAGTGTATCCTGAAGGACGCCATGAAAATGTACATGCTGATAGACACTCAAAACACTTGCACCCTGGCCAGACCCGCATTCTTTGACCTCTTTGCGGTGCAACAGGATGAACTTCACTTCACTGTATCAATGTGCCATGGATCAAGAAGCACGGCTGGGAGGAGAGCCGTGGACTTTGCATTGTCACAAGCAATGAGGCCAGACTACACTAGATGATGGCTGACCTACCACCCGAGTGCCTGAGCTCCGACCCACTGTTCACCAATGTAGGCCTTGATGTATTCAGCCCTTAGTCTGTGTATACCTGATGGACCAGGGGCGGTCAAGCTAACAGCAAACGATGGGCAGTACTCTTCACATGCCTTAGTACTCGAGTGGTCCATACTGAAATCATTGAATCTATGGACCTCTTGCTTCATCAATGCCCTGAGAAGGTTTCAAGCCCACAGAGGCCCAGTCAATGTATTCAGATCTGACTGTGGAATGAACTTTGTAGGCGTTTGTAAAGAACTACAAATTGAAGATGACATTCGCCCTGACTCACCACTCGACAGTTACCTTAAAGCCAACAAATGCACATGGATATTTAATCCTCCCCACGCATCTCACATGGGAGGAGCGTGGGAACGCATGATTAGAATAACTCATCGGATCCTTGATTAGATGCTGGCGAAAGCACCTAAACTGACACATGAGACTCTATCTATCCTTACAGAAGAAGTTGTGGCCACCATAAATGGTTGACTTTTTGTTTTGGTCTCTTTGCATTCTGAGAATCCAACCTTTCTCACTCCAGCTGCCTTGCTAAATCAAAAGATGGGTGATTGGCCCACACCTTTAGGGAACTTTCATTCTAAGGACTTGTACAAACAACAATGGAGACAAGTTCAACAGCTTGCCAATATCTTTTGGAACCATTGGAAGCAAGAGTATTTGTCTACCCTACAAGACTGCCATAAATAGAAGACCAAAGAACCAAATCTCAAGGAGGGAAACTTTGTCTTGCTGAAAGACAAGGATGTGCATCTCAACACGTGGCCTATGGGACTTGTATCTCAAACCATGCCCAGCTCTGATGGACTTATCCGCAAAGTTAAGGTCCTGATAGGGAGTTCACTAGATTACTCCTGTGACCATCAGACCTTTACCAAGAAGTTCTATACCAGGCTGGTCACCGACCTTGTGCTACTGTGGAGAAGGGCTGAACTTGAAGATTGAACCTCAAGCTTTGCATGCTTTGCTTTGTTTGATGCTTTGTTAATGTCTACTGTTTTTCTTAGTTATCTAGCTGGCTGTTTATCTTAGATATATAGTTATCTGCTATTCAGTTAGTATTACTGACTGAATTACTTCAGTTAGTCTACTGCTTATTTTAGTTTATAGGTATTTTTTTTTCTCTTCGTTTAATAGTGGAATTTACAATTCCAGGTGGGGAGTGTGCTGTCCAGCCAGTGTAAGGGAATTGGATAGCAATTGTGAGCTATTCCCTCAGGGAATGCATCATGGTAAATGTAATTAAAGTATCCTGGGAAATGTAGTCCATGTCACATGACCACATCTGTAATCCTAATTGGTCACTAAATTGACCCTTGATGGGTTGGGGGAGTTTTCCTCACTCTTGGCTGAACTCATGGACTCGTGGTAACTGTTTTACTTCTATTGTTACAAGATGGGAAAAAAATGATAGGAGATAAACCATCTTTTTACCTACAAGACAGATATGCAAAGGATTGGTCATTAAAGGAGAACTTTGTCACAAATGTGAATTATGAGGATACCTGATGGACCAATAAAAGTACTTTGTTATGGATGTTTTGTGGAGTTTATCTATCTGCATCTGTACAGGAAACAGAATAAATGTCATATATCTTCTTACCTAATAGTGCAGCTTCCATGTTCTGGCTGTGTTCATATGCAATGTCATTTGTTAAATTATGGTTTGTTCAACCACAACTGACAGGTCAAAGCCAAAGTTAGGTACCCCCCCCTCAAATTTATGCCTTGGTGTGTTCTGTGACTCTGTCTCAATATAAAATTTTAAATTAAGCCATATTATGGTTGTGTAACATTGTCTCATCAAACTACCAAATCCAAATGTACTCAGGGCTCCTAAAACAGGAATAAATATGTCCCAAATATTTATCCTCGCTAGTTATTGATCCCAACTATTTATCACTTGTAGTAAATGTCAGAATGAGGTGGCAAGCTAGAAAATAAAAACCTGAGGAATCCTGGCTTATTCCAGTACTTGCAAAAGTCATTAGATGTACAATTGACCTGACAAGGTGCAATGTAAACAGGTGCTTTACCAACAGTAGCACATTACAAATAGATGCAGTTTGTGTTGCTTAAGGCCCTGTCACACTGCCCAACTGATGCAAAATGTTAGTAAAAAGGACACAATGGATGAGAAAAATGTTCCATCCGTTGTTATCTGCTCTCAAAAGGGGCAAAAATTTGCATAACCAGAGCGGATAACATGGAAAGGAATGGACACGGGGAGGACGCAGAGTGGATGGAAAGTGGATACGGAACGGAAGTCCAGCGGATGGAAGCGGATGAGAGTGGATGGCACATCCGCAAGGCTTCTGGGGGACCTCAGCAAAGCGGATGCGGAACGGATACAGCGGATGCAGAGCGGATGCAGAGCAGATGAAGCGGATGCACAGCGGAAGCCTAACAGATGCCTAGCGTTAATTGCGCATGTGGGGAGGATGCATTGCGTAAGCCCCGCGGATATAAGGGAAGCAGCTCGGAGAAGGTCACCATTCAGAGGAAAGACCTGCTGCCGGACGGATTGACAGCCTTGCCTGCCCTGCCTGCATGCCTGCCTGCAAGCCTTGCTGCAAGCCTTGCTGCCAGCCTTGCTGCCAGCCTTGCTGCCTGCCTGCCTGCCAGCCTTGCTGCAAGCCTCCCTGCCAGCCTTGCTGTCTGCCTGCCTGCCAGCCTTGCTGCCAGCCAGTCTGCCTGCCAGCCTTGGTGCCTGCCTGCCTGACAGCCTTGGTTCATGCCTGCCTGCCAGCCTTGGTGCCTGCCTGCCTGCCAGCCTTCCTGCCAGCCTTGGTGCCAGCCTTCCTGACAGCCTTGGTGCCTGCCTGCCAGCCTTGGTGCCTGCCTCCCTGCCAGCCTTCCTGCCAGCCTTGGTTCCTGCCAGCCTCCCTGCCAGCCACCAACCTCACAACCATGGGGAAGAACAGAAAGCCTCAGCCATCTGCTGCCAGCCCTGGCAAGAGGAACAGGGCCACCATCCCACCCCCGGGCTCTCACTCTGGTTCTGCTGGGGCTTCTGTAGCATGGGCTCGCTCTTCTGGGGCTGGAGCTTCTGCTGCTTCTGCTTCTGGAGGAGCTGATGATGCGGGGGATCAGACAAGCACTCCAGCACCAGCCACCTCCACAGCATCTGGACCCTTCACCCCTGAGACTGAACGACCTAGAGGACTGCCAGAGACTCATTTTTGTTTTATAGCTTGTTGTTAATAAAGTCTATCTTTGATTCAAACACTTGCTTCATTTCTTTTTTTTAATAAAGTCTTGGTGGAAACTTTTAGAAATGGTTTAAGCTTTTGCAGGCTTGAGGGATCGGTTAAGATAGCAGTGGGATGGGCAGGGATACCTGTGGGATGTGTAATAGCTGTGGGATGGGTAAGGATAGCAGTGGGATAGGCAGGGATACCTTTGGAATGGGTAATAGCTGTAGGATAGATAAACCTCCAGTGCAAGCATAGTGGGACTGGATGGTCCACCCTCCCAGGTGCCCTTTATTATCAATAATAATGTAATCAATCATCCACACATGTCAACATAAACACAACTCTTTATTAAATGCCCTGTTCATTTTAGGGCCACTCAACATACATGGCACAATCTCATCAGTGTTATGAGACAGGCTCAAGGAAGCATCCATTAAGCATCTACCATCCTGTCTTGCCACTCCACTGCTCCAGCTGGGGAGTTGCACCAGTGTCTCAGGAGGTTGTGCTGCTTCTTCCCTTCACGTGAGGCTCTGTGCGGTATCTGCTATCCCGCATCAGATGGGCGTCTCATGATAGGGAGCGAAGGAAAGAGAAACGACAGGAGACGAAGTTCCTCGGGATGAGTGCGCCCAGAATGGCTGGGTACAAGCTCTTTTATTATGCTCATTCAAAAGGGGATGATTGTTTATTCAGAACCTAGGTTAAGCCTAGGTCAGATGGAATGTACAAATTTAACAATGACTCAAAAAACAGCAGGATATCAGGACAGACAGGATGGCAGGAATTATATTTGATCAGGATATTACTTCTTCACAAAGCTGCATGCCAGACAATGTAATCCCAAGTGAATAAACCATTTCTTGCAAATATTTGACTCCTTGTCCCTGTACGTGCCCTGTAAAAGGTCACTGAGAAGACAGAAGCTTAATGATTACACGTGAAATGATACAATGTTGAAATGTCTGAATGATCCATAGTTGCATTGATATACAATTGCAAACACATAAATGATACATAGTTACAACATCTCCTCTGTTTTTATTTTTTATGACGAATCTTCTTCCTTGTCCAAGAAGACAGGAACCTTTTTTCTAAAACGTTCACCGTCCCAGTCATCTAGGCAGAAGTGCGATCCGTCAGCGTCAGGGTTGTCCAAGGAGCGGTAACTCAGCAATGACATTTTTTCATCCGGTGTTAAGGGCTTAACATGAGCTTGCAATAACACATTAACATTAGCAGTTATGGAGGATAATTGATTTTTCAAAAATTGCAATATTCTGTTAAAACAACAAGGTCCTATAATACATATTAATATAATGATTATTAATGGTCCTGCCAATGCAGTTATAAGGGTTGTAAGCCATGGTGAAATAGAAAACAAGCTTTGATACCAATTATACATGTTTAACCTTTTGTTTTAAAATCATCAGAGTTATACACGTTAATTTTTAGTACAAGCCATACTTGAATGCAAAATGATTTGGATTTAATAAGTTCATCCCCATAGACACATGCTGTGAGACCGGTGGAACAAGCCCAGACAGAGTTGTTGCCAGGGATAAAATACATTCCTTTCAGGCGTGATGTTAAATTTCCTCCTGAAGTGGTGTAGACTGCAGAGTATCCTCCGATGGTGTGGGTGCGGCCAAGGTGGTTCTTAGGAAGGTATATGTTAGGGATAACATTGTTCACCCTAACTGTTTTAGGTGAAATACTAACTATAAATCATAGTTAGTGTATGCAGCTTTAAATGTAAAATGGCAACTGTGGGTGTGGTTATGAAAACCATATAAAAGTAGCAAGGCTACAGCTTGCTCGCTCTCTCTCTGGCTTTGATGATCCCTGATTACTGCTTGGAAGCAAGACTGCATTGCTCGAACGGGAGAGACAACAACGGACTGATTTATGTGAACTGACAATAGGATATTCTACATGGACTTTGCTAACTGAATATCCCTGAATGGACTGACTACATGGTAAATGAATATTGGACTGTTTTTGACTATGCTATAAACTTATACTGGAATAAAATATATTCTTGATAGCACAAGCGTATCTGTTATTTTTACTGTATGTTAATAAACATACAAGCTTAGCTCACTCATTTATCTGTGTGCCTATCTGACTAACGCTGCACATTCTGTTTAGCTTGTCTACCTAACCCTGGTTGGGGAACCCAGGCTTAACAGTATACATTACAATGATAGCCATTAGAAACATTATGACAATATTGTGAGTAAGTGGATGGAATATTTCCTAAGCAACAACCAACTCCAGTGATGGAAGAAACAGTAATAGTGGAGTTCCTCCAACGGCAACGTTCGTCTGATGTGGAATTAGCAATGGATTCTTGGGAAGCGATGGCTTCGTAAAAAGGTGGAGAGGCAGAAATACAAAGCCAACATGTGGAGGCAATTGATGAGTTTGAAGAGTTCAGCAAGGCATAGGAAGCTTTGATCTTCTATGCGAGAAGAATTGGTTGTAGAGCTTAAAGGAATGCCTTGAAAATCTTTTATAGTCCACGTAATATTATATTTTCTATGAGGCTTCTGTGGATTGTCATGGACAGTTCTTTTGAAGCGTTGTTTGTTGACAGGATCAGAGTTTGGGTATATAAAAGCATTACAAGTAGGAGAGAGGACTATGGACAAGTTAGTTGTAGAACATTTAAGAGATGAAAAGGGAATGCAATTAGTAGAAAAAGGATAATAATTACAATAATGACAATGAAGATTAATTTGATCATTCATCAAGGATGTTAATTGGGTTGGAGGAACCCATAGTACAAGAGAAGGACATTTAGGTCCCCCTATATCTAGCTTGAATAGAGGAAAAGATTTTAAGGTTCTTTTCCATAGGAAGAGTAAAGAAGGAACAAAAGAGCGAGTGATAGAGTGTTCTGTAAACAAAACAGAAGTGATAGAGTGAAAGCTATGGGTAGCATTTTCATGACGTACCCTCATAGAACAAGTATAATACAAAGAGAAAGTCAGCGACACCAGGAAGATAAGTAACAGTTTCATTAGCAACAAGATCATAAGGGAAAAGAAGAAAAAGTTGCAATTTTCAGCAGCCTTTGTTGTGGGGCTGGCTGCCTGCCCCGTTTCTAATTCTGACTCCCAGACCAAAAATTGTCCTCATCCATTTCTAAAAGGCTTGTTGAATGGCTTTTACAACACCCCCCCCCATTTCGGGGGGGTGGTGGAGGACATGAGAGCTCTCCTTTTAAAGAAGTGGATTGGATGGAGGGAGACTCTCGTAAGGATTTTTGATCATTGGGAGCGGAGGGTTGAAGGACAGGAAAGTTATCACAACTTGGTGGAGGAGATTCAAATTCTATTTTATAATGGACTTTTAAAGCCTCCATAATTTTCCTCCAAGTGACCAAAATGCCAATAGGTGCACGAGGAGGATTATGGAGATAGTCACCAATTTTTTCCCAAATGGAGATTTTTAAGGACCCTTTCTCTGGATAAGTGGGACAATGTTGCCACACATAAGCCAATAATGTAGCAATAGGTTTAATTTTTACAGGCGAGCCCTTTAAATTAGCAGAATATTTAGAAGAAGAGGCAACTAACTCCCTCAATTCCTTCAGATGCTCTGTCTGTTATTGAGAAAAGTTTCCGCCCATACTTACGAAAGTCGAGACCGTGTTTCAGATCCGATGATGTGCACAGCTCCCATCGAGCGAGTAAGATATGAGCGCGTTGCGGCGTATCCCCCTTAGGGAATCACGTCGGGGTCACCAGAATGCGGTATCTGCTATCCCGCATCAGATGGGCGTCTCATGACAGGGAGCGAAGGAGAGAGAAACGACAGGAGACGAAGTTCCTCACGATGAGTGCACCCCGAATGCCCGGGTACACGCTCTTTTATTATGCTCATTCAAAAGGGGGTGATTGTTTATTCAGAACCTAGGTTAAGCCTAGGTCAGACGGAATATACAAATTTAACAATGACTCAAAAAACAGCAGGATATCAGGACAGACAGGATGGCAAGAATTATATTTGATCAGGATATTACTTCTTCACAAAGCTGCATGCCAGACAATGTAATCCCAAGTGAATAAACCATTTCTGCAAATGTTTGACTCCTTGTCTCTGTACGTGCCCTGTAAAAGGTCACTGAGAAGACAGAAGCTTAATGATTACACGTGAAATGATACAATGTTGAAATGTCTGAATGATCCATAGTTGCATTGATATACAATTGCAAACACATAAATGATACATAGTTACAACAGCTCTGTTGGGGCCTTGCACATCCTCAGTGTCTATCAGGTTTTGCCCTTGCCTCCATTCCCCAGGCTCCATGTCCCCATTGCCTTGTTGGAGGTCCACGAGCCTGTTCTGCAACACTGGGTAGCGGGTGCGCATGAGATTGTGCAGGATGCAGCAAGCTTCCATGATCCTCCTCACGGTCTCTGGGTAATGCTGCATGGTGGTGAGAAGTACCTGGAACCTGTTGGCCAGGATACCAAAGGCGTTCTCCACCACCCGCCTTGCCCTGGACAGCCTGTAGTTGAAGATCCTCTCTTCATGGGTGAGGCATTTGGATGTGTAGACCTTCATGAGGTAGGTTGTGAGGGAGAAGGCGTCATCCCCCACGATGAAGTAGGGCACATCTTGCGTGTCGTTGGGCAGGGGTTCTGGATCTGGGAAGCCCACGATGAGGTTGCGTTCCAGCCCCTCCTTGAGGTGACTGGCATTGTATACCTGGGCATCTGAAGATGAGCCATTGCCTGAAGCATCGATGTACATGAACTTGTAGTCAGCATCGACCATGGCGAAGAGGATGATGCTGAAGAAGCCCTTGTAGTTGAAATAAGTGGACCCCGACTTGGCTGGAGCTTTGCAGGCCACGTGCTTGCCATCGATGGCTCCAACGGTGTGGGGGAAGTTCCACCTCTGATACCACTGCTCTGCAACTTTCTTCCATCCTTCTTCAGTGGTGGGGCACTGGAGGAGCTCCTCCATGTATTCTTCGATGATGGCCTGCACCACGTCTCTGACCACAATGCTGATGGTGTTGTGTGGCACCCTCCAGCTGTACTGCATGGTCGTGTACGTGGTCACTGAGGCCAGGTGGCGCAGAGTCAGTGCCACCTTGAGCCCAGGTTCCAGGCTGGGCCGGAAGTTGGTGTTTGCCTTGGTCAACCTGGTTGTCAGCCGCTGCACAACTTCGTCAAACATGGCTGGAGGCATCCTCATGAAGTTCTGGAATGCCCGAGTGTCTTCGTTTCTGAGCTCCACCATCAGCTTGTTGTACAGTCCGTCCTCTGCTCTTCTGGCGAACCATGTTCGGACCCAGACACTTCTTGGATGCCTCCTTTTCTTCACGTAGAACAGGTGAAAGAGCCTGTAGATGGCTTCGCACTGTTGCAGAAGGATGGTGGCTGCCAAAAGGACTTTGTTATGATCCACGGTGGACATGACTGGATGCTGTGGAAGAGGAAGAGTCAGATGAAGGCTGCAGAGGTCTGCACCACAGGGCTGCTGGTCTGAAAGTGAGATCCAGGTGAGTTGCTCCCCCTTTTTATAGGCAGTATAGGTTTTCCCCTAGGTGTCCCTTTGCATCCTCTAGGCATCCTGTAGACATCCTTAATATCCGAGATAGGTCCCCTCTGCGAACGTTTTTTCCATTTTAAATGCTTTGTTTCCGTTCTGCATCCGCTAGGCATCCGTTCTGCATCCGTTCCGTGTCCATTCCACTTCCTCCCTACGTCCGTTTACTGCTGGAGCGGATGGAGTTGTGCGGATGCGCAGCGGATGCCTAGCAGATATAGCGGATGCGTAACGGATGCAGAATGGATGCCTAGCGGATGCCTAGTGGATGCAGAACGGACGCATTGGATACATTTTCCGCTCAAAAGTTTTGAGCAGCTCAAAACTTTCTGAGCGGATGAAACGTCAATAAACGGATGCTGGACGGATGGAGAGGAAGCAAAATGGAGGCAGTGAGCACAGAACGGATGCATCGCGTTAATCAACGGATGACAAGTGTTTTTCTCCGTTTTACATCCTCTTTCCATCCGTTGGTGCAGTGTGACAGGGGCTTTAGATAAAAGTAGCTGCATGGATGGGATTTTTTTTTGTTACTACCAGGCAGCCCTTGACTTGGGGTGGTTGTTAAGTGAGTCATACATAATTTTATTATCCTTTTTGCCATGGTTGTTAAGCGAATCACACAAGTGAATAACATGGCCATTAAACAAATGTAATTTCCCTCCATTGACTTTACTTGTCAGAGGCCAGCTGGGAAAGTCACAAATGATGATCACGTAACCATTTGCTGCAACAGATAGAAAATATATGTTGGTTGCCAAGCACCCAGGGTTTATGACCGTGGGACGATTGACAGTGCTAGGACTGGTTGTAAAACACTTATTTTCAGGGCTGCTGTAACTTTTAACAGTCACTAAATCAATAGTTGTATGTCAAGGAACACCTATATTGCCTTTTCATGCTGTTAGACTTAAATACCTCTCTTATGCATAACCCAAAGAGATAGTCAAAGGCACTTTTAGCATCATTTTCTAAAAATACAGTGTGAGAAGCAGAAAAATGGCCATAAACCCATAAACTTCATAATCTCTGCATCTGTCTTGTAAAGATAGCTCAGAATAGAGCTTGGGCTTTAGCAAGGCAGTTACTTAAGGGATGGGTTGAAGTACCCCTTGGAGGCCTAGCAAATCTAATATTTGGTTTCTTCCCCCTTGAAAGGGGATCATTATTGCCCTAGAGGAATGTGATGTCTCCAGCTTGCCTATCACTTTTCCCCCTCTGGTTGCTAATTGCCTTGAGGAGGTTGCTGGTGGGATAATCATCAGCTACCAGAGAGGTGGCTTCTCTAGCAGTCTATGTGGTTTATTCTGATTTTCATGCATGATGCAACCCTATGTTGGGTACAGGCTACAAGCCAGAATTTCTTCCATCTTGCAAACTTTACCTCTTTTGCAAATTCCAAGTTTGGGATGGCTTCCTTGGTGGCCTGCATTTGGCATATTGGAACTAATAGTCTGTGTATATTATTCTTTCTTCCAGAGCTGGGAATATTATTGGGATTAAAATGTAATTCTGCCTGTATGTGTATATGATCCATGCAGAGACAAAGGAGTTCAACAAATGGTATGCATCCGTTTTCTCAACAGTAATAAAAATTCATATAACCTCATTTAATTTGATACCATTTCATTATTTGTAGATGTTGAAGAGTGATTCTATTGCACTTAATGGCCTAACAATATGTAGGATAAGAGGGATTACTTCTGACCAAACACTTTATTTATTTCGGTCATATCCTTCCTATCTTCCAGTGGGAACTCATGACTATGTCTGTACATAGCAAGGCAAATCAATCTGAATTTTTCCCCTTTCTCGTAAAATAAATATATGCACATGTATTTATATCTTCCAGAAGCCACATTGCTGAAAAAAGTAGAATCAAGGGAAATAATATATTAATAGCCACTGATTAGAATTAATTACCTGTGAAATAAGGTATCTTATAACATTAATTGATTCCAAACTCCACAGTCTCCCAACTCGACTCTTTCCTTTCCCATAGAGAAACACAGAAGTACACAAAACACAGACCTGAACACGGGTGGGATTCTACAGATTCGCACTGATTTGTGACAACTGGTTGTTAACATTCTAAGCAGTTCAGAGAACCGGTTGTTAGAAGAAATTACTGGCCTAATCCTGTAAGGAAGGCAGGAAGGAAGTATTCTGGTGTTGCTTACAGAAACTGCCTCTCCGTTAACCCTTATTATATTCTTGACAGCACTAGACTTCCTGTCTCTGGAACTTCTCTGGAGGTTTTCTTCCCTCCTTTGCTGGTACTTTGCTTGTGTGGAGTGACCATTCAAAGTTACAATGGTACTGAAAAAAGTGACTTTTGACCATTTTTCACACTTATGACTGTTGCAGCATCCCCACCATCATGAGAGGCCAGGCGAGGAGATGTGTGCCTTGATGTGAGTGATATTAGTTGGCCATGCCCAGCCAGTCACATTGCCACCAAACCATGCCCACCAACTAAGCCACGCCCACAGAACCAGTTCTTAAAAAAATTGAATCCCACCCCTGCCTGAACACCCTTCTCTCCTTCCAGGAAAAACAATAAAAACAACAACAGCATTGTCCCAGAGGTGCTTTTTTAGGAGGCAACTGGACTTTCTTGTTTTTTTTTTCTTTTGAAGATGTTTCGCTTCTCATCCAAGAAGCTTCTTCAGTTCTGAGAGGATGGTGAGGAATGGAAGGATTTACTTTGTATATTCTTTGTAGGAAGTTGGTCATTTGCATTCTTTTAGTGGATTGTTGAAGCACTTGGAGGTTTATTTGTGTCTTCAGGGTCACTTGAGTAGTGCTTCTGGTTCCTGCAGTACAGAGGTGGTATTCAACAGGTTCTGACCAGTTCTGGAGAAGCTGTAGTGGAAATTCTGAGCAGTTTGAAGAACCGGCAAATACCACCTCTGACTGGCCCCACCCTCATCTATTCTCTGCCT
This sequence comes from Laticauda colubrina, assembly GCA_015471245.1. Taxonomy (NCBI): domain Eukaryota; kingdom Metazoa; phylum Chordata; class Lepidosauria; order Squamata; family Elapidae; genus Laticauda; species Laticauda colubrina. The sequence continues at coordinate 7,981,679 of BLBF01000050.1, read as the reverse complement.
CCCGAGTCCCAGCTGATTGGCTGAGTCTTCTTTTGTTGCCCTGCACAGGAGAACAGAGCTGGAAAGCAGGTTAGTGGGGTGGGAATGGGGATTTTGCAGTATCCTTCCCCTGCCACATTCACCAAGCCATGTCCAAAGAACCAGTAGTAAATTTTTTTTTGGAATCCCAGCACTTCTGCAGTCTCTTCTCCTCTCCTCTGGAAATCCAGACCTACTCCCACAACCATTCAAGGGCGCTCTTATCCCAAACTATATAGCCAAAAGTCTATATGGTTGTTTCCTGAAGTCCAGTTGCCTCCTGAAAAAGCACTTTGGGGACAATCATGATCTGGATGACTGAGAATCTCTACAAACAGCAGCGCTAAAACAAATGAAGAGAGGTGGAAGGAGCAGCTGCACTAAGAAGGGAAAAACAGGGAGTTGGGTGGAAATGATATGAAGCAAGATAGAACTGGACAAGGAATGAAAGAAAAGTGAACAAAATTCTTTTAACTACGAGAAGTTTAATATCTACAGGTAATCTTCAACTTACAGCCATTTATTTAGCAATTGCTCGAAGTTACAATGACAGTGAAAAGAGCCTTACAACGTGTATGGAGCTTCTTAAATCATCCAGGTTATGGTTATCCCAAAAGTGCTTTTCCAAAAAATAACTGAACTTTCTTGATTTTCTTTCTTTGAAAATGTTTTGCTTCTCATCCAAGAAACTTTTGCAGTTCTGAAATTCTCGAAACATTTTCAAAGGGAAAAAAACCAAGAAAGTCCAGCTGCTTTTGAAAAAGTACCTTTGGGACAGTCTTATAATTGCTCCTCGCATTAAAACCATTATAGCATTCCCACAGCCATGTGATCCACATTCAAGTGCTTGGCAACTGGTTTGGGTTTCTGACAGTTTCAGCATGCTGGGGTCATGTGATCACCTTTCTAGTTAACATCTGGATTCGCTTCATGACCATGTGACTCACTTAACAACTACAGTGATTTAGCTCAACAATGACGACAGAAAATATCATAAAATTGGGTGTGACTCAGTTAACAACCACCTTGCTTGGCAATGGAAATTCTGGTCCCAGTTGTGGTCATATGTCAAGGACTATCAGTACAAGGGAAGCAGCTTCTTCCAACAAAGAGCTGATTTTTTTCAGTGGAAAGATCTGCAGCCATTTGGGTTTCTTGTTCAAATTTATGTTTACTGCAGCCCTGTTCTTGTCAACGAATGCAAAAATCCCCTCTCACATTTTGGGTCATTATTTTTTTGGTGGTGGTGGAAATTGCCTTCCAATCAATAGTTAAAACATCATACAGAAGGTTCACATCCAGGTGTTGATTAGCTTTGGCTAAGTTGATTAGGAATTATAAATGCAGAAATCTGCCCCATTTGAGATTTACCTGGTTGAGGAATGGTGGGCTGGATCCCATAAATGGCTGCTTCTGAAATTAAATCAGTGTTTCCCTCTATCTAAATGCCGCAAGATAACTGCACCAACATGCTGGCAACATTTCCTGAGCCATCAATTTGAGTTTGGATTCATTATGATTCTCCCAGAACCTCCCCTGAAGTCTCCTCTGGAATCTGTGCAACCAATGAGTTTCTTTATGCTTAAGAAGCAGGGGGGAAAAAGATGTTCAGAACTTAAAGCCACTTGCTAAGACTTTATGAAATATGTATGATCCCTTCTCCAAGCTGCCGGAAATGCAGATATGTCCCTATGGGTCCTTTTACTTTCCTGGAACTGGCCAATCATTGTCCCCTTTTGGTACTAAAATGTCTGGGCTGCCAATTAAATGCTAGACACTTCCTTCCATTTTACAGATGTACAGCTGGGTGATGATAGATTACATGTCAGCTGTTTCAGATCTTTTGCATGGATGACAGAAATAGATCTCTGTGCCCTGTTGACAATCAAGCAACTCATTTTACTCCAAGACTGGAATGGAAATTTTTCATCCGGTTTATCAATGGGTTTTTCTTTCCTACACTTGAAGAATGATTTACAGGTAGTCCTTGATTTACAATCATTTGTTTAATTACTATTCAATGTTATTATGGTCATAAAAATGTAACTTATGGCTGGTCCTCAAACTTACGGTCATCTCAGTGTCCCCGTAGAAACGTGATTAAAATTTGGGTGCTTGGCAACCAGGATGTATTTGCAAATGTTGCAGCATCTCAAAGTCATGTGACTGCCATTTGTGATCTTCACAGGAGTCTTCCAGCAGGCAAAAACAATGGGAGAAGTCAGATTCGCTTAGCAACCCCATGATTCACTTAAAGACCATGATGATTCACTTAACAAAAATGGCAAAAAGATCAGGAAATCAGGCATGACTCACTTAACAACCAATGAGGGAAGTTTTCTCCCAATTGTGGTTGTAAGTTGAGGACTACCTGTAGTTTCAGGACTGGCCCATGCCAGTTTGTTTCTTGAAGTGAAGATCCGGTGAGTGATGCCTTTTGAGAAGGTTGTACAAAATGGCACAAGAACAGGAAGAATGGAATATAAAACACAAAAATATAGGTGGTCCTTGACTTACGACCAGAACTCAGCCCAAAATTTATGTTGCTAAGTGAAACGTTTGTTTAGTGAATGTGCCTCGTTTTACGACTTTTCTTGCCACTGTTGTTAAGTGAAGCATTCCATTTGTTAAATTAATAACCAGGTTGCTAAGTGAATCCGGATTCCCCCTTGACTGTTTGTCAGGATGTCGCAAAAGGGGATCAAATGACCTGGGGGCACTGCAACCATCATAAATATGAGTCACTTGCCGAGCGTCTGAATTTTGACCATGTGACCATGAGGATGCTGCAATGGTCGTGAGAAAAATGGCCATAAGTAATTTATTCAGTTTCTGTTGTATCTTTAAATGGTTACTAAATGCACTGTTGTAAGTCAAGGATTACCTGTATAGAAAGGGATTTAATAGTCCATCGAGCCTGCCCTTTAATTTTTTTTTAATCTTCTAGTTTAAAAATTTTTGTCAGATGATGCACATGTGTTTATTCCAAGCATACTTTCTAGGAAGTAATACTTTCTAACGTTGCTTTTGAACTTCCCTCCTGTAAGTTTAAAGTTGTGTCCTGCATGTTCTTGATTTTGCTTAATATTGAAAATCCTGCCTTGTAGAACCTTATTCACACGCTTAATATATTCAAAGGTTTCAGCCATGCCCAGAGATGGTATTCAGCCAGTTCTGACCAGTTCTGGAGAATCAGTAGTGGGAATGTTGAGTAGTTCGGAGAACCGGTGAATACCACCTCTGACTGGCCCCATCCCCATCTATTCTCTGCCTCCCATTGAGTCCCAGCTGATCAGCTGTGTAGAGACGCAGGAAAAAGAGACTCAAGAGCAGTGTAACTTCAGCTCTTTATTAAATTGTCTAGATCTGTGCTGGACCTGCGAGCCGCGGCAGCTCTTCTTATAGAGCTTGCTGGCGGCTCTTACCCAATGACAGCTTTCTGAATCTCCCGTGATCGGCTCCGCCCATCGTGGGAGATTCTTTACTGACCAATCACCGTTGTTCTTCTGTCCAATCACAATGCAGTCCATCTTAGCCAATCAGGTTAGAGTATTTCAAGAATGTTAATATGGAACACCCCTCCCCTCTTGGTATGGTCCATCTTACATGACGTAGTCGCGTAGGTAGGCAGGGCTTTTAACCTGCCTACTTGACCTGCACAGCTCAGTTGCTGCGTGGTCTTCAGATGGTTCGGATGGGATCTTTGTCGCTCCTGCTCTTCTCCATGGAAACACCTGGAAGGGTGAGTCAGTCCTTTCGCCGCAACTCCCACCCGGTCTACTGGGCTCGGTTGAGTTGTCGGCTTCTCTGTTCCCAGCCGGTCTTTCTGGGCTGGTTGAACTGGCTTGGCTGTTCCTTCCAGGCGAGGTTTTGAGTTGGTCATCTTTCGCTGGTACCATTCTGCTGCCTTTGCTTTTCAGTGAGTATTGTTAGTTTCTTCTTTTATTTATTGGTGTATGAATTGACTGCTCGGTTTGTGTTGGTTGGGCGTGTTCGGTTTGCCGTTGTGTTGTAGGAGGATTTTCTCCTTCTTTTTGATAATTGTTTGGGGTTTCTCCCCCCCCCCTAGTTTTTTTATTAATGTCTTTTTGTGAATTTTGCGTGTTTTCGGCATTGTTTAAATTTATTTGTGATCTTAGTTGATTGACATGTCATTTCCACTGTCTTCCATCCTCCGTTTCCAGCCAGTATGACCGAGGGCCTGTTACTTGGGTTATTGTTGCAGGTACCCACAGCGGATGAACGGCTGCTGTCAATGCATGTTGTATGCCCCTCTTGGTGAGAAATTGTTTGAATGCCAATGCCATGAATTGTGGCCCGTTGTCAGATACTATCAAGTCAGGTAGGCCATGGGTGGCAAAAAGTCTGTTTTGTTGCTTTATAAGCGCTTCCGTTGTGATGGATTGCATTAGGCTTACCTCCAGACAGTTGGAGTAAGCATCTACTGCGATTAAAAAGGTGTGCCCTTTTGTGGGTCCCGCAAAGACGATGTGGACCCTTAACCATGGGCCCCTTGGTGTTTCCCACTCAAGGGTTGATGCTGCAGGAGGACTTGGTCTAGAACGTTGACATTTGTCACATGTTGCCACCCAGGTTTCAATGGTTTTGTCTATGCCTGGCCACCACACGTAGCTTCTGGCTAGGGATTTCATCTTTACGATGCCCGGGTGTCCTTCATGCAACATGTGCAATATTCTTGTTTGTAAGGTGTCTGGAACCACTACTCTGTCGCCCCATAGTATACACCCCTTTTGGGAGAATAGTTCAGTCTGCCGGTTTCGGAAGGGTTTAAACTAGTCACTGCTCTCTGTTTCCGGCCACCCTTTTTCCACCCAGCTCAAAACCCGCGCCAGTTTGCTTTTCTTTGGTTGTCTCTCTAGCAATGTCTGATGCAGTTGTTGGCAGGTTGGGCAATGTCTCTATTTGCAGGGTGGATGTGGTGGGTACGGGGTCGTCCTCTGGATCTGGCAGGGGGCAACGGCTTGATGCATCAGCGTGTGAGATGCTTTTCCCGGGGTGATGTATTAGCTGGTAGTTGTAGGCGGCAAGGAACTCGAACCACCTTGTCATCCAGGTGACAGGATGTTGGGAGTGGCTTTGTTCCCTGCCAGTATCCCCAGGAGTGGTTTGTAATTGGTGATGAGGGTGAAGTCCCTATCATACAAATATTTGTGAAACCGCTTCACACCGGTAACCGCTGCTAGTGCCTCTTTGTCGAGCTGGCTATAATTTCTTTCTGCGTTTGATAGTGTCTTAGAGAAGTATGCAATCGGTGCTTCTTTCCTGTCTGGCAGAGGATGGCTCATATGGCTCCAATGCCGAATGGAGAGGCGTCGCAGGTCACCGTTAGTGGTAGGGTTTCGCTGTATTGGATAAGGACTGATTCTGATGTGAAGAGACCTTTTACCTTCTGGAAGGCGGCCTCTTCCCACTTGCCCCAGGACCAGGTAGACGTCTTGTCAAGTAACCTATGCAGAGGTTCCGCTGTTGTTGCCTTTTGTGGCAAAAAGACATCGTAGAAATTGATTAATCCCAGAAAGGCTTGTAATTCTGCCTTATTTTGAGGTCTTGGGGCTTCTTTTATTGCTTTAATTTTTTTGTGGGTGGGGTGGATTCCATCTTTATCCACTAAGTATCCCAAGAATTCAACTTCTTCAGTGCATAACTGTCACTTTTCTTTTTTAACTTTTAGTCCTGCGTTTTTAAATTTCTGCAGGACTTCCCTGAGTCGGCTTCTCAATTGTCTCTTGTCTTTGGCTGCTACTAAGACATCATCAAAATATGGCACAACTCCTTTAATGCCTTGCAGTAACTGTTCCATTAAGCTCTGGAACACCTCTGGTGCCACACTGACTCCGAATTGGAGTCTTTTGCACAGGAAGGCCCCCCTGTGAGTCACGATGGTTTGCACTTCCGCAGTCTCAGCATCAACTGGCACCTGTTGGTATGCCTGCACCAGGTCGAGCTTCGTGAAGACTTTTCCTCTCCCGAATGAGTGTAGGAGGTGCTGAACCACCGGAACTGGGTATGCAGTCTGTTGAAGTGCATTATTAAGGGTCGCTTTATAGTCCCCACAAATTCTTACGGACCCATCTGGTTTTATTGGGGTGACTATTGGGGTCTCCCAGCGTGCATGATTTATTGGTTCAGGACCCCTTGCGCAATGAGCTTATCTAGTTGCTCGTCTATTTTTGGCTTGAGCGCGAAGGGAACTTGTCTTGGTTTGAGATGGATTGGGGCAATATTTGGGTTCACATTAAATTATATTGGGCATCCCCGGTACTTGCCTAATTGTCCGTCGAAAACTTCTTGGAATTCCTTCATCAGCTCCTCCTCCCAGTCTGTTTCCTCGACATGGTTGATGCCCGTTTCCTCAATTCCCAGTGGCGCGAACCATTCCAGACCCAGCAGGCTGGGGCGGTCTCTGTCCACAATCGTGAGTGGGAGTACTGTTCCATGCTTTTTGAAAGTAACATGGAAGTGTCCAATTCCTATTATGGGGATTCTGTTCCCCTGATAGTCTTTAATGGTTAGTTTCTGGTTCTCCAGCTCTTGTTTTTATAAGCTGGGCACTAACCTCTTAATCGTGTCCCAGGACACCATGGAGAGGTATGATCCAGAGGCCACCTCTATTCTGCACGGCCTGCCTTCAATGCTGACCTGCATGTGCACTTTTCCAGTGTCGGACTTGTCTGAGTGGGCGATGGTGACTGTTTGGTGGGTTTCTTCACGTCTTCTGGTTTTGCTGAGCTGCTTGCTTCGATTTTCGCGGCTCCATCGGTTCTCTGAGAATCTTTCTCAGTTTCTGGGGGGCACGTTGTCGCATTGCCTTGGGCTGGAGTTCCGTTTGTTTTGGCAGACCTTGGCGATGTGCCCCCGTTTATCACAGTACCGGCAAATGGTGTCTAAGAACCGGCACTCAGAACAGGGGTGGTCGCTGCCGCATCCGGCGCACTGGAAACATGACTTACGACTTTTCCGATGGTCTCGCTCTGCCTGCAATCTGTGGATCTCCTCTTCATCGGTATTGGGTGAGAGTTTGATGTCCTTGTGGTATGCTGTTGTGGCTTTGTGACCAGCCTCGGTTCGTTTCTCGGGAGATGTGTTGGTCTCCGATTCGTTGGCCGGTCCCTTGCGTTTATTTGCCACATCTTGGCCGCTGATTTCTTCATGGCCTCGGCTGCTGTGGCTTCAGCAATGGCTTTGGTAACCGTAATGTCCACCCGAGCCATTAGTCTGCTCTGGAGTATGGGGTCTCTGAGACTGAGGACCACACGGTCTCTCAGTGCCTTGTCCATGCTTGAGAAGCCACATGCACCTCCGATGTTCCTCAATGCTGCCACAAAATCCCCGATGCTCTCTCCGTCCTTCTGATCCTGACAGAATAATTTGTGTCTTCAGATCAGATTTGGAACGGCCAGGGCATAGTGGTTTCGAAATAGCCGATCTAGATCTGGCCAAGCCATCTCCTTCACATTTTCTGGCTTGGCCAATGCCTTGGCCATCTTGAATACAGCTGGCCCGCAGTGGGTCAGGAACACAGCTCTCTTTCGGTGGTCATTTGCATCCTTCAAGTTGTTGTCCTCGAGGAACATGAGGAATCGATCGATGTATGATTCCCAGTCCTCAGTTGCCTGGTTGAATGGTGCGGGTGGCGAGTTGCTGTCGGCCATCTCGTCGGTTGTTCAGCTCGGTTGCCACGTGCCCGACTGGTCTCTTTGTCTCAGTATCCCACCCTCGTCGCCAATGTAGAGGTGCAGGAAAAAGAGACTCGAGACCAGCGTAACTTCAGCTCTTTATTAAATTGTATAGATCTGTACTGGACCTGCGAGCCATGGCAGCTCTTCTTATAGAACTTGCCAGCGGCTCTTACACAATGACAGCTTTCTGAATCTCCCGCGAGCGGCTCAGCCAATCGCGGGAGATTCTTTACTGACAAATCACCATTGTTCTTCTGTCCAATCACAGTGCAGTCCGTCTTAGCCAATCAGGTTAGAGTATTTCAAGAATGTTAATATGGAACAAGCTGGGTCTTCTTTGGTTGCCCTGCACAGGAGAACGGAGCTGGAAAGCAGCGGAGGGAATGGGGATTTTGCAGTAAACTTCCCCTGCCATGCCCACCAAGCCATGCCCACAGAATAGTAGTAAAAAAATTTGAATCCCACCACTGGCCATGTGCCCTTTTTCCCTTCTAGACTCCATGCTGCACATATTTAGTTCCTCCAGTCTCTCCTGATATCTTTTGTCCCTCAAACCTGGCACCATTTTTGTTGCCCATCTCTGGACTCGCTCAATCTTATCAATATCTTATTTTAAATAAGGTCTCCAGAATTGGACATCGTATTCCAAATGGGGTCTGACTAAAGCCCTATATAGTGGGGTTAGGACCTCCTTTTTTCTGTGGGTGCAATAAAATCAGATTATGATGGAGTAAAAGGCAAAATGGAATTCAAGGCTATTTCATATATAGAGGCTTGATAGCTCTTAGAGATGATTAGTCAACCAGTATCCCATTCTGTCATCATTTGAACAAGTTTCCTTACCTAAATAAAGAAACAGAATGACCAAAGATGGGCAAAAAAGCAGTGGGAGCAAGAGCAAATTTTGATTTCCAGTGCCTCCATTGAGTTTCTGTGGGGGAATCTGGTAGGGAGCATAGGAAAGCTCCTTCTTCCCTCCCTCCCTTCTTTCATCTCTCCCTCTCTTTCCTCCCTCCCCTTTTCCCTCCCTCCCTCCTTCCCTCCCTTGCTTGCTCCCTCCCTCCCTCCCTCCCTTCTTTCCATTCTTCCTTCCCTCCTCCTGCCTTCCCTTCATCCCTCCCCTGCCTCCCTCTCCACCATCCTTCCTTCCCTCTTTCCTCTCTCCCTCTGTCCCCCTTCAGGATGATCTGTTTAATAATCAGCATGACTTGTGACCATTAATTCCAGGCTCAATTGTGGATTTAAGACTACCTATATAGACAACTGCTGGAGGCTCCCTGTAGAGTCACCCAACACGACCGTCTTAATGGTGTTACTTCTTATTGTCAAATAAATATTCTATTCCTTTCTGCTATAATATGTCAAGCATCCCAAGTTTGACTTCATGTCATCTTGTACAATTCTTAACATCCTCCTTGGCAGCCCTTCTGTCTTAGCACCTGCTCTGCAGAGGGAGAAACCAAAGCGGGGATCTGGCATCTGTTTCAATTGTTCCTTTTGGAAAATTGACCCCATCACTTTAGCAAAGAGGTATAGTGGGTGGGGGAAACAATTTTCTTTTTTAAGCTGCCAAACCAAACATCTTCCCCTCTCCTCCTTCTGGTAGACCATCTTGATATAATGCACAAGAGTTTCAAAACCATCTGGAATTTCAATCGATCGTTTGTCAAGCAGAACAAAAATCTTTTTTTTTTTTTTTTTAAAAAAGAAAGGTATGGAACAAGGCTTTATGGTCTTGCACTGCTACCTTCACTATGTTTTTTGCAAATCAAGCCCAATGTTCAGATAAGATAGAGAATGGGAACATATGTGGAAATGTGAAAATAAAATAAGACCTGCATTTCTCTAGGACTATTGTCATTCATACAGGAAAGCAGTAAAGGTCATGTAAGCACTAACTTAAAAGCTACACAGCTAGTCCTTGAGTTACAATTGTAATGCAGCTGCCCATTGAAGTGATGATAGTTATAAAAAAAGCACCAATTAACTCAATTAGATGGTGTTTTTTTGCAGCATTTGTTAAGTGAGTGCAGTGGTCATAGGAGCACCATAGTCATTAATTGAATGGCCCAGTCATTACACAAACCCATTGTTCGCTATGGCATGGTTTTGCTGAACATCAGAAGTATGTGCTAGGTTTTGGCAAACCTTCATAAAATGTGGTTAGTATTCTCTACAATTGCAGGATGCTACAAATGGCTTGGCAGCTGTGTTGCAAAGTGCCCCAAAAGTACAGCTACAATTTATTGTAAGTTTGGGGGCCGGGGGGCATCACTGGAATGTCAGATCCAGGTCATAGTCCCCTTTAGTAGGTGTGTTGTAATTTTGAATGGTCGTAAATCAAGGATTACCTGAATTAATGGTAATTCCCTAACATTCTTCAAGTAAGTAGATTTGACCAATGAAAGAACAAAAGTGATCTTCATTAGAAGAATATGCTCTTTATCTCAACAGCAAAAAAATAGCCATTTGGAAGATATATTTTAAAGCATTTGATTGACAGAGACAAAAGAAAAAGGAAAAAAAGAGAAAGGGAGAGAGAGATGGATGGATTATAAAAGGAATGAATGGTGCTATTGACTCATATAACACTCTTCCAGAATAGGTTCCTAGGGCCCCACGTTTGCATGGAAATTCAGTAGTAGTAGTAGTAGTAGTAGTAGTAGTAGTAGTAGTATAGTAATAGTAGAAGTAGCAGTAGTAGCAGTAGTAATGTTCACTGCCAAAAGGCAGCAAAATATTTTATTCAACCTCGTGAATGCTTTTAAAATGGGGAGAATTACATTTCCAATTTTAAAAAGGCATTTTTCCTTTTATTTTTAAAGTGTCCACTTTTTGACCTCACTAACTTTTATACACCACAATCCACACCATTTAGGACAGCTCATAATACTTTTGGATTTTTACTGAGAACATTTCCCCCCCTCCCACAACTCTTGATTTAAGTCAGAGGTGTCCAACCTTGGCAATTTTAAGATTTGGGGACTTCAGCTCCCAGAATTCCCCATCCAGCATGGCTAATTGAGGAATTCTGGGAGTTGAAGTCCACAAATCTTAAAGTTGCCAAGATTGGACACCCCTGATTTAAATTATATTTTTTGAAGCACACAGGGTCACATCCTGTTACTTCACCCCACAGGAAAAGTAATTTTGGAAGAACTGTCTTGGAAGTATGCATTGGTCTCAGGTTGCAAGAAACATCCAGGGACCCTTCCCAAAGATTGGAAGGAAATTACATTTTGCTTAATCCTTTAACCTCAAAATTGGTCTGTCATCTAGAACAGATAACATAGGGATATACCTTTGGGAGAGGGATTATGGGGAGAATAATTTATATTAGCATTAATTTAACACAATTGCCGAAGATGTCAGTCTGGTGAAACTTAACACTGTAGAGATTTGAGAAAAAATGTTCTTTAATATTATGGTTGTTATAGGAAGGAAATATGGTAGGGAATAGACTTGAAGCATATTTGCTGAGATTATCAATTACTTGGGATTTTTATTTTCGTTATTTTCAGGTTGGATAATTATTGCAACTGGTAAACTTTCTCATTGTAAATAGGTCAATTTCCTCTGGCTTTAAATCTTGACAGTTTGATTTATGTAACCATATGCTTCTGCTACATTTGACTGTGTATCAATGCAAATTGTATTGTTTATTATTAAAGCAGTAGTTGCAGTAATTTACACGGACCTTCTCAATATTTAGCAAGAACTAAAATTATGGCTTCCCTGTTGAGAAGCTTCAAAGTACAGGTAGTCCTCATTTAGTATCTGTCTTGTTTAACAATTGTTCACTGTTATGACTGTGATGAAAAAGTAACTTTTTACAGCCTTTGCTGGTGTGTCAAGCAAAGGAAAGCTGAAGTCAGATCATAAGATCAATACAGTTGCACATAGTGACCAGTTTGCTTAATGACTGAGTTATGGACCCCAACTGTGGTTGTTAAATGAGAACAACCTGTAATATAACCAATTTGGCACCTTCCTGAGGAATTGAAGCTCATAAGCCAATAAGCTTCTTCCTGTTCTAGAAAGTTAGCACCCACCCTTCTCCTAGAAGAATAAAATATTTTGAGAAATATCAAAAAGGCAAAATATTATATTTCCCAAAGGAAGAAATAGAAACATATTTTTAGAGAGAGAAAGCATCCTCCACCTTTCTGAATAGCCCACAACAGATGTCAGCACTTAAGAGATAAAGAGGTAGATAGCTTTATTCATAAGCAAATACCCTCACCCAAGATCCAACAAAGGTAAGATTAGCCCTCAGCCACAATAGGAATTGCTCAGACATAGATTCAGCGATGACCCCTACATAACCCTTACAATAGTCAATAGAATACATATTCTTGCACAGGAATAGGAAGCTCAAGTGCAAAGCCCAACGAGACGGTATAAACCCTACCAGTGGTGGGATTCATTTTTTTTTTTACTACCGATTCTATGGGCATGGCTTGATGGGCGTGGCAGATGAAGGATACTGTAAAATCTCCAGTCAGAGGTAGGATTTGCCGGTTCTCTGAACTACTCAAAATTTCCGCTACTGGTTCTCCAGAAATGGTCAGAACCTGCTGAATACCATCTCTGAACCCCACCCCTCTCAACTCCATGTGGTCAGCTGCCCAGAATCACAGCTGTTTGATGGTTCTGCTTCATCAATAAATAGATCCTCTTTCCAATCAGCCTCCAGCATCCATTTTGTCTCCAGTGCCTTTCTTCCAACTTGGAACTCAACCAGATGAATATTTCTTCCCACACTGTGTAAAATGAACATGATGAGAGTTGTAGTCCAATATATCGGGAGAGGTGATAAGTTAAGGAAGACTGAGGTAGAATGAAGTCAAGTTCGATAAAAGGACAGAATTAGAATTAATTCTGAGTTTGTGTAAATTAACTGAGCTGCTAAAAACCTAATTGATTCTGGCTGTGGTCTATTGCTCTGCCCTGCTTTGGGGTGTTTGCTGGCATGAGTGGAGAGAGTTTGTTTGCAAAGCAAGAACTTCGGAGCAGAGGTCATTTCAAAGATACAGTCCTGTCCAATTAAAACATACAATTTGTCATCACAAAAACAGTACATCAGCACATTCTGGGAGCAAGGATCACCAGGAAGCTGTTCCCTCTGCATCCCAGGAAGATCATTACGGCATCTATCCACCGGAGAAACAACGGCAGGAAGTTAGTTCTCCCGCTTTGGCCAAGAATGGCTGCCCCTCCCCATCTCCCCTCCTTTTTCTGCTTCCTGTGCAGAAAAGTATTGGGGGCAGGAATCCTTTGCATCCCTGTCAGATCCAATCCTTTTTTGAACTCAGGCTTTCTTTCTCCACCTTCACCAAATCTACTCCTGTTCAGATATTTTTGCACTGATAAATGGAGAGATGGAATCCTTTGCATAATTGCTTTCCAACATCCCTTTTAGGTGTGAATTTTATGAAAGCCCATAGCACAATACAGATTGCCCTTGACTTTTAGCCATTTGTTTAATGACAGTTCCAAGTTATAATGGCAATGAAAAAAGTGACTTAAAAGCGGGTCCTCACACTTACAACCATTACAGTATTCTCATTGTCACTTGATCAAAATTCTGATCCTTGGTAACTGGCATCATTTTATGCAGGGTCCCAGGGTCATGTGATCACCATTTGCAAGTTTCCCAGGTGGCTTCTTACAAGCAAAATTGTGCTGTTCCAACCAGTCTATGGGAATTGGACAGTTACTTAGGAATTATGAGCTGTTCCCTTAAGGGAATGCATCATGGTAAATGTAGTTAAAGGTATCCTGGGAAATGTAATTCATGTCACGTGGCCACATCTGTAATACTGATTGGTCACTAGTTTGACCCTTGGTGGGTTGGGGGAGGTTTCCCTCATTCTTTGTCTGAACTCTCTTACTCATAGCAGCTTCTTTCTATTGCTACAAGATGGGTTAGGAGACAACCATCTTTTACTACAAGGCAGATATACAAAGGACTGGTCATAAAAGAAGAACTTTGTCACAAACGTGAGTTATGAGGATACCTGATGAACCAATAAATATTCTTTGTTATGGATGTCTTGTTGAGTTATCTCTCTGCATTGTACAGTTTATAAATCCATCTCTGTACAAGATACAGGAAAAAAAGTCAATTGGGGAAGTTGAAGTTGGATTTGTTTAAGTGCAGTTATTTGCTTAGCAAGAACAGATATATATATAACATTAGGGGAAACTGACCTAACAATCACTTTTTTAGCAATGGAAATGCTGGATTCAGTTGCGGTCATAGGTTGAAGATTATATGTAGAAAATCCTGGCCCTAATATATCCATAGTTCCCAGCTTCAAAACATTTGCCCATTGAAAATACCCTTAAGTCATTCCAATACTGAGCTACTAAATCTCTCCTGAAAAAAGATGGATGGTTACAAGATGGTAAACCTATCTCAGAAGTAGCTAAAAGGATTCTTGAATTTCTTTGGAGTTGTCCAAACAGCATTACAAAATGTGGGCATCTGCAACACACATAAAGCAGGGAGAGAACTTCAATTGGGCAGTTGCAGCTACCATCTTGAATTTTTTGATCCCACCTGTGGATACTAGACAAAGCTTGTCAGTTGGCAAGCTTATCCCAGCTGTATTTTCCAATGCCAGCAATGATGGCAATCTGAAAGCTGGTGCTATTAGACTTATATACTCCTTCATAGTGCTTTATAGCCCTCTCTAAGCAGTTTACATAGTCAGCATATTGCCCCCCAAAATTTGGGCCCTCATTTTACCCACCTTGGAAGGATGGAAGGCTGAGTCAACCTTGGTCTTGGTGAGATTCAAACTGCCAAATTGCAGGCAACCGGCAGTCAGCAAAAGTAGCCTGCAGTACTGCATTCTAACCACTGCGTCACCATGCCTTTTATTATCTCCATATTTGTGCCATACTGTTGTGCTTCTTACTAATCCAGGGAAATTTATTAATCAATCGATTTATATCGATATGCTCAATTTATATAGCCACTTGCTCAGTCTAGTCCATAATAATCTGAAGGTCAATAGGTTGGTCAATTGAGAAAAGCTCTTGCACTAAAAATATTTCTGATAATTCTTTCTGTAACATTTATATATTTACAGCCTCTGAATTTTGTGCAGTGTTGGCTGTTCTTCTGAATTTCCTGACATGGGCATAAAATTGTAGGCTTCTTGGGCTGGGAATACAGAGGCAGGCTTCATTCAAATAATCAGTATCCAAAAAGACCTTCACATGGCAAGTGAAAATCAACAATACAAATGAATTTTCAGTCATTGGTAACATTAAGAGTCTGGGAAGACAATACTTGAACAGATTGTTACAACTGTGCTAAACGTATTTTGTCAAGATGATGCTTGCAGGAGATTGATGTTGGCTGTTGGCTTTACAACACAGCCCGTGATTAGCCGGGAGGTGAGATTTTATATATAGGTAATGCTCCATTTATCACCATAACTGAGGCCAGAATTTCCATTATTAAGCAAAGGGTTTGTTAAGTGAGTTGTGCCTAATTTTATTATCCTTTTGGCCATGGTTCTTAAGCAACTCATTGCAGTGTTAAGTGAATCACGCGGTCAATAGAATTCAGCTTCCCCCATTGACTTTGCTTGTTAGAAGTCAGTTGGGAAAGTCGCAAAGGGAGACCACATGACCTCTGGACATGGCAACCCTTGTAAATACAAGCCATATGCCAAGCACCTGAATTTTGATCATATGACCATGGAGATACCCATTGTGCTCTGCAAGGGACATGATAGGGATGCTGCCTTGGTTGTAAATGTGAGGATCAGTTTTAAGCCACTTTTTCCCATGCTGCTGTGACTTTAAACCTCACTGGATTTACAAATGGTTGTAAGTTGAGAACTATTGTACCATATTACATTCCCCACTCCCATCCCCCAGTTTATATCTATAACTCTTGGATCATGCTAGCAGAGCAATAGTGGTTTTAACCTAAAATCTAGCTGTGTTTGATACATGTAGAATTTCCTTTTTTCAACTCTTTTTCTCTCTTTGGGCCTTCTTCTCTGTGAAAAAGAGCTCCAGCAGGAATTTGTCGGAGATTCTTCCTGCCTTAGCCTTGGGGGCAGGCACCATCAAGACTCAGAGGAGTTAAAATAAACCCACGTAGAACCCAGAGATAACTTGCCCTATTGAGCTAGTTATTAATCAAAGAAGTTTGCATTTTTCTCCTGGCTCTATAAAGCAAAAATCAGCAGGAACTAAGGCGGTGGAATTGTCCTTGGTGTGTTGGCTAGAATTTGTGCATCTGACACTTCTTGGCATCTCTAGAGGGCAGGTGGTTAGAGCCTCTGCTATTCCAGGAAGGGGTACGTGAAGCATAAATCATGGCCAAAAGCGACTGCCTTCTTCCCATCAACTATCCACATGTTTTCCCTCCTGTCTCCTCTGCCATCAATTTTTGTGCCAAAGCCCCAAGGTCTGTACTAATTCGTTCCACATATGTTGTGTCACCTTCTTCAAGCTGCTGGGTGTGAATGACTTGGGAGAAGATGGAAAGGAATTGGGGCACCATTTTAGAAGGTATTT
Organism: Laticauda colubrina; assembly: GCA_015471245.1. NCBI lineage: Eukaryota > Metazoa > Chordata > Lepidosauria > Squamata > Elapidae > Laticauda > Laticauda colubrina. The sequence continues at coordinate 7,965,414 of BLBF01000050.1, read as the reverse complement.
TGGCACAGGGGGAATGCAGGAGTGGAAGATTTTAGTTTTTCCCTGGATGTTTAGACATTTTTTTTCTTGGAGTAAACAATCAAGGAGGAAGGATTACAATTTAATGGTATGGCACCCAAGGCCTGCATTCCAGTCCCTGCCATTGCCCTGATGAAAACCCAGAAGGTTGATGCCAAAGTGCATTGAATTTCAAGAAACCAGATACCGTATATTTGAAATGTTGAGAAGCTATTGTAATACACTCAGGATTCTGTCTTAGTATCTTTATTCCTCATAAAAATACAGCAGATAGTCCTTGCCTTACAGTCACAATTGACACCAGAATTTCAATAGCTAAAGGCCCTGTCACACTGCCCAACGGATGCAAAACGTTTGTAAAAAGGACACAGCGGACGAGAAAAATGTTCCATCCGTTGTTATCCACTCTCAAAAGGGGCAAAAATTTGCATAACCAGAGCGGACAACACGGAAAGGAACGGAAGGGGAGAGGACGTAGGGCGGATGAAAGCGGATGCTCCATGGAAGTCTAGTGGATGGAAGCGGATGGGAGCGGATGGCACATCCGCAAGGTTTCCCGGGGAGTGCAGCAAAGCGGATGTGGAACGGATGAAGCGGATGCAGAGCGGATGCCGAGCGGATGAAGTGGATGCACAGCAGAAGCCTAGCGGATGCCTAGTGGATGCCTAGTGGATGCCTAGCGTTCACTGCGCATGTGGGGAGGATGCATTGCATCAGCCCCGCGGATATAAAGGGAAGCAGCTCCCAAGCAGGTCACCATTCAGAGGAAAGACCTGCTTCCAGACACAGCTCTCCAGCCTGCCAGCCAGCCTGCCTGCCAGCCTGCCTGCCAGCCAGCCAGCCAGCCACCCAGCAACCCCACAACCATGGGGAAGAAGAGAAAGCCTCAGCCATCTGCTGCCAGCCCTGGCAAGAGGGACAGGGCCACCCTCCCACGCCCTGGCCCTCACTCTACTTTTGCTGGGGCTTCTGCAGCCCGGGCTCACTCTTCTGGGGCTGGGGCTTCTGCTGATGCTGCTTCTGGAGGAGCTGCTGCTGCTGCTTATGGCGGTGGTGCTTCTGCTGGTGCTTACTCTGCTGATGCTGCTTCTGACGGTGGTGCTTCTGCTGGTGCTTACTCTGCTGATGCTGCTTCTGGCGGTGGTGCTTCTGCTGGTGCTTATTCTGCTGAAGCTGCTTCTGGCGGTGGTACTTCTGCTGGTGCTTACTCTGCTGGCGCTGCTCCTGGTGCTGGTGCTTCTGCTGGTGCTTACTCTGCTGGCGCTGCTCCTGGTCCTACTGGTGCTCCTGGTCCTGCTGGTCCTGCTGATCCTGCTGGTGCTCCTGGTCCTGCTGGTGCTGCTGGTGCTGCTGGTGCTGCTGGCGCTGCTGGTGCTTACTCTGCTGATGATGATCCTGGTGCTGCTGGTGCTGTTGGTGCTGTTGGTGCTGGTGGTGGTGGTGTGGAGGAGCAGCCTCTACAACCTGGAAGCCCCTCTGATGAGGTCCCATGTGGTCCTGCCAAAGGGAGGAAGAGGCAGATGCAAGAACGGGAGAGGAGGCAATACAACATAGAAGAGGAACATGAGGAAGAGGTGCTGGAGTGGCTGAGAGAGAACGAGTATCTATGGCGGAAGGGACACAGGCTCTATAGGGACACCAAAAGGAAGCAGGCTGCTTGGAGAGAGAAGGCAGAGAGCCTGGGCTACACTTCGGAGGTACTCCTCGGCTGGTGGAAGCACATGCACACCTGGTACGGGAAGCTGCACCTCAAGAAATCTGGCCAGGCCGCGGTCAAGCTGACAGACAGAGAGACCTATGTCATGGCCAAGTGCAGCTTCCTGAAGGGTGAGATCTGCCACCGAGGAGCCGCCCCTCTCACAACCCTCTCTCTCAGGCAGCCTGCTGAGAGCCAGTCCTCTTCCGGCAGAGAGTCAGCTCCTGTCTCCAGGCAAGTATCTGTGGAGTGTGCCACGATGGAGACCCCCCCGACAGCTGTACTACCCGTGGTGGAGCGCGTGGAGGACCCCCTGACGCAGTGGGAGAAAGGAAATGGCACTTCCACCACAGCCCAACCCGCATCCACCCCCAGCTCCACCTCCAGAGAAAGGCAGAGAGGCAAACCGGAGGGACAGAGCCACACTGTCCTGCTGGAGATAAGAGACACCATCAGGAGCAGCGTAGATCTCCTCTCTCAGCTGGTACACACCGACTCCTCATCCTCCAACCGCAAGCCCTTCCTCACCTATGTGAACCAGACCCTCATGGACATGGCGGAACCCCAGTACCAGGTGGTGAAGGACAGGATCACCGATCTGCTTCACAACCCTCCAGACCGAGATGAACCTGCTTCCACCCAGTCCAGGTCTGCTCCTCCACCCCAGGTGATGTCACTGCGCTTCCAAGGCTTTCCACAGGCCCTCTCCTACCAAGGCTACGGCTACCAGGAGGTCCAGCAGCACAGGCAGCAGCCCTTCCCAGTCCAGGCACATGTTCATCAGACGCCACCAGTGCCACTGATGCCACCGATGCCACCCACGCCACTGATGCCACCCATGCCACTGATGCCACCCACGCCACCGATGCCACCCATACCACAGATACCACTGATGCCAGTCCTCACCAGCTGCAGACCAGACAGCCCCACTACACTGCTCCTTCCTCCACCCTACAGCCAAGCCCGGCCTCAGTAATCTGTCATCGGTATTGGGACTGACATCCCATGTCACGGAGGAAGGGACTCTCAACATCACGGGGCTGAGCCAGCTGTCTGAGAGCTTCCTCAACACACCGTCCCCTGTTGTCCTCTTGGGGCCAGGCACCCCAGTGGTGCTTCAGACCAGCACTCCAGCAGCAGCCACCTCCACAGCATCTGGACCCTTCACCCCTGAGACTGGGCACGCCTCCGAGTGACCAAGAAGAGTGCCAGAGACTGGGTGGCTACCTGTTGACTTTATTTTTGCTTTGGACACTTGACTTGGGTCATTTTTCTTTTACAGCTTGTTATTAATAAAGATTATCTTTGCTTCACACACTTGCTTCATTTATTTTATTAAATAAAGTCTTGGTGGAAACTTTTAGAAATGGTTTAAGCCTTTGCATGCTTGTGGGATGGGTTAAGATAACAGTGGGATGGGCAGGGATACCTTTGGGATGGGTAATAGCTGTGGGATGGGCAGGGATACCTTTGGGATGGGTTAAGATAGCTATGGGATGGGCAGGGATACCTTTGGGATGGGTTAAGATAGCTGTGGGATAGATAAACCTCCAGTGCAAGCACAGTGGGACTGTATGGTCCACCCTCCCAGGTGCCACACCTTTCACCCTTCATTATCAATAACAATGTAAGCATTGATCCACACATTTGAACATAAACACAACTCTTTATTAAATGCCCTGTTCATTGTAGGTCCACCTAACATACATGGCCCAATCTCATCAGTGTAATGAGATAGGCTGAAGGAAGCATCCATTAATCATCTATCATCCTGTCTTGCCACTCCACTGCTCCAGCTGGGGAGTTGCACCATTGTCTCAGGAGTTTGCGCTGCTTCTTCCCTTCATGTGAGGCTCTGTTGGGGCCTTGCACATCCTCAGTGTCTATCAGGTTTCGCCCTTGCCTCCATTCACCAGGCTCCATGTTCCCATTGCCTTGTTGGAGGTCCACGAGCCTGTTCTGTAAGACTGGGTAGCGGGTGCGCATGAGATTGTGCAGGATGCAGCAAGCTTCCACGATCCTCCTCACGGTCTCTAGGCGATGCTGCATGGTGGTGAGAAGTACCTGGAACCTCTTGGCCAGGATGCCAAAGGCGTTCTCCACCACCCGCCTTGCCCTGGACAGCCTGTAGTTGAAGATCCTCTCTTCATGGGTGAGGAGTCTGGAAGTGTAGGGCTTCATGAGGTAGGTTCTGAGGGAGAAGGCGTCATCCCCCACAATGAAGTAGGGCACATCTTGCGTGTCGTTGGGCAGGGGTCTGGATCTGCTTGGTCAACCTAGGTCTCAGCCGCTCCACAACTTCGTCAAACATGGCTGGAGGCATCCTCATGAAATTCTGGAATGCACGAGGGTCTTCGTTCCTCAGCTCCACCATCAGCTTGTTGTACAGTCCGTACTCCGCTCTTCTCCTGATCCATCTTTGGACCCAGACACTTCTTGGACGCCTCCTTTTCTTCCCGTAGTAGAGTTCACAGAGCCTGCAGATGGCTTCGCACTGTTGCAGAACGATGGTGGCTACTGAAAGGAGTGTGTTATGATCCATGGTGGACATCAATGGATGCTGTGGAAGAGCAAGAGCCAGATGAAGGCTGCAGAGGTCTGCACAGCAGGGCTGCTGGACTGAAAGGGAGATCCAGGTGAGTTGCTCCCCCTTTTTATAGGCAATATAGGTTTTCCCCTAGGTGTCCTTTTGCATCCTCTAGGCATCCTCTGGACGTCCTTAATATCTGAGATAGGTCCCCTCTGCGAACATTTTTTCCATTTTAAATGCTTTGTATGTGAGCTGCATCCGCTTTCATCCTTTCTCTGTCCGTGCTACTAACGCTGCGCGTCCGTTCCATGTCTGTTTTGCTTCCTCCCTGTGTCTGCTTTCCACTGGAGCAGATTTGAGTTGCGCGGTTGTGCAGAGGATGCCTAGCGGATATAGTGGAAGCATAGCGGATGACAACGGATGTAGAACGGATGTTCCCCGTATGCGTTGCAGATGCAGAACAGATGCATTTGATACATTTTCCGCTCAAAATGTTTTGAGCAGCTCAAAACTTTTTGAGCGGATGGGACCTCAGTCAACGGATGCTGGATGGATAGAGAGGAAGAAAAACGGATGCAGTGAGTACAGAACGGATGCATCGCGTTAACCAACGGATGGCAAGTGTTTCTCTCTGTTTTACATCCTCTTTCCATCCGTTGGTGCAGTGTGACATGGGCTTAAACAAGGAGGTTGTTCACACCCATTTAATGACCTTTTTGCAGGGGCGGGATTCAAATTTTTTAACAACTGGTTCTGTGGGCGTGGCTAGGTGGGTATGACTAGGTGGGTGTGGCCATGTGACTTAGTGGGCATGGCTTCTTTTTTTGCAGCAACTCCCCCCCCCCTGTTTTTTGGGCTTTCTGGATCTCAGGGAAGCTTCCTGGGGGCTGTTTTTGCTCCCAGAAGGCTTCCCTGGAGCCCAAGGAGGCAAAAAAACAAACAAACAGCATGGGGGGTGTGCAGCATCCCCCACACTCCATTTTGGGGCCTTCTGGGCCTCAGGACCCCTCCTGGGTGAAGCAATAATATAGCAAGAGGAATCCCAGCACAGCTGATCATATGAACAGCTGATCGTCGGGAGGGGGAAAAAAGAAATATCTTAAGGAGTGACTAGGAAGGGGAGACCACAGTCAGTGATGTCGGGCATGCCAATGAGGACTGATTGGGCTGGGAAGGGAGGATTGGCAGAGAGGGGTGGGACCAGCCAGGGGCATGATTTGCTAGTTCTCCGAAGTGCACAGAATCATAACAACCAGTTCTATAGAACCGGTCCGAACAAGTAGAATCTCTCCCACCTTTTTGTCATGGTGGGTGAATCCAGCTTCCCTTATTGACTTTGCTTGTAAGAATTCAGCTGAGAAGACTGCAAATATCAATCACATAACCCCCAGATGTTGCAACCATCATAAATACATGCTGGTTGCCAAGTGCCCAAAATCTTGTGATCATGGGGATTCTATGATGTTTGTAACTTCAAGGATTGATTGTAAGTCACTTTTTCAATGTCAATAATTGCTAAACAAATGGTTGTAGGTTGAGGACTATAAGTAAAGCAAAATCCTTCTGGCAGGAGTGTTTCCAGTGGGAGGGTTATATGTCAAAAAAATCATGATGCACAATCATGTGATCAAAACCCAATCTGTTTTTACATATGTTGCATTGCTATCATAGTCTAGTAATGCTAACATTGTATTTAATTATTGGTTGATTATGTGCCATCAGTTGATGCTGGGACTTTAGTGACTGTATTAGATTAAGGATGTCCAGCATTTGCCACAACAGGTGTGGACTTCAATTCCCAGAATTCCTCAGCTGGCTGGGGAATTCTGGGAGTTGAAGTCCACAAATCTTAAAGTGGCCAAGGTTATATACTTCCTTGTTATAGCTACATTTTCTCCCTGATGATTTGTCCCTAGCCTGGTCCTTCAAGTCTTACAACAGGTCATCACCACTGTAATGGAGTCCATCCTCTTTGCTGCCTTTTGCCCATTCTTCTTCTCTTTCCTTCCATGTTTCCCAGCAATAGAGCCTTCTCTAGATAATTAAGTCTTCACATTAAGTATCTGAAGTAGGATAATTGGAGTGTGATCATTTGTGCCTTGATTGAGAACTGGGTTGATTTGTTTAATGATTCATTGGTTTTTTTTTTCTTGGATGTTTATTCTATTCTAAGGAATCTCCTCCAACACCATTTTTAAAACACAGCAATGTTATTTCTATCCTGCTTCTTCGAAGTCCAACTTTCACGAGTATCATGGGGTATGTACTGTACTGTAGTGTACTGTCTGCACTGTGTCATCTTTATGGATATATATGTGTTTAATTACAGTGTCTACAAAATTCCTGGAATGAAAGACACATCTTGCTAAATATTAAGGGCCATTTATCTTTTTTATCAACTGAAAATCCTCTTGTGTTTGGATTCCCTCTTTTCCTTTAATGTTTCCACGCTACCAATCCATCTCGCTTCCACCCTGGAGCAAAAACAAAGGCTTAGTGGTTTCAGGATTAGAAGGATACATTATTTTGTCATGTGTCTTTACTTAAGAAAACTGCAAGCAGCAGGGATTCCTGCTGGCTAAAGGGCCATCTCGGTTTCTCCATCTCACTCAGGCTGTTGGCTCTCGTGACATCCATTCCATGATGTCAGACTTTTTTTATTTGTGTGTGTGTGTATGTGTGTGTGTTAACACCTCTTATTGAAGCACCTGGTTAAACACAGAGGGGCTGAGCATTGCTAGAAACAAACCTCACTCTTGACAGAGCCACATCATACCTTAATGAAGAGTAACTTGGAAGAAACTTGGAAGAAATGGCCATAAGCAATTCTGCTTTTGCCTTCTGTCTGATGGTTTTCATTCTTAGACACCAAATATTCCCTCTTGCAAAAAATACGGTGTTGTCAAAGTAAGAGGAGATCTGTGGCAGCTGCAAGTATGTGATCAGAGCCTCACATTTCATAAATATGAGCCTCTCATATTTATCCATGTATTTATTTGTATATCACCTTTATTATTTTTATAAATAATTCAAGGTGGCTAATATATCCAACACATCTTCCTTTTCCTATTTTCTCTACAACAACAACCCTTGGGAAGTAATAGAATAATTGAGTTGGAAGGGACCTTAGAGGTCTTTTAGCCCAACCCCTGCTCAGGCAAGAGACCCTACACCATTCCAGACAAATGGCTATCCAGTCTTTTCTTAAAAGCCTTCCGTGATGAAGCATCCACAACTTCTGAAGGCAAGCCGTTCCACTGGTTAATTGTTCTGTTTGGAAGTTGCTCCTTAGTTCTCAGTTATTTAATTCTTGTAACTGTACTTCATATGTTTTAGCCTCCAGTTTTCTAATAATCTTTGTTGCTGTTACATATTAGCATACTCCAAATACTCTATTCCCATTGGTCCACAAACACTTGAATCTGACTGGTGTTCTACCCGACGGTGATTGGCCAAAAATAACTAGCCTATGATTGGCCAGCTCAGCAGCAGGAGAATCAAGGAGACGTCATTGGCCACGAGCCGTGAGCAGCCCCTCTATAAAAAAGGGCTGCCTCAGCTCCTGGTTCAGATGGAATTTAAGAACTAACTAAAAGAGCTGAAGTTACTCTGGTCTCGAGTCTCATTCTTCGCGAACACAACACTGGCAACGAAGGTGGGATTCTGAGACAAGGAGACCAGTTGAGCACGTGGCAACAAGAACCGAGCAGACGAAATGACCGGAACCAACTCGCCACCTGCACCATTCAATCCAGCAACGGAGGACTGGGAATCATACATCGACAGATTCCTCCTGTTCCTGGAAAGCAATGACTTGCAAGGAATCTCTGACAACAGAAAGAGAGCCGTATTCCTGATGCACTGTGGGCTCACAGTATTCAAGATGACCAAGGCATTAGCCAAACCGGAGGATGTAAAGCAGATGGCCTGGCCAGATTTGGAAAAATTACTGAAGGCTCACTACGCACCGACTGTCTCCAGCCTTATTTGGAGACACGAGTTCTACAAACGGGACCAGAGAGAAGGTGAGAGCATCGCAGACTTCGTAGCAGCTCTCAGGGACATTGGAGGGGCATGCGAGTTCCTCAACATGGATGAAGCCATGAGGGATTGCATAGTCCTTGGTCTGAGAGATCTCACCCTACAAAGCCAACTGCTAACTCGACCAAAACTTACAGTCACTGAGGCTATCACTGAGGCCACGGCAGCTGAAGCAGCTAAAAAATCAGCAGCCAAAATGCAACAAATGAATGCGACAACATCAAAAACACCAGCAGAAGCCAAATTCCAGAGAAAAAGTCAGAGAACACATACAAGACCATCTCACACTATGCGGATAGCGAATCATTATCTGTTCTATATGTAAATTGGTTGACTCCAAATATGCAAACCTGATTGGTCAAATAAACTAAGCATTGGATTGGTTCACTAGGAACCAATCAAATGAGCTGCTGGAAAGCGGCAAATTTAAACAAATGCCATTGGCTACGAGCCGGCAGGCCAGCCTGTATAAAAGGCTGGCCTCGGTTTCAGCCGGGCGTTCCTGTTACTGACTAGTTTGAATAAAGCCTTTTGTTGTTGGAACCCGGTCTACCTCGTGTGTTTTCCGAACAAAACACTGGTGACGAGGATGGGATCGTCCTGAACAAGAAACCTGCATGCGGTGATAAGAAGCCAGACGACAGCAGAGATGCCTGGAAACAACGCACCGCCCGCACCCTTCAATCCTAACAAAGAGGATTGGGAGTCCTATGCAGACCGCTTCCAAATGTATTTGGAGAGCAATGAAATGGAAGGCATTTCAGAGCAACGCAAGCGAGCTGTGTTCCTAACTCACTGCGGGCCAATGGTGTTCAAGATGGCAAAGGCCCTTGCGAAGCCCCGAGATGTTAAACAACTAACGTGGCCAGAATTGCAAAAAATTCTCAAAGCACATTACGCTCCGATGGTGTCTAATTTAATAAAGCGACGCGAATTTTACCGCAGAGACCAGAGAGAGGGAGAGACCATCACCGATTTCGTTGCTGCCCTTAGGCAAATAGGGGGTGAGTGTGATTTCCTGAACATTGACGAAACGATGAGGGACCGCGTGGTGTTGGGGCTAAGAGACTCTACTGCACAGAGTAAATTACTCAACAAGCCCAACATCACCATAACCGAAGCCATCGCGGAAGCCACAGCTGCCGAAGCCATGAAAAAATCGGCTGTCACAATGAAGAAGATGAACACTCACAGCGAAGAAACAACCCCAGCCAAAGACAGAAAACAGCCTACCACACCCACTACGAAGAGTCTGGAGAGGCAATCGAGTTGAGCGAAGAAGACGATGAGGTCCACCGTTTATTTGTGAACAAAAAAGAGCGCGAAAGAAGGAATTGGCGGGAGTGCGCTGGCTGCGGAGGAAACCATGCCCGAGCCGAATGCGGATTTCTCGACGCTATCTGCAGGTATTGCAAGAAATAAGGGCATATCGAGAAAGTCTGTAGAAACAAGAAAAGCTATAGCCCAACGAGACACCGAAACTCCCCAATACAAGCTGAGCCTAAACGAGCTGAAAGAAAGTGGCAACAATACAAACGAGCCAATACACACCAAACTGTCACTGTAGAGAGCGCTTAGACGGAAAGCGGGAAGAAGGTTAAAGTCACAGTAAAAATCGAAGGGAAGCCCTGCAAGATGGAGGTGGACTCGGGGTCCTTCCTTTCTATGGTATCGTGGGACACAATAAAACAGCTAGTCCCAGATATCCAACCCAAAAAATTACAGAAGCAGCACCTAACCCTCAAAGACTACCAAGGTAACCAAATCCCTGTAGTCGGCATGGGACAGTTTCGAGTCGCCTATAGACAACACGTCAAAATACTACCGCTGACCATAGTCGACCGAGACAGACCAAGCCTCCTGGGCATTGAATGGTTCGCGCCATTGGGCATTGGGATGACCGGGGCCGATCGAGTGAATACACCTGGCTGGGAAGAAGACCTCATCCGCGAGTTCCAGGACATTTTTGATGGCTCACTTGGCAAGTATTGGGGAAATCCCATTTCTTTCAGTCTAGACCCCCAAATAGCCCCACGAAGAATAAAAGCCAGGCGAGTTCCCTTTGCACTAAAGGCAAAGATAGAGGAACAGCTAGACAAACTAATAGCCCAGGGGGTGTTAGAACCTGTGGACCATGCCAAGTGGGAAACGCCTATTGTCACACCCATAAAACCTGACGGGTCCATTAGAATCTGTGGTGACTATAAGGCTACCCTGAACCACGCATTACAACCAAGCGCATACCCGGTGCCAGTAGTCCAGCATTTGCTTCACTCCCTGGGAAAGGGCAAAGTTTTTGCTAAACTCGACTTGGCACAAGCCTATCAGCAACTCCCAGTGGACCCAGAAACAGCAGAAGCACAGACTATAGTCACCCATAAGGGCGCATTCAAATGTCACCAACTCCAATTTGGAGTAAGCGTGGCCCCAGGCGTTTTCCAGAGTCTGATGGAACGCCTCCTAAATGGCATACAAGGAGTCGTTCCCTATTTTGACAACGTCCTAATCTCGGCCAGAGATGAAACTCAATTAAGGAAAAGACTCAAAGAAGTATTAACTAAGTTTAGGGAATCTGGCCTCAAGGTAAAAAGAGAAAAGTGCTGCCCAATTAAGAATAGCGTCAAATTCCTGGGCTACTCAATAGACGGAGAGGGTATCCACCTTACAGACAAAAAAGTTAAAGCAATCAAAGACGCACCTGAACCAAGAAATAAAACCGAACTACAAGCATTTTTAGGACTAATTAATTTCTATAATGTGTTCCTGCCAAACAAGGCCACTATAGCAGAACCGTTGCACCGTCTTTTAGACAAGAAGGCAACTTGGACTTGGGGTTACAAAGAAAAGAAAGCCTTCCAAAATATTAAAAGCTTGCTAACATCAACAAACGTTCTCATCCAATTTAGCAACACACTGCCATTAAGAGTGACCTGCGACACCTCACCATACGGAGTAGGTGCCATCCTGAGCCACCAACTACCTGATGGCAGAGAAGCACCCATCGCATATTACTCTAGAACTCTATCCAAAACCGAGCGGAATTACAGCCAATTGGACAGGGAAGCTCTAGCAATTGTCGCTGGAGTGAAATGCTTCCACGAGTACTTATACGGGCGGACCTTTCAAATCATAACAGACCACAAACCACTGATGGGGATTTTGGTGGGAAACAAGCCAACACCTAATATACTGCCCCCAAGAATGACTAGATGGTCAGAGTTCCTAGCAGCTTATTCCTACACTCTGACACATCGCCCAGGGAAACAAATTTCCTATGCGGATGCTTTGAGCAGAGCACCCTTACCAGCAACCGACGAAGACCCGGCACCAGCGATGACAACACTACAAATTGAGACTTGCCCCGATCTACCCATATCAGCTTATGATGTCGCCAGAGCCACCGCGAAAGACTCATTGACTGCCCGCGTTCTTAGCTGGGTAGGTAAAGGCTGGCCGGAGAACCAAAAAACTGAAAACTTTAAACCTTTCCGGTCCAGACAGACTGAACTTTCGATCCAAAAGGGGTGTTTGTTGTGGGGTGATCGGGTGGTAATTCCTGCCAAATTACAACCCAGGGTACTTAGGTTGTTACATGAAGGGCACCCGGGAATGGTTAAGATGAAAAGCCTTGCTAGAAGTTATGTTTGGTGGCCGGGTATTGATAAGGACATAGAGTATTGGGTAAGCTCGTGCAACAAATGCCAGGGAATTAGACCGTCCCCACCAAAAGCACCCGTTAAGGACTGGGAAACCCCTCGGGGACCTTGGTCAAGAATCCACATTGATTTCACAGGTCCTACCAAGGGGCATACCTTTCTGATTGTCATTGATGCCTATTCTAATTGGCTTGAAGTAAAAGTTATGCCATCAACGACAACAGAAACTGTATTAAAAAACTGGACAACCTTTTTGCCACCCATGGCATACCGGATGTTCTTGTCTCAGATAATGGGCCACAGCTAACCAGCATACAATTTGAGCAATACCTAGCCTCCCTAGGTATAAAACATGCCCTAACCACGCTGGCTCACCCGGCTGCGAACGGCAAGGCTGAGAGAATGGTCCGGTTTACTAAAGAAGGTTTAGAAAGAATGGACGCCAGAGATGCCCAACAGAAAGTAAACCGTTTGCTCACACTCCAGCACATAACGCCCAGTACCACAACCAACAAGTCCCCAGCAGAATTACTTATGGGGTGAAAGTTAAGACCACACCTTGATAGGTTACACCCAAATTTTACTCCAGAAAACCCCCCTGACTCCTCTACACGGCTTAGACAATTCGAAATAGGTGATTTAATATATGCTAAAAACTTCACCGGGGACCCGGTATGGCTACCAGGACAGATTACCCAAATCACAGGCCCCAAATCCTACCGGTTAACAGTAGAGGATGGCAGGGAATGGAAGCGGCACATAGACCAGCTTCAATCCCGAATTATAGAAAGAACCACAGACTTACAACCATTCACCGACAAAACTGAGGAATTGCAAACCAAGGTAGGGGGGAAATGCGAGAAGTAAATAAAGAACTTTTAAAAACCAAAACCAATGAAACATATAATCAAAAAGAGCAAATAAAAGACTCACTGTTTGGAGACACTTGCGTGAAGAGCCCATCGGAAGGGGCCAGCCAGGCCAGCTTGACCTGCCCGGAGGAAATGGGAGGGAGCGGCAAAACCGCCAGCCTAAGAAACTCAGGCGGCGGTACAATGGCTGACTCACCCTTCCAGACGGTTCCAGGGAGAAGAATGGACGACACGGCAGCCCCATCTGAACTGGTCGAAGACTTCACTAAGAATGAACCGCGCAAGTCAAGTCGAGTCCGGAAAAGCCCCGCCTACCAGCGAGACTACGTCACCACGTAGGACTGAACTAAGAGGGGAGGGGTGTTCTATATGTAAATTGGTTGACTCCAAATATGCAAACCTGATTGGTCAAATAAACTAAGCATTGGATTGGTTCACTAGGAACCAATCAAATGAGCTGCTGGAAAGCGGCAAATTTAAACAAATGCCATTGGCTACGAGCCGGCAGGCCAGCCTGTATAAAAGGCTGGCCTCGGTTTCAGCCGGGCGTTCCTGTTACTGACTAGTTTGAATAAATGATTGGCCACCTCAACAGTGGGAGAATCAAGGAGCCGCAAGCAGCCTCTCTATAAAAAAAGGGTTGCCACGGCTCCTGGCTCAGATGGAATTTAAAAACTAAATAAAAGAGCTGAAGTTACGCTGGTCTCAAGTCTCATTCTTCGCGAACACAACAGTTGCTCTTTTCTAGAGTTTCAAAAAAGTCTCTTTTTTATAATATGGTGATCAAAACTGGATGTAATATTCTAAGTGTGATCTTTCTAAGGCTTTATAAAGCAGGAGTGATATTTCACGCAATCTTTATTCTATCCCTATAGGATTCTGTTGGCTTTTTTGGTTGCCGCTGCACACTGCTGGCTGATACTTAAGTGATTGTTCATGAGGATTTCAAGATCCTCTTACAATGGGATGGACAGAGAAAGAGTGACAGACCCAAAGTCACTCAGCTAGCTTTCATGGCTAAAGTAACACTTGAACTCATGGTCTACCACTCTTAACCACTAGACCAAAGTGCACCAAAATGCCTACCATCCCTGTTCTATTGTCTCTTTTATTTTTCTTATAAGTACTCATTTCTTGTATTCATAATTATGTTTATCCTTATACCTATTATCTTGTAAGTGATTGACAAATCAAATAAATAAAATAAAATAAAATAAAATGGCTCTGCATGCAAAAGAGTGGTGATGTTTGTGCCATATTCTTGATTCTTTTTGACCTATTGTTTAATTTCCCATTTCCAAGGTGATTTAAAGGAATATAGGGCACCCCAAAAGCAGTTTAATGAAACAGTTCTTCATAGTTATTTAAAAACACCAACACTTGTCATAAATAATTCCATGTTTTGCTTGGTTCTCCTCTCCTAGAATCGTAATATTACAATGTAAAAGAATTTCCAATATATACATTTAAGTGCCTGGGGATGGAAGACACATAATACACACATTTTGATGTGCGAAACAAATCTGTTTTTCCAATACAACATCACAAGTACGAAATATGAAGGGGGAGGGAGGCTTTCATCATAATCAATGTGGTATTGTTGCAGGGAAAAAACAAATGGTGCACGCTTATTTAGTTTTAACTAATTCATGAACCGAAATACTATTGAAATTCACTCCAAATTTTGTCAAGCAGTTTTCTAATTATCAAACTCTCTAAAATATGAAAATATTTTAAATAAATACGTGGATTACAAAAACAATGCACAAACTCATTATATTAGGGACAATTATAAAGACCAGGAAAAAGTATCAAAATCATACATCCATATTACATCCATTGTTTGTGTAAATTTAAAAAAGAATCTCAGATTGATGTGAGTGTGCTGAATTTAAAATTCAAAGAACAAGGAATGGAGAGCAACTGAAATTTTAAGAAACATTCATTCCACCCATTAGCAGGAGTAATTATTTTAATCAACAGATAGTCAAGTTGTTTGGCTGGAAGAGACTAACATATCTGCTGCTAAAAAAGGATCATTCTAGATGTTGATGCTTAATAAATTGGTATTTTTTAATGCATCACAAGCCTCTTTATTATGCCTGCAAAAATAGGGGTGAAGCAATCAACAACCTTTGAAAACCTGTTGTCAGTATTTCTCATCTTCAAACTGCACCAAAAAAAACAACACAGAACTCTGATTATTCCACAGATATTTTCTGAATGACATGTTTTGGAACCATCTGCAATTTTAGCAGATTTCCCTAAATTACAAAATGATATTCCTTGCTCATTCACAAAGTGTGCCAATTCCTGTGTCATATGTCATTAAAAAAAAAAGACTTGGGTTTATATTACAGATCATGCTTCAATTGTTGCTATAAACCAATGAACTATTTGTTAACAGCATTCTAGGTCTAATTCAAAATATATCATCTATATATATATATATGTGTGTGTGTGTATATGTTTATGTATATGTATATGTATAAATAGAAAAGATATATTCCATTATGTATTGCTAGACTCTAAATAATTCTGAACCATTGATAATAACATTCTGAGGCAATTTTAAGGTTTCTAGCTATTTTTAATCAGATAACAGAGCTATCCAAAGCAAAAAAAAAATACGGTTTCTGTCAAGTCTAATAGAGAGAAAGATAAGCAAGAGAGGATAGAAGGGTGTTAAGAATCATACTTGCAAAAGCAGGAATCAAAATGCATGAATGCATACTCACTCATACGCACAGGCATACCATCTGCTTAGAAAATACAGCAATAAAAGTTTGTAAATCTGCTCCAGGCATCTGGTGCATGTCTGAGAGATGTTACCGATACCCCCAGATCTACTGTGATTTTGCACTGCTTGGGGATTTAGTTCCTCTTTGGGTTAAAAAAATAGCTATTTGGTAGGGGGGACAGGGGACCCCAGAAGGGGATTTGGTTTTAGAATAAAAAAATCAGCCCCTTATCTGTATCAATTGCCATTTTACAAAATTTAAAAATTGGGGAAGAGGGTATATGTGACTTAAACATCACCTATAATTCAATCGTAGAACTGGAATGATATATGGCATGTACTGAAAAATAAGTGCCTGGGAATAAGCACAATTTCTTGATAAACATGCGGAAAGTTAGACTGCATTTTTGAAAAAAACTCAAGGGAAACATTTTTATTTCATTTTTTTCAAAATACTGGGAAGTATGGCTTCTGGCAAATCTTCAGAGAAGCAATTATATGGACTTTTGAATAATTCCTAGTTACTATTTAGCACCGGCAAAGGTAATATAAGTCCCCTGATTTCTGGGATATCTAAAACTGTATTTCCTCTATGCGTTAATTTAGTGCAGAAAATTCACCTGAACAAAGATATCTCTATGTATCATTAGGTTTTATGGTTTATAAACAAACTCTTCTATTTGCATATATTTTCAGAAAATGTAGATCAAAAGTGAGAGCATGCTTGCCTAGTTTTGATCTGATATATGTTTTAACTATTATCACCTTAGAACAGGGAGTGCTGCTTTGTCAGAAAGCATACATAACATCTGCAATGTTTTTTAAAGTTCCCCTGAAGACTTTATTCCCTAAAAAATATCTGAGATTGTTTTCTTTTTTTCCTCCGTCCTTGTGTAGACAAGGATGCCTTGTAGAATATTTTCTTTGCAACTTCTAATATATTTTTAATTCATTTTTGCTTCTAAATTTTCACCTGCCATTTTTCTCATATAATGCTCTGGAGCATCACTAATTTTGGGGATTGAGAGTGGTGGACGCGTAGGACTTTATGAAGGATTCAAATGATAGATGGGTTGGTACTGAAATGATTTTCACTGCTGTTTGCTATGGTCCACAAAGAACAAGAAAAAGAAATTCAGAAAAATGAGCCTGTGGCTTGAAATATTGAATAATTGAAAAAATACAAATGCAGGGAAATTGTCCCGTCACCTTCCTCAATTTGTCTCTTTACAATCTCTAATATTTACAACCAAGTATAATGGAGGCAAACAAATTGCTGATGAATGGAAAGGTATATTTTTAATAAAGTAGGATTGTAGCCTTAAACATACATAATGATTTAACCCTTCAAACATGCCACAAAACAATACACTTAACAGGAGGCTGATTTTTATTAGCAAGGGATTGATATTAGTACCATTAACACTTTGATAATAATGAGCTACAACAGTAAATATTTTCTTCTTTCCTTTGTGGTGCTGAAAACCTCTGAAGATGCCCAACTGAGATTTTGGTCCAAAGAGTCCCAATTCAGCCAAAGAAAAAAATATACCTTATGATTTATAAGAAACTGTATGATTTATTACTATATAGAAGCAAGACACATGGCATGCAATAGATTATCTATTTTCCACATAAGTGAGTACTACAGCTTGCATTTCTCCTATTTATCTCAAAAATCTTCCCTGCATCTAGTTTATGCCAAACTTGTCCAAATTTCTTGAGAAGGCTATTTTGAAAATCCTCTAAATACAAATATCTGTAAAATGTAATCTAAAAACCTTCTGAAGAAATGTACTTACCATATTTTTTAAGAATCTCATAATTTAAAAAAATATTTTCAGTAGCAACTTTCTAATCCACTTAAATGCAGAGCAATGTGTCTTTCAAATTTTTAACCCTATGACAAATTACATAGACACTACTGAATCTCTAAAAGTTTTAGAAGGCTTTTTAAAATGGGATGTTAACAAAAATATATGCACAACTAATTTATAGTATTTTTTGCTTATTCAATTCATATCCCTCTTTTCTATTCAATTTCATACTGCAAGAAGTGTTCAGACCCACTGATTGCAGTTTATATTGCTGATAAAAGAGGAAAACATTAAACTTTTCATTTTATTATATCTAGAGAAAACCTAGGAAAAATTGCTGAAGTCAGCAATATATATGTATATATATATATATATATATATATATATATATATATATATATATATATAT
>BLBF01000050.1:7924093-7947625 GCA_015471245.1 Laticauda colubrina | reverse complement strand
TGTGTGTGTGTGTGTGTGTGTGTGTGTGTGTGTGTGTGTGTGTTGTTTAGCTTCCTTCGGGTATTTTCCCACGTCTTTCACAGACGAATTCACAGACGAACACAATACAGAAGCCTGATGATGGCAAATGAGATTCTGCCGAAACGTTGCTACAACTTTAAAAGCACAACTACAAGGACGTGGGAAAATACCCGAACAAAGCTGAACAGCATACATGTAAGTACCTGTGAAAACTTAAAAAAACAAATAGATAGATAGATAGATAGATAGATAGATAGATAGATAGATAGATAGATAGATAGATAGATGATATAGATATAGATATAGTTATATCTGGGTAGCTGGGTGGGATGTCTGAAAAAGCCAAATTATTCTGGATGTACCAGGATTGCTGTATTATCAATCATAATAACAATTCTGTTTGGATCCATATTTATTATATATTATATTTTTTTATTGTTATAATTAATTAAGGTGGCAAATTCTTTCTTCCTCCTGTTTTCCCCAAAGAAACAACCCTGCAATTTGGGTTGGGCTGAGAGAGAGCGACTGACCCAAAGTTACTCAGCCACCCCTTTTTAGTGAGACTAAAATTCACTGTCTCCTAGCAATTGGTCTAAAGTCACCCAGCCAGCTGTTATGCCTAAGGCAGGACTAGAATTCATATCTCCTGGTGTTTGGCCCAAGTAACCCAGCTATCTATTATACCTAGGGTAGTACTAGAACTCACAGTCTCCTGGCAATTGGTCTAAAGTCAACCAGCCACCTTTTATGCTTAAGGCAGGACTAGAATTCAGTGTCTCCTGGAGATCGGAGCAGCTTGAGTTAGTTATATCCTTATAGTTGTTATTCTTCAATAATTGTTCTAAACTTCCACTTCGAACTCTGACAAAACTCATATATCTACAATTTGCTGGCTTTCGTGCCTAAGGCGAGACTAGGGAACTCACACTCTCCTAGTTTCCAGGCCAGCACCTTCACCACTATATGTATTTATTTTATACTGCTTAAATTATTTTAATAGTGTTTCATTGTTTTTATATTTATGATGTACTCTCTACCCAGCATCACTTGTTGAGATGCTCAGCTATAGGAATCAAATAAATTAAACAAAAATAAAAATAATATAAATATGAATAACTAGAGTGGCTTCCCTGTAATTGGAACATGATTATGATCCAAGTGGGACCACTTACCATTCTTGTGAAGGGCTGGCATTTCTATGATAAAAGTAAAAAGCCAATAAATACTAAAAATGCCTCAGAACTTCCATATCCTGAGTATGAATGGGACATTAATGTGCACAAAGAGGCCGTTTTGCTGCATGTTATGAGTAGATCATTAAAGGAGTCAAATCATGATTCCCCTGCTCCTGTTTTACAGAATTTCAGTGCAGCCCTGTGATTATATATAATTCATTTCCTCCTCCTATCACTGCTAGTTTCATATATCATTCTAAGCCACATTTTAATTATAGATTATTGTATAATTCACAATTGGGTGGACACATGCATAGTGCTATTCCATAAACCATATTCTGAAACCCCAAAGACTGAGTTTACACAAGACAAAACCTAGATCAACCCATGCTGATGTTTGTACAAGTCACACTCTTTTTGAGTATAATAGACTTGCAATCCTATACAGTATATATTTACTTATGTATAAATACCAGAGAGATCCTTACCATGCAAATTGGTACTCTATTTTTTCTCTTTGGGGCAGCTTGAGTTAATTATATCCTTACAGTTGTTATTCTTCAATAATTGTTCTGAATTTTCAGTTCTAAACTTTCAGTTAACTCTTGACAAAACTCATATCAATTTGAACCTTAAGAAGCCATGCAAAGAATTCCCAGCTAGAGTTGCTGTTGCTGTTGTAATTATTATTTTTATATAATTTTATTTAAAACTTTTAAATATACAGATAAAAGCAAACACAAATTCATAAAAAGTAGGTTAAATTTTGAAGTGTGACTGACTGACAATACATTGGCTGACAATACATTGATTTTTTCTTATTTTTGTTCTTTTAATCAAAAGAACAAATACTATCTGAACTTTGAAGGCTACAAAATCCTCCTAGTGTTGAACTGGAAGCAAATTATTTAGATCTCAATTTGTTATACTTATAAGGCATGAGAAACATTCTGATGCATGTCATATACAGCAAAGGAAGGGCTTTCACTGAGTGAAGACAAAGAATTAAATTTTTAGCAGTACATTTATTTATGAGGAATGGGTGGAGAGAGTTGAAAAAGAACAAAGTTGTGATAAATATGACTTAGTTTTCATCTGTTGAAATGTTGCAAGTTATGAAAACATGGTGTTTGCTAATGAAAAGTCTTTAGGTTGTTTACATTTAGTTACATTTCATTACTGCTGAATTCTATGGGATTGAGACACTAACCAAAGTGCCCATTGCCTTTAATATGTCCTAAATACAATTACTATACAATATATGTTAATTATGTTCTAAGTTAAAATATGAATAGAATTGCAGTCTTGGAATAGGAGTAATCTTTGGGTTTAATGGGACTTTGTAATTTTGTATAGGATTTTATTGTTAAGTTCTGAATCCCAACTTTTATAATTAAAATATCTTAATGCAAATGTCTTTGGAAGCAAGTGCCATGATTTTCAGGTTTTAGCTGATAATGCTTCCTGTGATTTTATTGGGATATCTTTTTGTGACTTTCTGGGTATCTCCTTCATTTTTTTTTCTTATCACACTAGGACCTTTCTATAAATACCCAACACTTACGGAACTGTACTACAAATATCAAGAATGAAAACAAAGGCTAGCAGCATCTTCAAACTTTGGGACTTCAAAGAAACTTTTTTTGGATCTTGATTTTTAAGTTTATGAGAGCTCTCACCATGAGAGTTTGTACTGTAACTCATTTTTATGTACGCCACAGAAAAGCTTCTCATTTATGCAAATATGTCAGTTTTAATTTATTCTCTAAAAGTTTTGTTTATCCCATTCCTGTTCTGGTTTGATTTTTGAAAACAGTTTTAAAATATATGCATATATGTCTAAATGTAACTTTTTTTTGTTTAACCCAATTTATACATTTTTTTGTAAACTATCTTTCTTACAACTGCAGTTTACACATTTAGAGAAATCCAAATTTCAGGTAAGTCCAGCACTGTTGTTTAATAATATGAATGTCTATTTCATCCCAATTAGATACACAACAAATGAATATGCCTTCCAAATCTAGTGCATGTGTTAAAACATTATTGGAGCGATAAATTATAGGGAAAAAGAAAACAAGCTTTTAAGTAAGTTTACCTTTGTTAATTAATTTACCCATAAAGGAACAATGAGTTCATCAACTGCATGGAGTACAGTTTTAAAACCAAGGATCATTCAGACTGCTGGAAGAGACAATTTATTTGATTTTGCTAGTCAGTCTCTTTTAGTTTCAACTCTGATTGTGATTAAAATACCATAGAAAATGATTTTTATTAAATCTGGGATTGTCTTGCAGTGAATTAATAAATATTATAAAGTAAATAGCCATTTTGCATAATGCAAGCACCAGTGAAACTTATTTCTGTATCTCATTGGCTTTGAAACATTATTTCCCTTTTGTTAAAATTTGCAAAGCGGCTTACTATAATTTTAGGTATATCACCTATTAAAAAAAGAATAGTGGATTATTTATTGAGGACCATGAACCATTACTTGAGGATGTAATTTTCTCTTGTAATCAATTCTTGTATTTAAAAATTCTCTTCTGGGAGTCTGGGATATTTACACAGGTACACATAGCCATTTATTAAGTGTTTGTTAGCTTGAAAGAATATACCAAATAAAGATCTCATGATTAAATATATTCCTTTATAATAATTTTCCTAGAAGTTTTAAGAGCTTTTTATAATGTTTATAAAAAATGTTTTACCAGAACTAAACATCTGTAGAAAAGTGCTTAAAACATTAGCAAAATAAACTTGGGAGCTATTCAGAAAAGTATAATACTTAAAATATACATAGTTGTTTGTTTGTAAGCTATAGAAAAATGTAGAAATCTGAAGGTTTCTCAAACATATAACAGGATGTGCAAACCTTCAGAGCTCATATTATTGTTTTCTTTTCCATTTTCAGACATATTGAATAGATCAAAGCTTTTCTGAAATAAAATAAACTTGATATCATCTAAGGTTGACATTTGTCACTAAGGATTCGATGCACTTTTTTAATGGAGTGGAAATTTTGGCACCATAATAGTAACAATCTTTCACCATTTATTTCAAACTTTTAAAATGGAGGTGGGATTTAGTAACCATGTGTAATAAATTGGGCTAATAATTCATTTGCTTTCTGTGCCATAAAATATGCTTATTAGTCATGTATCATAAAATGCATGACTATACATAAAAGAAACTAGTCTACAGATAAAGGAGGGCAGGGAGAATTATTTTATAGAATTAAAAAAAATCTTCCTCCAATGTATTGGGGTGTCTTGGGAGGAATATTTTAATGACTATCAATCTGAGGTTTTGATGCTACAAAATCAATGATCGGTCTTCTCCAGAATTATGAAAATTTTGGCTTTTAATGAATTTTCACACAAACCTTCAGAAGTACATGAATCTCTGGGTTCTACAGATGTAGAAGAAATGGATCTTTTTTTTTAAAAAAATGTATTTTTAAAAAAGCTAAAGAACACTCACATAGCAATAAAGGCTGTTTTGAAGCAATAACCTCTTCATACCTTAAAACAGCAAATATTTCAACAAGGTTTTTTGAAGTAGCATAGATTCTGTCACATACATCAAAAATTAAATAGTTGATATCAACATAAAGCTGATTCAAAGTGCAGAATAATAGTACCAGTCTCAGCACTTCTTTATTTTCTGACCTGTTGTACTCTAAGAAGTATTGGAATAATTTTAACATGTCACTGGAAATTTCAAGCATTTCTTCTGATTTCAGGCATACAGCAGAACAGGCAACGGCAGATTAGAGACGACTTAAGATGCAAATGCTTGGGGGAACTTTCATCTCGCTATACATTTTAAGAAACCATGAAAAGTTCTTCCAGTTCCTCACAAAATTGTCACTAAGCCCCAAAATATGAACAACAAATGAGCCATTAGCTACAAAACCACTCACATTTGCCTGTATCTATTACACATTTTATTGCCAAAGGCCTGCGGTAAATATGGATGTATTTAGCAATATAAGCATCGACACGTTGTCTCTCTCTATTGCTTGGATATCCCTTATAAGATTTTCTTTGTCTGCATCATCTGAGATATTACAGCTTTGTTCAGATAATACTGCAGTGTAAACATTGCAGGTTTTCAATGCTAGTGTCACACACACCTTGCTCTTTAATAACTGGGTCCATATTATATTGCAGGAGTGAATCAGGTCAGTCAGTCAGTCAGTCAGTCAGTCAGTCAGTCAGTCAGTCAGTCAGTCTGTCTGTCTGTCTGTCTGTCTGTCTGTCTGTCTGTCTGTCTGTCTGTCTGTCTGTCTATCTATCTATCTATCTATCTATCTATCTATCTATCTATCTATCTATCCTATCTATCTATTTATCTATCTATCCTCTTACAAGAAAAGCCAACATAATGCAGGTATGAAACAACACACTTTGCCACCCTAAATATTTACCTTATCAAATTTGGGGCTGGCAGGGTTGGCTGCCAGCATAGAATTTCTCATGCATTAAGGAAGTGAATGCAGACAAATAATGGGAAACAAGAATACAATAGAATGATGAGAGCAAACCCACCTTTTCTCCCCCAATTGTTGTGTCTGGAGCCTGCGTCCAACTCCACTATTCACTGAGCTTTCTGGAATCCGATATCAACTAGGCTGGAGTTTCTTAAAAATGAAATCCTCTTTGTTGAGAGTTTAAGAGGAAGTTTAGCAAGTTTTACAAGCTGTTGGGTAAAAATACTAGACAGTCGTCTTGTTGGATGTATGATTGGGAGGGTGATGGAGGTGGGGAGAGACGGAAACAGTGCCTCTGGAGATCTGTTAGAGTGTTCATGAGTTAACACAAGTTTTGTTAGTCAGGTTCTCACCCAGTCCTGGAATCAGGAGAGGAAAACACTTTTCCAGATCTCCCAGGCTTTGATCTGGGGTTGCTACATTTCCTGATGGCATTACCCTGCATGAGAGGACTTCCAACAGAGATCTTCATGAGTCAAAGAAGGAAATAAATCCCACTGTTGGGACAGGAGCCAAACATAAGCAGACAGGTGGGCTAGTAATGCAGGATACTGAAGAGAGGAGAGATATACAAAGGGAAAGAGACAAAATAAAAATGGCCCATCAGGAAAAACATCTATATCGTGGACCAACAGGATTTAAGCAAGAAAAACAAAAGACTATTCCTCAATTCCTATCTTCATATGTCCAGGAGGTATGAGGGGATCCTAAAGGAGATGAATAAAGATTTGGGATCTGGGTCATCCTTATATTACAATACTTTCTTGTGCTCACCAAACTTCATCTTTCTCAGAGGCAGAGAAGGCAGAGATGGCCTACCAGAAAGTTCAATATTGAAAAAAGTTGACCTTCTAAAAAAGGGCCCATTTACCATTCTAACATAGTTCTTTCTTCAGTTTTGGATGTTGTCATTTAATCCTAGTCAGTCTATCATCAGAGGGTCAGTCTGATCTAGTGATGAGTCAGTTTGGTCTAGTCTTTCCACCCAAGAGAAAATCCATCCTAAGTACAGAAAGACCATAAACGCCTACTTTTCTATCTTTAGCTTGCCAATTTTGCTCTGGAGGTCCAAGAAAAACAAACCGTTGTTTAAAGACTATGTACAATGCTGTTTGCTTTCAGAAGTATAAGTGTGTTGTACAGTGTTTGGTTCAGAAGTGCAAATGTGGTTTGAATCTGTTGTGGGTACATTTTCTTGGCTGCTTCTTAAAGAAGCTGTGGCTTTTCCTAAACTCATCCTATAGCCACACATGCCCAGGAAAATACAGAGAGTCCTTGATTTACAATCACAATTGAGACCAGAATTTGTGTTGCTCAGCAAGGTGATTGTTGGTGAGTGGCACCCACATTTGTTAAGCAATTCACTGCAATTGTTTAAGTGAATCACATGGTTGTTAAGGGAATCTGGCTTCCCCCATTGACTTTGCTTATTGGAAACTGCTGGGAAGGTCGCCAGTGGTGATGACATCACCCCAGGACACAGCAGTCATCGCAAATACATGCAGGTTTGCCAAGTGCCCAAATTCTGATCATGTGACCAGGGGATGCTGCAATTATTATAACTTTGACAACTGGATGTAAGTTACTTTTTTCAGTGCTGTTGTGAAGAAGTTGCCCAATTTTCTATCATTGGGGCATTGAGAATATTTCTTTCTCCAATTTTTTCTTCCATTGACCAGATACAGCCCATTTTTTAATTTGATTGTTCTTTTCCCAGTACCTACATCCCACCATATCAAATCTTATCCAGTTTGGTTTTGTTTTCAGAGTCTTATTCTACTGACAAACTCAAGCAGAATGCCTACCTCCTGTGTCTGTGTCTGTGTGTATTTGTGTGTGTGCCTGTATTCATAACATTTGCTTGTATTGAAAGAATAAAACAAGCCCTAGCTGGAATTTCCTTCCACTGAGGTTACATTTGCTTATTAAATTGATCATTAAATTAGCTTATTAAACTGTCTTTTAATAAGCTCAAGAAGAAGACTGTATTACAGTTTTGTTATTATATTCACTTAATCATCTGGGTATATTCAATAACTTGATTAAATTTTAATAAATTTAAATAATCAAATAAATTTTCTAGCCAGTAAATAGAACAAGACACAGAACTTTTTTCATATTAAAGTAATCAGAATGAAAAGTGAGAGCCCAAATGCATAAAGCAGCAATAAAAGATAGATTGATAAAGTCTTGTCAAACTAGTGAATCTCTAAGATATGATCTTGGAACTTCCTGACAGTT
This sequence comes from Laticauda colubrina, assembly GCA_015471245.1. Classification (NCBI taxonomy): domain Eukaryota; kingdom Metazoa; phylum Chordata; class Lepidosauria; order Squamata; family Elapidae; genus Laticauda; species Laticauda colubrina. Next base: position 7,939,690 of record BLBF01000050.1, on the reverse strand, counting down.
AATAATTAATATTACGCAATCAATTAATATCCTCCAAATATGAGTTCACAAGATGGAATACTGTGAATTTCTATAAGGTTGACTGAAATATTGCAAGATTTTGATATTGTGTCAATATGGCACGATGGGATCCAGAGCCAGAAAAAATTGCCCCTTTTTGCAGTTAAAATTAAGCTTCAATTCTATTAATATAGGAAGTTCTCAACTTGCAACCATAATGGAATCTGGATCCAAAGTTCTGATGGCCACTCCCCCTTGTAGTCATGTGATTGCATGTTGGACCCTTAGCAACCAACCTGCATTTACATCAATTTGCAGTTACGCTTGGTCATATGATCACATTTTACAATGGTTTCGCCAAAATCTGGCATTTATTTTGGCAAAACTGGTCTGTAGTGAATTGGTTTGCTTAACAAGGACCTCAAAACAAGTCATAACATCAGATCAGTCATATGGGTGACTGGATTTACAGTCGTAAATCAAAGATTATCCATATTGTAAAGGGGCACTGAAGCCCTGAAGTTGCTATATGGACAGAAGAATTGTAATCTGACAGTTAACATCTTCTCCATGAAAGGAATTATATTTAAATTATGTAAATTATTTCTACAAGTGTATGTAGATTAGTATGCATGTAAATACTATGCAAATCTGTGTGTTTTTTGCTCTCTTCTCCTTTTGATAACATGCATCTTATGTGGTGTTGCATAAGAGATTTACTTTAACATTAATCAAGTGCTGACCGAAAGCCTTGGCAACGGTTTACAATCCACATCAGCATCCAAATACTTAACAATAATGCTTGGCACGAAAAAGGAGAATTTTAGCAATTTAGCTCTAACAATAATTCATATTTTGGTAAATTTAGCAGATCCAAATCCCGAACCTCAGCCACTTGTCAAAATATTCCAAAGCTTGCAATTTTCAAACAATTTAAGATAAACTTTCAAATTGTGCCACCGACCAAAACCCTGTAATTTGGGCTCACAGCTAGAACTGCCACTTTTTCACTCCCTCTCTTGTTTGTGAGCCTTAAACACAGATCTGAAGTAGATGGTGAAGTTTATTTCTATTTTGAGATTCCTGCAAATCCAACTGCTAACTAAACACAGACTGGTTTTCCCTTAAGCAGTTGGCAACCTACAGTGCAGTTGCTTTGCCATTTCAGCCCAAGATGCCCCCTCCCCAGTTCCCAAATTACTGTCCTTTCTTCCCCACATCACCCAGCTAATAAGCTCCTCCCTCTCCACCCCCCCTCCCCCGCCCCACCATCCCCCAGCTGTCCCAAGCTCTGAAAGTGAAATTGCTGGTTGGCTGGCTATTAATCTCTCTGTTGTTTTTATGAGGCCCTCCCACCTCTTCTTCCCCGAGGTGCCCATTAAGGATCAAAGGTTAATTAATGCAGAGCAGACCGTGACCACAGTTATTCTGACCCCATATGGCCAGGTGGTCCCAAAGTCCTGATATACAAGATGTGATGAAAGAGGGACACAACCCTGGAATTTAGAAGATTATGAGGCGTGGAGGGTGAGAGGACCCAAGGGAAGAAAGAGGAGACTGGAGATCTGACCTTCTTGGGGTCAGTTGGTGGGGTGAGGGGCTAAATTTAAGGGAAAGTTGAATTCACTTTGGAAGCAAGCTACATGGAAAGCCAAATCATTGTTTGACTCAATGTACATGACATTTACTTACTTATTTATTTATTTGTTTATTTAACAACTCCAGGCAGCAAATATATTTATTTTAGAAACAATTCAAGGCAGCAAACACATCCATTACACCTTCTTCCTGATATTTTCCCCACAACAACCACCTTGTAAGGTGGGTTGTGCTGAGAGAGAGGGAACAGCCCAAAGTCACCCAGACGACTTTGATACCTAAGGTGGAACTAGAATTTATCGTCTCCTCGTTATTGGCCCAAAGTAATTCAACCAGCTTTCATACCGAAGGCAGGACTAGAACTCACCATCTGCTAATGATTGACCGGAAATCACCCAAATAGCTTTCATGTGTAAGGCATAACTAGAACTCGCCATCTACCTATTTCTGGCTTAACCCTTAAGCAAATTAACTCTCAATTTCTTAATTATTTCTTATTATCAATTTTACAATCAATTTCTTCATTAATTAAAAAAACCCTTTCCTATAGAAAATATTGTCTTGCCAACATTCCTTACTTATGTACAAGAAATTTCCCTTGTTATTTTCAACTCCAGGGTCACTCAGCATGCAAGTCAACCAGTCTGAAATCTTGAGGTGCGTTGGCTTTTGCCCTTTGAAGAGGCTAATTTGCCCAGATCAGAAAGTGGGGGAGCTTATGTGATGACTGGATAGTTATATTGGTCTAACCAGGGCTGTCCAATTTTGGGAAGTTTAAGATACATGGATTTCAATTCCCAGAATATAACTTGTTAGGGAATTCTGGGCATTGAAATCCACAAGTTTGCCAAGGTTGGACACCTCTGGGCAAATATTTGATGTATTAAAATCTTCACACAGTTTTCTAAGGCTGTCTCAGTCTAGACCACCTTGCAAGATTGTTTGAAGATAAACTGGGCAGAATAGAACTATATATCTTCATAGCCTTAAATTTTGGAGAACAAAGGCAAAATATAACAGAAACAATAACAACCAGTATCAAGAAGAGTTTTGGAGGGAAAGTCAGTCCCTTGATGGTTGCGTGGGGTGGCATATAAATTTAATAAATTTAAAAAATAATTGATAATTTAAAAAATCTGGGAATTCTATGATTTCTAGTTTTCTCATAGGGTCACTGACATTTTAAAAATTATTATTTGATTCTGCCCATTTATTTTATGATCTCAGATATATCCTTTCATCTCCCTGATACAAATATATTGCAAACACATTCATCAGACAAGAAATTAATACTTTGGATCATTTCTACACTGAAAATCTTCTCACTTTCCAAGCTCCCAGCAGCTGCCTTAAAGTGCCAGAATGGTTTTAACTGCTGTCAGCTTCAGTGGCCTGAAAGCAGGCTATGAATAATCTATGCTCGTTTGGCTGACCAAACTATGGCTGCAGATCGGAAGCTAATTGCTTTTCTATACAGATTGGTTCCTTTCTTTCAGATTAATCAATACTAAAAAAAAAAATCTTTCTAGTAAAGAGTTACAAGAAGAAATCTGCTTTCAAGTTAAATTCAGAGGCTCCTTTTTTTAACCTTGGCAATTGTAAGATATGAGAACTTCAATTTCCAAAATTCCTCAGCGAGCATGGCGGTTTGGGGAATTCTGGGAATTGAAGTCCCCCTATTTTAAAGACCCCAACTGGGAAACACTGGTCTAGAAGCCAATTTAGGAAAGCAGAAATGCAATGCAAGTTTACAGGGATTATATGAGTTAGAGATAGTTCATCCAACACAAGCAAACCAATGAAAGAATAATAAGGAACAGGCATTAAATATGCAGGAAAGCATTGGAAACACATCAGAAAGGACAGAAGCTAAATTGCTTCCATCTTCTGATTAAAAAAACATTTCGGGATGCTAATTGGAAATTAAGTGCAGATTGCATTTCTCTGCCTATTGCAACATCGACTTATGCTGCAGCAATGTTCATATATTGTACTAAACCATAATGTGGTTTCTTCTGTTTCCATTAAATATGGGTGAAGCCAGCTCATTGTCATGATGTGTTCAGCTAATTATAAGCCACAGCTGAGCACATGGGAACATTTCAATGGAAGAGTCACATTCACTTCTGACTGAAAAGCATGCAGGCTTTGTGAGGTCATGGTTATGATGTCACTGTTTTGCTGTTCAAGGCTCCTTCCAGCAGCTGATAAGGGAAGATAGTGTCATGTCTTGGTTAGGGATTGGGCTACTGACAATGGTCATCACAGGATCTCAGGGTTGTTTACAATGTAGCAAAGAAGCCATAGCACTTCAAGAAGAGTTCAAAAATAGCTATCTGGAAAACAAACTCCGAAGGAACCCTGAACTCAAAAGAAAATTGCAGCAGCTCCTGGACAATACCATGGAGGGGTTATTGCAACAACCCATACATCCACAAAAATATATGGCTTTTATTGGTATGAATGCATTCCTTCCAGTAGCTCTCCAGTAGATCCAAATTTTTCAGGAGTGAATCAGAGCTATTTTGGACAGATTTAAACCCATATCCTGGTACTATGAGCATTTTTAAGGGCAAGTTTTGAATTTTACACAGTAATCTGTATATGGAACAAAGAGGTCATGTTAGCAAATTATACTAATGTATAAAATTAATGTTTTGGTGAGGGAGGCATAATCTGAAGCCTGTCCTTTGATTTTCTCATATCATGGCATATTTCCAACTATGCTGGCTGAGGAATTCTGGGAGTTGAAGTCCATGCTTCTTCAAGTTGCCAAGATTGAGAAACACTGTGCTATGATAACCTCATCCACCAACATTGCAGGGCCAAGTTAGATAAATTGGTGGGAGAAAAAAGCTATGTTTTATAGGCATGTTTTATAAATGGGTCCTGTTTTTTTGTGGGTCCACTTATCTCCGCTTGTCCCACCAGACCCAACAAAGTCAGCATGTCCCAGATCCCCTCTCTGTCTAAAACTGTGTCATCTTGAGGATGAAACCAACATTTCTTCTCTTTTAGATTTAGAGAGGTCTCATACATATGTATATACAATATGAGTTTGTTATATGGTGCCTCAGAGGGTTTTTTTTTTTGTATTTATTATTTTTAACTATTCTGTGATAGCTTTTATATTGATTTTTGTGAACTGGTTGTTACCTGTTCAGAGCTATGTACGTAAGACAGGTGGCCTTATACGTTCCCTAGATAAACAAATAAACAAAATTGAATAGAGAAGGCAAATATTAGGTCAGAGGGTGAGCTGCCTTGATGGATGAAAAGAAAACCCTAAAAAAAAAATGACACTTGCTTTGAACCTGGGCAATGAAGAATATAAGCTGAAGATATCATACTGAATGAATGAAGTGATTAAAAAAAGGCTTTTAAAATGAACCCCTCTTTGAGTCCAAATTTGGAGATGACAACTCTAAAAGAGTAAGCTGGAGGCGCCTTTCCTTTTCTTTCACCATATTCCTATTTCATGCAAGCATGAAATATTGCATCATGGTTTTGCATTGCATTTCTAACACTGAAATGGATGCTTCCATTAACAAAAGATGTGCTGAACTTAAAGCCCCTGATCAAATTGAGATCTAGTCATCCTCAGGATGCCCACTCAAATAAATTCATCCAGGGGCTTCTAGAGGGAAGATGTTGAAATTTGCAAAATGGTTGTGATAATACATTCTTTTTGTATGTATGTACGTTGGCATGGAATTGATGTTAGTCATCCTAACTGAACTGGTCTTAAGTAAGACAAGATCTGGATCCAGCCCTAGGTTCAGAATTTATCTGACTATATGCTACTGTAGGGTTACTGTCAAATCCAGTTCACCAAATTGATAGTTTATTTTTATATCTGATCATTTATTTGAGGTTATAAAAAATTGGAAAGTAATCAGTGGTGGTACTGAGCCGATTTGCACCAGATCGGGCGAACCGGTAGCAAGGATTTGGTATGGGTTGCCAAAGTAGTAAGTTGTGGCTGGCCACGCCCGACCTGGTTGCTGGCTTGCTTGCCCCACCCACCTGATGCTTGCTCACCCCGCCTGCCTGATGCTGGCCTCTTAAGATATTTCTTTCTTTTTTTCCCCTCCCAACAATCAGATGTTCATACAATCAACTGTACTGGGATTCCCCTTGCTGAGGCCCAGGAGGGCAAAAAATGGAGGGAGGAGCTCAACCCCCCCCCCTCTATTTTTTGCCTTCCTGAGTCCCAGAGGAACCTTCTGGGAGCAAAAACACCACCCCAAAGGCTCTTCTGAGGTCCAGAAGGCCCCCAAAATGGGTGGGGGGCAACTGCAAAAAAGCAAAAAAAAAAAAAAAGCCATGCACACCCAGTCACATCACCACACCCACAGAACTGGTAGTAAAAACTTTGGAATCGCAAACTGAAAGTAATGTATGCATTTATGAAAATATATTCATGTGTGTTTGTGCCTGTACCTGATAAAACTGCTATTTCTTCAAAATATACTAAACACTTATGTGCAGATAGTCCTTGACTAAGTCCTTTAATGAGTGGTTGTATTAAGGGACCTTTTGAAGTTACAACAGCACTGAAAAAATGACTAATGACCATTTTTCACACTTATGACCATTGCAGCATCCCCGTGATCATGTGATCCTTCAGGTGCTTGACAGTTGGCATATATTGATGACCGTTGCAGTGTCCCCAGGGTCACGTGATTACCTTTTGTTACTTTCTGACAAGCAAAGTCAGTTGGGAAGCCAGATTCATTTAACAACTGTGTTACTAGCTTAACAACTGCAGTGATTTATTTAACAACTATGGCAAGAAGGTTAGTAAAATGGGACAAAACTCACTTACCAACAGCCTTGCTTATCAATGGAAACGTTGGGCTCAATTGCAGTCATAAGGTAGTCAGTACTCTAATGGATTCAGGGTTTGCATGAAATTCTATCAGGACATATTTGGAGATATTTATACATAATGCAAAGCTACGATTTTGAACTCTTGATTTTGACTTTTCTGTATACTAGGTATAAATTATATTGGGTCAACAACATACTATCTCAGAATGAAATGTAATGTTTGGTTTAATATTTGACCCAGACATTTTTGGAAACAGTTTTTATGTTTGCAGACCACAAAATTCATGAAGGGACATATTGAACGGAAGTTGTGGATTGAGGTTTAAATATGAAGAACTGATTTAAATAAGACTTCTTAAGACAAATGCAAGGGGCAGGGAGGAAGGAATCTGGCTACTTTCTTTTACCTACAATTCTTCTTTTCCATTATTTTCAGATGAATTAACGCTAAAAAAACTCACTGTCTACTTCAAACGCTCTTTGAACCAGATCAAGGAAAATAACTTTGAAGGTAGAGACCTGATAAAAAGAATGGTACTTTATATGCATAAAAGGAATGCATAAGGCTTGTTCCTCTTGAAGGGCACTCAGGATTATTTTGAATTTAGATATACTGCAGTCCATTAAGAACAGGGTTAGTGGTGCAAGATTCTCCACAAACTCAAGAAAGTTTTGCCTTGCCTGCCCAATGCTCCCATCCATGACCTGTTTTCTGTTTTTGTCTAAAGTCGCCATCATAATGTACTCCAATATGGTATTTTTCTGTTGGAATTAACTAAGCAGCACCATCTGGTGGTTTCATGAAATTCCCTTAACCAAAGGAATTTCACAATTCATATTCCCTAATTTCCTTTCCTTTCCCCTTCCTTTCCTCTTCCCTCCACATTAGCAATTTTTAAAATGCACCTCAAAGACAATTCTAATCTAAGAATCTTAAAATGGTTTTCACAAGTAGTGGCTAACATTGACTAGATTTAGAGCCAGACACTGGAATAGCAAAAGATTACAAAGAGCGAGGTAGCAAAACTAAAATTACGTATTTTCTCTCTCTCCAAAAGATCCTCTTCTTTCGACAATAATTTCAGTACCTCAGTTAAAGGCTCTTTAGTGAAGCCATCTCATGACTGGTGATTATAATCTCACTATATGTTTACAACAGGGCTGGTAGAAACTGGAGTAAATCTAGCAGAGAATTTGTCTCATGAGTCAACAAACTCATTTCTGGGTTTCTGGAGAGTGCACTTAGTCAGGTGGAAAGAAAATGCAGGTTAGTGCCTGCAGGGTTTAGATCGTATCTTCATCTTTTGCAAAGCAAGATGGTGATCTCTGGAGTGAAGGAATTTTGTCAGAAAATCTAGGTTCAGCATGGGGAACATTTAATACCTTGAGGAGATGTTCTTATTTGGTTAAGTTGGTGCTTTTCGCCAATTTCCTCTGTATTAAAACTTCAGTTTCAGCCTAGGTGTCAAATCTGTCTTACTGTTCTTTGGAAGTCAGATAGAAATCAGAGGAAAGGTGACATGATGAGGGTGGTTGACTGTCTTCCCACAAATATATAAGACAATAAAGCTGTGGGAGCCTTGTGCTATCCAATCAGTAAACAGTTAATTGGGAATTGGGAGCTGTCCCCTTAAGGGAATGCCTCATGGGAAATGTAGTTAATGCATCATGGGAAATGTAGTTCATGTCATGTGGTTACATCTGTAATCCTGATTGGTCACTGAATTGACCCTTGGTTGGGTTGGGGGAGTTTCAATTATTCTTGCTTGGATTCCAGCAGCATCGTGCTGCTTTGCTCCATCATTATGGGGTAAAGATAATTGTATTTTCACACTATGAAGACAACTATACAAAGATTTTGACATTAGATTAATCTTGGACAAGCCTCATGAAGATGGTAGAAGCTCTGAGTCCTTCCTCATTTCATAGACAATATTTTTTTCTTCAGCAATCCTTGACTTTCAACTGTTCCTTTAGTGACCATTTGAAGTTACAACAGCACTGAAAAAAGTGACTTATGACTGTTTTTCACACTTACCACGGTTGCAGTATTCTCTTGGTCATGTGATCATGTTCTGTATAAAATAGTTTACTCCAAATCCTCGATTGTGATTGGCTAGAAAAGCCAGCATAGGGATTGGTTCACTAGGAACCAATCCAAAAGAGCTGCCAAAAGGCAGCAAAACCAAGTAACCGTCATTGGCTACAAGCCGGCAGGCAAGCTGTATGTAAAGGCTGCCGCGGCAAGAGCCAAACTGTTCCGTTTTCACTTTACTGTTGAAATAAAGACTTTTACTGTTGGAACCCGGTCTACCTCGTGTTTTTCCGGATGGAACACTGGCGACGAGGGTGGGATCGTCCTAAAACGTGAGACTGTGCACGCGGCGAATTGAAACCCAGGCTTGAAGCGATGGCCAGAAATAATGCACCGCCCGCACCCTTCAATCCCAATGAAGAAGATTGGGAATCCTACATAGACCATTTCCAAATGTACTTAGAAAGTAACAAGATGGAAGAGATCTCAGACCAGCATAAGAGGGATGTCTTCTTAACGCATTGTGGACCAACGGTATTCAAAATGGCCAAGGCATTGGCGAAGCCCAGAGACATAAAACAAATGACCTGGCCTGAACTCCAGCGAATGTTGAAGGCTCATTACGCACCAGTGGTGTTAAATCTCATCAAATGGCACGAATTCTATCGAAGGGACCAAAAAGAAGGTGAGACCATCGCTGATTTTGTGGCAGCCCTCCGACAACTGGGGGGAGCATGTGAGTTCCTGAACTTAGATGAAGCCATGCGAGATTAAGTAGTACTGGGTTTAAAAGACTCTAATTTACAAAGTAAATTGCTAAATAAACCCAACATAACCGTGGCTGAAGCAATCGCAGAAGCCACAGCTGCAGAAGCCACGAAAAAGTCAGCAGCTACCATGAAACAAATGAATGCGAACAATGACGAAACGAGCCTAACCAGAGGGAAGAAGCAATTTCCCGCCACCACACACCATGAAGATTTTGACAAGACATCAGAATCCGGAGAGGAAGACGATGAGGTCCACCGCCTATACGCCAACAAAAAAAGGCGCGAAAAAAGAAACTGGCGGGAATGCGCCGGTTGCGGAGGAAACCACCCTCGGGCCGATTGCAGATTCCTTGATGCCATCTGCAGAGCTTATAAGAAAAGGGGACACATCGACCCGGGAAGCAAATTTCCCATGCAGACACATTAAGCGGAGCACCGCTGCCGACAACGGAGGAAGACCCGGCACCAACAATGACAACCCTGCAAATAGAAACATGCCCTGAACTACCAATATCTGCAAACGATGTTGCCAGAGCCACTGCAAAGGACCCAGTGACTGCCTGCATATTAAACTGGGTAGGTAAAGGCTGGCCGGAAAACCAAAAAACTGAAAACTTTAAACCTTTCCAGACCAGACAAACCAAACTCTCAATTCAAAAAGGTTGTTTATTGTGGGGTGATCGGGTAGTAATCCCTCCTAAACTACAGACTAGGGCGTTGGGTATGCTTCACGAAGGCCACCCTGGTATCGTAAAAATGAAAAGTCTCGCTAGAAGCTATGTCTAGTGGCCTGCTTTAGATAAAGATATCGAATATTGGGTTGCCACTTGCACTAAATGTCAGAAAACCAGGCCTTCCCCACCACAAGCACCCATAAGGGACTGGGAGACCCCACGAGGCCCCTGGTCTTGGATCCACATTGATTTTGCAGGTCCTACTAGGGGGCATACCTTTTTAATTGTCGTAGATGCATACTCAAATTGGCTGGAGGTTGTAGTAATGTCATCTACAACAACCGAGGTGGTCATTAAACAATTTAACAAACTTTTTGCAACCCATGGATTGTCGGACGTCCTAGTGTCCGACAACGGGCCACAATTAACCACCATCCAATTTGAACAATGCCTAGCCTCCCTAGGTATATGCCATGCACTGACCGTGCCGGCCCACCGGCAGCAAATGGTAGGGCAGAGAGAATGGTCAGGTTTACCAAAGAGGGTTTAGAGAAAATGGACCTTGGGGATGTCCAGGATAAAATCAACCATCTACTTACCCTCCAACATATCACACCCAGCACCATAACCAACAAAAGCCCAGCAGAGTTATTAATGGGAAGAAAACTTAGGTCACAGTTAGACAGGTTGCACCCAAATTACACGTTGGAAAGACCCCCCGACTCCTCCAACCGTTGCTGAACATTTGAAATTGGTGACCTAGTCTACGCAAAAAATTTTACCGGGGACCCCCTATGGCTTCCAGCCACAATCACACAACTCACAGGCCCCCGGTCCTACCGACTAACCATAGACGATGGCAGGGGATGGAAGCGGCACATAGACCAGCTTTGTTCCCGAAACATTGAAAGAAATACAAACGCACAACCACAAAAAATAAAAATCGACAAAAACAAAACCAAAGAAAGGGGGGAAATACAAGAAAATAATAAAGAACTTTTAAAAATAAACCCAGAACATCTAACCAATCAAAAAGAGCAAAAAGGAAACTTACGGTTAGATGAGACTTGCGAAAATAATCCAGACGAAGGGGCCAGCCAGGCCAGCTCGACCTGTCCAGAGAAACCAGGAGGGAGCGGCAAAACCACCGGCCTGAGAAACTCAAGCGGTAGCAAAATGGCCAACTCACCCTTCCAGGCGGTTCCATGGAAAAGAGCCAGAGAGACAGCAACCCCATCCGAACTGGTTGAAGACTCCAGCAAAAATGAACCGCGCAAGTCCAGTAGAATCAGAAGAAGCCCCACCTACCTGCGCGACTACGTCACCACGTAGGACTAAACCAAGCAGGGAGGGGTGTTCTGTATAAAATAGTCTACTCCAAATCCTCGGTTGTGATTGGTGAGAAAAGCCAGCATAGGGATTGGTTCACTAGGAACCAATCCAAAAGAGCTGCCAAAAGGTGGCAAAACCAAGTAACCGTCATTGGCTACAAGCCGGCAGGCAAGCCGTATATAAAGGCTGCCGCGGCAAGAGCCAAACTGTTCCGTTTTCACTTTACTGTTGAAATAAAGACTTTTACTGTTGGAACCCGGTCTACCTCGCGTTTTTCTGGACGGAACAGATCAAAATTCAGGTGCTTGGCAACTGGCATGTATTTATGACTGTTGCATTATCCTGGGTCACCATTTGAAACCTTCCCAGCCAGCTTCCAGCAAGCAAAGTGTAAAGGGGAAGCCAGATATACTTAATGACTGAATGATTCACTTAACAACAGTGGCAAAAAAGGTCATAGGACGAGATACAACTCACAACTGACTCACTTAGCAATGGAAATTCTGAGCTCAATTGTGGTAGTAAATTGAGGACTACCTGCAAATCTTTTCTTGGGCTGCCCCAACTTTAAATTTGTTTAATGGAATGCTTTCACCAAGGCCCAAGTCACAACTTTTCCATAACACCTCTTGGTGACCTCTTGGTATCTTCCTTCTTTTCAACAGGTGAGCAGCTTTTCAATGAATTGATGTGGAGCCTCCAGAAACTGGTGACTTATTTTCGAGAAGTCATGCCCCAAGTTACAAAACGTAAGCTCTGTTTACTTCTGAAAAGAAAAAGGAAAAAAAGAGGAAGATGTAGTTCTAAGTTTAAACAACCAGGTGCAAATCTGTGTTTTTCCATCAGCATAATCGTGTTTCTCTATAAGGTTCTCTTTATTGGTGGCTGCTGCAAATTTGCCTGTTCTGGTAATCTGGGCCCATTTTAGTTTCTAGAAGTAAACTTTCCAAAACTATTTATGACTTCCAAGAATTTGTGAGATTCTCATAACCGCAGAAGGATTAAATTGGTTCATTCAAAAGAGAAATGAAATTCCTTCAATCCTAAAACTTTCCTTCCCTACTAATGATACTAAGGCAGGGTTTCCCAACTTTGGCAACTGAAGTGTGGACTTCCATACATAGGACATGCTGGCTGCTGAATTTGGGGAGTTGAAGTCCATGCATTTTAAAATTACCAAGGCTGGGGAACCTTGTACTTAGGATTCTTCTGCACAACAGTGCTCTTGAAGTCCATGGTGGAGGTGGACTAGTTGATTATACTTTGACACCCTCTTTTGCCACTCCAATGAAGTAGAACTTGGAGGTGGATGGGAGACAGAGAGCAGGGTGAGAGTGAATCAGATGTGATATTCAGCAGGTTCTGACCAGTGTCAGGCGGAGCTCCATTCAAAATCCAGGAAAGAAATACTTAGACTCTTTAGTTTAGAGAAAAGATATCTTTTACTGAAAGTGAAGTGGTAGCAACCAAAGAATTCTGAATCTGAGAATTTAGGTGCGCAATTCACATATAGAAAGTGATGGAAATGTTCCCACCCCCAATAGTTCAGATGACACTTCCAATGAGAAGTTGTGGATATGATCATGTGGGCATCTTCAGGTGATGATGAGGCCTCTGTCCGTTGACCTTGGCATAGTTTGATAACGGATTGCAGTTGCGCAGAGAGAAGAAAGCTAAGCGAGAAATAGAAACCTAACTCTATTTTATGCTCCCCCCTTCCATTTATACATCAGACGAATGTAACTCCTCCAGCTCACTTCCCCAACTATTCCTACCTCCCTTTTCCACTCCCCGTTACTTATGGCAGTCGAAAAGATGCAAAGCAATAGCAGAAGATCTTGAAGAGTGACAGACCAGTTCTGGAGAACCAGTAGCAGAAATTTTGAGTAGTTTTGAGTGGAGAACCAACAAATGCCACCTCTAACTGGCCCTGCCCCCATCTATTCTTGGCCTCTCAAGTCCCGACTGATCAGCTGGGTCTTCTTTTGTTGCCCTGCACAGGAGAACAGAGCTGGAAAGCAGGTTAGTGGGGTGGGGAAGGAATGGGGATTTTGCAGTAACCTTCCCCCAGGAGTAGGGTGGGAATGGGCATATCCTTCCCCTACCATGCCCACCAAGCCATACCCATAAAGCTGGTAGTAAAAAAATGTGAATCCCACCACTGGAGAGAATGCTTCATTTAGTGGCAGTTAAAGACAGCAGAAGACCTGTAAATCTCCAGCAATAAAGAAAGAAACCATTCTCAACTCTCTCCCATTGACTGATTTGTAACTGAATCAGAGGTGGTATTCAGCAGGTTCTGACCAGTTTTGGAGAACCGGTAGCGAAAATTTTGAGAACCAGCAAATGCTACCCCTGACTGGAGATTTTACAGTATCCTTCCCCTGTCATGCCCACCAAGCCACACCCACAGAATCAGTAGTAGAAAAATTTGAATCCCACCATTGAACTGAATCATTTAACAGTGTCAACTGAAATTGAGCTTGGTTGTTTGCTTGCTTGGTCATTGCTTGCTGAAACTGATGGTAGAATGTCAACTTCAACTACCAGTTCAAAACCACTAGGTAGAAAATCAGGGGCTGGAGAAGATAAACAATCTGTTGCTAATGCCCGTCTTTGTTTCTCCTCTTGTTTTGCAGTCTATTGCAGCAATGACTGTGGTGAGTATCTGATTAGTTAAAATGAATAGTGGGTTGTTTTGGAGTGTGATTTTCCACATCTGATCAGGGTGGGGGTCATGTTCTCCTGTTGTTTCCCCCCACTCCTCACAAGTCTTTTTCTATATTTAGTCCTTAACATAATTAGAACTGTTTCAAGAAGAAGGAAGGAAGGAAGGAAGGAAGGAAGGAAGGAAGGAAGGAAGGAAGAATGGATTAACTAATTTCATGTCCAGTTTATATATTATTAAAACTCTCTGGTAAATTACCTTTAAACAATGCATTATTGGGCAACCACTTTTGAACTGAGGTACCTCAAAGGGACTAACTTACAGAATGCGTTCAAAATCAGGGCCCCGTAATTCCCGTGGAATTGAAATTTAGCAAATGTTATAAAATATTTTATGACACAAAAATTATGACAAAGCATTCTGTGACATAATGCTGTACAAAATGTCATAAAACATTTCCTGTGGTCAGCTTGTGACCTTTGATTGTGCTATATAGTTCCTGAATCTTCCTGAATTTTTAAGAACTTTTCAAGTACATTAGAAGCCTTATCATTACTGAAGGCATTGAGGAATCTGGTAAGGAAGTATCTCTGAAAAAATGACCCAAGGAGTCACAGGTTATCTAGTTTCAATTATAAGTCAGAATTCTGGTACATCTTATTCAGTGTCACCCACTACAAATGGCATTTTCAGTCTCCATTGGAGAAAGCAAATCTATCACACAAAATAACATAATAATGGAGTTGGAAAGGATCTTGGAGGTCTTTTAATCCAACCCCTCCTGCTCAGGCAGGAGGCTAAATTTGCTATGCCATTTTTCATGTTCTTGAACTGATTATATCAGATTTTTTAAAAGGGTTCTGAATGATTCTTCTCATTTTTTATCGATACATTTTGGCAAGCAAACAATTTTGCCCCTAATATAATGTATTTTTGTGTCATTATGTATTCTTTGACATTATACATGTTTTTGCACACAGTTTTTGAATTGCAAATGGCCTTTTAGCAAAAAAATAAAGAGGAACTGAGACTAACTAGAACTGAGCAGTTTGACCAAGGCTTTCCTGGAAAAATACTGCTAAGCCTACTCATCAGAGTCCTGTGATTTTGCCTTTAACAGCAATATTCACATGAAGTGTTAATCCCACTTTATAATGCCTTGGTAAGGCCATACTTGGAATACTGCATTCAATTTTGATCACCACGATGTAAAAAAGATGCTGAGACTGTAGAAGGAGTTCAGAGAAGAGCAACAAAGAGGATTAGGGGACTGGAGGCTAAAACATATAAAGAATGGTTGCTGGAACTGGGTATGTCTAGATTGATGAAAGGAAGGACTAGTGGTGTCATGATAGCAGTATTCCAATATCTCAGGGGCTGCCACAAAGAAGAGGGAGACAGGCTATTTACCAGAACACCTGAAGGCAGGACATGAAGCAATGGATGGAAACTAATCAAGGAGAGAACCAACCTAGAACTAAGGAAAAAATTTTCTGACTGTTAGAACAATTAATCAGTGGAACAACTTGCCTCCAGAAGTTGTGAATGCTCCAACACTGGAAGTTTTTAAGTGGGGTAAGTTTTCCTGCTTAGGCAGGGAGTTGGACTAGAAGACCTCCAAGGTCCCTTCCAACTCTGTTATTCTATTCTATTCTATTCTATTCTATTCTATTCTATTCTATTCTA
>BLBF01000050.1:7885543-7924083 GCA_015471245.1 Laticauda colubrina | reverse complement strand
TATTCTATTCTATTCTATTCTATTCTATTCTATTCTATTCTATTCTATTCTATTCTATTCTATTCTATTCTATTCTACTCTATTCAGATCATAGAATCATAGGGCTCGCAGGAGCCCACATGTCCATTCTTCTGGTTTTTTTCTGCTTTGTGCCAGTAAGTTAGCTTCTTCCTTCTGGTCCTCCTCTGATTCAATTCCTATTCTACAGGTAGGATGTTTTATACGTTTATCAGTTGCAGCTCATGTATTGCAAATCAGCAGACCTGCACCAAGAACTTCCATTGTGGAGGTAAGTGTTGGTAGGGCAGACCCTAAATCGACTCATGCAGTTTGGAGCTGGATTAGAAGAAAATTAAGCACGATTGGTAATGAATCAAGTCTAAATCAAGTCTAAATTGCGGGTCCATATTAGCTATAAATGACAGCAAGATTCTTAGCCTGGTGTGCCTCTGCTAAAAGTAGGACCCAAGCTGGAAAGGTAGACTAATATTTCTTATTTATGTGTAAATAAAAAGACCCCCCTCCCTGATATAAGGTGAAAGGCCTCTTAAAGGAATAGGGTATCACTTTATATACAGTTCAAACATTTGGATTTGGAATGTGTTCTTCCATTGGTTAGCATAATTTGAGTCATCAAGCATGCTCAGTAGCTATATATATTACCATGTATCAATTCATAGCATCCCATAATATTCTTAGCATGATTAGCTAATGGCCAATTACATATTCAATAGGTGAATTTTTAGATTATTAAAGGCCCACTCTTTGGGCAATTCTTGTCTCTGGCCAGTCTGGCCTGGTCTTTATCAGAATTTCACATTCTTGCTTGTTACTTCAAAGAACTAGAAACATGAATCAAATGGCTTGTTACTAAAAACATTACTCAAAGGGTCCTCTTTGCTTGCTCCCATCAGGCAGGGTAACTGGCCAAGAAGCCTAATAAAGGTATAATTTAAGTTAGCAGCTGTTGGCATGGCCTGACAGTAGAATTATAACATGCTGAATTTTGCAGAACGGAAAGTTCTGGTGGAAATGGATGAAGATTTGATTTTGGATTGTGCTCTGAAATGGCATAAGGCAAGCCATGGAGTGAAGACATACAACTTCTACAAGGTAAGTATTGTCTCCAACAAGCAGTTTGCCTGACACAAACCTATTTCCCTATCCCTTTTGTCTCCTTAGCTCTTGTTCTGTATAAAGAATAGTAGACTCCTAATACAGGATTCTGATTGGCTAAAAAACCTGAATGGGGATTGGTTCAATAGGAACCAATCCATGAAGCTGCCCAAAAGGCGGCAAAACTAAATACCTGTCATTGGCTACAAGCCGGCAGACAAAACCCTATAAAAAGGCTGCCGCGGCTTGAGCCAATGTTCCGTTTCGCAACTACTGTTAACTAATAAAGACTTTGTTGTTGGAACCCGGTCTACCTCGCGTTTTTCCGGACAGAACACTGGCGACGAGGATGGGATTGTCCTAAAACGCGAGGTTGAGCACGCGGCGACAAATAAAACCAGACGAAGAACAATGGCTGGAAACAACGCGCCGCCCGCACCCTTCAATCCCAATGAGGAGGATTGGGAATCCTACGTAGACCGTTTCCAGATATATTTGGAAAGTAACGAGATGGAAGAGATCTCAGACCAGCGTAAGAGAGCTGTTTTCTTGATACACTGCGGGCCCACAATCTTCAAAATGGCCAAGGCTTTGGCGAAGCCCCGAGATGTGAAACAATTGACTTGGCCAGAGCTCCAAAGAATGCTAAAGGCTCACTATGCACTGGTGGTGTCAAACCTTATCAAGTGGCACGAATTTTATCTAAGAGATCAGAAAGAAGGTGAGACCATCGCTGATTTTGTGGCAGCCCTCCGACAAATAGGGGGAGCGTGCGAGTTTCTGAATTTAGATGAAGCGATGCGGGATCGAGTAATACTGGGTTTAAGAGACTCTAATGTACAGAGCAAGCTGCTAAATAAACCCAACATAACCGTAGCCAAAGCCATCACAGAAGCCACAGCCACTGAAGCCGTGAAAAAATCGGCAGTCAAAATGAAATAGATGAACACGAACAATGACGAAACGAGCCTGGCCAGAGGGAAGAAACAATTTCCCACCACTACTCACCACGAAGATTTCGACGAGACGTCAGAATCCGGGGTGAACACGACGAAGTCCAACGCCTATACGCCAACAAGAAAGGGCGTGAAAAAAGAAATTGGCGGGAATGTGCTGGCTGCGGAGGAAACCATCCTCGAGCCAATTGCCATTTGCAGAGCTTGCAAGAAAAGGAGGCATATTGAGAAAGTCTGCAGAAATAAAAAAAATTACAGCCCAAACAGACGCAGCAACTCCCCCGCACAAGCTGAGCCAAAACAAACTGAGAGAAAGTGGCAGCGGAACAAGCGAGCCACTAACCGAGAGAAAACACATCAGACTTTCACTATCGGAAGTGCTCAGACGGAAAGCGGGAAGAAAGTAAAAATAATTGTAAAAATAGAAGGCAATCCCTGCAAAATGGAGGTAGACTCTGGGTCTTTCCTATCAATGGTGTCATGGGACACCATCAAACAACTGGTCCCAGATATCAAACTCAAAGAACTCCAGTGACAAAAATTAATCTTCAAGGACTACCAAAGAAACCGAATTCCTGTAGTAGGCTTAAGACATTTCCGAGTCGCCTACAAACAACATGTCGAAGTACTACCCAAGCCTCCTGGGCATCGAATGGTTCGCACCATTGGGCATCGGGATGACCGGAGTAGATGGGGTGGCCGCAACCGACTGGGAAGAAAACCTGATCCAAGAGTTCCAGGATGTTTTCGATGGCTCCTAGGCAGGTATCGGGGGACCCCAATTTCCTTTAGTCTAGACCCCCAGGTAGCCCCTAGGAGACTAAAGGCCAGACGAGTTCCTTTTGCTCTGAAAGCAAAAATAGAGGAACAGCTAAATAAACTAATAGACTAAGGGGTTTTAGAACCTGTTGACCATGCTAAGTGGGAAACGCCAATCGTAACACCAATTAAACCAGATGAGTCGGTTCGCATCTGTGGTGACTACAAGGCTACCCTGAACTATGCATTGCAACAAAGCGCATTCCCGGTCCCAGTTGTACAACACTTATTACATTCTCTTGGGGGAGGAAAGGTTTTAGCTAAACTAGATCTAGCGCAAGCTTACCAACAGCTCCCAGTAGACCCCTTAATGGCTGAAGCACAAACAATAGTGACCCACAAAGGGGCATTCAAATGCAACAGACTCCAATTTGGAGTGAGTGTAGCCCCAGGTGTTTTCCAGAGCCTCATGGAATGCCTGTTGAATGGTATAAAAGGGGTCGTACCATACTTCGAGGACGTCCTAATTTCGACCAAAGATGCGACCCAGCTAAAAAAAAGACTAAAAGAGGTACTAACTAAATTCAGAGAATCTGGCCTTAAAGTAAAAAAAGAAGAATGCTGTTTAATGACTGATTGCGTCGAATTCCTGGGCTACTTAATAGATGGAGAGGGTATACGCCCTACTGACAAAAAAGTCAAAGCTATTAAAGACGCACCAGAACCAAGGAACAAAACTGAACTACAGGCATTTTTGGGACTAATAAAGTTTTATAACATGTTCCTACCCCACAAAGCGACAATAGCGGAACCATTACACCGATTACTGGATAAAAAAACAATTTGGACTTGGGGTTATAAAGAAAAGAAAACCTTCCAAAAAATAAAAAACTTACTAACATCAAACACCGTTCTTATCCAGTTTAGTAACACACTTCCTTTGATGGTGACCTGCGACGCCTCACTGTTTGGAGTCGGTGCCATCCTGAGCCACCAATTGCCAGATGGGAGAGAGGCACCCATTGCATACTATTCAAAGACTCTGTCTAAAACCGAGCGTAATTATAGTCAATTGGACAGAGAAGCCCTGGCAATCATCGCTGGAGTGAAACGCTTCCACGAGTATCTATATGGAAGAACATTTCTGATAGTAACGGACCATAAACCACTACTGGGAATTTTGGCGGGAAACAAGCCGACACCGAACATTTTGTCCTCGCGAATGACTAGATGGTCAGAATTCCTAGCAGCCTACTCTTATACTCTGACACATCACCCCAGAAAACAAATTTCCCATGCAGACGCGTTGAGCAGAGCACCATTACCGACTACAGAGGAAGACCCGGCACTGACGATGACCACCTTGCAGATAGAGACATGCCCCGATCTACCCATATCTGCGAATGATGTTGACAGATCCACCGCAAGAGACCCATTGACTGCCCATATACTGAACTGGGTAGGTAAAGGCTGGCCGGAAAATAAAAAAACTGAGAACTTTAAACCTTTCCGGACCAGACAAACTGAACTCTCGATTCAAAAAGGTTGTTTATTGTGGGGTGATCAGGTAGTTATCCATTCCAAATTACAAACTAAGGTACTGGGTATGCTTCACGAAGGCCACCCTGGAATTATTAAAATAAAAAGCCTTGCTAGAAGCTATGTCTGGTGGCCGGGTATAGATAGGGACATTGAATACTGGGTAAATTCTTGCAATAAATGCCAAAGAACCAGGCCCTCCCCACCAAAAGCACCCATAAAGGACTGGGAAACCCCACAAGGCCCCTGGTCACGAATCCACATTGACTTTGTGGGTCCTACTAAGGGGCATACTTTCCTAATTGTCATAGATGCATACTCAAATTGGCTGGAGGTTAAAATTATGCCATCTATGACAACTGAAACCGTTATTAAACAACTTGACAAACTCTTCGCAACCCATGGCCTGCCAGACGTCCTAGTGTCCAACAACGGGCCACAATTAACGAGTATCCAATTTGAACAATACCTAGCCTCCCTAGGTATAAGACATGCCCTAACCGCGCCGGCCCACCCGGCTGCAAACGGTAGGGCAGAGAGAATGGTCAGGTTTAGCAAAGAAGGGTTAGAAAAAATGGACATTGGGGATGTCCAAGATAAAATAAATCGCTTACTCACCCTCCAGCATATCACACCCAGTACTATAACAAACAAAAGCCCAGAGGAATTACTAATGGGAAGAAAACTGAGGTCGCAGTTAGACAGATTGCACCCAAACTATACACCAGAAACCCCCCCCCCCCGACTCCTCCACCCATTTCAGGACATTTGAAATAGGCGACCTAGTCTATGCAAAAAAATTTATTGGGGACCCATTATGGCTTCCAGGAACAATCACACAAATTACAGGCCCCCGGTCCTACCGGCTAACCGTAGACGACGGCAGGGAGTGGAAGCGGCACATAGACCAGCTTTGGTCCCGA
Source organism: Laticauda colubrina (assembly GCA_015471245.1). NCBI lineage: Eukaryota > Metazoa > Chordata > Lepidosauria > Squamata > Elapidae > Laticauda > Laticauda colubrina. The sequence goes on along the minus strand of BLBF01000050.1, from coordinate 7,918,790 downwards.
AACATAGAAAGAAGCACAAACACACAACCACAAATATTAAAAAATGATGAAAATCAAACCAAGGAGGGGGGGGAAATACGAGAAAATAATAAAGAACCATTTAAATTAAACACAGAATACAATAAAAAACAAAAAGAGCAAAAAAGAGACTTACAGTTAGAAGAAAATTACGGGAAGAGTCCACTCGAAGGGGCCAACCAGGCCAACTCGACCTGCCCGAAGAAAACAGGAGGGAGCGGCAAAACCGCCGGCCTAAGAAACTCAGGCGGCAGTAAAATGGCCGACTCACCCTTCCAGGCGGTTCCATGGAAAAGGACCGGAGATACGGCAACCCCATCCGAATCGGTCGAAGTCTTCAGCAGAAATGAACCGCGTAAGTCCAGTCGAGTCAAAAGAAGCCCCACCTACCTGCGCAACTACGTCACCACGTAGGACTAAACCAAGAGGGAAGGGGTGTTCTGTATAAAGAATAGTAGACTCCTAATACAGGATTCTGACTGGCTAAAAAACCTGAATGGGGATTGGTTCAGTAGGAACCAATCCACGAAGCTGCCCAAAAGGCAGCAAAACTAAATACCTGTCATTGGCTACAAGCCAGCAGACAAAACCCTATAAAAAGGCTGCCGCGGCTTGAGCCAATGTTCCGTTCCGCAACTACCGCTAACTAATAAAGACTTTGTTGTTGGAACCCGGTCTACCTCGCGTTTTTCCGGACGGAACAGCTCTTGAGTTTGACTTTCCAAACTGAAGCCGTGCTATTGGATTATCCTAGTCTTCAGTAGAGAGCTTGTCATGCCACCCATTCTTCATCCTGGATGACAACAACTTTGTTACATAGATACAGAAATGATGTGCTCTTATTCTTCTCAGATGGTGAATAACAAGGAGGAGCTGATGGCCAGAGGGGCAGATTCCTTTCTGACCAAGAAAGAAGCCAATATGAAAGATGCAGGCAGATACCGATGTAAAATGGTGGACGCAAAAGGCTATACTTCCAGCCAGCTTGACTTTCAAGTTGTGGGTGAGTGTAGTGAATCAGGACTGGAACATGTCCCCAGAAGCTTTGAAGGACCTTCTTCCCCAAAGGGGAAGCCTTCCAATTGCGTTTGCTAGTTTTTGAGTCTAGGAAGCATACAATGTTAGCAAAAACAATCATTTGGGAGGCCAGGAAAAGGCTTTTCCTAGCACCTTGAACCACACTCCAAGCAGGCACCATTCTTGTGAATGTTTGGAAGGCTTATTCAAACTGAGGAAGAATATCACATGCTTGCAAAATGGCATGAAGTCGCCTCTTTAAGAAGGCCACGTCTCTCATTGTCTGGGTACTCCTGTCAGCAACTATAGAGAAATGCAGAGTTAAATATGCTGCTGCTGGATCTTGTAACCATGGTGAGAAGCCTGCTGGTCGTACTGGGGTGGAAACAGGCCTGGGCCTCTAGTGCCCTCCAGATTGCATGCACTGGTGAGCCGGGTGGGCAGCTGAGGTAAGAGGGAGAACTAGGTGGGCAGGAGCAGTTGCAATTCCCCTGTGATTATTGCATGAAAAGGCAGGCTGCCAAATTTTTATCACATGACTGTGAGGGCGCCGCAATAGCCCTAACTTCAAGTACAGGTTATAAGTTCCTTTGTTTAGCACTGTTGTAATTTCGAATGGTCTCTGAACAGTCATTAAATGAGGGCTATGTGTAATATTCCTATAATACATGTGGGCTTGGATGAACACTGTCATGCTGTGTAGCAAGATTAATTAGAAGGAAGTTCCACCTCAGTGAGATTCATTCTATAACCTGGAGATGGTGCTCACTTTAGGGGTACGATTCCTAGGCTGCAAAAATGTAGATAGCAGCTAGATGGCAATAAAGAAACACTAAGACCTCTAATTCAGCTTCCATCTAATGGTCATTGTTTTTTATACCTCCTGTGAAATTCTTTGGAGGGTATAGCATTTGTAAGTAGGACAGATTTAAAAGTGATATTCAGCAGGTTCTGACCAGTTCTGGAGAACCAGTAATGGAAATTTTGAGTAGTTCTGAGAACTGGCAAATACCAGCTCTGAATACCATCTCTATTCGCTGCCTCCTGAGTCCCAGCTGATTGGCTGGGTCTTCTTTGGTTGCCCTGCACAGGAGAACAGAGCTGGAAAGCAGGTTAGTTGGGTGGGGAGAGAATGGGGATTTTACAGTATCCTTCCCCTAGAATGGGGTGGAAATGGGCATTTTGCAGTATGTTCTTCCCCTGCCACACCCACCAAGCCATGCCCACAGAACTGGTAGTAAAATTTTTTGAATCCTACCACTGGACAGATTGTGAGTGGTCTGTGGGCACATACAGTGGCCACCCATAATAGATGCTGGCTGAGATTATTCCCCATTAGGAGAATGAGCACATACAGGGAGATGTAGTGAGAGAAGTGTTTGAATAATACACACACAACACACGGATACACTGTACAGTAAATGTAGGTTTTTACTTCCAGAAACGTTTAAGCAAAATTCAAACACAGTCCAAAGTCATTGACAGGTAAGATCAGTCAGTTTTCAGTTCAGGGATAATGCAATAACAAAATCCAGCATCAAAAGCAGTTCAGTAACAGGCTTACATCAAATCCAAGAATATCAGTCAATTTAGGAGGAACTGCAATACTCCAGCAAAAGGAAAACAGAGACCCACTGAGACACATTCTCTTCTGAGACTAAGACTAAACAACCCAGGTTTCTGGCTCCATCTTATGAGTTTGAGAAACCACACCCAATTACAATATTTTGCATTTTCTTAAAGAGACAGTATTAAAATGTCTATCCTGGTTTATATATTTCCAACCCAAATAATTGTTAGGTGACTTAAATTCCTAACAATGCTCTTTCTTAATTTCTACTAGAGGAGTAGAAACTGTGACAGTGACATAGAGGAAAGGCTGTAAAAATATTCCTCTCTCCATGAAAATAAATCCACTGGGCAATGGAAGATGCAATTGAGATGGCCTGGATAAAAAACACCAGAGCCTAATAGGTTGCTTGCCTCCTAGCATAGGTATAAGCTTGTAACTTTAGTCTGTGAAATCAAAATTTCACAGGGAATTGGTTTTTAAGGGCTGATTAAATCTTCACTTCCTTGCCTTTCATAACGAGTTCTGAAGGAAAAAAAAACCAAGACATCTCTACATAGTTTGTGCAGAGGTTGCTGTAGCTGACCTCAGAGGTATCTGCAGGAGGAGGTTAAGAAGGTTTAGATGGTCGGCTCAACCATGTGATTAAAGTCCTGTTCTTTTTTACAATTATTACAACCTAAAAAAAACCACGGGTCATTAGAGATTCCTTTTCAACCCTGTGATAATGAAGAGAGCACTTCTCTTCTTGGGTGGCATCTATTCATTTGCCTGTTGAATATCAAATATGTTTCCCTTTAAAGGAGGTTGCTTTGTGTCAGTTTTCAAGCTATTCATCTAACCCAGGACTGTCAAACTCGAAACCCGTGGGCTACCATAGATCCATCATGCATTGGCCACATCTCTGCCCGGTTTAGTGAAGAGGGGGGAAAAGTCCCCATATGTCCTGTGACGCCACTGTGATACCATGAATTTGACAGCCCTCACTTAACCAGTTGACCAGGGGCTGAAGTTTAAAGAGATAAAATAACTTCTCTTCTAAGTTCAACTTTGAACCAAACCTGGAAGTAGCCATTTTTCTGTCCGGGGGGAATTGGGGAAGGAGGTTGGAATATGTTACTAGACACAACAGAGAGCTTTCTCGTGAGAACCAAGGTCATCTCTGTTGGCAACAGATAAGATGGGGGAAGGAGTACCTGGAGAACCAGCCAATTAACCCAATTGGCCACCATGACCCCTGACTCTTGGGGATGGGATTATTTTTTAGTTATACTGAAACCGTGGGAAAGATTTTGAATTGGTTTTCCTTTAAAACTGTGCCAATATGATGTATTCAATGAAGAAGATCTTTGAGAAGGAGCCCAGTCTCAGAGTTCTGTTTTGCTTGGGTTCATTCGTTGGAACCTTGATAGAATTCCTCTCCTAATCACCTCCCTGATGTCTCTTAATTTCCCATCTTCTCCTGTTCTTTCAGTGCTGCCTCCAAAAGAGAAGACCACCTGGTTTACTCACCCACCACCACTGGTTCCACAGCCATCATCACTGTCTCCACCATCTTCATTATTGTCACCGCCACTTGTGTCAATGAAAAACCCTCTCATCCTAGGGATTTCTTCCAGGGCTCCACCCCCTGAAGCTGATTGGACAGCTTGGAAAGTGAGCGGGATTACAGGAGGTGTACTGTCCTTCATTGTTGTTGCTTTGTGAGTCTCACCACTTTACAACTAGTATAGCCTCATTTGCTTTTTGTGGGGATAACTGGAAGTAGGTGACACAAAATTGATACTATGGAGCTATCAATTTCAAAGGTTATCACATCTGAAGAGCAACTGGTGGGAAAAGGCTGAGTGGGAGATGCCATACTGTGTCCTTTTTTTCTTGATTCAATTGAGTGTGATTCTTAGAGATTGCCTGAAAAAGTTCCTGCAGTTTTCTTGGCAGGTTTATCAAAAGTGGTTAGAAGATAAAACAGAGTTGGTGAATCTTTTCGGCACCAACTGCCAAAACAGAAGCATCCATGTGCACAGGGGAATGCTGGAAACTGGAAGAGCAGTTCCCTGGTGCACGAGTGCATGAGTGCTGGAAACTGGAAGAGCAGCTCTCTGGCAGGCAGGCATGCCCAGCCACCTGCTCTTCCAGATTCCGGTGCGTGAAAACCAGCTTCTTTTATGGCTCATAAAGGCTAGGTCACACTGGCCGATGGATGCACGACGTATGCAAAAAGGACACAGTGGACGAGCAAATTTTCCATCCGTTGTTATCCCCTCTCAAAAGTGCCCCAAATTTGCATAAACAGAGCAGACAACAACGGAAAGGAATGGACGTGGGGAGGATGTAGTGGGGATGTAAAGCGGATGTTCGTAGGAAGCCTAGTGGATGGAAGTGGATGACACATCCGCAGGGCTTCCAGGGGAGAACAGCGAAGCGGATGCATAGCAGAAGGAGTGGATGCGTAGCAGATGATGCGGATGCATCACGGATGCCTATAGGATGCATAGCAGATGCGTAACGGATGCAAAGCGTTCACTGCACATGCGGGAAGGATAAATTGCGCAAGCTCCGTGGATATAAAAGGATGCAGCTCGCAAGCAGTCAGCATTCAGAGGAAAGACCTGCTGCCAGAGACATCTTGAGAGAACACCATGGGGAAGAAAAGGAAGCCTGTGCCTACTCCTGCCAGCCCTGGCAAGAAGGACAGAACTACCATCCCACCCCCTGGCGCTGACTCTGAAGCTGCTGCTGCTGGTGCTGCTGCTGCTGGTGCTGCTGGTGTTGCTGCTGCTGGTGCTTCTCCTGCTGGTGCTGCTGGTGCTTCTCCTGCTGCTGCTGGTGGTGCTTCTCCTCCTGCTGCTGCTGCTGCTGTGGTGCAAAGCCCTGCTGCTGAAGGTCCTGAAGGCCCTGCCAGAGGGAGGAAAAGGCAAGGCAGGGAGAAGGGGGAGAGGAAATAGTACTCCATTTCCGAAGACCATGAGGAGGAGGTGCTGGAATGGCTGAGGGAGAATGAGTACCTGTGGAGGAAGGGCCACAGGCTCTATCAAGACACCAAGAGGAAGCAGGCAGCGTGGAGAGAGAAGGCGGAGAGCCTGGGCTACACCTCAGATGTACTCCTGGGATGGTGGAAGCACATGCACACCTGGTATAGCAAGCTACACCTCAAAAAATCTGGGCAGGCCGCTGTCAACCTCACTGACCGGGAGACCTATGTCATGGCCAGGTGCAGCTTCCTGGAGGGTGAGATCCGCCACCGAGGAGCAGTCCCTCTGACCCCCCTCTCCCTCAGACAGCCCACAGACAGCCAGTCCTCTTCCAGCTAGGAGACAGCTGCCCTGTCCAGGCAGGTGTCTTCGGAGGGCCCCACGGCAGAGACCCCTCTGACAGCTGCACTCCCCATGCCGGAGGACTTGGAGGATCCCCTGTCACAAATGGAGCAAGAAGTGGCAGCCACCAGAGACCAACCCACCCCCACCCCCAGCTCCACAGGATGCAGGCAGAGAGGCAGACTGGAGGGCCAGAGCCACACTGTCCTCTTGGAGATCAGGGACACAAGACCAGCACAGAACTTCTCTCTCAGCTGGTCCACAGTGACATACCATCCTCGGACCGGAAGCCCTTTATCACCTACGTGAACCAGACCCTCATGGACATGCCCGAGGCCCAGTACCAGGTGATGAAGGAGAGGACCACAGCTCTTCTGCACCACCCTCCAGGCCCAGCTGAACCTGCTCCTACCCACTCCAGGTCTCCTCCTCCACCCCAGGCGATGTCACAGCCCTTCCATGGATTTCAACAGCCCCTCGCCTACCAAGCCTACCACTACCAGGACTTCACACAGCAGAGGCAGCCCTTCCCAGTCCAGACCCAGGTTCCTCGGATGCCACAGACACCACAGACACCTCACCTGACCCAGCTGCAGACCAGACAGCCCCACTACACTCCTCCTTCCTCCACCCCACAGCCAAGCCCCTCAACAGAAAATCTGTCTTCAGTACTGTGCCTGACATCCCAGGTCCTTGAGGAAAAGCCTCTCAACCTCACGGGACTGAGTCAGCTCTCTGAGAGCTTCCTGCACACACCATCTCCTGTTGTACTCTCGGGTCCAGGCACCCCAATGGCGCCTCAGACCAGCAGTCCAGCAACAGCCACCTCCACAGTCCTTGGCCCCTTTACATCTGAGACCATGTGCATGCCTCAGAGTGACTGAGAAGAGTGCCAGAGTTGTTACCTGTTCACTTTATCTTTGCTTAAGACACTTTACTTGGGTCATTTTGCTTTTTAATAAAGTCAAACAGTTTGTTATTAATAAAGGTTATCTTTGCTTCACACACTTGGTTCACTTTTTTTATTTAAGAAAGTGTTGGGGAAAACTTTGAAAAAAGGGTTAATCCTTTGCATGCTTGTGGGATTGGTAAGGATAGTTGTGGGATAAGGATAGTTGTGGGATGGGTAAGGATAGTTGTGGGATAGATAAACCTCCTGTGCAAGCATAGTGGGACTGTATGGTCCACCCTCCCAGCTGCCACACAAATGGCCCTTTATTATCAATAACAATTTAATCATTGATCAACACATTTCAACATAAACAAAACTCTTTATTAATGCCCTGTTCATTGTAGGGCCAGTCAACATACATGGCCCAATCTCATCAGTGCGATGAGACAGGCTGAAGGAAGCATCCATTAAGCATCTACCATCCTGTCTTGCCACTCCACTGCTCCAGCTGGGGAGTTGCACCAGTGTTTCAGGAGGTTGCGCTGCTTCTTCCCTTCACGTGAAGCTCTGTTGGGGCCTTGCACATCCACAGTGTTATCAGGTTTTGTCCTTGCCTCCATTCACCAGGATCCATGTCCCCATTGCCTTGTTGACGGTCCACAAGTCTGTTCTGCAACACTGGGTAGCAAGTGCACATGAGATTGTGCAAAATGCAGCAAGCTTCCATGATGCTCCTCACAGTCTATGGGTGATGCTGCATGGTGGTGAGAAGTACCTGGAACCTGTTGGCCAGGATTCCAAAGGTGTTCTCCACCACCCATCTTGACCTGGACAGCCTGTAGTTGAAGATCCTCTCTTCACGGGTGAGGTATCTTGAAGTGTAGGGCTTCATGAGGTAGGTCCTGAGGGAGAAGGCGTCATCCCCCACGATGAAGTAGGGCACATCTTGCGTGTCGTTGGGTAGGGGGTCTGGATCTGGGAAACCCATGATGAGGTTGCGTTCCAGCCCATCCTTGAGGTCACTGGCATTGTATACCTGGCTATCTGAAGCTGACCTGTTGCCTGAAGCATCGATGTACATGAACTTGTAGTCAGCATCAACCATGGCAAAGAGGATGATGCTGAAGAAGCCCTTGTAGTTGAAATAATTGGACCCTGAGTTGGCTGGAGCTTTGCAGGCCACGTGCTTCCCATCTATGGCTCCAACGGTGTGGGGAAAGTTCCACCTCTGATACCACTGCTCTGCAACTTTCCTCCAGCCTTCTTCAGTGGTGGGACACTGGAGGAGCTCCTCCATGTATTCTTCGATGATGGCCTGCACCACTTCTCTGACCACAATGCTGATGGTGTTGTGTGGCACCCTCCAGGCATACTGCATGTTTCCATATGTGGTCCCAGAGGCCAGGTGGCACAGAGTGAGTGCCACCTTCAGTCCAGGGTCCAGGCTGGGACGGAAGTTGGTGCTTGGCTTGGTCAACCTGGGTCTCAGATGCTCCAGAACTTCGTCAAACATGGCTGGTGGCATCCTCATGAAGTTCTGGAATGCACGAGTGTCTTCATTCCTCAGCTCCACCATCAGCTTGTCATAGAGTCCAAACTCCACTCTTCTCCCGATCCATCTTCGGACCCAGACAGCTCTTGGACATCTCCTTCTCCTTGCGTAGAAAAGGTGAAACAGTCTGAAGATGGCTTGGTTCTGGTGTTGAATGATGGCGGCTAGCAAAAGGAGTGTGCGATGATCCATGGTGGAGATCAATGGATGATGTGGAAGAGCAAGAGCAAGGCTGAAGAGGTCTGCACACCAGGGCTGCTGGACTGGATCATGAGATCCAGCTGATTTCCTCCCCCTTTTTATAGGAAATGTCGGTTTTCCACTAGGTGTCCTTCCACATACTCTAGACATCCTCCAGACATCCTAAATATCCGAGATACGTCCCATATACGAGCGTTTTGTCCGTTTTAATGCTTTATATCCGAGCTGCATCCGCTTTCATCCTTTCTATGTCCGTGCTACTAACACTGTGTGGACGTTCTGTGTACCTTTTGTTTCCTCCCTCTTTCCATTTTCAGCTGCAGCGGATGTGAGTTGCGTGGATGGCCAGAGGATGTCGAGAGGATACATCGGACGTGTAACGGATGACAACGGACATAGAACGTTTGTTGTCTGTATGTGTTGCAGATGTAGATCGTATGTGGCGGAAAGTTCATCCGCTCAAAAAGTTTTGTGTAGCTCAAAACTTTTTGAGCGGATGAAATAGCAGTGGACGGATGCTCGACGGATAGAGCATATGAAAGATGTACGCAGTGAGTACACAACGGATGCATCGCGTTTTCCAACAGATGGCAAGCTTTTTTGTCTGTTTTACATCCTCTTTGCATCCATTGGTGCAGTGTGACAGGGGCTTAAAGCCCTGCTGGTCATTATTCTGGCACTTAGCAACAGTTTGAATTTATATCTGGTTGCCACATCCATAGTCATGTGACTGTGATTTGCGACATTTTTCTAGCAAAAAGCACACAACTGAGAGAATGGATTTGCTTCAGATATGTGACTCAGACTAATGACCACATGATTTGATTAGCGACCACCATAAAAACAAATCAGGTCTGGTCCTGTGGTTGCCTCGACTTACAATGACTTATGACCAAAACTTTGGTTCTGATTATAGTCATAAGTTGAGAACTATGTGTAGATTTTTTTCGAAGGTAACAAACATTTTGTGCTTATACTCAGGATATGCAGTCTGGTTTAGGCAGGAGACTGAGTCCCCCCTATCTGCATCCCATTCTTGAAAAATGCACAAAATAATTTGGCAAAGTAATAACCTGGCCCAGCAGGCACAGCTAATATTGCAGATGAATTAAAGGCATGTCCTAGAATTTTTGCTTGCATTCTCCAAAGCTGGTGTGTATAAGGGCCTCATCAGTAAAAAAAGAGGTTGCTGATGGAATTCATCAAAGCTAGAAACTTTGAAATCTGCTTCTACATTCTGCTTCAGTGTTATCCTCTTTTTTCCTTACAGCTTATGTTATTATCGTCATATGGCTAAGAAAGAAGAGGAGGAAGAAGATGATGATGATGAGAGTGACAGTGAGAGTGACAGTGAGAGTGAAAGTGAATCAGAGAGTTAATGGAAAATGTGTAATGTCCCTTGCCCTTTTAAATTGTTTGTAGACAACACCCTCCTTGATTTTTATACTTCTATTTTGATTTATCTAGATTTCATAAATATAGTGGATTTACTTTATACTAAAGATTAGGATGTTTTCAGTTCTATTCTTCTATTCCAGGACTGATCACAGTTAGATTTTCTCATGTATTTGTAAAAAGAAAGTTTTTTGGGGGAAATGTGATTCTGATTGGTTGGTGATTTACATATCACCAAATTCAAGTCAATTCTTAGTGACCTTATAAATAGATCTCCTTCAGGATGGCCTGTCCCTAATCCTGGTCCTTTTCTGGGAAAATTATGTTTTAAATATCTGTACAGAATAAAAAGCTATCAAGTTTTCTCCCCCAATGAGGTTGTTTTTTTCTCCCTGTTGGTTAGATGCATCCATTAGATATATGTGTATGTCAAGAAACTACAATTGTGTAATTAAAACTCTACCTCACTTTATATATATATCACTTATAAATTGAGTGTTGCTCAATCTTGGCAACTTTAAGATGCTTGGACTTCCACTCCCATAATTCTCCAGTCAGCTGGCTCAGGAATTCTGGGAGTTGAAGTCCACAAAAATCCATAGAGCTGCCAAGGTTAAAGCCCCTGTCACACTGCACCAACGGATGGAAAGAGGACGTAAAATGGAGAAAAACACTTGCCATCCGTTGGTTAATGCGATGCTTCCATTCTGTACTCACTGCCTCCGTTTGGCTTCCTCTCTATCCGTCCAGCATCCGTCTATTGACATTTCATCCGCTCAGAAGGTTTTGAGCTGCTCAAAACTTTTGAGCGGAAAATGTATTCAATGCATCCATTCTGTATCCGCTAGGCATACGGGGGACATCCGTTCTGCATCCATTACGCATCTGCTATTTCCGCTAGGCATCTGCTGCGCATCCGCGCAATTCAAATCCGTTTCAGTGGTAAACGGACGCAGGGAGGAAGCGGAACGGACGTGAAGCGTTAGTAGCACGGACGGAGAAAGGATGAAAGCGGATGCAGCTACGCATCCGCGTCATCCTCTACGCATCCGCTCTGCATCCGCTCTGCATCCGCTCTACATCCACTTCCATCCGCTTCCATCCACTAGGCTTCCATTCCGCATCCACTTTCCATCGCTCTGCGTCCTCCCCTGTCCGTTGGGCAGTGTGACAGGGCCTTTAAGAAGCAGTGAAATAAGGAGTTGGGCTTTGATTGCATGAGGATGGATGCTTTCCTCACTTTTCTGACTTTTGCACCACTCCAAGTGGATTCCCAAAGCTAATAGAGCAATGAACAAATACAATTGCAGAGTTTTTGATTTTTTAAAATGGTTTTAAAAAAAATCATTTTAAAATGCCTATCTTATCCTATTCTCATAGTTAGTAAAGTGGCCTTGATTTATATGGATCTACACATTCCTATTAAAATGAAAAAATCCAAAATGTCTTGGAGTCTGTTTAAATGGTCTTTTGAAATGGTTTCCAAACACATGCTACAGAGAGAGAGCACAGTTGGTAGGACAATTTGGCATGTCTTAAAAAGACAAAAATAAAAAGATAATTTTCAGAGTAGAGCAAACAAGGGGGGAATGGACTCAGCAGGCAGGCTGCTCCAGATGGATCCTTCCCCAATTGATCCTTCCTTGGAGTAAGGTCCACAAAACATATTAAAAAATTGGTAGAGTATAATTTCACCTCTGCAGCCACCATCTTGAATTTTTACCACATTCTGCAGAAACCCGTTTTACACAAAAAAATAAAACCAACCTAGAGGTAATCCTCAACTTAATTATCACAATTGAGTCCAAAATTTCTGTTGCTAAGTAAAACATTTGTTAAGTGAGTTTTGCCCCATTTTACTTTTCTTGCCACAGCTCTTAAATGAATCACTGCAGTTGGTAAATTAGTAACATGGTTGTTAAGTGAAACTGGCTTTCTCCATTGATTTTGCTTGTCAGAAGGTCACAAAAGATGGCCACAACTCTGGGACAATGCAACCATCATAAATAGGAGTCAGTTACCAAGCACCTGAATTTTAGTCATTTGACCATGGGGGTGCTGTAATGGTTGTAAGTGTGAAAAATGGCCGTAAGTCTTTTTTCAGTGCTGTTGTAACTTTGAATGGTGACTAAATGAACTGTTGCAAGTCGAGGACTACCTGTATTTGCAATCAGGCTTGCTGCATTTCCCAGGGTACAAAGTGAGCTAGAAACTCAACTTCTCCTCTATACATACACACATCTTTGATACAGATAGTCCTGGATTTATGACAATTAGAAGCAGAATTTTTGTTGCTAAGCAAGGTGGCTGAGATTGAGTTGTTCCCAATTTTATGATCTTTTTTGCCAACAATTGATTGCAGTGAATCACATGGTCATTAAGCGAACCCAGCTTCTCTCATTGAATTTCCTTGTTGGAAACCAAGCTTGGAAGGTTGCAAATGGTGGGATCACATAACTCTGGAACAATAACTATTGTAAATACATGCTGGTTGCCAAGTGCCCAAATTTTGATCATGTGACTATGGAGATGGCATAGCAATCGCATTTAGGCTTATATACCACCCCCTAGTGCTTCACAGCACTCTCTGGGTGGTTTACAAAATAAGCATTATTTGCATATTGCCCCCACAATCTGGGTCCTCATTTTATCAGCTTCAGAAAGATGGAAAGCTCAGTCAACCTTGAGCCAATCAGGATCAAACTCCAGGCTGTGGGTAGAGTTTGCCTGTAATTTTGCACTTTAACCACCAGGGCTCTTTCAGGGCTATGAGAGTCATAACTTTGAAAATCTATTATACTTTTTCAATGCCCTTGTAATTTTGAACAGTCATTAAATGAATGGTTGAAAGATGATTCCATTGGTCCAATAATTTGGGATGATTTTACGGTCTTGCCCCAACATTAATTTCTCCTCCTGACCACAAGCCCCCTGGGCTTCCCCTGTTTTGCCAGTTTCTTGACTTACTTTTTTTTGTGAAATCAGTAGTAAGAAAGCTTTACCGCATAGAGACAACAAAGAACAAAACCCCAGCAAATATCCACACATCACTCCAGAAGCAAGAAATGGTGTTTATTCAGAAAGTAACTGGGAAACAGGAGAGGGAGGGTTGAATTCTCTCTGCATAGTACTGTTAGCACAAAAGATCACCTGCTTTTTGAATTCATTTTCCAGCAGGAAAGCTGGACTGGTCTGACACCATTTTAAGTCACCTAATTTCTGCCTGCTGAGTTCTACCCCACTTTCCCAGCCTCAAACTGACCTAAACTGGAGTCTCATCAAGAACTGGAAAAAGGGGAAAAGTCACAAGCAGCTGGCTGGGCAAACAGCAATGAGTTGGGAGGCAGACTATGCTTGTTCCATGCTTCTTCATCCTGGTGTCTTCCAGATGTGCTGCATCTGCAGCTTTCAGAATTGCCAGCTACTTTGCCCAAAGTTGGCAGTTGCAGTCCCAACCCATATGGCATGTTCAAAAGAGAGGCTGCTTTGCCCCATCACTATCAAACTACATGAATAAATCATTTTGCTTCTGCACAACCCTGCTGGAGAACCCAATGGAGTATAAGCAGTGGATGAAATAAAGGATGTTATCACTGAATCGATAGCTATGCTGAATGAGTCTAAGGATTGGTGGGAATGGCTGGAAAACATGATGCAGCAATTTTGTCTTTTGGAAATGGGTTTTGCTTCTCCCTATTTTTTCCAAATGACAAACATGCCGCAAACATTGGCAACACAGATTTTCTTGCCAGCTTGTTAGCTTCCTCCCCCTGGGACAGCTTTCTTTCTCTGATTATTTGGGTAATTTTGCATTCAAGCCTTATATAGCATCTAGTTAATGTCTTAAAAAATAAAGCACTGTTCTTTGATTTCTTGCTGAAAAAATTTCTTGCTCTGAAGAAACACAGATAATTCACAATGTCAAGGTGCTAATTTAATAGATATTCATCTTCCTTTCTGCCACAAATGGAAAAATATAATCCCACAGGGTTGAATCTGCAAGACAACAAAAAAGGATCAAGACTATCAGAGCAGTTTTCTCAACCTTGGGCACTTGAAGATCTGTGGACTTCAACTCCCAGATTTCTGGAGTTGATCCATATATCTTCCAGTGGCTTGGGTTGGGAAATACTGTTCTAAAATAACCTTGATCAAGGTCAGCATCTTTAGGATGTGTGGACTTCAGATATGGCTGGGGAATTCTGGGAGTTGGACCTTAAGGTTGCTGAAGTTGAAAAACACTGTGGTAGAGGAAACTATAACAATTGCTATCCCAAAATTACTTTTCAAAGAGGCAACTGGACTTTCTGGTTTTTCTTTGAAGACGTTTTGCTTCTCATCCAAGAAGCTTTTTCAGCTCTTCTCCACTGCAGAAGCTTCTTAGATGAGAAATAAAACATCTTCAAAGAAAACCCAGAAAATCCAGTTGCTTCTTGAAAAGCACCTTTGGGACAACCATGACCTGGATGACTGAGAATCTCTATAACAATTGTTGTTACAGATTTCATTCCCAATTCTTATGCTCCCTCAGATAGTTGAGATTACAGTTGATAATCTCCAACCAAAGTAGCCAAGTGAATGCTAGTTGGCAATTCTGAGAGTTGTAGTCTCAACAAGGTCTGGAGGACATCTTGTAACTTTTTGAGAATATAGTACAGGTGCAAATATATCCGAAGCAAATACCTTTCCAAAAAAAGGTTTTTAGTCACTTTTCATTTGCCTACCTTTTATAACATTCCTGCCAAATAAGCTGGGGAAATGTAATTTAGTGGGTTCCATGTACATTTTATGACTGTGTACTCAAGAATGTCCTCCCAGACCTGCAATTTACAGAAATTCTAGCAGAGATAATTCAACCAGATCAAACATTTGTTTTGATGTGTTCTATATTTTCACACAGCATGATGAGCAATTGCCACAGCTAGCTGCTAATGTTTGGATAAACACATTGGCCTAAGTCTCCCAGCAACCTTGGGCTACTGGGACATAAGGTACCAATGCTCTCCATCTCCCTGAAAAAATAGACTTCTTCCTACGTAACACTCTTAGGGTGCTGTTCCACCACCAGCCCAAAGAATGATTTTGATCTTGTGTAAATATGAATCTGTATGCATCATTTCGTTTCATAACACCAAGTAAAAATGACAAAAAATAAGAGTTAGAAAGGCACAATCCACCAAAGATGACATCTCCTTTCAAATGGCACCTTTTTATGACCAGCTATAAAAATAAGATATTGTCCCTAAAAGAGAAGATGTTCTTCTCCTACCCCATGCTATATTTTCAAGAAACGGGAGGCTGCTGCTTCTGGTGCAGTCTTTTCTGGTGGCCCCTGGAACTTAAAACTTCTCCATAACCATGGGACATCAAGATGGAACAATCCCAACATTTTTTTCAGAGTTGGCACTGAACAAAATAAGATAGCAGGCTCAACCAAGCTAGAATATGTGCGTGTCATTCTCAGGTACATAGCATCTAAATCAACATCACTGTCCAGATAAGTCTAGAAATTATGCTTCAACCTATAAAATATGGCCCCTTGGAGATGTCATGATTTTAAGAATTAATGGTTTCCAAAGTTGGCATCAGGCAAATAATCAAGGTTCAATGTAGCAAATAAACCAACAACATTGGTGCACAATATTTTAAAGTGACACAGAAAGTTATTAAGAACCTTGAGTATCAACTGTTTCACTGAAACTGGTTTCTAAAACTTGTTTCATTATGTTGTGATGTTAGAAGTTGACATTACAGAAAACCAACACTTGTTTTACTTCCCAGTAAGGTGAAATAATAATGTCCTAAACTATAGTGTCATGAATTTGAAGTGATAGAATGGTGATTGATTTTCCAAACATTGGTTCTATCTGTCCAAAATGAATGCCAGGATTTCTGGCATGTTTGGCCATCCAGGATGAGTATAGAGTGACACCATTCAGACAACAATAGCTTCATTTCTCCAAGGGAGCAATTGGACATGTTATTAACAGAAAAAAGACCATGTACAATGAAGCTTGATGTTAGTATTACTGCCCAAACTAGCTGGATTCTAGCACCATGATGACCTTTTAGGGTGAAAAGAAGATGCTTCCCCTTTTCCATCGAGTGTTGGGGACTAGACTGCTGTTGGTGCCCTTACTACCACTGCTCCACCATTAGGTCTATCATGTGGTTGACCCCCAAGTCAGAAGAATCAAAAAGGTCTGTACAGAAGATGCTGCTACCAACCGGACTGGCAGAGCCGAGACCTGATGCTGAACCAGAGGTCAAAGCTTCTAGCCAATCAACAGGGTCAAATCCGGCACGGGTCCCACTTCCTTGCCAGGCATCTGGAGGAGATGGCGGCATCTCAAGAGAGTCAGGAGAGAAAACAGAGGACAGTGAATCCAGTGATGCAGATGAAGAGGAGGCTGTCGAAAGGAAATCGTAGGGTCCTGGAAAATCAAACAAAGCAGAGGGCACCAAAGGTGGCTCATTACTGGAGCAGGCTTTCTTTGATGGTGATGCTTCTTGGTGGACCAATGGGGACAAGGAAACTTGATCAGGAACCTCTGGGGTCAAAGCAGGTGCTTGAAGAATGTCACCTAGAAGCCGCAAAAATAGAGGGTACACTTTGACATAATAGCACCCCACCCCACCCCTAACTTCCTAGCTGCAAGCTAAAAAGCAAAACTACATATTATGTTTCCACACTGGAATTTTGCACTGGATCATGTGGTTGAGGCCATCTGAAGAGCAACTGTCCCTTTAACCCACCCTTCCCCAAACTTACGATTTGTGTTTTTTCAAAACCTATATTGCTCCATCTTTGTTCCTGACAGTTTTTCCTTTTATTAATGCCTCCATGAACTAGTCCTGACTGCAGCCTGCAAAACAAAACAGAGCCATCATCTCACCTGTACACATCAGTGGTTCCTCTAAAATCTCTTCAATGGATTGGCTTGGCACCAACTATAGAAAGGGAAGAAAAGAGAGGGTGTCCGAGGGTCTGTCTCAAAAACAAAGCCAGATAGTTGATCTGTTATAACTATCATTGCTGAACTTCCAAACCAATGTTCAAGCCAATGCAGGTCTATGGAGATTCACAGTCATCCAGGTCATGGTTGTCCCAAAGATGCTTTTTCAAGGGGCATCTGGCCTTTCTGGTTTTTTTCTTTGAAGAGGTTTCACTTCTCATCCAAGAGTTTTCTTCAACTCTGACAGTTCAGTTCTTCAGAGCTGAAGAAGCTTCTTGGATGAGAAGTGAAACCTCTTCATAGACTTTGGGAAAAGCCAATGCATGCTTTATGCTATCAGTACAGCAGAGGACATTCAGCAGGAGAAGACTGTTCCTTTTCTCTACAGAAAATGGAAGAACTCTGAAAAGAGTTGAAGGACTTCAGAAGAATTCATCCTTCCAGAGCTGTCCATACCTTTGTTCCATGTTGGTGTTATTTAAACCAAAATAAAGAATTAAAGAGTCTGGAGAACTTTGGCAAGCGAAAGTAGCCATTTCTTCTAGGACAGCTTGTGTGCAAAGCAAAATCAGATAGTCTGCAAGAAAGACTGAAAGAGATGCCCCAGTGTAAGTACCTGAGCCTTTTGAATGGCCTCTTGGAGTTCTTCTTCCAGGGACCGAGTGGCTGGGGCTGGATCAGGAGGGCTGGCTGTAATCTCGAGTGGCAGCTCCATATCAGAATGGATTGGCTCACATGAGGTGGGGCATAAAACCTGGAAAGAAAGAGGAAGAAATGTTAAGATTTCTACTTGATTTCTTCTGGCAAAATACTCCACTGGCTTAATACGACTCATTAAAAAAAAAAAAAACCCTGATCTCAAGCTAATTGTTTCATAATGATTCTGGTAAGTGCTAGGCAGAAAGGCCTGGAATTGAGTCAATGGCCAAGCAGGAAGGTCCTGGAGTCCTGGGGTTAGGGGCCTTGGGCTGTAGACAGAGATGACAGCGATTAGGGAGGCTGGCAAGCTGTAGGGATGAGGTGTGGGTGAGAACACCGAGGTAGGAATGGGCAGGGGGAGATATGGCAGTAGACACGCCATTCCCAAGTAGCATGGTTTTACTGTTTTCTACCAAGCCAGCATTCCAGTTGCCTGTGCTTTCTCTCCATATCTCACCATGGAGCCTTGGAAGCCCTGGACGTCATCTATCGTTACTTTATCATACTAAGTCCTTCTGTAATAAAGCTGATCTTATCCATGAGTCAATAATGGATCAGAGGATTGACCGGACATGCGTAACAGAAACCTGGCTAGGCAAGGCGGTTTCCCTTATGGAAATGGGTTTCAGTTGTGCCATGGCTTCCAGGTAGGGACAGGAATGACCACTGTAAATACCAAGGATTTCAGAGGCACTGCCCTATAGATAGCTGGATATGAGACCCTTTTTGTGAAGTTGGGCACCTGAGATCAGATGGGATTGTTGGTACTATGCCAGCATCCTTGTTGTGTAGCAGTCTATCTGTTTATGCTACATTTATTCCCATGTTTGCATTGAGAAGTCCTGCTCATGTCACTCATGTATTCATCAACTCTTGGTTGGACTGCTGCAATTCACTCTACTTGGGATTGCCCTGAGGACCTGCAATTGGTCTAACAAGTAGAAGCTTCTAGTAGTTAAGTTATCACATTCCATTCATGTAACATTATTGCTTCACAAAGTTTCTAATGAGCTTCCAGATGCAATCCAAGGTGCTGATTGCAAAGCCCTGCATGGCAGAGGAACAGACTATTTGTGGGATCATGTTATCTCTGGTTATGATGGCCCATCTTGTACTCTTCTAGACTGGATAAGTTTTAGGTATTTTCCTTGTGACAGTAATATTTGGTGGATCCTAGAAAGTATGCTTATCTCTGGAAGTCCCCACCCTTTGGATTGATCTCTCTCCTGAAATTCAATTAGCCCTGATCCTGTTGGCCAGTTTTTTCTTTGGGCATTTGGGTTGGGCTATCAGGTATCTCTGGTCTAGCTGGAGCATGGTGGATTTGATGGTCCAGGAAATATGTTCTACCTTATCTGTGTTGTTATTAATTATTGCCTTTTATTGCTTTCATTTTATGTTAGCTACCAGGGTCTCTTTGGAGAGTTGAGTGGTGTCAGAAAATTATTCTGAAAGGCTCACCAACAAGTGAACTTTTAAATGATGAAGTTAACCTCTCCTTGCCACTTTTCCTCAAGGAAATTGCATTTTTCCTCTCTGCATTGTGAAGCTTTAAAACAAGCTGGTATTTTAACTCTTTCTAGCTTTTCTATTCCACAACGGTGCAGTAGATTTGAGATATGGGAATCAAATTTAAACACCTAAATCAGATAGAGGAAGAGTGAAAAGACATGTGACAGGTAAGCGAGCCAAGCACAGGTCCAAAGGGATACAAAGCTAATGGAAGAAGGCAGATGTGGATTGATTTCATTCACCCAGGCATCCCAAAGAGGAAACCAACAAGCAACCAATCCCAGACGTGAGAAGATAATATAACGTTGGGTCCTACCATGGTAACCACTATCTACATATCACCATCACCCTTTACTGGTCCCCTAAGAATAGACTAATACAGCAGTTCTCCTCCTGCAGACCCTGGGGGGCTGCAATGTCATCACATGGGGTCCGTGAAGGTTTGAAGAAATATTATGATTTAAATCTTGAATTAACTCTTGGAAGTCCAGGGCCACAAAAGGTATTTAAAGGGGGTCCGTAGCGGTGGTGGGATTCTTTTTTTCTTTTACGACCGGTTCTGTGGGCG
Source organism: Laticauda colubrina (assembly GCA_015471245.1). Taxonomy (NCBI): domain Eukaryota; kingdom Metazoa; phylum Chordata; class Lepidosauria; order Squamata; family Elapidae; genus Laticauda; species Laticauda colubrina. Next base: position 7,899,093 of record BLBF01000050.1, on the reverse strand, counting down.
TGGCTTGGTGGGCGTGGCAGGGGAAGGATCCTGTAAAATCTCCAGTCAGAGGTGGTATTTGCCGGTTCTCTGAACTACTCAAAATTCCCGCTACCGGTTCTCCAGAACTGGTCAGAACTTGCTGAATACCACCTCTGGTTTGTAGTGAAGAAAAGGTTGAGAGCCATTGGACTAATAGATACAGGAGCAGGATCCACTTTAATGGATCCCGATTTAATGGACCCAGAGAAATTTTCCAGTCTCTGTTACTGATGGCTATGGGTCTCTCAAATAGCAGATATGACTCCTCTTGAGACCTAAGTCCTTAAAGAGGCAGAGACCACACTTGAAGGAGGTCATCTTAACATTGAACCAGGGGGTTCTGGGACTTCATTGCTAAATATCTGGAACTGGAACCTGGAGCTTTCTTATCTCTGCTGGCTACAAGGGTGGAATTAAGGACATCACTGCCACTGTGCCACTGAAACTGGGTGCTTTAGAGATTTATGGGTAGATATATGTATGGAGTACTTTAACTGCTGGCATAAATATAACCATAAGGGATGGGGTAACATGCCCTGGTTATCAAAGCGAAGTGGAAAAGCTCCTGCATTTTAATCCTGAAATGGCCAAACTAAACCTGGAGATGAGGGAGAGGATGGACCAGCCATTCTCTACCAAATTGTCCACACCTTAAAGTTATCCAGGTTGAGTAACACTGGTAGTTGGTAGAACTTATGGCTGTTTATTTGATAATTTGGTAGCTGTAAATTTGCTTTCAGGTCTTCTGTGCTTTTCCTGCTGGTGCTGCAATGCCTCAATAACAACTCTGCTTGCCCCTTTTCTAACCTTTCTGCTCTCTAACCATATGGCTGCTCCCACCCTATCCGGTTAATTGCCCTGACCTCTTTCCTGCCAATGAAGTAATTAACCTCCTTGCCTTAGAGAACTAAATAGTTAACCTTTTGCTCTCACTAACGACATCACTAGTGTCTCCGTGTCCATCAGTTGACTTCTCACACAATATGGCGACCAGGAAGTACCTCTCACACATACTTTTACTGATATGAATACACAAGTGTTAATTCTATGATTAATTGATCTGGCACTGTTTCCTTTCATTGGATGTGGGGGGGCATTTAGGACTAAGAGATGGGCACTAAAGGACCCCTAAGTGTAGGCAAAAGCCATGACGAATGGTGTCTCATGTCAATATTGTTGTTGAATGGGATGAGAGCTTATTTAATTTTATTTAGCATAAGTAAAAAAACAAAATACACTTCCTCAGTTGAGGAACACTTGGAGTCTATGGAGCTACTTGGAAGTAAAATTTACTTTGAGAAAATGGTTTTATTTGAGAGGATAGAAATGGCAACACCTGGAAATTGAAATTCACCTAGTCTGCTGATTAAACATACAGCATATTTTGTGTTACATCTGCTTACATTATTTAATTTTCCTATTTTTTTTTTTATGCAATAGCAAACACAAGAGTTCCCCCAGAAATGTTCAATCAACACTTTAATTCCTGGGATGTGCTAACTAGCAGCCAAAATCCAAAATAACTTGGAGTGGGGAGGGGGGGCACCAAACCAGGGAAAGGTGTTACAAAGGGTTGCATTTCCTGGAGTTGGAGTGAAACAGATGAGTCAGTCAAAGGATTTTCATACAGGAAAGCAAAAAGCATTTTTTCAGCTTAAAGGGAAGATGGCAGGGGGACCATGGGGGAATCAAACAAATCAAGACCAAGACTGTATGTGCATGGCCCATGGTCCATGATCCCTTATATCAAAAAGGGTCAAGGGTTCAATTACATGGTAATGGCTGCCATCTTACATATTATTTATTGATTTTATTAAATGCAGAATCTGTGGTGACGCAGTGGTTAAAATGTAGTATTGCAGGCTAACTCTGCATTCCACTGCCAAGAGTTCGATCCTCACCGGCTCATGGTTGACTCAGCCTTCCATCCTTTGGAGGTGGGTAAAATGAGGACCCAGATTGTTGGGGGGCAATATGCTGACTCTGTAAACCACTTAGAGAGGGCTGCGAAACACTGTGAAGCAGCATATAAGTCTAAGTGCTAATGGTACCGTAGTGTATCACGAGAAGGTCTGCCACACTCTCAAATGAACTTGGGCAGCTAACCTAGTGAAAAGAAAGGATAACCCTTAAAAATCAATTAATCTGGACTTTTTGATGCCTCTCTTCGATGTATCTTGGCATGAATAAGTGAGCAGACTAAATCAATGAACGGATTTTAAAATCCTTGGAGATCCTTGGAAATCTTTGCTGCAAGATAGGCCCCCCGACTTCTGGTTGGTTTGGAGGATTTGATAAATTGGGGGATTCGATAAAGTAATGATCTTTGCTCCACAAAACTACATCAAATTTCTACATTGTGTGCAGGGCCGGGGAGAATTAATGTCATACCCTGATTCTGGGATCTCAGGAAGCTTCTGGTGGACCCTCATTAGAAGCAGTCTGCAGACAGTGATCTGCAGACTCTCACTGATATTCATAGACTCGTACAACCCTTCATTCTAACAAAATTATTTTCCAAGATTTTCTTTGATCCATTGGATTGCTATCCCTTTTATGAGCAACCCGCACCCCACCCCATTGTTCAATCATCTGGTTCCTTTCCTGGCTATTCAAGGAAAGCTGGCTTGCTTACCATGAACCTGTCTTCTGTGCCCCCTCCCTCCTTGGTGCATTCTCTCTTGGGGATGTAAGGAGGGGGCGGAGCCTCCTGACGGCAAGGTGACTGCAGTGCTCCCTTCCGGCGATTCTTGATCTGTTTGTGCACCTCCAGCTCCTCGCGTGGGTCACTGTCGTGGTGCTTCAGCTCTCGATGGAGCTTTAACGCCAGATTTTCCACCACCCGCTGCTTCTCCTGCAGGGCCTGGGGCTCTTCTTCTAACTCAGAAGGTGCTAAGCGGGCACTGGGGAGTGGCGCAGGTGGGGGCTTCACCCGGGCCACCTGGTAAGGCTTGAGACGTTCCAGCAGGGCTGGCTTGGTGCCAGAAACAGGGAGACCCCGCTTACGGAGCTGCTGGCGGAGTTCGGAGACCTGAGAAGCAAAAACATGGCCACAAATAATGAAGCAGGAGAAAGAGGGGGTAGATAGTTATAGCTAGTCCTTGATTTATATTTCATTTGGTGACCATTCAAAGTTATGGCAGCACTGAAAAAGATGAGTTATGAGAGGTGCTCACTTACAACCGTTGCAAGCATCCCCATGATCAAAACTCAGGCAACTAGCACGCAGTTTATGACTGTTTCAGTCTCCTGGGATCATGTGATCATCATTAGTAACCTTCCAAACTGGCTTCTGACAAACAAAGTTAATGGGGGAAACCAGGTTTGCTTAATGACCAGCTGATTCATTTAACAATTGCAGTGATTTACTTATCCAACCCATGGCAAAAAGGTCATAAAATATGGTATTTCTCACTTAAGAGCTGTCTTGCTTAGCAACAGAAATGTTGGGCTCAAATTGTGCTCTTAAGTTGAGGACTATCTATATTAATCAAATGCATGCAGGACAGATTACAGGTGGTCCTTGACTTATGACCGGTCACTTAGCAAATGTTTGAAATTATAGAGGTTCGTCTAAAAGGTAAATATGACCTTGATTCAAAGTTCTGATGGCTGCACCGCTCTTGAAGTCCCTTTTGGGGGGGGCTCGGCAGCCATCCCGCATTTATGTTTGCTTTCAGTGTCCTTATGACTTTTTTTTTTAACCGGAAACCAGTATTTATTTCTGGTTCCTGGCAAAAAATGTCCATTGGAGACAATGGCTTCACTTAACAACCTCGGCAGTCACTTAATGACCACTATAAAAGAATTGTAAAATTGGATGAGGTTAGGTGCTGACCCACTTAATAACCAGCATGACTTAGACTCATAATTCTGAGTTCAATTACAGAAAGGTCATCCTTGACTTACGACCACAATTGAGCCCCAAATTTCTGGCATTAAGTGAAAAACATTTGATATGTGAGTTTTGCCCCATTTTACAGCCTTTCTTGCCACAGTTGCTAAGGGGATCATTGCAATCAATAAGTCAGTAACCCGGTTGTTAAGTGAATCTGACTTCCCCCTTGACTTGGCCTGTCAGGAAATCACATAACCTTGGGATACACAGCAACAGTCATAAAGATGAACCAGTTGCCAAACATCTGGATTTTCGTCCCATGATTGTGGGGGGATGCTGCAGAGATTGTACCTGTGAAAAACAGTCATAAATCACATTTTTGTGCTGTTGTAAGTTTGAACAGTCACTAAATGAACCGCTGTAAGTTGAGGACTACCCGTACCTGTATTTAGGATTTGTTTCATGCATTTTTATTCCACTTTTCAGGGAAAAACCTTCCACATAATAAAACTAAATGTCCTCGCATAGAAAACAAAGGAATTAGCGGGGTGTGAAGGCAAAGAAAGGGCTGGATGGCAGAGTTATAGGTTCATGTGCTCCCTATTTCCACGAGCAGTGAAAAAAATATCCCAGATTTGATTCTTTAGGGGAAAGAGGACAAACTCTACCTCTGGAGGTTTCTAAAAAGAGGCTGAACTGTCACCTCTCAAGGATGGCTTAACTGATTTTCCTTCACAGTGTTGAAGTTTGGAATTCAGGACTCTGGTGGCTCTTTCCCACTCCACAATTCTGCCATTATGGGGCCTCTTACAAAGCAAGCAGAGCAAAAGTGATCAGTCTCAACCATCTTGATGGAGACAGGCAGAGGGAAGCGTGATGGAAATCTACAGGTGGGCTGCAATCAAAGGACATCATGCCCCATGTTTGAAAGTGCTCCTGCTGTCGCACCCTTGGTTTCCACCTTCGGGGTCTGGCTGTCAGATACTCAACAGTTCTGGACTTCAGCTGTTGTTATAGAATAGTAGATCAGCACATCACAAAGCCTCCATTATTCACAAACGTACCTTGGAGGAGGTTGTGCACCGGCTGAGACGCCAAGGGAGGGGAGGAGTGATGGCTGTTGTCATCCATGAATTGTTACAGCCTTTCAGAGGCTTCTCTTAGCAGATAACCAGATCTGAGGTGCTCAGGCTGAAGGGAAAGGTTGGGATGGCTGCTGGTGTACCAGCCTCCTGAGTTGCTGGATTCTTTGGACGGGGTAGTAATACACTCCCCAGGTCGACAGATAATCCTTGACTTACAACCATTCATTTAGTGAGCATCTGAAGTTATGACACTGCTGAAAAAAGCCTGGTCCTCGCACTTATGACTTTTGCACACTCACACATTCCCACAGTCACATGACTGCAACTTGGGTGCTTGGCAACCACCTTGCATTTATGACTGGTGGCAGTCACGCAATCACAATTTGCAATTTTTTTCACATCAAACGCCCATTTGGAAGAATGGGTTCTCACTTGAGATTGCCGTGTTCAAATATTTAACAACTTAACAATCAAGGAATTGTTTAATAAATGTCATTATTCACTTAACGACTGATAATAAAATGATGATAATAAAATCAGCCCTACTCGACTTACAATTTAAGACAGAAGTTGAGATCTCAATTGTGATTGTTAAGTCAAGGGCAACCTGTATTTTGCTTCCCAAATGATAACCATAGTAACCAAGGTCAGTATCTCAAGTCATTGATGGCCTGAGATAGTTGGAGGCCACCAGCACTTCCAGGTTGCTGCCTGCTATCTAGCTGTGGCTAGCACACGCATGTACAAGTGGTACACAGTGACACACCACAAATGTGGCTCCTGATCTGTCACAGAGAGCTGGGGTTTGGGTTCTTTCTCCTTCATGGTTCTCTAATAGTTGGAATAGCCATTTTGGTGCATTTCCCAATCTCTTCCCGATTGTGTTTTTTTTTTTTCCCCTGGTAAGAGAAAGAGGGGAAACCAAAGCCACCGGTCTTGTCATGGATCCCCTTTTCTTCCCCGGTGGGGTCTGAGGAGGCTACACTCAGCTCCTTGGTTTGATTTTTCTCAGAGATCAGGCAGGCAATGATATAATAACCGTGGCTGGAAAATGTCCTCAATGCAGAGAAAAAACAGACTTGGCTGTACTTAAATATAACTAAGCAAATTGTATTGGTTGTATTGGTTTACTTTTTGGTTCCCTATTATCTCTTCTCCCCGTAGGGCATAATTTTTCTATATTGATTCCACCTTTATTATTGTTATAAATAACTCAAGGCAGCAAACATATCCATTACTCCTTCCTCCTCCTATTTTCTCCACAACAACCACCCTGTGAGGAAGGTTGGGCTGAGAGTGATTAGTCCAAGGTCACCCAATTGATTTTTATACCTAAGGCGGGACTGCAACTCACAGACTTATAATGATTGGTCCAAACAAGTCACCCAAACTGACTTTCAAGCCTAGCTGGAACTAGAACTAAGCTTTCTGGGGGGTTTTAGGCCAGGATCTTTAGGCTACCACATTAAACTGGCTCTCACATCTGCCCACTTACAACTCTTTCACTTCCTTTCCCTTGGCTGTGTATGTGTATTTGTCATATAATAAATATATAATTTTGTATTTGTTTATTTTGTCACGTTTATGTAGCGTATATTGGAGGTGGTGATCCTTTGAGAGCTGCATAAAATGAAATTTCATTTTAATATATGTGATTAGTGTACATTCAAAGGGACAATAAAGTTATTCTATTCTCTATTCTATTGCTCCCGGGCCTTTAATCAATACTTTGCCAGTAATATGCTTAATGTTGGTGAGGAGATTTGAGTTGATAAACCCCCAAACTTACCGTGAGCTCTTCTAAGTTGGCAGGTAACAGTTCTGGTTTTGGTGGCAAAGGGGAGATTGGGGTGGCCGGAGAAGGAAGAGGAAGTGTTGGAGGCCCACTTGTGGGAGCCGGAGTCCCAGGGAAATTCAAAAGTTGCTCTGGAGCATTGCTGGGTTAAAGAGAGAGAGAGAAGCAGAGAAAGAAAATAAACAAGGGTCTATTGCTTCTGGACAGTTTGGCCTCAGACTATAAGACAAAATGATATTAGTCCACTTAACAGATGTCTAAATTCATTGAAAGTTGGGCAGCATCCAGGTTTAACTGATTATTATTATTATTTGGGGTAGCTTAAATTGGAAGCTGTAGGTTTAAATTTCCACTTAGTAAGGAAACTAAGCCGATCAATGGCTCCCCCACCAAAGTTCCTCAGAAGATCATTGAGAAGAACAAATGTGAAGGAGGAGAGCCATCCATTCTTTCCAAGGCTGTTTGAAGGAGAAGTAAAAGACAATTCTGTAAAGACGAATAAAATAATTCACCAAACCAGCTCTAAGCCAGCTTTCAACAGTTCTTAAGGCAGAGGAGAAACTTGCTAACATTAAGGATAGATATGGCATCCCAGCTGAAGAGCTCCAGAATAAGGAGTAAAGGATAAGACATCATCAAAATGATATATTGTATTACATGTGTTCAAATGTGAACGGTGTTTTATTACAATACTATGTACAGACCTTGGCCTATAACCTTTTGTGTAACGACAGTTTGGAATTACAAAAGCATTACAACAGCTTTATGGTCTGTAATGCACTCCCTGGCTGGCACTACAAAATCTTGCGACACCATCATTGTGATCACATGACCACAATCTGGGTTCTTAGCAACATACAGCTGGTTGCCAAGCGTCCTGCGATCATGTGATTACCATTTCCAATCTTCTCTGCCAGCTTCCCGGAAAGTCAGTGGGAAAGCTGGCAGGGCAGTTGGCAAATTCAGCACTCCAACTCATCTCCAGGGGGTTGACTGAAACAGCTGCCTTCCCAGGAGAGCTGAATTCCATCAGTGAGGGGCACATGGCATAGATTTTGTAACTTGTGATGCATAGATACTTTGTATTTTAATTTGACTTATTTTCTATGTTCAGGTTTATTACAGACTGGAATGTAGGAAACCTTTAATCGTTTGATCATATGGATTGGTTAGATAGCTTTTAACATTCATAAATTGGGAAAGATAATGTACAGAAGGATGTCTGGAGACGACCTCCTGTAAGAAAATATTTCTTTTGTCAACTGGCATCTGGTTATCTAATTTCTAACCAGCTTTGTAGTTGATTTATTGTGCAAGGAGGGGGGTTATTCTTATCTTACCAACTAACTTTCCTGTTTCATTTTTCTTTGTTGTGTTAAGTATTAAAAGGAATGGAAGAAGGGTCTTGAGCAGTGGTGGTATTCTACGGGTTCGGCCCGGTTCTGGCATACCGGTAGTGCCGAAGATCAGCTGGCAGAGAACTGGTTTACTCCAAGACTCTCGACATTCTGCAGTTGGGCCCACCCGCCTGCCCCTGCTCCTAGGTTCTTTTTAACCTCTCAGCTGTTTGGCGCGGTAGAGCAGCTGAGAGGCACAGTAGCTTAGTTATTACTGTTTTAACGCATGCACATTCCTGCAGCCACGCCCACCAAGCCACACCCACAGATTAAAAAGTTCCCATCACTCAAGGTTTCAAGGTTTTCCTTTTCATAGGGAGAGATCCCATTTTGTCAGGGTACCCTAATGAACTACTTTTAAATTATCTTCTGACCAAATTGTCAATTGAGAAGGTAAATCGAGGCAGAATCTAGGGCCAGATTTGGCTATCACAGCTAGGTGCAGAAATGTACCAGTACCTTGCAAGGAAGTTCCCTTCCACAAACACACAGGACAGTTGAACTCTGTCAGCAGGCAGCTCTTTCAACTAGCCCCCCAGAGACAAGATGGAGCCAAAATCCAAGCAGAGACTGGAGAGGCAGCACAGTAAGATGAGGAGTGTGGTGTGCCTCAGGCAGGCAGGTAGAGGAGTTATGGCACAGGCCATCCACAAAGGTCTTTGCTCAGTGGCTGAAAGTTGGATTTGTGCAGGGCTCCTGAGCAGAGAAGCAGTATGATAAGGAGAAGAGCCTGGGGTACCTAATGGGGATGGGGGAAAGCCTGGGTGGCCTGGTGCAGGTCAACCACGAATACCTTTCCACTCAGGAGTTGAAAATCCTACTTACAGTTTGGTAGGGAGGATTCTCAGTTCTTGAGTGGAGCCTCCAAAGATCTCTTCAACCCCTCTGAGGCACACACCACACTCATTACCTGGAACTCTGTCAGCTTAACAATTCACACTTAATGGCTGCAACCAGGAGTGATAGAATTGCAGTTGCTGAGTGAAGCAATCATGTGGGCCATCAGATGACATTGCACTTAACAACCTCTTTGCTCAGTGACTGAGATTCTGGTCCCAATTGTGCTCGTAAGTTGAGGACAACCAGTAATGCATTCATTTAATACTGCATGCTTATATATTGCCAATTTAGCAAGTTGTTTCTCAAACTGGTGGATAGATATTCAGGTTATGCTAATCACAATTAAGTCCCATTGCAGTTATTGGGACTTGTGTGAATTTACCATGACTAATTTCAGCAGATGCTTCTCTTGAGTAACTAACTAATTCCGACTTCTGGTATTTAATAAAAATGGTCAGTTAATTTAACATTGCTTTTTGCACTTCTGGGGCATCTTTCCCCAAAGCCAGAAAGTCAAAGAAATAAAAATAGCTGTATGTTCCTTGCTTAATTGGAAAGCAACATACATTTTAATATTAATTGGAGAGCAATTCCCTGAAGTAGAGAATAAGTGGTGAGTCTCTGGGGAAACTTAGCAAAATAAATATACACATTTTAGCAGTACCCAATAGCAAGCTGTGCCATGAGTCAAGATTGAGCCCACTGCAAACAAAGCACTATCTGCAAGATGGCAAGCATAGTCAAGATAAGTATGGGTCTGTAATTGCATAGTATTTGGCCAACCTTTTTATTTCTTTATTTTGGAAAGCTGCCCATCTCAAACAGCAGCACACAATCATAAAATACTTTATCAGTTAACCATGATAAAAAAAAAGAAAAATGAAAAACAAAAAGTCCTTGACTTACAGTCATTCATTTAACGTCTGTTCATAGTTACAACAATATCGAAAATAGTGACTTACACTTACAGCTCGCACTTATGGCTATCACAGCATCCTCTTGGACATATGATACAAACTCAGACACTTGAGGAACTGGCGTATATTTAGGACAGTTGCCATTGTTCTGGGATCATGTGATTACCATTTGCAACCTTCCCAGTCAGTTTTTAACAAGTGAAATCAATGGGGGAAGCCAAATTTGCTTGATGACCTTAACAACCACAGTGATTTGCTTAACAACTGTGGCCACAAAAGTCCTAAAATTGGGCATGACTCAGTGAACAACTACCTTGCTCAACAACAGAAATTCTGGTCCCAATTGTGATGTAAGTTGAGGACTACCTGTAGTTAAGAAATATATAATCTAAAAGTGTTGACCCAGCCAGGTAAGAGGCCCCTCAGGACACCAGGCCTGGGCACAAAACTATATGTTCTGAAAGGCCATCAGGGGACATGCTTAATTTCAGGAGGAAAAAAAATCCAGAAGACAGGCACGAGGGCAAAAAAGGAATGTCTCCTCTTGACGTTTTGGATTTCCTTTGCAGATAAGCCTGCTTGGAAACCTTACCTGTGAAATTCTCAGGGCAAAGCGAAGACTTACCTGGTGGGAATGGCATGGAGAGCCTGAACGCAGAAGGTTGCTGGAGGGGCAGCCATGGGCTGCTGCTGTTGATTCAAGATCTGGAGCTGCAGAAAAACCTGCTGTTGCTGCAGGAGGTGAGCATAGGCAGAATCCATGGGCATGGGAGTCTGCTCCCCCTTCTGATCGGGAGGCATGTACTGGTGGTACTTCAGCTTCTTGACTTTGGGCCGGGGCTCCTTGGCCTTTTTGGGTCGAGGTGCCTTTCTGGCCTCAGGAACTTTGTGTGAGGCCTAAAGAGCAGGATTGAAAAAGGAAGGGAAGTAAACATGGCTCAGGATGTCTGTGGACCAGAGCAAGGAGGGGGGGAAAAAGAAAGAATCTAGGGTTTCTCAGCTGGATTATATTTATGATGTGCGGACTTCAACTCTCAGAATTCCCTTTGCCAGCTGGGGAATTCTGGCAGTTGAAATCCGCACACCTTAAAAGTATCACGAAACAGTGTACGGCCCCCTCAGAAACCGCAATAATCAATAAGATATTTGAATGCACCAAAATGGACGTATGTTATTGATGATGTTATTGAAAAATAAGAAAGAAAGAGAGTATTACACAGTATGGGATGTGTGATACAAATGGCTGAGAAGACGCAAAGGCGTCAAATGATAATATATGAGAAAGGACAAAGTATTAACACATTTGTGTAAAAATATGTATATATGTATAAAAATGTTTAGAATGAGGAAGAATCTAATACAACTATGGATAATACAGCTATAGATATTAATAACCAATGTAAATGCTGTTACAGTATCATTGCAAAGTGTGGAAATCAGTTTCATTTTTAATTATTGAAACATTGAATAAATCAATTTATTATAAAAGTATCACGGTTAAGAAACACTGGACTAGATGATGGGTAGAAATTACAACTTCCTTTTTTACTTATAATATGTGTTTATGCCGTCTGTGCTTTTCTTGCTGGGATTGCAAAGCTTCCATAACGTCCTTGCTTTCCTTTTTCTAACTTTTCGGTTCCCTAATAATGTAGCCACTTCCACTCTGTCCATTTAATTGCCCTGATCTCTTTCAGTCATAAGTCAAAAACTATATGTAATAAAGATAATATAGGCACACCTTTCCTAAGGCCCAACATCCTTAAGTAGGCTTCTCCTCATATCATAAAGTATTAACTTCTCTGGTGCATACCTGCTACTTGGTGAAATTGGAGATACTCAGAAAATAAATTTGTGGAAATTTGATTCAATTAGTGTTTAAAATTAAGAAGAACGCCAGGGGATGGCTCTTAGGGCATTTACAATATTGGAACAGCACATTTGGATGAGTCTCAATTTTTTAAATGTCTGATTCCTAAGTCTGGAAAGCTGGGATATGCTGTACTTTGAAATAAATAAACAATGCACGTTCGTGACACCAACAGGCAAACTTTAGCAAAGGAAGCCTCAGCAAATCTCCTTGACTGTCCTTGCATGCTGGGGGGAGGCTTCAGATGCTGAATGTGTGACTCTTGTGCAGCAGGACCAAGAGGAAGGAAGGGGATGGAAAGATAACAACTTCCTAGCAGGAGTGTGAATCCTGAGGCACCCCAGATGTTGTTTTCATCCTCTCTGAAAATTGATCATGCTGCTTAGAATTGCCAGGAACTGTAGCCCAGCAGTATGACTTATTCAGCAAATTTTTAAAAAATGGAAAGGAGAATTCAGGACAAAACTGGCCTATAAAGACTAGAGAAATTTGCAATTTGGAATGAATACCAGGTTATCTTTTATTTTCTGTCTACATTCTGCTGACAAGAGAGGGCAATTAGGGCAAAATCAGCACAAAATCCTCTCCTCTCCTTTCCCTTCTTTTTTTCTTTTCCTTTCCTTTCCCTTCCTTTCCCTTCCTGTCCTGTCCTTTCCTGTCCTGCCCTGTCCTATAACTGATTTGCAGAGGTTATCAGAGTATTCCTCCCTGTGGCTACTCAAAGCCAGCAGCTGCTGCACTTCCCTTTACAGAAATGCCTCCTCAACAATAATCCATGCAAAGTGGAGTAAAAAAAAAACATTGTACCACCTAAACATCAGTACATCATTGACATTGTTAGGGTAATAAATAAAGGAAAGAAATAAAAAAATATTATAGAGAGAGAATAGAGAGTTACTCTATAAGCATGTCTTATCTTGATGTTAGGCAGTTGTTTTCCTATGTATATAGAAGTATTTATCTCTATAGGCATTTCTTATCTAGCTGATGTGGAAAATATTTCTCTAACTTTTGTGTTGTAAAACTAGCCTGCAATTAGTTACATCTCTCTCATATGAAAATACATGGTTATCCCATCTAAATCAATCTAAATGGAATGTACTCCATGGAAATGTAACTCCCTGTATCTGGAGCAATCTACACCTTTTGAAGTATGCTGTTAATAGCCCTCTTAAATGGTCAGTTGTGATCAATTAACAGACAATAGGAGAAAGGATGCTGAAAGATAAACAAGTGCCAGGAGGACATTTGTCTTTTTGCAGGAAAGATGTAAATCTAACTTAGAGTGTTTCATAATGCAATTACTCTACTTCTAAAAGAATCTTAAGGTATAAGAAAAGTTACTTTCGCCTATATATTTTGTAACTTTCCTCACATATCTGTGTGTATGAGAGGAGAGGTCTTACCCTTTTGTTGATTAATAAAAGTTAGATTTTGTTCTTCAAAGCCTCTGCTTCAGTTCATTTTTGGCACAGCATGATCTTAAGTTATAGCTGAACCTTACACAGCGTGATCTTAAGTTATAGCTGAACCTTACAACATCATGAACTAAAATTAAATTTTACTCACATTTACCCCATTTTTCTCTGCCTACAAATGAGGCAGGAACACTAGGGGAAGAAGAATTAACAGCTTTCCTTCCACAGGGAAACAAAAACAATTAAGATGGAGCAGTTTTGCTGGAGCAGCTGCAGCCAGCATTTTGACATCTATCTATCTATCTATCTATCTATCTATCTATCTATCTATCTATCTATCTATCTATCTATCTATCTATCTATCTATCT
>BLBF01000050.1:7864992-7884288 GCA_015471245.1 Laticauda colubrina | reverse complement strand
TATCTATCTATCTATCTATCTATCTATCTATCTATCTATCTATCTATCTATCTATCTATCTATCATCATATCTATCTATTTATCTATAGTATCTATCATACAACTCAAATACTTTGACCACCTAATGAAAAGGAAAAACTCACTGAGGAAGATCCTAATGCTGGGAAGAATTGAGGGCAATAGAAGAATAGGATGGCAGAAAATGAGATGGCTGGATGGAATCACTGAAGCAGTTGATGTGAGCTTAAATGGACTCTTAAATGGACTCCAGGACAGGAAGGCCTGGAGGAACATTGTCCATGGAGTCACGATGGTTCGAACATGACTGCGATTAACAACTATTTGTCTGTCTGTCTGTCTGTCTGTCCGTCCGTCCGTCCGTCCATCCATCCATCCATCCATCCATCACCTATCATTTGTCTATGTATCTAATATGCCTCCTATCTCACTATCCAAAAGGACTCTTACAATACAAGAAAAACTAAGCCATTAAAATATTAACATAAGGATTAAAAAAAAATCAAAGAAAATGTGACCCCCCTCTCGTAGATATCCATATCCCGTAGACATTCTTCCTGGCAGGACCCTAGAGCGCATCCATTGCAAAGCCTTGCAAAATCATGTCAGCAAGCCATAGTTGAGCTTTTTCTCTGTGAAAAAATAGTGGAAAAAACTTTCTCCAGCAACGTTCCCACTGGTCTCTCCTCTGCCAATGACCCAGGCCTACCTTGGGGAACGAAATTATGGGCTTGAGGAGGTTTCCCCCTTGGAGAGAGAACTCGGCCTCAGAGGTAGATGAAGTGACAGCAGACTGTTGATCCACCAGGACTGGGGGCAGGTCCAGCTGTAGAGGAAAGATAAAATACATATACATTACTGAGTACTGAGTTTTGTACCTTGATCCTATTCCTTTAATTATGGTTTGGCGAATAAACCAGAGTAGTAGGTTCATTTCAAGTAAGAACCTAACAGACCCCATGTTGGAACCCATTACCCTGGGATTCCTAAATTCACTAATTGCTACTATTTCATGCCATGGATATGTGACAGTTTAAGCTGGTAAGCATCATGGATGTTCCAAGAAAATGGCTGCCATGGGGTGGAAACATATTCACAGAATGGCTGTGTCTATGGGTATCATGATGTCCAGCACTCATTTTGATTTTGTAAAATTTGTACATAGAATCCCAAAAAACTTCCTGGAAACCAAGTTGATTTTCATCACCAATACTTTCTTCTGCAGCCTGCCAACTTTTTATAACTTGGTTTAAAATTAAAATATGTTAAATATGAACGTTACAGGTAGTGATTGACTTGTAATCTTCTATTACAACTATTATAGAGCCCGGAAATATGACTACAAGCCATACTTGCCATTAAACAAACCATAATGTGACTGACCCCAATTTTATGACTATTTTTGCAGTTATTTGCAGCAATCTTTAGGCAATTAAGATGGAGCAGCTTTGATGGAACAGTTGCAGCCAGCGTTTCGACCTCTCTCTTTCACACTCCCCCCCCCCTGCACACATACTCACTCTTCTCTCTCTCATCTGAAATGGATGTTTTTTACTATAGTTTTTCCATGAAATAGGCATTTACAAAAGTAAATGTCTATTTCTTGGAAAAACTATAGTAAATCATGGTCACATGACCTCAGGATGCTGCCAATGGCCATAAATACTGTTGAGTTCGCTTCTTGCTATGTGTCCCCGTCTCTCGCAGTACCGGCACATAGTGTCTAGGAAATGGCACTCAGAACGGGAGTGGTCTCCTCCGCACCCGGCGCACTGGAACCCTGACTTGCGTCCTTTCCTCTCCCGTCTATTTCGTTCAGCTTGGAGTCTGTGGATCTCCTCTTCATCGTCATCGATCTCAGACGATTCGCTATCCGCGTAGTGTGTGATAGTCTTGTGTATGTTCTCTGACTTTTTCTCTGGAATTTGGTTTGTTTCTGCTGGTGTTTTTGATGTTGTCGCATTCATTTGTTGCATTTTGGCTGCTGATTTTTTAGCTGCTTCAGCTGCCGTGGCCACAGAGATAGCCTCAGTAACTGTAATTTTTGGTCAAGTTAGCAGTCGGCTTTGTAGGATGAGATCTCTTAGACCAAGGACCACACGATCCCTCATGGCTTCATCCATGTTGAGGAACTCGCATGCCCCTCCAATGTCCCTGAGAGCCACTATGAAGTCTGCGATGCTCTCACCTTCTCTTGGGTCCCGTTTGTAGAACTCGTGTCTCCGAATAAGGCTGGAGACGGTTGGTGCATAGTGAGCCTTCAGTAATTTTTCTAAATCTGGCCAGGCCATCTGTTTTACATCCTCCGGTTTGGCTAATGCCTTGGTCATCTTGAATACTGTGAGCCCACAGTGCGTCAAGAACATGGCTCTCTTTCTGTTGTCAGAGATTCCTTGCAAGTCATTGCTTTCCAGGAACATGAGGAATCTGTCGATGTATGATTCCCAGTCCTTCGTCACTGGATTGAATGGTGTGGGTGGCGAGTTGGTTCCGGCCATTTTGTCCGCTCAGTTCTCATTGCCACGTGCTTGACTGGTCTCCTTGTCTCAGAATCCCACTTTCGTCGCCACTGTTGAGTTCGCAAAGAATGAGACTCGAGACCAGAGTAACTTCAGCTCTTTTATTTAGTTCTTAAATTCCGTCCAAGCCAGGAGCCACGGCAGCCCTTTTTTATAGAGAGGCTGCTCACGGCTCGCAACCAATGACGGCTCTTTGATTGTCCTGCTGCTGAGGTGGCCAATCATAGGCTAGCTATTTTTGGCCAATCACCGTCGAGTAGAACACCAATCAGATTCAAGTGTTTGTGGACCAATGGGAATAGAGTATTTGGAGTATGCTAATATGTAACAAATGCAGGCTGCTGATCACCTCATGGAAGGGAGGAGCTCAGCTGTTGAAACTGAATCCGGGTTGTAAGTACCCTTTTTGGCAGTCCTTTGTAAATTCCATGGTCGCTAGGCAACTGGTTGTAAGTTAAGGACCACCTACATAAATGAGGGCAGGGAATAGCAAGTAGGCATTTGCCACATTGGGGAGTGTCCTGCAGAGTGTTCTGTTTGGAAATAAGGTGCGCGAGACCAGGTTCCAACAAACAGCTCTTTATTAAAACAGTATAGTGACTTGTAACAGAACATTTACCCAAGCCGCGGCAGCCCTTCTTATAGTGGCTTGCTTGCGGCTTGTGGCCAATGACAGTTGTTTAAGTGTACCCGCCGTCAGGCGGCCAATCGGAATGGCGCTTAACTGACCAATTCGAGAACGGCCTATTTGGCCAATCAGTTTAAGATATTTGGAGTCTACCAAGTTCTATACACAACACCCCACCCCCTTTGGTTTCGTCCAACGTGCGTAACATAGTCACGCAGGTAGGTAGGGTTTTTGCGGGTCCTTGTTGACCTGCGCAGCTCAGTCTTAGCGTGGTCCTCAAATGGTTCGGACAGGATTGCTTTCTTCCATGTCTTCTCCATGGAACCTCCTGGAAGGGTGAGTCAGCCTTGCCGCTCCCCCTGAGTTTCTTGGGCTGGTTGAGGTGGCTCCGCCGCTCCCTCCTGGTTTGTCCAGGCTGGTCGAGGTGGCCTGGCTGTCTCCTTCCAGGAAGGCCTCGCCTTGCTCTCCTGCTCCCAGACTTCTTCTCTGGAGGTCGTCTATGGGTAAGCGCTCTTTTTGTTTCATTTGGGATTCTAGTTTGGGTTTCTGTAGTGATTATTGTGTTATTGGAGGTTCATCTCTCCCTTTTTTATTATTTTGTGTTCCCCCCCCCTCCTCGGTTGTTTTTGGCTCATTTATTGGTGTCTGCAGCGGTGGTGTAGTGTTGCGTTCCAATGTTCAAGAGCGAAGCTGGTCGATGTGCCGCTTCTATGTTCTGCTGTCGTCTAGTGCAAGTCAGTATGACTGGGTAATTGTGGCTGGAAGCCATAATGGGTACCTGGTAAGGTTCTTAGAGTAGACTAAATTGCCGATATCAAAGGAGCAATATTTACTGGAGGAGTCAGGGGATTTGTCACATGTACAGGTGAGGTGCAGTCTATCAAGGTAGGAACACAATTTTCTACCCATGAGGAGTTCTGCTGGGCTTTTGTTAGTGGTTGTACTAGGGGTGATATGTTGAATAGTTAATAGTTTGTTAAGTTTATCTTGGACGTCCCCCATGTCCATTTTTTCTAGGGCCTCCTTAGTATAACGAACCATGCGTTCGGCCCATCCATTAGAAGCCGGATGAGCCAGCACTGTCAGGGCATGTCGGATGCCCTGTGAAGCCAAGTATTGCTCGAAAGCTAAAGCGGTAAACTAGGACTCATTGTCCGAGACTACTACATCTGGCAGTCCATGTGTGGCAAAAAGTTTTTTTAACTGTTTTAGGACTGCTTCCGTAGTAGTGGACACCATAAGGATAACCTCTAACCAGTTCGAGTAGGCATCAACGATTACAAAATAGGTGTTCCCTTTCGTTGGCCCAGCAAAGTCAATATGCAGTCTCAACCATGGGCCTCTGGGAGTTTCCCATTCCATGACTGGTGCCAGTGGGGGGGGTAGGCCTTGATTTTTGGCAGTCATGGTATGTTGCTACCCATCGTTCAATGCCTTTGTCCAGCCCTGGCCACCAGACGTAACTCCTGGCCAGGGTTTTCATTTTGATTATGCCCGGGTGTCCCTCGTGCAACATGCACAACACTTCTTCCTGTAACTTTTTGGAGATTACCACCCTGTCCCCCCACAGTATACAGCCTTTTTCAATAGACAGTTCAATCTGTCGGTTGCGAAAAGGTTTTAAAAGTCTTGCCTCTATTCTCGTCTGGCCAACCCTTACCTACTCAATACAGGATTCGAGCTGTCAGTGGGTCTTTCGCGGTAGCTTTAGCGACATCTGCTGCGGTTAGTGGCAGATTCAGCCATGACTTGATTTGGAGAGTGGATCACCTTCTATGTCAGGCAGTGGGGAATGGCTCAAGGCATCCGCATGGGTGATGGTCTTTCCTGGGTGATGGATGAGTGTGTAATTGTATGCAGCAAGGAATTCTGGCCACCTCATCATTCTTGGCGACAGAATGTTTGGGGTTGGTTTGTTTCCTGCTAGGATCCCTAGCAGGGGTTTGTGGTCAGTGATAATTGAAAATGTCTTACCACATAGGTATTCATGGAATCTTTTGACGCCTGCAATGATTGCGAGGGCTTCTCGGTCGAGTTGGCTGTAGTTCCTTTCAGATTTTGAAAGTGTTTTGGAATAGAAGTCAATTGGTGCCTCTCTGCTGTCTGGTAGCTTGTGACCCAGGATGATGCCGATTCCAAAAGGTGATGCATCACAGGTGACCATCAATGGCAAAGTGTTGCTGTACTGAATCAAAACGGTTAAGAAGTTAATAAGTCCTTAATGTTCTGGAATGCTGCTTGTTCCCGGTAGCCCCATTTCCAGACAGTTTTTTAATCTAACAGTCGATGTAAAGGTTCTGCTACGGTTGCTTTTTTGGGCAGGAAGACATGGTAGAAATTAATGAGACCTAAGAATGCTTGTAAGTCAGTTTGGTTCTTAGGTCTGGGTGCGTCTTTGATTGCCTTTATCTTCTTTTCAGTGGGGTGTATCCCTTGCTCATCTATAAGGTAGCCTAAAAATTTGACCTGATCAATGGCTAGTTTACATTTTTCTCTTTTGACTTTAAGCCCCGCTTCTCTGAATCTTCGCAAAATTTCTTTTAGTCTATTTTCTAATTGTTGTGCATTTTTTGCTGATACTAATACATCATCAAAATAAGGGATGACTCCTTTGATTCCGTTTAGAAGGTGCTCCATGAGGCTTTGGAAGATGCCCGGGGCAACGCTATCACTAAATTGAAGTCGGTTGCACTTGAATGCCCCTCTGTGCATGACTATAGTCTGTGCCTCTGCAGTCTTGGGGTCAACTGGTAGCTGTTGATATGCTTGTGCAAGATCAAGTTTCGCAAAAAAATTTCCTCCCCCAATGAGTGCAATAGGTGTTGCATTACCGGTACGGGGTATGCACTTTGTTGGGGTGCATGATTTAGGATTGCCTTATAGTCTCCACAGATGCGCACTGACCCATCTGGTTTGACAGGAGTCACGATGGGTGTTTCCCACCTGGCATGGTCGATTGGCTCTAACAGCCCTGTGTGGTGAGTTTGTTAAGCTGCTCATCTATTTTTGGCTTTAAGGCAAAGGGAACATGTCTGGCTTTGAGCCTGATGGGAGCTACCTTTGGGTCTAGGCTGAATGATATTGGGGTCCCCTTGTACTTGCCCAGGGTCTCGTCGAATACATCCCGGAACTCTTCCAGCAGGCTCTCTTCCCAGTTGGCCGCAATGATGCTGCTGATCCTGGTCACTCCAATTCCCAGAGGCGCGAACCATTCGATTCCCAGCAGACTAGGGCGATCACGGTCGACGATTATCATAGGCAACACTTCAGTGTGGTTTTTAAATTCTACTAGGAAATGTCCAAGGCCCACTACCAAGATTTGGTTTCCCTGGTAGTCTTTTAATATCAATTTTTGCTGTTCTAGTTCTCTTTGCTTGATGTCTGGTATCAGGTTTCTGATAGTGTTCCAAGATACCATTGACAGGTATGATCCAGAGTCTACTTCCATCTCACAGGGCTTTCCTTTGATTTTCACATTTATCCGGACCTTTTTTGTGTTTGCTGCCCTGGCATTTCCGATTATTGTTTGATGTGTTTCTTCTTTGTCGTTCGTTTGCCGGTTTCTGCTCTCTCGGCTCCATCTGCTTCCAGCTTGTCTCTCTTCGTTTCTGGGGGTGTGTGTGTGCCGCCGCGTCTTTTTGGACTATAGCTCTTTTTGTTCCGGCAGACCCTTGCAATGTGCCCCTGTTTTTCACAACATCTGCAAATGACATCTAAGAACCTGCATTCTGAATGTGGGTGATTTCCTCCACATCCAGCACACTGGAATTCTTGCCTGCTTCTTCCTTTTTCCTGCCATTTTCTTTCTGACTGAAGCCTATGTATGTCTTCATTGCCATCATCAGTGTTGCTCAGGGAGTCGAGATCTTCATGGTGGGTAGTTGCTGTGGGCTGTTTCTTGCTTCCTTCCACCCTCTTTTCTCTGGGTTGATTCAGCGGATCTGGAATGGAGTTCATCTGGTGCATAGTGGCTGCGGATATCTTGGCTGCTTCAGCTTCTGCGATGGCCTCAGCCACTGTGATATTTGGTCTGTTTAACAGCTTGCTTTGGAGTGTAGCGTCCTTCCATCTGAGGACCACGCGGTCTCTCATGGCCTCGTCCATGTTCTGGAACTCGCAGGCTCCTCCAATGTGTCTTAGGGCTGCTACGAAATCCCCGATGCTCTCGTCTTCCCATTGGTCTTGTTTATAAAATTCATGCCTTTTGATCAGGTTGGAGACCACAGGCGCTCAATGGGCTCATAGCATTCTGTTCAGTTCATGCCATGCCATCTGCTTAACATCTCTCGGTTTAGCTAGCACCTTGGCCATTTTGAAAATGGCTGGCCTACAGTGCGTGAGGAATACAGCTCTCTTTCTCTGGTCAGTTATTTCCTGTAGCTCGTTGCTTTCTAAGAACATCAGAAAGCAGTCGATGTACGATTCCCTATCTTCTTTGGCTGGGTTGAACGGTGCGAGTGGCGCATTGTTACTGGCCATCTCGGTCGCTCGGTTCTGGTTGCCACGTGCTTCTGTCTCACTCTTCTAGGACAACCCCACCTTTGTCGCCAGTGTTCTGTTTGGAAATAAGGTGCACAAGACCGGGGTCCAACAAACAGCTCTTTATTAAAACAATATAGTGATTTGTAACGGAACATTTACCCAAGCCGCGGCAGCCCTTCTTATAGCGGCTTGCTCTTGGCTTGTGGCCAATGACAGTTGTTCAAGTGTTCCCGCCGTTAGGCGGCCAATCGGAATGGTGCTTAACTGACCAATCTGAGAATGGCCTATTGGGCCAATCAGTTTAAGATATTTGGAGTCTACCAAGTTCTATACACAACAGAGAGGGCAGCAGTTTACCAGACAGGCAGACAGACACACACACACACAAATATAAATACGGGCACACATGCATATGCGCATGCGCATGCGCACACACACACACACAAACACACACATACCCTAATGTATTCTTCAGTGCTACAGGCCTCTTTCCTGGCTTTTTAATAAAATTGATTTCCATTATTTAAATTGAACTTGAGAGGGGGAAATTGACCTACTTGAGAGGATCTCTCCTTCCAATACTTCCTTCCTGACTTGTCTGATTGGACAGAGTTGGTCTGCTCTGAGTTCTACTGTTAATTTGATTGTTGATTGTACCTTATGACTATCATTAAGTGTTGTATGTTATGATTCTTGATTCTTAATGAATGTACCTTTTCTTTATGTATACTGAGAGTATTTATACCAAGACAAATTCCTTGTGTGTCCATTCACACTTGGTCAATAAAAGTATTCTATATCATTTGATGGGATCCTGGAAATGGGTCTTCTCCATTGCAGGACCTGCCCTCTGGGACAGACATCCATCTGGCCCTTCCCTGACCCTATTTGGAAGGCCTTAATAAACTGGCTTTGCCTCCAGGTTTAGACTCTTATTTCGTTCTACACAACAGTGTGAATCCACAAGCCCTCATAGCCTTTTTTCCCCTAGCTATTCTGTTTTTTTTCCCCTTGTTTTCAATACTGGATGATGCCCAGAATCTTCATTTATGAATCTGAGCCAAGAAAATAAAGCAAAAATTTTTCTACTTTAACAAAACCATAAGGGCCTTTCTGTCAACTGAGTCTGTCCACTGAACTTTTAATGCCCATTAAAGTCACAGCCCCAAGATTAAAAAAATATTAAAAAATAGAGAAATGTTGAGGAATTAATATTCTGATAGATGGATGTAAACCATGAACTTTAGGAGTCAATTTTTTTCATGTGTGGAAAACAGTAGCATTACCAACTGACACTAGACATTTTAATATTTTACACTACTTTCTTTTACTCATATAGTACAGGTAATTCTCAACTTGCAACCATTCACTTAGCAACCTTTTGAAGTCACAATGTCACTGAAAAATATGTGTAATGACTGGTCCTGCATTTATCACTGTGGTAGCATCCTCAAAGTCATATGATCAAAATTTGAATGCTTGGCAACCAGCAGGTATTGTGAGTTGTTGCAGCATCACAGGGTCATGTGATCACCATTTGTGATTTTCTTTGCCTGTTTCTGACATGCAAAGTCAATGGGAGTACCTGGATTCACTTAATGACTGCTACATTCAGTTAACACCTTTGTGTGATTTGCTTAACAGCCATGGCAAAAAAACCTCCCAGTCTTCAAATTAGATGCAACTCATTTAACAATTGCATTGCATAGCAACAGAAATTGTGGTCCAATTGTGGTCGTAAGTTATGGACTGCTTGTATTCAATAAAATTTCATGAGAATATTTTCAGCAGGATGTTAGATTATTTTATTTCCAACCTTCAGACTGTCAGTGTGTTTGTTTATAGGCATTAAAAGCAACAGCAGCACAGCGAGTAAAAGATGTCAGGCTAGTTTGGGCAGAATGCAAGATTTACTACTTTTTTTTTTTAATGGTGAAAAAAAAACATAGGGTAAACAAGTGGGATTATTTCAATTCAAAGGATGCAGAGTTTGAAGTGGCACTGGGAAACCTCCAAAAAATTTTATAAGAAATAGAATGTCACAGCCTGAACAGAAACCCCTATGTACTGAAATGTTTTGCAGTCGAGGCCCACCTGCGCTGGTCCATCTGGATTTCAATCATTTGTATTAATGTCAGAGGCCACTAAGGCTATCACTCAGTTTGCTTTCTCCCCATATCACATTGCATTCATCTTCTTCCCCATAATTTGAACCCTGGCTGGCTATTTAATAAAGGTGAAGGTCAGAAAAGCCCATCCATGAATCACACTTGCTAAAGTGAGCTGTACTAGTTACGCTATCACTATTTTGGTTCATTGAAAAAAAAAAGAGCGGGGAAAGGAAGGGGGAAGGGAAGGAAGAGAGGAATCTAGGAAAGATGGAGTTTTAATCCGGCCTTAGACAGGAAAGCCAGCTGGATGATTTTGAGCCAGTCACCGGGACATTGAGAGTTCTAGTCTCAAGAGGTGGTATTCAGCAGGTTCCAACCAGTTCTGGAGAACTGGTAGCAGAAATTTTGAATAGTTTGGAGAACCGGCATACACCACCGACTGGCCCCACCCCATCTATTCTCTGCCTCCCGAATCCCAGCTGATCGGCTGGGTCTACTTTTGTTGCCCTGCGCAGTTTAGTTGCGTCGTCGTCTTCAATGGGTTCGGACGGGATCGCTGTTTCTCCCATCCTTCTCTGTGGAACCTCGTGGAAAGTGGAGTCAGCCATGACGCTCCCGCCCGGCCTACTCGGGCTGGTAGAGTCGGCTCGGCTGTTTCCTTCCGGAGTGGCATCTAGGTCTTCTTGTGCCTCCTGCTCCTCTTCACCGAAGACTTCTGCGGGTAGGTTGTTGTTTTTGTCTGAATTTATTTGCGAATGTTGTTTATTGTGTATATTTTGGTTTTGTGGGGTTTCTTGTTCTGCCAGAGGGTTTCCCCCTCCCCCTGATTTGTGTTTAAGGGGTCTCCCCCCTCTCTGGTTGGTCTATTAATATTTTTGTGCAGTGTTTGTGCTGTTTCTGGTGTGTGTGTGTGTTGGTCTTCATGTCTGGGTGTGTTAGTGGTGCATTCCAGTGTTCGTGATCACAACTGATCAATGTGTCTCCTCCAAGTTCTGCCATCGTCTGTGTCTAGTCTATAGGACCAAGGTCCTGTTATTTGAGTTATTTTTGCCAGTACCCACAATGGGTGTCCGGTGAGATTTTCTGCATATACTAAGTTTCCTGGTTCGAATGCCCGGTATCTGCTGGAGGAGTCGGTTGGTTTTTCAGGTGTATGTTGGGTGTAGCCTATCTAATTGTGATCTTAATCTTCTGCCCATTAGTAATTCTGTCGGGCTTTTATTTGTAGTAGCGCTTGGTGTTATGTGTTGTATGGTGAGCATTTTTTCAATTTTTTCCTGAATGTCCCCGAGTCTAATTTGTCTAAAGTTTCTTTGATATATCGGACCATGCGTTCTGCCCTGCCATTCGTAGCCAGTTGACCCGGTGCTGTCAAAGCATGTCTTATGCCATATTCGGCGAGGAATTTTTCAAACGTTAGTGCAGTAAACTGTGGGCCGTTATCTGAGACGAGCAAGTCCGGTAATCCATGTGTGGTTAATAGTTTCCGTAGTTGTTTAATAACTGCTTCTGTGGTGGTCGAGCTCATGACGCTTACCTCTAGCCAATTGGAGTAAGCGTCTACTATGATTAAAAATGTATATCCTTTTGTTGGACCCGCAAAATCTATGTGGATTCGTGACCAGGGGCCCCTCGGTGTTTCCCAGTCTAGTATAGGTGCTGGAGGCGATGCAGGTCGGGATTTTTGGCATTTCCCGCAGGTTTCAAACCATTTCCCAATATCCTTATCTATTCCTGGCCACCATACATAGCTCCTCGCCAGGGATTTCATTCGTACAATGCCTGGGTGGCCTTCATGCAACATGCTGAGTACTTTTTCTTGTAACGGTTCTGGTATTACCACCCAGTCCCACATAATATGCAACCTTTTAATAATGACAGTTCAGTTTGCCTATTCTTGAAGGATTTAAACTTAATGTCTGTCTCGTTTTCCGGCCACCTTTTTCCTACCCAGTTCAAGACTTGTGATAAGGTTTTGTCTCTTGCCATAAATCTCGCAATGTCCATTGCGGTTATGGGTAGGTTTGACAATGTCTCAATCTGTAGAGTGGATGTGGTTGGTGCCGGATCAGTTCTTAGTTCTGGTAGGGGAGTACGGCTCAACGCATTGGCATGGGAAATGTCTTTGCCCAGTCGGTGAATCAGTTTATAGTTGTAGGCTGCTAGGAACTCGGACCACCTTGTCATTCTAGGGGATAGTATATTTGGGGTGGCTCTGTTCCCGGCTAGTATTCCCAATACAGGTTTGTGGTCTGTAACAAGGGTAAAAGTCCTACTGTAAAGGTATTCGTGGAACCATTTGACACCGGATATTGCTGCTAATGCCTCTCTGTCCAATTGACTGTAGTTACATTGAGTTTTTGATGGTGTTTTGGAGTAGAACGCGATTGGTGCTTCTCTCCCATCAGGCAGGATGTGACTAAGTATGGCTCCGACGCCGAATGATGATGCATCGCAGGTGACTGTTAATGGTAGTGTCTCGCTGTATTGCATTAATACCGAGTCAGAAGTGATTAGGTCTTTTACCCTCTGGAATGCTGTCTCTTCACGTCGTCCCCAGGTCCAGGTGGTTGCCTTGTCCAAAAGCCTATGTAATGGTTCCGCCGTCATTGCCTTCTGTGGCAGAAAAACGTGATAAAAATTTATAAGTCCCAAGAATGCTTGCAACTCTACCTTGTTTTTTGGTCTAGGCGCTTCTTTGATTGCCTTAATTTTTTTCTCTGTAGGGTGGATGCCCTCTTTGTCGATTTGATACCCTAGGAATTTGACTTTTGAGGTGGCTAATTGGCACTTTACTTTTTTGACCTTGAGTCCCGCCTTCTGGAACCTTTGTAAGACCACTGAGACGTGCTTCTAGTTGTCTCTCGTCGCTAGCTGACACAAGCACGTCATCAAAGTATGGGACTACTCCTTTTATCCCCTGTAATAACTGCTCCATTAGGCTTTGGAACACCCCTGGGGCTATACTGACTCCAAATTGCAGCCTTTTGCATTTGAAGGCTCCTCTATGAGTCACGATCATTTGCGCCTCTGCTGTTTCAGGGTCGACTGGTAATTGTTGGTATGCTTGGGCAAAGTCGAGCTTTGTGAAGACCTTGCCTCTCCCCAGTGAGTGTAGTAGGTGTTGCACTATCGGAACAGGATACGCACTTTGTTGTAGTGCATGGTTCAGAGTAGCCTTGTAGTCCCCACAGATTCTCACGGACCCATCCGGTTTAACTGGGGTCACAATTGGGGTCTCCCATTTGGTATGGTCAATGGGTTCCAAAATACCTTGTGCTATTAGTTTGTTAAGTCCCTCATCAATCTTTGGTTTTAGTGTGAAGGGGACTCGCTCACCTTCAGCCTAATTGGAGCTATTGTTGGATCTAAATTAAATGAAATAGGGGACCCTTGGTACTTGCCTAATTTTCCATCAAAGACATCCTGGAACTCCCTCATCAGGTTCTCCTCCCAGTCTGTGTCGGCGATGCTGTTAATGCCGGTCACTCCGATTCCTAGAGGTTCAAACCACTCGAGTCCCAATAGGCTTGGTCGGTTTCGGTCTACAATGGTTAGCGGCAAGATTTTCTTGTGTTCTTTGAAAGTTATTTGGAAATGTCCAAGTCTGACTACTGGTATTCTGTTTCCCTGGTAGTCCTTTAGGATTAGCGACTGGTGTTCTAGTT
Source organism: Laticauda colubrina (assembly GCA_015471245.1). Lineage (NCBI taxonomy): Eukaryota > Metazoa > Chordata > Lepidosauria > Squamata > Elapidae > Laticauda > Laticauda colubrina. Next base: position 7,870,862 of record BLBF01000050.1, on the reverse strand, counting down.
CAGCTCTGCCAATGTATGGTACTAGTTTTTAATGGTATCCCATGACACCATGGATAGGTTTGATCTGGAATCTACCTCCATTTTACATTCTTGGCCCTTGATCCAGACTGCCACATGTACTTTTTGGCCATTTGTTGCGTTAGAGTGCCCGATGATGATGGTTTTGTGTGTTTCTTCTTTTCTATAGTTCTCGTTTCACCTCTTGCCTTTGCTTTCACAACTCTCATGGCTCCACCTTTGTCTATCTTTAGTTCTTGGTGGTCTGTTGTCTCTACGTCATGGGCTGTAGCTCTTGTGGTTTCAGCATACTCTTGCGATGTGACCCCGTCTCTCTCAGAATGGGGGTGGTCTCTTCCGCACCCGGCACACTGAAACCCCGAATTACGACCTTTCTTCAGCCATAGATCTTGTTCAGCCTGGAGTCTGTGGATCTCCTCCTTATCGTCGTCGTCGATTCCGGATGATCCACTCTTGACGTAGTGTGTGGTGGTTTTGTGTGTGCTCTCTGCCTTCTTTTCCAAGCCTTGGCTCGTTTCGTTCAGATTTTTGGATGGATTCGCATTCATCTGCTGCATTTTGGCTGCTGATTTTTTAGTTGCTTCTGCCGCCGTGGCTTCAGCAATAGCCTCAGTAACCGTAATCTTTGGTCGGGTTAGCAGCCGGCTTTGTAAGGTGAGGTCTCTTAATCCGAGGACCACGCGATCCCTCATGGCTTTGTCCATGTTAAGGAATTTGCATGCCCCTCCAATGTCCCTGAGAGCTGCTACAAAATCTGCAATGCTCTCACCTTCTCTCTTCCCGTTTGTAAAATTCATGTCTCTGAATAAGGCTGGAGACGGTCGGTGCGTAGTGAGCCTTCAGCAGCTTTTCTAGGTCTGGCCAGGCCATCTGTTTCACATCTTCTGGTTTTGTGAGTTCCTTGGCCATCTTGAAAACTGTGGAACCACAGTGCATCAGGAACACAGCTCTTTTCCGATTGTCTTAGATTCTTAGAAAGCAAATAGTTGCTTTCCAGGAACATGAGGAATCTATTGATGCAGGATTCCCAGTCCTCTGTTGCTGGGTTGAATGGTGCGGGTGGCGAGTTGGTTCTGGCCATTTTGTCTGCTCGGTTCTCAATGCCACGTGCTCGACTGGTCTCCTCTCTCAGTATCCCACCTTCGTCGCCAGTGTTGTGTTCGCGAAGAATGAGACTGGAGACCAGTATAACTTCAGCTCTTTTATTTAGTGCAGAAAGTCCCTCTGAACCAGGAGCCGTGGCAGCTCTTTTTATAAAGAAGCTGCTCGCGGCTAGTGGCCAATGACGGCTACTTGTTTTTCCCGTCGCTGAGTTGGCCAATCATAGGTGAGCTATTATAGGCCAATCAGCATCAAGACAGGAACCAATGAGCTTCTAGTATTTCTTAACCAATAGGAATAGACTATTAGAAGTATGTTAATATGGAACACTCTCTAAAAAGAACAAGTCACATATGTGACAAATCATGTGTGTAGGATATTCTAGGAACTAGTCAGAGCAAAGTGTCTTTGTTTATGGAAGAAAATGTAATGGTTAGCCATATAAGGCAACAGCTTCCTCTAAACCAGTGTTCATCAATCTTAGAGCCTTTAAGATGTGTGAACTTCAATTCCCAGAATTCCCTAGCCAGCACGTTGATAATTATTCCTATGGATCAAATTCAATGATTATTGCTGGAAAAACTTTTCTGTCGACTTCCTCTGTTCGCTGAACACAGAATTGCTATTCTATAGCAGTTCCTGTTCTGTGAAAATCTTTTTTTTGTATCTGACACTTCTCTATTGATATTTTGTAAAGCTATTAAAATGCCGTAATTTAATTGATTCTGAATAGGATGGGATTTTTACAGTGACCAGTCTGTAGTATTATTTTTGTTAGTAGTTGTTCCTGCCTGTGGCTTTTATTATTAAATTTTGGTTATCTAATTGGAAACAGATGTAATCCTATTAGCACAAACCTTTTGGATCACCAGGCAATATATATATGTATTATGTATGTATGAGTGTGAGTGTTGATCTGCTTGTGTTATATTTTATTACACCACCTTTTTTATAGAGATGTTAGAAATAGGTATAGTGTACCCTTTTAATATCCCAGGATAAGCTAGTTATTTTTATCTTTAAGTACTGCTGGTTGATTAGTTCAACTCTATGTCCTTGGCTTTGGGCAAATTCTGTTATATCAAGATCCAAAATAAATTCTGTTCCTACAGCATCAATTCTTGTTCCTGGACAAGAATTTTAAGCTTGGGGTTTAGGCTTTATAGTGAAAGACACGATATAGATTCTAAATTCTATTAGCTTCAGACACATTGAAGATAGAAGTTGGGGTCCCATAAAGGCATCATCCTGGCTTGTAGTTGCATGCTGGTATACTTCTCCCAGTGTTTCACAACCTCAGCAACTTTAAACCTTGTGAACTTCAACTCCAAGAATTCCCCACCTGGCCACAGGATTCTGGGATTTGAAGTCCACATGTCTTAAAGTTGCCAAAGTTGAAAAACACTACTTTTAGTCAGTTCCTCCAAATAGCAAGGAGCTTCTCACTGCATCGTGGAGATTTTCCACTTTCATCAAACAGTACTTCAACAACCCACACAAAGACACATACAGAGATATATGTCTATATAGAAGCTGCTTACTTGAAAAACTGCTTCTGACGTGGAAGGATTTCCTTGGCCACCTCCTGGAGACAATGCGAAACATGGGGAAGAGGAGGAAGAGGAACTGCTAAGATCGTCTTCAAAGTTGAAGGGCTCAGGGGTTCTACAACGGGCTGCATCTGAAGATGATGTTGAGGGAAAAAAAAGGTAGAAAGTCAGGGTGGGTTATTTGGAATTCACAGCAGTGAAAGGATAATACTATCCTGTTCCTTTTTTATCTACAAAATTATTTTATATTGAACATGATGACCAATTCATCTATCTCATAAATGTCTTATCAATTTCTGTTCTTGGAGATCTCAAAGTTATCAAAACTCATTCTTGCTGGGACTTCCTGTTAAGCCCTCCTTGCTGACAGACAGGGAACCGCGACTGTCCGTGGCTTTGGTCTGTGCTCTTTTGTCAGAGAGCCCCAATCATTGTGGTCAGGAACTGAAGCTACCTCAGAGGGGCAGTGGAGTAAGGGGAAGCCACCAGCCAGGTTGAGGGGGGCCACATCTTCCCCCTCTGGGTTTGGCATTTTCCCCCCCAAAGACGACCAAACGGTGGTCCAAAATGTCCACCCTGAAGAGGACGACTCAGCTGGACTAAGATTTGTGCAGGAATGGAGAAGGAGGTGTGACAACATAAGAACCGGGACAATTTGGTGCAACAACTAAATAAAAGGTACCCCAGGATTGATGCTTTAAGAATGTTTAAGAAAGAAAAGAAAGCAGCGGAATTAAAAAGGGAAGGGAAAAAAAGAGGGAAAATAGCTTTGACAGCTGAATGGGGCTTCGAACCAGGAGAGGAAGAAGCTGGAACGAAAAACTTAAATAAATTGAATTAAAATACATTGGCAACAAACAGGCATAAACAGGATTTAAGAATATTAAAAAGAAGGGGGAAATATACAAATTGGAGACTTGATTGTTTTGAAATATTGAGGCTCAGAAAGCCTCTAACAATAAAACAGGGGGAGGAAAAAAAGGGTGAGGACTTTGTATAATGAACAGTGTCATCTTGCGGACAAAAATTTAAACTGGAAAATATAAAGAAAAAAAATCTGTTTCTCTAATGAACTTGATTCCATACAATGAAAAGGAAATATTTAAACAACAAAATAAGTACCCCAGAAAGTAAAAGCTGAACTGGAATAAAAGAAAAGACGAACTGTTAGATTAATTTGGTGACTTTGGTATAAACCCAGTGTTGGAATAGTTGTGAATGCCAAAAAGCCTGAACAAGAAGAAAAAAAAAAAAGAGAAGCTGCCTTGTGGATTTTATAATTATAAGATACAAGAGTGTGCACCGATGATATATCTGTGGGAATTAAAAATGATGCTTAAAAATATGAAAGAACTACTAGATGCAAGAGGTGAATCATTTTGCTCAGTGTTAAAAGCCATGGAAATGGCGATTGAAGAACATGAAGAAGAAACTTCAGAGAAGGAGGAGTTAGATCAAGAAGAAGCCATTTTAAATAGACAATCAATGCAAAGAATACAACAAAGAGGAGGGCAAAGAAGGGGAGTTAAAAATAGGAGATTCCAAAAAAGTAACTAAAAAGAAAAATACCTGAAAAAGTAGGAAAGACAGAAAGAAACAGCAGAAAAATAAAAGGGGGAAGGAAATATAAAGAGGGAGAGGGCTATAAATCAGAGGGAGAAAAGGATTGGGAAAATAAAAGGGAAGAGGAATGAGGAACAGGAACAGGAAAGAAAGAAATATGGGAATTATAAAATCATGGAAAACATTGTTTATTTAGAATACATAGGGATAATGGTTAATGAATTATGAAAGGGGATTCCGTATTGATATGAGGGGTAATAAGAATGTATTTGTAATTACAAGTTATTTAGATAATAGGGAAATATAGATCATTGAGAGGAGGAAGGGCACTAATAGTTTTTTTTCAATAGATGAATGTATGTCCTTCTTTTTAATGCTACAAGAAAGGTTAATGTTTATTATATATATAGTGAAATAATTGAAATGAATTGCAAGGATGTTTTAAAATGAGATTAATATCAGTGACCAGGACGAGCTAAATTGATTAATTGCTTTTCTTTCTGCAATTTTTCTTTTGGTATTATAAATAAAACTATGTGGAAGTAAAAGGAGAAAATATGTTGTGAATGAAAATGACTGAAAAGTACAATGTTATGTAGTTCTTTTCTAGAGAATTAGTATTATAACTAATTAAAATAAATGTATATTGGGAATTAAGATGAGGGAATTAAGGTATATTGAAACCACTAAACTGACACTCCCAAATTAGTAAAAGGGGAGGAGAAATCCATGTTTTATTTTGTGTGCAAAAGCTTGTATAAATTTAGAATTTATGGAAAGAATATGCGATGGAATTGCAAACCTGACAGGTAAAAGAATTATAAGTTAACAAGTATGAAGATACGGGAATTATTAGTGACTTAAATGAGAAAAAAGTATTATGGAAAAAATCATGCTTAAAAGAAACGTTAATGTTTAAGAAATATTTGAAATAAATTGAAATGAACTGAGAAGATATTTAGAATGAAAGTAATATTAGTGAATAGGATTAATGTTTGTTCCTTTTCTTACATAAAAGTTGAAGAATTAAGTTAAAAATAGATAAGACAAGAAGTAGAATGTAGAAAATGAATATATAATTATTGTCATATTTGCATGTAAAAGTGGTGATCTGGAATTATGTTGTACACCGAAAAGAGCTTTGGAAACATTGAACAAAACTTGTTTTTAAAAAAAACACATTCTGGGCAAGAAGTCCTTGACTTACAACCACAATTGGGACCTGAATTTCTATTGCTATTGTTAACGCAATTGTTAAATGAATTGTACCCAATTTTATGAATTTTTTTTTTGCCATGGTCGTTAAGTTGTAAAGTGAATCATGCACAAATCATGCATAAGTTGTAAACTGAATCATGCACAAATCCAGCATAAGTCACTTATGATTTATGACTGTAACTTGATGCTTGTATCCTTATGATTCGTACTGATTGTTTCCTAGTGTGATTTGGCTGCTTATTTAGTAATCTATGATTATCATTATGTGTTGTATCTTATGATTCTTAATGGATATATTTTTTCTTTTTATGTACACAGAGTATATGCATCAAGACAAATTCCTTGTGTGTCCAATCACACTTGGCCTATTCTATTCTATTCTATTCTATTCTATTCTATTCTATTCTATTCTATTCTATT
>BLBF01000050.1:7845418-7864982 GCA_015471245.1 Laticauda colubrina | reverse complement strand
TTCTATTCTATTCTATTCTATTCTATTCTATTCTATTCTATTCTATTATTTTTGATTGTTGAAAGCCAGCTGGGAAAGTCACAAATGACCCTGGGATGCTACAACTCTTGCAAATACATGCTAGTTGCCAACCACCCAAATTTTGATCACATGATCCTAGGGATGCTATGAGTTGTAAGTGCAAGGATTAGTCATAAATCTCTTTTTTCAGTGTTGTTCAGTGGTGGTATTCAGCTGGTTCGCACTGCATAGGGCAAACTGGTAGCAAGAATTTGAAGTATGTCACTGAACTGGTAGTAACTTCTAGCTGGCCATGACCCCGATCCAGTCGCCCCCCTGCCTGATACTCGTTTACCCGCCCGCCTGACCTAAGGGATTTTTTTTCCCCCTCCTGACAATCAGCTGTGCATAGATCAGCTGTGCCAGATTCCCCTTGCTGAGGCCCAGGAAAGCAAAAGATGGAGGGAGAAGCTCAGTCCCACCTCCATTTTTTGCCTCCCAGAGCCCCAGAGGAGCCTTGGGGAGCAAAAACACCCCCCCAGAGGCTCCTCTGAGGCTAGGAAGCTCCCCAAAATGGGTGGGGGTGGCAAAAAAAAGCACCACACCCACCCAGTCACATGCCCACCAAGCCATGCCTCAGTACAATTGGGAGTAGTTCCAAAAGAATGAAGCTTGCATGCAGTTGTGTTCTCTGCCCCTTTGGAAGCACTATTGATGATATTACCTGCCACAACATCCTGGATACCAGGATCCAAGGGGAGAATATTTTTCTTCACCAACTCAAGTGGCCCAGGACGATGCAAGATCTTCTCGCTCAAGTCTTCGGCTAAGCGAGCCTTCTTTTCCTGAAACTCAGAACGGTCCCCTCGGGACACTGAAATGGAGGACCAGAGGGAATTCAGTGTTCATGGAAAGCAAATGAAGTAAAATGAAACTCAAGGTAAAACTCGATGGCAGAAAATACGACTTCAGTAACAGAGTGGTCAATGCCTGGAACGCCCTATCTGACATCATTGTTACAGCCTCAACCCCTCACAACTTCAACCTCAAACTATCTACCGTGGACCTCACCCCATTCTTAAGAGGTCCTTAAAGGGGGTGTGCATAAGTGCACCAACATGCCTACTGTCCCTGTCTTACTGTCCCCATTTATCTATATTTACTGTCTTTGTTCATGTTTATGTTCATGTCTATACTTGTTATCTTGTACATGACTGACAAAATAATAAAATAAATAAATAAAAAATAAAATAAAAGATCAGAACAACTTGGCTAGATCAGAGGTAAATTTTATTTCATGTAGAAGCCTGAATCCAAAACAAAATGATCACTAATAATTACAATGAGTATTATCATATTCTGGGGATTATCCTGAGTCCTTGACTTACAAATATTCGATTAGTGACCAAAATCACAATGGAAGTGAAAAAAGTGACTTACTTTTGCAACCACCCCTGCATTCCCAGTCAAAATTTCTTCTAACAACTGGTTCTCTGAACTGCTTAGAATGTTAATAACCGGTTCTAACAAATAGGTGCGAACTGGTAGAATCCTACCCCTAATCTTCTGTCCTCAGAACTGTACAAAGATCAAGATCATTCAAAAATATCAACCTTGGATTAAGCTCTAATGCATAGAATACAATTGATTCAATTTGTTTATGAGAGTTGTGGCATCCCAGGGTTGTGTGTGATTTTCATTTGCAACCTTTCCAATTGGTTTCTGACAAGTGAAATCAATGGGGAAACTACACTTGCTTAATAACCACATGATTTACTTAACAACTGCAGTGATTCACTTAACAACTGTGGCAAAAGGGGTCATAAAATGCACAAGTTACTTAACAATTGGCTCAACTGTAGTCATAAGTCGAGGGCTACCTGTAGGTAGAAACACTGATGGGCTTGGATAGCGAGGTGGATGTTCTTTCCTGCCTCTCATTTAAGAATGTGCACAGAGTAGTTTCTTCTCCAATTTTTCCTCTGAGCAATAACCAGGAGGCCTGAAAAAAGACTGGCTTAAAATGAACATTTGTGGCCTAAATCTGAATTTTAGTTTAAATTAGGAACTTAAGGGGAAAAAAAACTTAACCAGTTTTTCAGAAAAGTGGATTACTTTCCCCTTAACCTACTTCCAGACATCTAAGCCAGTTCAAATTAGAAAGTGAAAGGGTTTTACTATACACCTGTCATCCGCCTTTTAAGGCAGAGTATTTTTTCCTTTTGGGGGAAGAAGGGTTCCTGATATCACAATATATCACTGAGCCTGGAGAATGGGAACTCTGTTCCTTTGCACCATTATGGAGTCAGGAGTGGAAAACATGAAGATCTAAAGTGCCTACCTGTAGTTATTGGAGGAGAGTATAGAGAATTCAGGTGGAAGAAGAGGGTTTTTTTCCCAATAAAATTTAAGAGCAAAACTCATTCTTTTCTAAATCTCTCCCCCATTATTTATTTATAATGGTGCATGTATTTATTTGATCAGGGCTGTGCTGAGAATTGTTCTTGCTGCATAAGCGTTTCCCAGAACTAAGATATCCAGTAGTGCAGCAAGTGGAAACTGGAAAGATGGAGCGTTATAAAAATATTCTTTCTTGGAAACAAAGGAGACTAGGACAACATGACCCTGCCCTTCAAAGGGTTGCAAAAAGAAATAAAATAGGAAAGCACTTTTATGAAAGTAGGTTGCCCACCTTCTGAATTTTATAAATGTTGCCAACATTTCAAAATTTGATATAAGAGTGCCATCATTTTTATCCCATACTTGGTAATGAAAGATAAATGTTTTGTTGAGAACAATAGGGAAATTTGAAAGGTCAAAAACATGATTCCCTCCTGGAAATATATTTTTTTTAAAAAAAAGGAAAAGGAGGATCTGGCAGGATTCTGAAGATAAGTATGTGAAAAATGGGTTCCCCAAAAATTCTAAATTTTGTATCAGGGTTTTAAGGTAATTTTCCTGAGTTTACACAATATGTCCTTACTCTGTATTGACAAAACATTGGTAACTTGCTCACATAATATATTATGCAGGGGTGGGATTCTACTTGGTCACACCGGTTCTATAGAACCGGCTGTTATGATTCTGCGCAGTTCAGAGAACTGACAAATTGCACCATTGGCTGGCCCCTCTCCTCCCCTCCCCTCCCAGTCACTCCTTACCTGGCATGTGTGCAGTCCAACTTGCCTGCATTTGCCTTCACCTAATTTTTGGTAAGTTGCTATTTTTCTTTTTCTTTTTTCCCAACCATCAGCTGTTCTGATTATCAGCTATGCTGGGAGATTTAGATTAGCTAGAAAGCAGGAAATTGTTGGATTTCTTGCTTTCTAGCTAATCTAAAAGCAGAGCTGAACCTTCCTAGCTTCTATTTTTCAGTTCAGACTCAGGTAGCAGATTGCAGAAAGATAGATCTCTGAGTGAATCTGTGATTCTGTGAGCAACTCAATCTGCCTGCCTGCTTTGCCTGATTTTGGGTAAAAGTTGCTCTTTTTTTTAATAACAAATTCAATATGTACATAAATATTTACAATATTTACATACAAACCACACCCATCCAGTCATGTGACCATCAAGCTATGTCCATTCAGCAAGCCACACCAATCCAGGCATGTGACTATGAAACCACACCCACAAGTTAGGTCACGCCTACACAACTGGTTGTTAAGAAATTTGAATCCCACCCGATGTTACACCTAAAATACCCCCAGGATCATGGCTTAATATACTGGCCTAAGTCATACAACATGTTAACATAATAGTTGTGTTCTCACAACACACCATTCCACAAACTGCTCAACTCATGTTGAGCTTTGCCTAGTGTGTTATACAAAGCCAATCTCTTGATTTTCACATTATGATGTAGGATTGGCAGAGATGTTTCAACCTGGACAGAAGTGGTGTTTTTCTTACCTTCAGCCAGCTGTCCCTTAGCAGAGCTGGTCTTGTGAGGCCGGGGTGAAACCTTCAGCTTGGCATTGTCATTAGCCTGAGAGAAGCAAAGGAAAAACATCATAACACAGCTAATATGCCCAGACAATTTATACGTTACTAAAACTCTCTTGTCTGGAAACTTTAATCGAGTAAAACAATGCATTCTCGGGCAACAATTTTTGAACCAAGATACTTAAATGGGCTAACTTACAGAATTCATCCAAAATCCAGAATCTATGATTCCCACAGAATTAAAATTTGCCAAATTTTATGAAACATTTCATGACATAATATAAATATTATAAAACACTGTGCTCAACTCCAGGTGTTTGACTGTGCTACATTTATTTATTTATTTATTGAGTTTATATTGCTGCCTATTTGCAACATTGGCTGCTTTCAAGGCAGATACATGTCTGAATATTTCCCTGATTTTTAAAGAACATTTCCAGAACATTAGAAACTTTGCCTTTGAAGATGTTAAGGAATCGGGTAAGGAAATATCTCTGAAACAATGACCCAGCAGCTCATAGGGTTGTCTAGTCATCACAAGAACAGCTTCTTCACTCTCTCTGTAAAACTCTTTCCGGTAATGTATCTCAATCAATCATGGAGTTTTAAGCTGAAACAACTGTTTAGCCTGAAGAGTTCGTTGTGCCTGTGGCTGACACTCTACAATACACTCCCAACCTTGTAAACTTCCAAATCAAAAGATATCAATTCCCAGAATTCTCTTTAATAGTTATACTAACTGAAGAATTGTGGGAATTGATGTCTAAGCATTTGGATATTGCCAAGGCTTAGAAACACCGTACTAGGACAATCGAGAGAAGAGAATGATAAAGTCAAACATAAGATCTCCTCAACAGAGCACTAACCATTATTTAGACATGTGTGGCCCATTTCAGTAAGCCACGTTATGAATAAAACAGGCATGCCAGGCATACTGGTTCATCAGACAACTTAAGGGGGTCTCTTAATTTATTCCTATAGCTATCCATTTAAGAAATGGAACTGATGGGATTCTGTATGGGATTTTAACTTTGGGTAACACCACTGCATGTGTTTAAAAGAAGGAGATTTAGATTACCTTTGGTGTTCAGTTCTAATATCATAGGTAGTAGAAACACAGCAGGAAACTGAATGAGATAGGTTTAGGATATAGGAGAGTATGTATGTTTCTAACCCATAGATATCATACAACACTTCCCTCTGTCCTATACTTTGGAAATATACTGTTGATCTCAATAGCAATTTAGTGATACTACAGGACAGTCATCTTCCCTTGGAAGGCTTCAAGCTTGTTTCATGTTAAGTGGGAATTGTGGATGCTTTTTCACTGTATTTGGAAAGCAGTCTATTGGAAAAGGCAGAAATAAGCATATTTAGCAAGGTGGGCCAATCAACATATATCAGTTTCTGTCTGCCTGTCCTATCTGGTTCACTGCGATGGGGTGGTGGAAAAGGGGACAGAGCTTGAGAAACTTATGTAAATTTTGAGGCAAGCCAGCAGCTACAGATGATGGATGATGCACAACATGGATCTCTACTTAGCTGCCATTCTCATTGGCCACTAGCCCAACTTTTAAAAGTGGACTGTCCAAACAGCATGCTAGAACCCCTGTGATTGTTTCATGCTGCTAAAATTCTCAAATCCCATTTATACTCACCCTGGCCTGCCCTTGTGTCCCACTAGGCTGTGAGAAAGTTGGGAGGGATTTGCTGAGCCCTGGAGGGGTAAAAAGGAAAAAAAAATCTGATGAGCCCTAGAGGAAGCATTCTGCCATCCATCACTATACTTCCCCCTAGTTTAGGAGCATATATAGGGTAGCCCAATCCTTCTAGAAAATGGAGACACCTGGACTCCTTAGCTGAGTTTTTGACATGTTTTCCATCAATTCACTTTTTGTATTCTCAACTATGAAATTATTTGAACTGGCTTTGTTATTTAGGCTTGGTATTTTATTCCACTTGATTTCAAAATCTGCTATCTGTCACAGAAATGATTGTTTTGGCGATTCTCTTTTAAATGTCATTTGTAAAAAAAAAAAAATCTTCCTTATTATGCAAGGCAAAAAGGAGACCCTTCCATCCATTTAGAATTTATGCTGTTAGCCATTGTGGATCAACCTGTTGTTATGGCTGTTGGTAGGAGAGATACACTTTGCTGCTTCCATTGTTGAATCAAAGCTTGAATTGTAACTTTTCAAAGCTTGCATTGACTGAATATTCTCCTGATTGTGTTAGTCCTCTCTTGGGTGTCCCCCAGAAATCAAGGAATTCAAGCAGTGGTATTACTGATTGCCCAGTGTAATTTGTGTTGGTTGTAAAACCAATTGATCATGTGGTCAACTTGATTTTATAACCTTTTTTATGGCAGTTGCTAAGCAAATGCCATGATCATTAAGCAAACCAATAGTTCACTATGGGGGCAATTTTGCCAAAAACTGGAAGCAACTGCAGTTTTCAGCAAAACCATCGTAAAACATGATCACAGAATTGTTGAAGGTTACAAATGATTGTAAATGCAGACCGGTGCCCAAGTGCCTGAACTTCAGTCATTTGATCCTGGATGTTGGGCCTGGTTGCTGTAACTTTGAATAATGGTGATAAGTAGCACCCAAGTAGACCAGTCATAACTTTGAATAGTCACTAAGGGACCAGTTGTAAATCAAGGAGTCCATACAGTGTACAGAAATTCAAAGGGTATAACTTTCTTCTCAGGCATTTACTCCTCTCCTTCCATATCTTGTTTGCCATCTGATTCTCTTGGCTTTTTACGAGACTCACCTGGAATTAAGTGTTGTTCGGAGAGCTGTTCTTGGGACCTCCGATGCTGCATTCGCATTTGGAGCACTGCAGAGAGGCCACAAGGAATGCATCATGAGGATGATGATGGCACATGGAAACATAAAGTGAAATGTATGTTCTACAATCAAACTCACTAAAAACTCATCCCACAAAACCCCACAGCAACAGTGCCACAAGTCCCTACAGCAAGAGATTAATGATGATGATGCAATGTGTCAATGAGAGTTATAAATTATATTGGCAGTGTTTAAAGCAAGAGGGTCCATTCTTGGCAAGTTTAAGTCTTATGGCAGGCTGGGGAATTCTGGGAATTGAAGTACGCAAGTGTTTAAATTGCCAAGGTTGGACATTCCTGCTTTAAAAGAACAAATCCTTCCTCCAGGTGAATACTCAGCTGCGTTACCAAATAGAGGATTATCTTCCCCCAAAGTTCAGCTCAGAATGTAAAACAGAGATTTTTCTGCTATTATGCATATATGTATTCAACCTTCTTCCCACATCTGCTGCCTGATAAGAGTCTGGCTGGCAGAGAAGATTCTTTTAAATAAATTATATTGAATGCAACTCAGTTGGGCCATTGTGGCTTCCCTCCAGGGCAAAAGCTAGAGATATTATGCAAAGGTGCCTGTGTACAGCATCTTCAGGATGCATGCATTAAACTAACAAGTTGGGAGGCAATTTCCCCCCACCTCCCCAAGGCTCAGATGGCAGGCTTGTAATAATCCCCTTCTAAATGGAGCTGAAGTAAGGTTACTCAGCACTACTTAATATTTTAAAAGCAAAAATTAAACAGACAAATCAAAAGAAGCAAGTGGAAACAAGTTCACGATGAGAGCTGTATTTAATCTCCTTCGACAGCTGTCCAAGTGGGGCGAAGATGTAATTGAGGCATCCATCTGCCAGCCAGCAGAGAGATTTCGACCCTGGCAGGGATAGGAGTGGGTGGGAAATAATACTCCAGAGGCCCTGTTTTGCTTGTAGCATGTTCTTCTGATATAAATCTTCCACTGGTAATGCTTCTGCTAGTGCTAAGCATTAAAATAGGGCATGTGGGAGGACAAGGACAATGGAGATTTGCAGATCCAAGGTCCTTCCATTTAACACAGAGTGTTAAATTGGGCTCCATAACTGTTCAGGTCTTTGTTGCACTGGTTCCCACCAATTCTCCACCACAAGGCAAATGCCCTTCTAATTGTGGCTGTCTTTTCCTTACGCTCTTTTCAAATTTAGAGAGGTCTATGAGAACTCAACAGGATCTGTTTGCCTTATTGTTCCTTAAGCCCTGTTCCGGTTAGACACTCCTTTCTTCCTCGCCTCCTTTCTCTCTTTGTCCAGGGAACGTGGAGAAGGTATAGGAAAGCACAGCCTTTGATTAATACTTAAACAAAGACAACTGACTTTTCCTAAGTAAATTGAAATGTTTTATCAAGAATCACTTGATTCCACTCAGTCTTGGCTTAGTTTTGCATTAAATATATTTCTAACTCTGCCTACTAGAAAGATGGGAGTATTTTCTAGGATAGAAGGGAGAGGTCAGTGTATTATAGTGGTCAAGATATAGGGCCAAGAGCAGGGAAATGCAGAAACTAGTACCCTCTTAAGTCACAGAAGTTTCTTGGATGATTTTAGACCAGGCACTCTTTCTTGGTGAGACCCTAGCCTACCTCACAGGGTTGTTGTGGAGGTTAAGTAGATTTTACTTAAGTACAGATGGCCCCCAACTTCTCAACAGTCATTTAGTGACTGTTCAAAATTATGACAAACCTACTTTGGAACTACCTATGACATGAAGTTCTGTTGGTTGCCCCCACCCCCCACTTTACAATTATTACAACTTACAACATTTAAGGCCAGGCTCCATTCTGGTTGTAATTCGAGGACTACTGGTGTGATTAGTCATAAGTATATATACCTAATTAAAATATTAGACAAGATTCTGAGTCTTTTTCAAATCCATCCTTCCACTTATACCTCTAAAGTTCCCATTTCACAATTTCCTCTTTCTTCTATAAAGTCTACTTTGATTGGCCATTCCACTACCCAATCATCACAACCCCAAAGACCCCCATGGAATGATTAGGTTTAATAAGAAAGACAATCCCTTCCTCTAACGGGAAATAGGAATAACCTTGAGGACTAGGAGAAAGAGCCACAATAGACAGACAAAACAGACAGATAAGAGAAATTTGAGTCTCAGGCAGAAATGTAATTTGAGAAAACTAATTCTCTCTAATTTTCACAGGCTAAAACAGGGAGGGGGGAAGCATATCCAGACAGACAAGGTTCTATTACTGTAAATTCATAATAAAAGTATTAGCATTCATAACTTTTGGTTTTCTGTCATCTCTTGTACCTCTTGTTCTCAAACTATACATTAGCAAGGAACAAAGCACATTACATGAAATATAGAATGTTGTTCTGCTTTTTTATTTATATCTATTGAGTCTCAATAAAAGTGAAGATGGATATCAAGACTATGTGAACAAGGGCTCACTCTTTTTGTGTGCATCACAAGTTCAATCATGCAACACAGATTGCCATCTTGACTTTTTTGGACATTTCTGGTTAACCCTTCTAAAAGACAGAAAGGGAGAGAACAAGTCAGAAAGTAAATATGAACAATCAGAATGTGGACTTGGTAAAAGAGAACAAATAAAGCTGCTATTTGATGATGGGTGAGAATTGACACCACAAATAGATCCACTGAATTCAGTGTTGTTTACAACAATTAGTTTAGCTTTCTATAATATGGATTCAAAATCTCAGAACCACTGAACCATATCTTTCAAACCTCCTGGAGCACCAAGGAATGACCAGAGGACTAGAAAAGGGCTGATGTAGTTCCCATTTTCAAAAAAGAGAAAAAATGGAACCAGAAAACTACAGACCTATCAGCTTGAAATCAATGCCTGGGAAAATTCTGGAAAATATAATCAAGCAATGAATCTATTAATACCTAGAGGCAAACAAAGTCATAAACAAAAGCCAACATTAGTTTGTCAAAAACAGATCATGCCAGACTAATCTTATTGCATTATTTGACAAAGTGACAAAATTAATGGATCAGTGAAACACTGCACATATAATTTACTTGAGTTTTAGCAAGGCATTGATAAAGTAGACCACAACCTACTGCTTGATAAGATTGAGTTAGACTGCATCACCACCAGACCAGATGGATTTGTAACTGGCTGACGTATCAACACTCAATCAACACTTAATGGAACTACATGTATTTGGTGGGAAGTATGCAGTGAGGCTCTGTCCTAGGCCCAGTATCTTCAATATCTTCATCAATGATTTAGATGTGGGGATAGAAGGGAAACTCATTAAATTTGCAGATGACACCAAGCCGGCAGGAATAGCCAGAAAATACATTCAAAATACAAGAGAATCTTATCTAACAAAATGAAATTTTATGGTGAGAAAAGTAAGATTTTACATTTAGACAAGAAAAAAAAACTAAATGTGCAGGTATAGAATATGGCTCAATAGCAGTAATTGTGAAAGGGATCTTGGAAACCTAATGGACAATCACTTAAATATCACTTAAACGGTATGCTGCGGCTGCAAAAAAACCTTAATGCAGTCCTAGACTTAATGCAGTCCTCGACTGCATTAACAGGGGGATAGAATCCAGAACATGTGAGATGTTAATAACACTTTATAATGCCTTGGTAAGACCACATTTGGAATATTGCATCCATTTTGGTCACCACGATGTGAAAAAGATGTTGAGACTCTGGAAAGAGTGCATAGAAGAGCAAAAAGATGATTAGGGGGCTGGAGGCTAGAACATGTAAAGAATGGTTGTTGGAATTGGGTATGTCTACTAGTTTAATGAAGAGAAGGACTAATGGTAACATGATAGCTGTGTTCCAATATTTGAAGTGTGCCACAAAAAAAAGGGAGTCAAGTTATTTTCTAAAGCACCTGAAGGCAGGACAAGAAGCAATGGGGGGAAACTAACCAAGAAGAGATCTAATCTAGAACTAGGAAGAAATTTCCCAACAATTAGATCAATTAATTATTGGAATGACTTGCCTCCAAAAGTTGTGGATTGTTCTGCTTATTATTCTCTGGATGGGTATAAAGCAGACAGAGCAATTGGTTCATCAGGCATCCTTATCAACTCACATTTATGATGAGGTTCTTTCTTAATGCCCAATCCTTTGCATATCTGCATTATGGTTTAGAAAGATAATAAAGTCTCATCCCCATGATGATTGAAGCAGCTGCATGGTAATGGATTCAGGCAAGAGTGAGGGACCCTCCCCCAATGCAACAAGGGTCAATTTAGTGACCAATCAGGTTTACAGATGTGACCACAAAACATAGACTACATTTCCCAGGATACCTTAACTACATTTACCATGATGCATTCCCTTAAAGGGACAGCTCTCCCAAATCCCATTAACTCTAAACCGTCTGGACAGTTCATGGATGTTTCAACACTGAAAGTTTTTAAGAGATTGAACTGTTCTGTTATTCTGTTGAAACCTCTTAACTTGATATAGAATTTCTCAACCTTGGCAAATTAAAGGCGAGTGAACTCCCTAAATTTTCAGCAATGGCTATGCTGGCTTTGAAATTCTGAGAGCTGAAGTCCACGTACTAGGAAATGGCTGATCTTGGAAAACAAGATTGCCAATGTTGGAAGCAGGAACTTTTCTTTAAGAAATTAAAAAAAATGTAATACAGAATGCACTCTATTGGACATTGTAAGCTACATCCAGGTTGTGATGCTTAAAAACTATTCTGATTGTTTGAGTTGCTTCCCTTTTTTTAAAGCAAGGAAACAGATATAGAATTGTTTTAAATAGATAAAGTTTGGGTGATAAAACAACACAGTTCCTCTGAAAGTTATTTCTTGGGTTCTAGGATAGCTGTCATTAAGTAAAATAAGACTGGTTGGAATACTGGCAAATGCCATCAAGGATCAGGTTACATGTATTTGTGTAACACTTGTCAATGATACAGCTAGAAAAAAGTATGCAACAGCTTGGGCAAACCATGGACACAAGCGCATGCACACCTTCACACCTACACACTCTCCCTTTCCAGCACACTTAGAAAATGGAACTGAAATGGAAGATCTCAAAGTGCTACCAGATGATTAGATTAAAATCAGTATTGAAGAAAGTAAGAATCATAGTAGTGTGCTTTGGTTAATAAATTACTACAATTGAACCTTATGGAGCTGAATCTGCAACATCAACCCTCTAGCTTTTGCAAAATAAATGAATGATTACTATCACTTGAAAATGACCCTCCTAATGAAAAATTGTAGGAGAGTTTTAGAATTACACAAGAAATTCTGCTCATATAGTCTATACTATAATATAGAATAGGGGTATTCAACCTTATGTTTGTGCACTTCAACTCCCAGAATTTCTCAGCCAGCCAGTTGAAGTCCACAAGTCTTAAAGTTGCCAAGGTTGGACACCCCTGCTGTAGAGGATTGGATAGGTTCATGTAAAACAGCTGATGAATAATGGATACACAAAATTGTTCCTTATGGTCATTCCCCAAGAAAAGAAAGGCTAAGGGGGAAACGGTGAGTTCATTTAAGACACCTGCATAGATGGGCAGCCATATGGTGCACCTCAAAGATAACAGATGGACTTCCCACCTTACAGATTGAATTCCCAGGGATCAAGTGCATCTCCTTGGCATTCCTAAAATGTATGGAGATGGTCCAATGACACAGCTTTTTAATCTCTGCTGCAAATCACTTGCTTAAGATAGAATGGAATGGTGTATTGTTGGCTTGTGCTTACATTGGGAACAGGCATGAAAAAGCTGAGTGTAGCAGTGCAAATCACTAGAACAAAATTTGGATATTTCTTATTCTTTGTGCATTTATTTCTTTCATTCTCTATCATTAAGAGAAGACCTGGTTTCTCAACTTACATTACAGAAGCATGTGCTTCTTAACATGTGGGTTTTCCACATGATCTAAATATCCATATGCAAATATCAACTGAATGAAAAATCAGGAAAAATTTACAATCCTATCAGTTCCACAAATATATACAATAGTGCTTATCTTTCACAAGCCAATGCTATATAATTTTTTTTTCAAAAAGGCAATTTTATTTATAAAATTTATATGCCATCCATCTTGTCCAAAATGACTCTGACAACTTACAATGTAATAAAAATAGAAATATATATTAAAAAAGTATAAATACAAACACAATTAAAAATACAAGGATTAAATAATACTAGATCAAGTTTGATATAATATTATATACAAATGCTGCTAATTTAGGAAAGGGAGCTAAAGTGGGACACCTGTAAGACTTCTTGGCATCTTCCATGGGAGGACTGGGAATTAACTTTTTTCAAAAACCATGTTCTATTCTTCACAACAGAACACCACTGATGGATCAAGACGACATGAAGCATTTGGCATTTTTCTAATCCAAATCCTTTGAGATTTCAGCCTCTAAATTTTGAATTTCAGCCAAAATTTGTAATAAAGTATAGGTATAGAATTACAGTTTCTATAATCAATTATGAAGACAGAACTGTGACTGTCATTTCTAATTCAAATATCTTCCTAGATATCTTCAGTTTCTTGGAAGAGCTGATTTGAACTCTGACTCTAGAAAGAAAAGGCCATTGGCTGTTCTAAACTCAGGAAGGAAAACAGACATAAATGGCCTTTTTTGCTTATCATATTCCTGGCACAGAGGTTGTTGGATGGCAAACCTCTGATGGAAGGCATCTTGGAGATCACCTAAATCAATATTTCCCAAGCTTGGGAATTTTAAGATGTGCAGACCAACTCCCAAAATTCTCCAGCCTCCATGGTTGGCTTGAGAATTCTAGAATTGAAGCCCACACACATCTTAAAATCCCCCCAAGGTTGGAAACACGAGTTTGAATGATCTTTAAGATGACCTAAACCAAGAGTCTTCAAACTTGGTTTAAGATTTGTGGAGGGCTGAAGTGGTGGGTAATACTCCCAGAATTCCTGAGCTAATATGACTGAAGGAAGAATTCTGAGGGTTGAAGTCCACAAGACTTAAAATTTGAAGACTCTTGACCTAACTCTTGCTCGCTGCTGGAAAGTGATTGCTAAGACATTATGGCCAGATGGCGTCCATTTTGTGCTGAACTAACTCCATAATATGAAACTTCTATCTCCCAAGAAAGTCTGTTCTATTACTGAACAGCTTTTTCTTTAGTGTTTTTCCTAAAGGTTAGCCAACATCTGCTTCCCTGCATGCCTCACTCTACCCATTGAGGCTAATCTTACGCTTCTGGTGCAACAGAATGCTGCTGCTCTACATTCTGGTTGACAATCTTTCAGAAACTCAATAACTGACCTGGCATGAGAACCTGAACTCAACTCACTAGGTATGAAATCAAAAGGCATTTGAGAACTTTTTTTTTGAATACTGTATTCTCATTCTGGGGATAATGGCTCCTTGGGCAGAGGAAGAACACTGCAGGGGTGGGTGAGATAGGTGAGCCTGTTGCCCATCCTCCAAGAGCAGGCACGTCATATCTCTGGAGGGTGGGATTGCTCTAAGCGTTTCTATTCCTGTGCCCCCTGCTTGGCTGGCATTTTTCCTGTTGTCAGCAACAGCTGGGGTGACGCCACTAGCTATTTATTTAAAAGGATGGAAATACAAGATGCCCCTGATTCCCAGGCCAGAGGCTAGAAGGGCTGGGGTGGTGGGTGATATCCACAGAATATGCAGTATGAAAGCTCCTTCATATAGGGCACAGGGGCACTTAGGTGGGGATTGATTGCAGAGTTCCAGGTATCTGGCCAAAGAAGCATCGGATTGCACTTTACATTCTCATTTTCACGAAGTTTGACAAGCCATGGAAGAAAATTTAGAGAAGCAATCATTTAGCTTCTTAGCAGTCAGTCAACTGATCAGCATGAACAAATGTTTGCATCAAAATTAGTTGTATGTGTGTTTCTGAGATTCTGGAAGTAATATAATCCAATTTTGGTGGGTATGTGGTTTCTTCCTTGGTGGTTACTTGACTGGAGCATTGTTTTCTGCCTGATTGTTTGTCTGGTGTTGATAATTCCTTATCTGAATGTGGGTTGCTAAAAGGCATGTGCTCTCATCTCTTTTCTTCAAAGTTTTTTTTAAAAATACTCTCTTTTAGATTTTTTTTTTAATTTTCTCTTTTGAACAACTAACTGCACACTCCCTTGCACTAATGAAATTGCCTAGTTGGGTAATGAAATATCTACAAGCAAACAAACAGGCTCAGGTCCTGCCAAGAATTCCACAGTTCAACCCTGAGCTGCAGATATTCTCTTTCTTTGGGATAATGGTATGCTACCATTACGTTTTATAATTCAGAGTACTCACAGGCTGGCAAGTGTTCTGATCTTGCATTTAAACAACACATATTTTCATGGAGACATGTCAGAAGCCGGGCAATACCATAAAAATAAAACACTTTATTAAAACACCGTAAGTAAAACACATTACTTTACCGTACAGTAGTAATGCATTGAATCTTGTGTGCCTCCCCATTTATGGTAAAATATTGTTCAGAATTATTCCTGAAAAATATTTCACCATAAATGGGGAGGCACACAAGATTCAATACATTACTACTGTACAGTAAGAAATATCCAGAAGCAAGTTGAGTTTTCAGGAGTTTGGGCCTAAAGACAATGACCACAAGAAATCAGGTATCATTCATGGGCAGTACTGGGTCACAAAACTAAGGCTTCTTACAACTAGATTATATTGGTCTAAATGTGTATGTTCTGCTTCTTTGGCTTTGTTATGTGCCTGGAATACTTGCTTGATTATCCTAATTAAAGTCAGTCCTCAACTTATGACCAGTTGTTTTAGACTGTGTGAAGGCATGACTGCCACGAAATGACCCTTTATGGCCCTTAAAGCACCACCAGCTGTGGTAAATGGACATAATGCTCCCCCTATGGTCACATGACCATATGTCAGGCATGTCAGCTTTACCATCTGCTATGGTATTCCATAGTAATATGACCATGATTCACCATGTTTTTTGCCAGTTTCTGGCTTATTTGGGGGAATCAAATTCTATCTAAAAACATCCACTGGGTTTGCTTGATGACCATGGCATTTGCTTAATAAGTAATATGAAAAGGCCAGAAAATTATTCCTGACCTTATGGGTTGCTTTGACTTATGACTGAATTTCCAGTCCCAATTACAGTTGTAAATTGAGGACTGTCTGTATGGTATGCTAGATTATCTGCTGTTTATATCCCTTAATTCTTCTTTTGCTATTCCTATCTGATTTATTACCGTAATCCATGTTCCGGTCATTACTACTGCCATTTCTCCTCAGAGAAGGACAGTGTAATACTACAACAGGTCATCTAAATTGTAATGGCTAAGGTAGCAGGCTAGAAACTTAAAAGACCATTATTTCTAGTCCTACTTTAGATACAAAGCCACCTGGGTAACCTTGAGCCAGTCATTCTCTCTCAGCAAGGAGGCAAGGGCAAAATACTTCTGAAAATCTTGACAGGAAAACTGAAGGGACTCATCCAGGCAGACACTAAGACTTGAAGGCACAAAAGGAAAAGTGACAATGTTAGTAATCATAGTTTATCACACCAATATGTTGCCTAGCTATTAATGACTCTGGGTGGCTCATAACAATCAAAGAAATTACAATAAAATCAATAAAACCCAATGATAGAAGGGTAAAAGAGTCCACTCTCATTGAAGGCTGGCTAAAGAGCCAGATCTTCACAGCTCTCCTAAATAGCAACAGAGCGAGCACCATCTGAAGCTCATTGAAGACTATCCAGATGTTTACACAGAAACTCTGCTCTTGGAGACATCATATTTTTTATGTATAGACTGGCCAACCCAATAGGAAAGTCAGACCTCCCAGGTAAACTAGATAGGAAACACGATTAAATGAATTAAATTTATTTTATTGTAAGATTATATTAACAGATGCTTGCAAATCTGAAAGTACAAATTCCATTTAACTGCTTGCTCCACTAGAGTGGGTCCTTTCTTAGTTTCATTCATATGGCCATTTCGTGATGGCGGGCTCCTTTCTCTCTTCTGCTACTTGTTTCCTACTTCTTTGTCTCCTTTTCTCAAAGCCATCTATGTGTTCCATTGCAGCTGGTAAAGGGGGCTTAAAAAGTCATTGTGAATATTTAAAAAAAAATATTGAGAATTGAAGGAAATCCTTAGGTTTGAGAACCAAGGCAGACCTCTACTCTGCTTGAAGCATACCAGGAGCCACCTGCCAAATTAAACTTGAAATTAGTATTTTTATTTTTATTTTTCAATCCTGGCCACTTTAAGATGTGTGGACTTCAATTCCCAGCATCCCAAGCCAGCACGCTGGCTAGGAAATAAAGTCTATACATCTTAAAATGGCCAGGGTTAAAAAACACTGCTCTGAAGCAATTATTAGAGGTGAGATCTTTGAAAATGAAAGTTAGCAGGTCTTTTCCCTTTCCCAGCCTCCCTACCATGTTCAAAGGTCCCTTATGGACAAGCTTATTTTTCCCCCTCCATCCCCATTTTCATTAAATGCAACTCATGATGGCTCGGGTTGGCTCAACTCATGATGGAAGAGGGTCCTAATGTAGGGGATAATTAGAGGTGCAGTTATACCATCAATATATTCAAATTTCAGGCCAGCCTGAGCTTTAAGTAGGTAACGGACTGACAGAAGTGAGCTATTTTCTTGGTACTTTTTGCTCTGTTCCATATTAAAAATAATCAAACAGGGAAGTACAGTCTTGATTCCTGGGTTGTCTATGAGATGTCATTTTGATTTTTTTAATTAAAACATGAACATGCATAAATGTATAATAATGTATAGCTTATGTATATGTACATGCATGGTGGTGGATGAGTGGGTTGGGGTACCTTTGGATCAAGAACATAATCATCACTACTCTCAAGGATCCCCAGACTTGGATATGTGCAAACCTTCAATCCTTAATTTTGCAGGGCTGTGGAATCAAACTCAGCCAAAATCTCTCACACATTTATCAGGGTGAAGTTCAATAACAATCTTTATTGCAAACTAGCTGAAGTCATATTAGACACTTGACTACACTTTATTGGCATTTGATTTCCTATTATACTGTAATTTAAACCAATCACTTCTTCTTCCCATTTTCCCATCTTTTAATATTTTCCCTGCACTTCATGGTTTTGGAGCTCTGGTTATTGGCGATTGACATAACTGACAGCTCTGACATGAAAGTCCTGGTTACTGGCGTCTCTCCTACAACCATTGATTTTTCTACAGTGTTCCTATAGCAACATTACAACACATGCATTATATTGGAATTCTGTTGGAAGATCTTAATCTTGTCATCCATGGAATGGTTAAATTTTATGAACATATTACTAACTCCACATTTACTAGAATATGCTACAAGGCAAAAGTTGGCTCTAATTAAGTGTTGGGGCTGGAGATTTTAAATAATTAAGAAGCTGCTTTAGGTCAGATGAAACCATTGACCTTTCTAGATACATTTTTTTTAATCCAGACTGGAATTGCAGGCTTGCAAAATTTGGGGCAGGACTTTGTCCAGCCCTACCTGGAGATGCCACAAATTGGTTTTCTGACCTTTTGCTACTGAGCTTTACAGTCCATTTCCCGGTGTAATAAAATATAAAGTATATTTATAACATAAATTTTGCAACACAAAAGCAGCAGGAAACGACAAAGAAAACAGCAGGGAAAAGAACTAATAGAGGGGTCTGACTTACACTGCTTTTCTTGTACCTCGCATAGGTATAAGGGTTTAAGCCAGTGTTTCCCAGCCCTGTCAACTTTAAGATATGTGGACTTCAACTCCCAGAATTCCCCAGCCAGCCTTGGTGGCAGATAAAATCCACACATATTAAAGTTGCCAAGGTTGAGCAACATTGGTTCAATTCAACCAGCCATCAATAGTTGGATTTACAGTAACCACTGTGTGCTAGTTGAGAATTCTGGGAAATGAATAACTAGTCAATTTGGAGAGTATATAATTTGCAGCATTATTGTGATGATATCAGGATGTTAATGATATCATTTGCTTTTCCTACAACCCCCACCATATCAGGCTGAGGAGTTTTGAGAAAGCTGGGCTAAATTGTTCTCTTATAGAGTAAGAGATGCCTGGGGAAGGGGAAAAGTAAAACTAAGGCTTAAATAATAGGGACATCGGGACCCTCAAAACCTCAGAATGTAAGACATGAAGACAAGTAAACTCCAAAAGTCAAACAAATGCATAGTTTCATTATCTAGTGATATGAAGATGCAAATAATGAAATAAGGTCTGGGAGTCCCATTAGGGAAGGGGTTGGGATAGCTGAGCCTCCAACCCAAAAGTACCAAATGCTTCCTGTCTTTTAAAATGACACACCAATGCTGGTCCTACCTACCAGAACGAAATCTTCTTCGAATGAGCATGGATTGTTCAGATGCCAGAAGTGTCATCTTTGGCTGCTTTCAGAGCTACAGGTCCCAATGTGAAAAGTTTGGCAACACTGGTGGCAGGAGAAAAGAAAAAAGTGAGAAGGTGGTAGCAGTGGTGTGGTGGTGGAGGAGGAAGAAAGGAGGAAGAAAGGAGGAAGGAGGAAGAGAAGAATAAGAATAAAAAGAAGAAGGAGGAGGAGGAGGAGGAGGAGGAGGAGGAGGAGGAGTTGGAGGAAGAAAGGAGGAAGGAAGAAAGGAAGAAATGAGGAGGAAGGAGACAGAGGAAGAAAAAAAGGAGGAGGAGGAAGAAAGGAGGAGGAGGAGGAGGAAGAAGAAGAGGAAGAAGAAGAAGAAGAAGAAGAAGAAGAAGAAGAAGAAGAAGAAGAAGAAGAAGA
>BLBF01000050.1:7811474-7845408 GCA_015471245.1 Laticauda colubrina | reverse complement strand
GAAGAAGAAGAAGAAGAAGAAGAAGAAGAAGAAGAAGAAGAAGAAGAGGGGGAGGAGGAGGCAGAGGAAGAAAGGAGGAAAGAAGAAAGGAAGAAATGAGGAAGAAGGAGGCAGAGGAAGAAAAAAAGGAGGAGGAGGAGGAGGAAGAGAGGAGGAGGAGGAGGAGGAGGAGGAGGAGGAGGAGGAAGAAGAAGAAGAAGAAGAAGAAGAAGAAGAAGAAGAAGAAGAAGAAGAAGAAGAAGAAGAAGAAGAAGAAGAAGAAGAAGAAGAAGAAGAAGAAGAAGAAGAAGAGTGGTGACAGGAGGTAATGGAAGAGTAGAAGGAGAATCAGCTAAAAGAAATAAAATGACAACAGGTTCTTAATCTCCTCTGAAATTTCAGTAGGATCTTTTTAAACAGAAGTTATGTGTCTGTAATTTTTATTGTTGGGCAGATTATTTGGATTTAGAATGAGTGGTGGGCATTTAAATCTCCATAAAACTGGAAGTCTAAGGGAGAACTCAGATTTTTTTTTTTTAAAAAAAATAATTATTATTGGTTTTGTATTCTCAATTGCCCAAGAAATGTTGAATTGAGACCTGCTGTAGAAATATTTTCAGTTGGCTGCCTACCTCTTGAGAGACTGTTGTGCAGATCCAAGAAGGAAAGTGGAAAGAATCACAAATGCCTGGTCCCGATGCAATGATAAGGAAGCAAAGGTTGCTGTAAGGATACGATGGCAGCAGTGGGGGAAGGACAAAACCACAACTGAGCAGCTGCACAACTGGCAGAAAAGCAGCAGGTGGAGAAAGGCCTCATTTAGGAGATGGCAATGGGGCCAATGGACTGGCGCCCTCTGCCACTACCCCTCCCCATGGAAGGGGCTACATCAAAAGAACGATACAAGATTTGCCCCATCAGATAAACCAACACTTTTCACTCCCACGGAATCCCTGCCTTTAAAAAAAAAAAAAGCTTTGGGGTATCAGAGCCCCCCCCCCCCAATACACTTCGCTTAACTGGTCTAATGGTTTCAGTGGGCAAAGTAAGGAAAGAAGAGCGCTCCAGATAAAAAGGGGGGGGGGGGGAACGACGAACGAAGTAGTGAGCTTCACCCAGTAAGTTTCTGCCTGCCCTGGGTGGAAACTTAGCGGGAGATGGGCTCCACCGGGTGAGATTCTGCCCCGCCTGGTGGAAAGCTTCGTGGGAAGCGGCCAGTCGGCCTGTTGTGGCCGCCCGGGAGCTTCTCCACTCGCTTTCGGGAAAGCCCGGCGGGGGATTTGGACAGCCCGAGGAGTGCCCGCCGGGCGCGCCCACCCCCCTTTGGAGCAGCCCCTGCCCCGAGAAAGCGCTCAGGCTCACCGGAATGGTCGACGAGAGAGCGCGGCCCTCCTTCTCCTGTGGCTGCCGCTGACTCGGGGGGCGCCCCGACGGCTTTCCGGGGAGGGTTGGTCGGTCGGCGGCGGCGGCGGCGGGAGGAGGGGGCGAGCGCGCTCCTACCTCTGCTCGCTGCCCAGGTGAGGCTGGCAGCGCCCGGCGAGCCCGGCGGCGCGGAGAGAGGCTGGCCCGAGCGCTCTGCTCCCACCCCTGGCCCGGCCCACCGCGCCCGGGGTCGGACGGACGCCACCGAGCCCCCTCCCCTCCCCCTCCCCGGCCCCGGGCAGCTGAGAGGGCCCCGCGCCTCCGCCCCTCCCCGCCGATGCCACCTGCCGCGACACTCGACACCCGGAACGCGATGCTGGCTCAGCGGGACGGCCCCCTTTCCTCCTGCTGCGCGTCGCCCTCGCCCCTCTCTGGGCCCGGCGGAGCCCCGCCGCTGCCCTGGCTGCTCTCCTCTGCAAAGGCTCCGGGCAGAGCTGACCCGGAGGGAAGCCCCGCGGGGTGGGAGGCATCTCTCCCGCGGGGTCCACCCTCCCCTTGGGACCTGCAGAGGTTCTGGTCCTTCGGTCCTTGGTGGGAGGGATGGGAGATGGGTAGCCAGTATTGGCAGGCAGGGCGCAAAACGGGAGAAAGGATTCCCACCCTCCCTTCAGCACTGTTTTCCCAAGGAGTCCAGAAAAGTTTGTCTCTAGTGTGCCTCCTGCTTACTGGTCTTTATAATGATTGCAATGTCACACTCGTAGACATCCTCACGCACCCCCACCACCACCCCCGCCCCCAAGTTCCTGGAGCGTGGCTGTCTGAACTAACTTATTTTTATTTTTTATTTATGTATTTTATTTGGTTTGTCAATAACATAGTTATGAATACATATTAGAAAAATAAAAGAAACAATAGGACAGGGACAGTAGGCACGTTGGTGCACTTATGTACGCCCCCTTCAGACCTCTCAGGAATCATCAGGTGTTGTTTTTGTCAAGTTTTTCTTATGAATCCCAAAATTCCCAGTCATCATCTCTCTCCTTGATGCTTCTGGTCCTTTCCCAGAGAACCGGTGTGGTTGTAATAGTGAAGGTGTTAGCTCAGAAACCAGGAGAACTGAGTTCTAGTTTGCCATGAAAGTTGGCTTGGGTGATTTTGAGACGATCACCAGGAGTCTGTAGGTTCTAGTCCTCCCTTTTTATACAGCATTTGTATCCTGTGGAGGAATCGTCATAACACAGAGTCCACATCCTGCCAGTGCAAAGTCCAATTTCCTCCTTTTCTGCCTCATTGGGTCATAAAAGTTCTAATTACTTCTTCCCTGCGATTAACACCAAACTAATTCTCCATTAAATCATTAAACCCAATTGGGTGACTTTTGGCGCCTCTCTCGCTCCCTCCCTCCCTCTTTCCCTCCCTCTCCCCCCCTCTCCCCCCCCCTCCCCCCCCCCCCCCCCCCTTCTCTCACTCCATCCTTCCCTCTCTCTCTTCCCCTTCTCTCTCCCTCTTTCCCTCCCTTCCTCCTTCCCTCTCCCTCCCTCCCTCTCTCTGTCCTCCTCCCTCTCCCTCCTTTCCTCCCTCTCCCACTCCCTCCCTCTCCCCCCTCCCTCCCTCTCTCCCTCCCTCTCTCCCTCTCTTCCCGTTTCTCTCCCCCTCCCTCTCCCTTTCCCTCCCTCCCTCCTTCCCTCTCTCTCCCTCTCTCTCCCTCTCTCTCCCTCCTTTCCTCCCTCTCTCTCTCTCTTCTTCTCCCTCCTTCCCTCCCTCTCTCCCTCCCTCCCTTTCTCTCTTCAACACATTTCACAAGATTGTTTGGTGATGGTGGGGAGGGGTGGGGGGAGGAAGCAGAATGGTGTATGTCCATTGTTTTGAGTTAATTATAAAGTCATAATGTGGGATAAAAAAATCAAATAAACATTACTAAACCTTGGGTCTTCCCATTCAAATCCAGGTTAAATCTCTTTCCAGGTTCAGTTCAGAACAAGGGGTCCTTGGAAGACGTCAGAAACTCCATTCCCCCACCCTCAAACCCCTATCCAAAGCAATCAAGTACCTAGAGATGTCTTTTTCTTCCACAACCCTTCCTTAAAATTCTTCCCCAAAGTCTCGGGGATCACACATAGAGTTCCAGGGGTTGCCGCTCAGAAACGGTTTGGATTTACATCCTTAAACATGTAAAGCCTGTCTGATTACGTACAACATTCTTCAGAGGTGAAGGGCTTTTCTGAGGAGGAACTTACAAATCAGCAAAGACATGTATGGTGTTTAACCTGGGGGTGTTTAATTGCATAATTTCTCATCTAAGTTAAGTTTTTTGGAAGATTTGCTAATAGCTGCCTCGAAGAAACAATTTTGGAATGAAGAAGCTTGGGAGATTTCATCTCCGAGTCTAAATGATTCTGCTTGTCCTTGGGGAGGTTTAGATCTTTATTGAATATTCAAAGATCAGAATTCATTGTCAGGAAAGCAAAAGCTTTTCTTTAAGACATTTTCAGGGATTCTACCCTCTTTTTAAACAATGTTTGCATCTCTCAGAGCCTACAATTTTGCCGGCTCAAAGTCCAATTCCCCCCCCCCCCTTTTGTCTAATTGTGTCATAAAAGTTCTCATAGCTTCTTCCATGCCATTAACATCAAACTAATTCTCCATTAAATTATAAAGCTTTCCATGGTGCCTCTGGCCTTGTGCCTCACCAAAGTGGCTGCCTCACCCTGAGAATCATCTTTGGCCTTTGAATGGCTTGCCAGAAGATACTCTTCAAAATCAGGAGGTGAGACTATCACAAAAAACTAAAGGTGACTTTGATTTAATTTCATTTCTAAGGGTAGTTAATCTTGATGAGATCATTATTAATAGTTGGGCTTTTAATCATTTCCTTATTTGGGCAGAGAGATTGGAGGCAACTCTGAAGCCTCAGATGACTAGCCTCAGCAGGTTCACTTTATTCTCCCTTAACTATATTTTCCAAAAAAAGATGTTAAATAGAGTTTCTATAAATCTGAATTGATGGCTTCCAAACCTTTGCAAGTTTCCTTGCTCTGTTAGCCTCATTTCCCCCTATCTTTTCCTTTCCTTCTTTCCTTCTTTCCTTCCTTTCCCTTTCTTTCTTTTCCCTTCTTCTTTTCCCTTCCTTTCCCTTCCTCCTTTCCCTTCTCTTCTTTTCCTTTCACCTTTCCTTTCCTTTCCTTCCCACTTCACTTGTCTGGATTCCCCATTTGTTGCATAAAAGACAATTCTACATACAACCACAGCTTTTGAGATGCTGCCATGCTCAGTTTCTGACCTGCACCTTATGGTCATATGCCGGGAATGGAGGCAGTGTCTCAGAAGGTGGGAATGGTGTAAGGAGATTGGAAGAAAAACTGCTAGTCCTTGATATATGACCATAATTGAACCTTCAATTTCAGTCATAACTCACGGTGATCATTGAGTCACCACATGACTGCGACTGATTTTGCAATTTCTTTTGCAGTGGTTGTTAAGTGAATGTGGCAATCATAAAATGAATGCTGTGGTTGGTAAGCAAACGCTGTGATCATTCAGTGCACCTATCATTTGCATTTATTGGTGTTTACTGGTGAAAACATCATAAACTGTGATCAGGTAGACGCAAAGGGTCCCACCAGACATCATGATTTTGAATACAGGACACAAATACACGTAGTCCTCGACTTACGATAGTTCGTTTAGTGACTGTTCAAAATTACAATGGCACAGAAAAAAGGGACTTGTGTCCATATTTCACGCTTACAACCATTGGTCATGTGATTTACATTAGGGCGCTTGACAACTGGTTCATATTTATGACGGGGTCATGTGATCCCCTTCTTGCGACCTTCCAACAAGCAAACTCAATGGGGAAGCCGGATTCACTTAACAACCTTGTTACTTACTTAACCACAGGGTTTCACTTAACAACTGGAGCAAAGAGAGGGGCAAAACTACATTTAACAAATGTCTCACTTACTGTAGCAGCGTAAATTTTGGGCTCAGTTGTGATTGTAAATCGATGATTTATCGAGTTTATCAAGGTCCGCCGTAACTTTGAATGGTTGTTAAGCAACCAGTCATAAGTTGAGGTGCACTTGTCCAGTAGGTTGAGGTCCAGTGAAAATCTGTAGGTGGAAGGGAGAGAAACCTGTTGGCCTGGCGCACCAGCACATCAGTGGCATGACACGTGTGGGACGTTTGTGCAAAACTCCTCGCTTGCAGAGAAATTGAGCCATTGAGAAATTGACTTTGCAGCCATTGCCCAGTGAACAAGCCAGTTCTTGCTGCTGAGGCAATGCCATTCATCACTTGTCCCTGGGTGTGACATGAGCACCATCCTTAATTGCAGAGAAGGGAAGGTCTCTGGTTGTGAACTCACAGGTTCCACTGGCCCAACGGAAGGAGCCCTGAAAGGAGGAGCATCAGCTGAAGAACAAAAGTGAAAACAAAGAGGAAGGGCAGTTGGAACCTCTTTCCCAGGATCCTAAAACAGATAAGTATACAGGTAATCCATGACCTCAACTGAGCCCAACAATTTTGTGGCTAAGTGAGATGTTTGTTAAGGGAACTTTGCCCTGTTTCACAACCTTTGGCGTTACAGTTACTATCACTGCAGTCGTTAAGTGAGTAACACGGTTATTAAGTGAATATGGCTTCCCCATCTTGTCAGGTCACAAAAGAGGATCACCTGACATCCTCCCGGACACAACAATCATCATAAGTTTGAGTCAATTGTCAAGTGTCTAAATTTTGATCATGTGACTACGGGGATGCTGCGATGGCCGTAAGTGTAAAAAACGGTCATAAGACAGTTCAGTGCCATTGCAACTTTAAACAGTCGCTAAGTGAACTGTTATTAAGTCAAGGGCTACCTGCAGTGAAGCTTGACACCCTGGAGCTTTATTGCCAGGGAATGACTGGGAATGGTTGCAACATTGTGCTTCAAGTTGGTCCCATGAGGTTTTTGTTAATTCTCTGTAGGCTTCAGGCCCCCACACCCCTTGGCGCTGAAGAAAATGTACTTTTCAGAGATACCATGTTCTATTTATATAGCAAAGTTCTTTCTCCTTACAAAATGGCAGACACAAGGGCACTGCTTGTGGACAGGGCAACCCCTTTCTCATACCAGAGCCTTCCTCTTCAGAGCAGACCCTGCAAAACCCAGAGTAAGTGGCGAGGGTCTCGCTACGTTGCCTTTGCCCTTTCCCATCCGCTACTGTCAGGCCACAGGCAGTGTTTCTTCACACAACAGGTGTCACCTGTTGCCAGCTGTCTGAGGCCCGCACTGGATTTCACTGACATGGCAGATCAGGTTCTGATCAGGGTATTTAAAGTCAGACATGCTTGCTGCCTGTGTCCCCGCTTGGGCCCTGCCCCTTGGCACCACCTATGCCCCACCTTCCCCCGGAGCTGCCCTCCAGCCTGCGTATGTGGTTGTTTCTGTGTGCCCCCTCTGGCAATGCCGACCTGACCGGACAGGAGCTAAAACCTTGTTGGATTTGTATGCTTGTGCCATGTCCTGGGCTGGATGGATGAACAACACCGACCCCTCCTGGCCGTGTGTGAAAAAGTCATCTCTCCTCACAGTGTGGGAAACTGGTGAATTGTGCATGCGTATAATATTTTTGTGTGTTTGTAAGAACACACAGTCATTCATCGGCAGTGGGGGAGAAGAGAAGACAAGGCAAGGGTTCTTTTATCTTTGCAGTATTGCTTTCTGATTTCTTTTTCATCTCATAATCTGTTTTGGACTCAAATGCATACCCATTTCCAGGTAAAAATCATAGGCAAGGGCAGAGGGTATATCCATATTCAGACCTGTTTTTCCTCTTGAGTTTCACATAGTCAGGAGCCAAGTCTTTTTACTGTATTTCAGGTAATCCTCAACTTATGATCATGTTCTTAGCAATTGTTTGAAGTTCTCACGGTCTCCAGGAATACTTACGACCTGGTTCCAAAGTTCCCACAGTTGCCATCTCCCCACTTTTGCAGTGTTTCTGCATTTCAGGTTTTCAACCAACCAAACTGCATGTACAGCCATTTGCAGTGTTCTGCAGTCATGTGACTGTTTTATGATGGTTTTTCAGAAAACCAATATTTACTTTCAGATTTTGGCAAAACAAGCCTGTACTGAAAAATGAGTTCACTTAATAACCTTGGTGTTCAGTCAACAACTGCTGTAAAAAAGGTCATAAAATTAGGTTGGTCAAATCAGTGACCCACTTTGCCATCGTCATGACTTTAGAGTTGTAAGTTGTTGACTACCTGCATGTTAAGAGGAAGATGGTTGGTTGATACACATTGTACATGCGCACTGGCCCACCACTTGTGCGGCCCGGTTCTGAATAGGCCACGGACCAGGGGTTGGGGACTCCTGATCTATGACTTTGGATGAGCTGTGTTGCCTTACATGGTTCCTCCTCACCCCAAGGACTGGGGCTGTGGGCATCCAGACCTTCACATTCAGAGCTTCATGATTCAAAGCAAAAACTCCTGATTTACTGGTGGTGAATTGGTCTCAATCATTTCTTTCACCTGGATCTCCCTC
The DNA here is from genome assembly GCA_015471245.1 of Laticauda colubrina. Classification (NCBI taxonomy): domain Eukaryota; kingdom Metazoa; phylum Chordata; class Lepidosauria; order Squamata; family Elapidae; genus Laticauda; species Laticauda colubrina. Next base: position 7,837,532 of record BLBF01000050.1, on the reverse strand, counting down.
TCTATAATCATGATTCCTAGTCCTGCCATAGGCATGAAAGGTGGCTGGGTAGCTTGTGGGGAAAATAGGAGGAGAAAGTATGTTGGATATGTTTGCTACCTCAGGTTATTTGTTAAAATAATAAATAAATAATGTATGTGGTGAACAGTTCTGGATTTCCTGCCTTGGCTGCAATATCCTTGGTGCAAAGCAATCGTAGCAAGGGCTACTCTAAACCACCCTTTGGTATGACCGCTTCGCTGGGAGCTTCGTTGGACATCCAGAAAGGGGAGGGGCATGAGCTCATAGGTCTTCCCCGGGGTCAGATTTCAGAGATTAATTCCAAGCACAGTCGTGAAACTAATGCTATTGACAAAGATAGCACACTTGTGGTCTGGGACAATGGAAAAGAGGCACGTCCCAGCAATAGTAAACTTCTACCAAAGATACCAAAGACCAGCACACTGAATCTTTACTCACAAAATATTTCACATGAAGGACAGACAGCCTCATCAGATCCACATTAACATACTTTGGGGCAGTGCTTCTCAAACTTGACAGCTTTAGGATGTGCGGGCTTTTAACTCTCAAAATTTCCCAGCTTTCCTAGCTGGTCAAGTCCAAACATTTTAAAGTTGCGAAGATTGAGAAACACTGCCCTTGAGAGTCTGATGTAGCCAGAACACACTTCTTCCAGTTATCCTGTTTCCCACATTTCCCCCTTCTGAGTGATATGATTGCTGCCTGCTACTCTAAAATACTTGATTCATTTGTTTCAGATAATCATTTTATTGCAAAGGGGAAAAAAAGAAGAATACAGAGTTTGCTACAAACAGTATTATCTAAGGCCAAAAATAATAACCTAGGATTAAAGTTAGTCCTCTTTCAAAGACATTTCCAGATTGAACCTTGAAGTCAACACCTGTCAGCAGATGGTATGGCTGGAACAGAAGCCAATGAATTTATTCTTTCTGACCTTGGATACCAGGGCAACCGCTGATCTTCCCAGACCATTCTGCATGCAAAGAAGCAAGAGCTATTTCCGGTGATTCTGCATTTCCCAGAATCAGATAGAGGGTTTCCATACAGCCTGACCCACCAGAGTCTGTTATGAAAAGTGCCTCTCGAGGTCAAAGCACCATTTTGAATATTGGCATCTGCACCTCTTTTCATTGGCTGGGATCCAGCCCATACACTGCTCTCTGATTGGCTGGGAGAGATTCACGCTCCAGCTCCCAAAGAAAACGGCGCAAGCGCACCAGTTGGCGATGAAGAGTATCATCTGACACAGGCTCTGACAGACACAAGCGGAAGCCATCACATGGAAGAATGAGGGGAGGATGGTCGGTGAAACTCTCAAATATATCACCTGGGGGGAATAAAGATTATGAAAACAGCGAAGTTGATGGTTATTTATTTATTTAGCATATGGTGATGTTACATTAGCCAGGAGACTATAATGTTAGTGCAGAATAGTAGTTTGGCTGCCTAAGACTGCTAGCCCTGTTTGGTTTTACACATAAGACTAGGAGATAAGAAAGGAAGAGAAAAACCAAACACCAACGTTATAGATTTTGTCATGATCTGCTATACCAAAACCAACTGAAGAACTATGAATGAATTGGAGTTGACTAAATATATCGAGAGGGCTGATTTCTCACTAGAGACAATGTCCCCACCCACACATACAAATTTTTCATGCATCTATCCTAGGTTGATTTTTAATATCCACATTCCAGTTTATGTGTTTTGAGGATGAAAGAATGAAAGAAAAAGGAGGAATGCAAACTAGAATTGAATAAAAAGAGACATATCAATGCAGAAGAAAAGCTTCATTTAATGAATTGCTACCTGGCATACATATCCTGGGTCAGCATGAATCGAAGCCAGTGTAACATGTGTTAGCCCCAATGCCAGTTCCTGTCCTGTTCCTAGCCACTAATGAATGGTCCTGTGCTCATTAGAGAGTGTGCTTCTCACACTTTTTTTGCCCTTCATCTTTGCTGGGCTTCTTTCAACCAGTAGACAAAACATCTATCATCAGAGAATAGCATGGGCCTGGCTTTAGACTTCAGCCTGAGGTTCCCCACCTTGGTTGGTTTGCCTCTTTCCTAACACAAGAAAATTAAACTCTTGGTATTTTTTATTGTTTTTATATTTTAATTGTTTTTATATATATATAAAATCATTTTTTTAATATTAATGAGTAATGCCATACCCTAGAGGTTAAAATGCTTGCCTCCCACTTGGAAGGTTGAGAGTTCAATTCTATGCAGCGACAGATGTTTCTTATCAGGATGTAAAGAGAAAATATCTGTTGCAAACTCTGCTTAGGCATCAGGAAGGGCATCCGGCCAGTAAATGCTCAGCTCCATTCAGTTGCCCCGAATCAAGGGATTATAGGTTCATAAAAATGTTTTTATATTTATATCTTTACTGCATTGTAAGCCATCTGAAGTGCTTTGGACAGTGAGATGGGAGTCATATACATTTAATAATATAGATATGGGGCAGAAATATTCCTGGAGTAAAGGGAGGAAGCCCAGGCCTTATTAGTATAACTAGCTATTTTTTACACAGAAGACCAGAAATTACCACATTGCTGAGCGAACAGGTTTCCTCCTTCAGCCACAAGGGCTGGGAAATGCTTGAAACAGACAAATATTTGAAAGCTGGGCAATAGTCAGCTCAGGCTCCCTCCATGTTTTCCAGTTACAGCAGGAAAATAATGGGGGTGCCACATCTGCACAAAAAGATACATTTCAGGGTATTGTTCTAGATGAATAATGAAAAATAGGCTGCCTTTTTCTCAAGATAAAATACTCCATTCTGCTCTTCTCTCCCTTGGTGGAAGCTTGAAGAAAAAATGATGATGTCAAAAAAAGGGAAAGAGGGATGTGGCAGGACTGAAAGGAACTGACAAAATCAAGCACTAATGAAGAAGGCAAAAGCTGGGAAAGGAATGAGTGGGTGATCAGAAGAGGAAAGTGTGCCCCCACCTCATAGCACTCCCAAAACACACTTTTGATTCTATTTAAAATCAGCCATATCTAAGAGAATGGATGATAGATTTTATAGACTTTGAGGCTGTGGGGAAATAGCATGGGCTTAAGGAAGAAAATATCATTTTTATACTGGCAACCTAATGGTGATTTCACTGCTTCACTCATGGGCTGGGGGTAAGAATAAGGAAATGCCATGAGGAAAATTGATCATCGAGGTATGGCTGTGTCCTGGTTAAGGGCATATGGTGATAAAGGTCAGAGAAATCCCTACAAAGTTTTTAAAAACTGGCAAACTGGCAACTTAAAGATAACTTAAAAACTCACGTACTGTGTGCAATCTCATCTTGTTCCTTGTCAGGTGGGTTCCAGCATTCAGGAGATGCACGGCCTGGTCCCAGTTGGTAATTTCTGAGCACATGCTGGAGCTGGGCTGGTGTTAGTGCTGGATAATCATTTCTTAGGCGGGACCAGGATGCCTGGATATCAATAGAATACAACATATTTTTTAAAAATTGCAGTGACCCTTAAGATGGTCCTCCAAATCTGACTCATTCTCAGTTGAATATTATTTGTATCTAACTCCCCTAATGTAGCTTCATTGTTTTGAGGGAAGAAGGCATAATTATCCCCCTCCTCTCATAAAAAAAATATAGCTGGTCAATAGGTTGATGTTATTGATTCATGGATTGGATTGGATTTGAATAAAAACAGCTAGAGAGGGGGAAAGTACATTTCCTTTATCACTGGATACTACTAAATGTTGCAGGAGTACTATTTTTTAAAACGGATTTTGATCAAAAAAATTTAACCAAATGAAGTTACTAGTTACATGTCATTAAAAACAAAGTGACCAATTTACTTGGTCTCCTAGTGTAAGCCATACCCATGGAGGGATAGTGTTATGAAAGAACGGATTCAGAAAAATAAGTGAGAAGGAGAGAACAAACCCACACACATCTCATTTCTGAAATTATTACCGTGACATTTTGCTGGATTGTCTTCAATATATAGAAATACATATGGAAATTCTCAGAATGGACTTGGGTAGAAAAAAACACAGCTATGTTGATTAAGTCCTTTGCTGCTGTATTTGCATATAAAGTGGTGGGGAAAACTTTTGTAATATTCCCTGGTGTATTTTCTTTAAAGACATCAGATGTTACATAAAAGACTACCAGGATCTGATGGTAAGTAGTCCCTTTACAGATAGTTCTCGACTTATAATCACAATTTTGGCTGGAACTTTTGTTCCATCCTGCTAAGCAGGATGACTGTTAAGTGAATCAGGACCTATTTTATGACCCCCTTTGCTGCAGTTGTTCAGCAAATCATATGGTTATTAAGCTTATCTGGCTTCACACATTGACTTTGCTTGTCAGAAGCAGGCTTGGAAAGACAAATGGTCATCACATGACCCTGGGGCACTTCAACTATCATAAATAAATGCCTGTTGCCAATCACCCAACTATTAATCATGTTGGGGGAATGCTGTGATGGTTGTTAAGTGCGAGGATCACTGAAAAAAGTGAATAGTCTCTAAACCAGGGGTTAGCAACGTGTGGCTCCCTGTTATATGATTCCCGCCACCGGCTGGCCCTGCCCCTCTCCCTCTCCTCCCACACACTCCTTCCTGTCCTGAGAAGGGTGATGGCAGCGGATGAAGAGTCGTTCTGTATTCCAGGGCGGGAACAAAGCGCCCTTTTACTTGTCTCTTTTTCTAGCCCTTGTTGGTGTTGAGCGCACCTCAGCCACTGGGGGTGACGTGTGACTTTCTGCCCTGAGACACTGGCTGGGCTGGGTGAAGCCAATGCTCCACATGGTAAGGGCTCTAGGTGGAAGAGGGGAGGCAGTCTCTCCCACCGTGAAGCACGCTAAGCTTAAGTGTGCTGCGTGAGGCACTACAACAGCAGTGAGCAGCATGGAGGCGTCAAGAGCAGCAGCGTCAGTGTCTCGGGGCAGAGAGAAAGTCTCCCCATATTCCTCTCACCACCCTCATAGTTCACTTAAACTTAGTGAGAGGTGCACACAGCACCAACAAGGGCCGGAAGAAGAGGCAAGCAGAGGGACACTTCGCTCCTGCCCTGGAATATGGAACTATTCCCATCCAGGAGTGAGTGGGAGGGGAGGACACGGGGTAGGGCCAGCCAGTGGTGGGATCATCTGACAAAGATGATACTGGGAAACCACAAAACCTGGGCTGGCATGGCAGGGGGGGGGGGGGAAATCATGTGACTGGGTGGGAATGAGTGACATCAAGTTGGTTTTGTGGCTCCCAGTGTTTTCTTTTCTGTGGGAAATGGGCCCAAATGGCTCTTTGAATGCTTAAGGTTGCAGACCCCTGCCCTAAATGAATGCCCATAAGCCGGGAACCACATGTAGCAATCTGGCCCCACATCAGAGCTGACCCTAAAACGTGGGCAAAGGCCTGGAGCTGAGCTGCTACCCCCAAAGCCATTTGAGGAAAGGAGGAGGATGTGAATCAGCTCCTTCACCTGAAGCAAGTTGTTTTTGGGCACGCACAACAGGTTGGCTGTGTTGCTGAGCTTCTGGAAGAATTCTGTGGCGATGTCCCCAAGGCCAATTCCTTGCAGCCAGTCTAGGATGAGATCCAGGATGGTTTGGATCTGCACTGCCTTGGCCCACTGGAAGAGAGACTGGGAGCCACCTGGAAATGGGAGGAAGGCGGGAGGAAAGGAGGAAGAGTTGGTAAACTCGGCTGACATCCCTGGACCCAAGCTTTCCTGCCAAGTAACTGATCCCCAGCATAACCCACCCCCATCATGTCTGGAGGAGGGAACCGCCCCTGGCAGCCAGGCTTGTTTCCTGCTGCATCCGAGGGCAGCCCTGAACTTTGGGACAGGCAGGAAATAGCTGGCTTCCACCAGAGACCAGAAGAAAAAATAGGAGGAAACAGCAGCTGCGGGGGGGGGGGGGGGGGGTTGAAGCTGGGTAGCAGGGAAAGGCAGAATGGGATTATTTCTTTTCATTGCTCAGGAGCAAAAAACAGAACTTGGAGAATTCAGATTTCTCACAGAAAGGGATTCTTGTTTCATTTGATCTCAAAACAAGCAAAAATCCTCAGCTGGCTAAAATATTCATTCAAAATTCAAAGTTTTCTTTTCCTTCCTTCCTTCTTTCTTTCCTTCCTTCCTTCCTCTTTCTCTCTTCCCCTCCCTCCTTCCCTTCCTTTTTCTTTCTCCCTTCTTCCACTCCTCTCCTCTCTTCCATATTAGCAAGTTTTAAAAAAGCACTTTAAAACAGTTCTAAATTCCTGAAGTCCTTTGACATGCTGTATTTCACAGTTCAGTTGAAGGTCTGGCAGTTGCAGAACATGGTAAGACTGACTAATGTCAATTTGAAGCCTGGCACACACAACCAATCTAGTTAGTTTATAATGCTATGGGAATGCAACTACAAGGAAAATATCCTTAGTTTTAGAGCAGATCATGGCCCATGTGCTTCATAGAACCTTCAAGCTCCTAATTCTTACATTTTCTAGCTTCTTACACTCTACTTGATTCTTTTCCTTCCAACACTCAAAAACCAGGGAAATCCTTTCTATAAATTCCCTGCTGTTCTTCCAAATCATTGTCCTTACAAAAAAACAAAACAAAACACCACCTTCTTGTTTCTGGTCATTCTTTTCTTCCTCTTGCTGCACCATTTTCAACCATCCAAAAATTTCCTGATAATTCAAGTGGCAGTCCTTGTAGTTGTGCTTTTAAAGTTGTAGCAACGTTTCGGCAGAATCTCATCTGCCATCATCAGGCTTCTGTATTGAGCTCGTCTGTGAGTCAGAACCTTACACTTGTTTCAGTTTTAAATTTGAGGCTGGCCTCTTGCTGTGCCAGAATGGTTTTTTCTTCATCCTGATTGGTTGGGAGTCTTGGTCTGTGTTTATTGGTCTGTGTTCTGCTTGATTGGTGTTTCTAATTTCTTCTGTCTGTTTTGTGGCTTTTTTTGTGTCTTGATTGGCTGGCAACATTGTGTTCCTATATTGGAGGCTTATAGTGCAGCTTGGCTTCGAGTAAATGGATGGCTATCATTTGTTAGGAAGCTAGGTTTCATCTGGGTGCCTGGTTGGGGTGTGTTTGAGCCAGAGGTATCAATCTCTATGGCTTCTCTGATAATTCTGTGGCTGGGGTTATCTATAGTGGCTAGGGTTTTGGTGCCATGAACAGCATACATGTAAGTACCCGCGAAAACTTAAGAAAAATATATATATAGATGAACAGAATACAGAAGCCTGATGATGGCAGATGAGATTCTGCCAAAACGTTGCTCCAACTTTAAAAGCACAACTACAATGACGTGGGATAATACCCAAACGAAACTGAACAGCATACATGTAAGTACCCACGAAAACTTAAGAAAACATATCTATCTTTATCTATTATCTATTCTATATATCTATATCTATATCTATCTAGCTAATCTTAAACTGTTTGCAAGCATAAAAGATGCAATCTGTTTTAGTGTTCAAAAATTGCCTTTTTACAAGAAGCCTTAGGATATTTTTGGTTCCTATATTCAATATCAAAAGTTTTTGTATGAATAAACCAATCTTCTTCCTCTATCTTTCTCTCTCCCATCCAGAAAGTTAAACTATAATTAGCCTGAGTAAGAGTTAAAAAACCAGTTTTTTTTAGGAGGGAAATGCAGCTAAGTGCACCTGTTTGTCTTCAGATCTGAAATACCATGTAGCCCTATGTTATGGATGTGAACCTATCTAGTTTTCTTCCACAAAATACTGAAGTCTTTTTTTCCTGCAATCACCCATCTCCTATTTTTTCAAATTTGTATCAACCCCCAAATGTCTGCATACTGTTCCTGACCCACCTCTTTCCATGATGGTGTTGAACAGTGAAGCATTGGAGAAGAAGAAGAGGTATCCAAAGGTCTGTGAAACAAGGACAGGGTGCAAGTCACAGTCACGGGTGAGTTCAAGAGTTGCCTGGTAGATGGACAGGGTCTTTCGGATTTCCTCTGGCATGCTGTTCAGCTCAGGCACATGCGACAGGTCGGTGATGGCTGTGAAGGGGTTACTGTCTAGCAAGACAGGAAGGGCCGAGTATAGAGTCTGCCAAATGAGGAAAGAATTAGACATCAAGACTACTGGAAAAAAGGAAGGGTCAGAAGGTCAGACTTGTTCCTTGGGGAGTGCTTGCTCACCTTAGTGAGGTAGTACACAGATTGCTGGAATGTGGACATGATGATTTCATCTAAGACAGCCATGGCTTCATCACAGGTCTCCAAGTCACTGGAGAGTAATGCATTGTGTGAAACTCCTGCAGTGGGTTTGAGAACATTATATAATATTTCAGATAGGTAGTAGTTCTACTGAGAGTTGTTCTGCAGTGGAAACTAGGAATGTAAGGAACATTTTCAAATTGCTCTACAAGGTACAATATTCAATGGCTATCAAGCCATATCAGTTTGGTAGAATGTCCTTAGAATTCTGGGCTACTTATGCAGAAGCTATGATTCCCTTTGTTGAGCTAACCTTGTCTTTTCTAGAGGAAGTGGCAGTACACTCAGCCCCCATTCTCAGCAATTATCATGAGTCAATATAACATGAGTCTTGGAGAAATCAGGAAGTCCTATTTCCTTGACCCTTCTGTTCTGGGATGAATCTTTGAAAAATAGTTGGTCTGTCCTGTCCTTTAATACTCCCTTGATTACTAGAAAAAAATAAGATTCTTGGCTCACCTTCCAAATCCAGATCTTTCTCAATGTCTAGGACTCTTTTTTGCACTAAGTTGAGTAGCTCCATCGAATTAGCCATCCAAAGCATGAGGGGGCGCAGGTCAGCTGCCACTTCCTCAATGCTGAGGTTTCCTACTTCTCCTTTATCTTGCTGGCTGCAAGGAACACCAGAGTGACAGAGATTAGCATCAAGGGATGGGGAGAGGTTGAATAAGTTCTCACCTGCTAACAAGAGGCAGCTGACTTTTGGCTGAGATATTAAAACAACAACTGGACTGGATATTTTGCATTCAAGCCATTCTACACATTTTCAGAGTTCATGCTAAGTTCAGCCTTTCTTGATGATCGTGAACTTTGCTTCCAGAGGACAGAAGTGTGTGATTTCCACTTGTGCATTTGCAATTTGCCTTTCCGTCTTCATATTGCTACCACACAATACTTTTCATTGTATTCTTTGAGAAGTTCTGAATATTTTGTATAGCTTGACAACACATATTCAGCACAGCCAACCTGCAATTGTTCTTTTGAAATTGTTTGTCACTAGAATGACCTTAGGTATGCTATAATTTTATAGTTTTGTTCAGTAATACTGTGTATCAAAAAGGCGCCATTCTTCTCTAATTCTTGTAATTTCCCTCCTCCAGTGCTGGAACAGATAGATATGTAGTTTTGTTTTCTTTAGGGGGGAAAAATCACACATAACTACTGATCTCTACAAAGCCTGCTGTCTCTTGGTATTTGTTATGTATGACCTGAAAATGTTGTTGATTTGAAAATGGACTACGGTTTAAAGTGAAGATTGTGTGAAAGTTATCTAAACTAAATGAGAAGAACTAATCTTTACAGGCAGGGAAGGAGCTGAACAGCAAAGGAATGGGAGGAACTAAACCCGGGGTATCTTAACTCTAGCAACTTTAAGATATGTAAACCCAACTTCCAGAATTCCTCAGGCAGCAGTTGAGTCTATAGGTCTAAAAATTATTCAGGTGGACACCCCTAAATTATCCACAAATGGGAAACATGATTCCATATAAAGATGTCCTCCTGATCTAAAAAACAATGAGTTGTTTATCTCAACATTCTACATTTACTGTCAACCCAAGGTGTGTGTGTGTGTGTGTGTGTGTTTAAACAAAGCATTTACTAATGTCCTTCTTAAAAGTCAATTCTCATAATCTCCAATCAATATGCAAAAATGTCAATGCTGGTTGGAACTGGTAAGAGTAACCTCCATCTATTTAGATGTCTGAAGAAGGCAAAGGATAAACTGCATCACAGCATCCCAGAAGGCTGAACAAGCAAACTGAACTTGGCCACTTCAACAGAGCTAGAAAAATCTCTAGATCCATGTTCCTCAACCTTTGTAACTTTAAGATGTGTGGAGTTTAATCCCAGAATTCCTCAGCCAGTCATACAGTTCAAGTCCACACATCTTAAAGTTACCAAGGTTGAGTAACATTGACTCAAGAAGATGAACCATTCACTAAATCAACATGTCATTCTGTATCTTTCACAAGGCTAGGAATTCTGGGAGATATTATCTCAATAAATCTGGAGAGATTGCTAACATTGGTGAACTGAAAGTGGTTATTATGCATTTGGGTCATAGAAATATGTTCAGGCACAAACTTGTGGAGTTGTTTAAGGTCATTATTTTGAAATGAGAACATGTTTCAATAGCTTGAAGTTATGCCTAAGCTATTTGGGCCAACACAGACTAAGAGTAAGATATTCCTAATATTCCACAAATAGACCTTGACTGGACTAGCAGATGGACCTTACTCTCCAGGAATGATAGAGCAGCATTTTTCACGGCTCTCAAGGGATATGAACAAATTTAAGCTGCCAGGAATGCAAAGCTCCACTCCCTGATAAAAGGAAATGACTAGAGGCTTCTATATTGCATCTCTCAAATCACTCAACATCTGTAACTCAAAACAAGCTGCAGTATGGACTAAGCCTAATATTATGACTTGCCTTGGGAAAAAGTCTTTTAGATATAATTAATTTACTTACTTTTCTGGTTGTCTATCTCTAATTTCTTTGATCTTGCCCTAGAAAGAAGAGTAAGAGAATGAAATTATTTAGGGAGGGTTACATTCTTGGTCGCAAATCTTTCCCATACCTGATAGCCAGAAAGATTTCTCCAGTTAGTTACTGGAGGATAAATGGAGAAAAAGTATTTATTACATTTACTTCATTTAAAGATATCTGATATGGAGGTCAGTTATGAAGGTTTTTCCCCATAGGTTCTACACCTATATAATTCTGCTCAGCTATTGATGTATATATTTTATTTTACATTCATATGATTTTGTTTCTCTTCTGAGTATTTTTAGAAATTTTAGAAAGCAAGAAAGGAAGAACATAAATAATGTTTTACTTTTTATGTAGAGCCAAGAAAAGTAGCATCTTGCAATTATTCCTGAAAAACCAATTATCTTACAGTACTCCTTTCTTGTATTTCTTTTTTTTTTTTAAAGGAAACTCCTCATGCTGTCTTCCATTCCATGACAGAATGTCATAGCCATATAACAATAGATATAACATGACACAGATTATGCAGATTTGAATTAATGACATTCAGAATGGAAAATAGAAAGCGGGGTTGTACTTCTGAGACAGGATAATATTGCAGCTCAAAGCTGAAATGAGAGGTCCTTGGTGCTCTCTGAGCTTGGCTGTTTTCTTGCAGATGTTTCGTTACCAAATTAGGTAACATTATTAGTGCTAGCAGAGAATGGGATTTGTTCTGAAAGATAGTCCTTAAATTATGACCATAATGATGATTTTTGTACTATTTTTTGCCACAGTTTTTAAGTGAATCACCAGCCATTAGGCAAACCCGCAGTCATTAAGCAAATACTGCAGTTGTTAAGCAGACCAATGGGTAAGCATGAGTACAGAAACTGTAAATGACAATTTTTGGCAAAACCATTGTAATAGGTGGTCATATGCTTGTGGGACACTGCAAATGGTCATAAATACACCTATGTTTTTGGTCCCAAAGATCGTGTGATGGCAGAGGTGACCAAACTCTTGTAACTTTGAATCGAGGTTGTAATTCCTATTTTTCTGGTTGGTTATAACTTCCAACAATCACTAAGTAACTGGTTATAAGTGGAAAACCAGCTGTAATTAAATAAATCTAAAGGAAAGATTTCTGAAATAAAGGATTATTCTTTTTAATCAAGGACATCATAGGACCCAAGCAAAGAAATAGAAAATCCTTTACCCAAACAGCTTCCTTCACCAATTGAGCGATCCTGGCTATCAATCTGGGTAGATGGCCTGGCTCCAGCTCCCGAGCAGCGTGCTCTAGGCAGAGCCCAAAGAGGAAAGCAGGTCCCAGCCTGCAAGTGGATGTTTCCTGCAGCCTCACAATTTCAGCCAAAAGGGCCTCCTGCTCTTGGGGGCGGTAGCGGAGCTGAGGTTCTCGGCTCTTGAGATAGGCCCGGAATGCCTCCTGCCGCTCCTGCAGGGACCGACCACATGCCTGGCAAGCCAAGGCCCCCACCAGCCCTGGAGACACCCAGGTTTTGGGTAGCCAAGCTGGAGGAGCAGTGGCAGCTCTTGGATCTTTGTACATGAAGAGGAAGTACTGCCCCATGCCCAGCAAGTCTCCAGGAGCCAACTCCACCTGGCGATGGAGCGGGGCACCATTGTGGGTGATAGACGCTCCCCGGAAAGGCCGCACCATGGCTGAACTCCGGGGCTGGCTGGGATCAGCAGGGGGCACTGAGGATACCACACAGCAGTGCCGCGGCAAGATGTCAGGGGCATTTAGGAAGGTGTCCACAAAACTTGATTGGTCTGGAGCTGGGCGACGCTCGGGGCGTCCAAAGATGTGGCGGCGACGTGTCATCACGTGGATCACAAACTCCTGCAGAATGGGAGAAATGGAGCAGAGTAATGTGAGAAACCGAGAAGAGTGCAGTTTAGGTGAGAAAAGGCCACCCAATTTAGATGTGAAAAGAAATTTTTTTCCATTTAATTAATTCCCTGCAGGCCCAAGTGGAAATGTTCAGTTTTCAAGATTACATTTGCCTCCCTACTAGCATGAAATATCCCTTTCTGAAATCTGTGTGGTTTTTATTTGAGTTTGCCAGCTTGTGGCCAAAAGAAGACTCAAGATTTGTTGCTTGTGATAATGAGTGTGCAAATGCCCAGAGATTGGGGCACTGAAGTTGAGCACTAGCAACTATACACTACTGGTTGAGTTTGCATAGTCTCTAGGCTAAGCAGTTCTGTGCTAAGTAGTGGTTTGTGGTTCAGCATGTTGTCTTAGGTGTTTTCTTTTAATCCCAAGATTTTTACACTGCTGAGGTAGGAAATCCCATAGGTTTTCTTTCTATGGGAAGATACAGAGTTTTTTTAAAAGTCATTTGACACTTGACTGTTTTAATCTGCTTGATAAGAAGACTGGGGGAGGGGATGTGGAAGACTTCCCTATTATTCAGCTAGGGTTTGTTCTCCAATCTACTTAAACAGTATTGCTCCCTGAATCTAGCCTACACAATATCTATACATGGCAGCTTGAAATGATTATATTCTGAACTTTCCAGTTTCAAGGGAAGGGATAACTAGACTAGATGGAAGCTTGGCCAAATTGCTGTACTTGAGTGTTTGTGAGTGTATCTGTGAGTATGAATTTTCTTTCTCTGTGGCATTGGACCAGGTGCTTCTCAGTCCCTTTAATGCTACTATGTGTAAATGTGCGTGTTAAGAAAGACATCAGTGCAGTGAATAGGCAGAAATTAGTAGTCCTTCTTTGCCCTAGCTGGCATTCCCTGGATGGATTTGATTTAAAATCTCATAATCCCAATCAGTGTGTCTGAAAAGGATAAGGGCTGAAGTTCAGCATTTCAAGAGGATTCTATTTGATGAAATTGTCCTAGCCTTTCCTCTCTTGGGAATGCTATGAAAAACTGAACAAAGTAAATTTACCTGCTTTTCCCAAAGTTGCTTTTTTAAGAGGCAACTGGACTTTCTGGTTTTTCTTTGAAAATGTTTTATTTCTCATCCAAGAAGCTTCTTCAGCTCTGGCTGGATGGTGGGGCTGAATTCTTCAGTCAAGGCTGAAGAAGCTTCTTAGATGAGAAGCTAAACTCCTTCAAAAAAATAAAAAACCCAGAAAGTCCAGTTGCCTCTTGAAAAAGCGCTTTGGGACAACCATGACCTGGATGACAGAGAATCTCCGCAGACATTTACCTGCTTTTCATTGTAGCCCAGTAACTGCAGGAAATAGGGGTGTTCAGTTGGGGGCTGTATGAGGCATTGAGTAAGCTGCTCAAGGCTGGCCACATCCATGGCCTCCTCTTCAGAAGCTGGAGGAGCCAGGTTGCCCTCTGCCTCTTCGGCTGCTTTGAACCGTGATTCCTCCGCTGGACCCCCTTCCACCGGTTCACCAACTGCCATGCTAAGCACTCCTTTGCGGTCCTTGCGCCGCTTAGTGCTGAGATTCATCTCACTGATGCTGCGCCTGAGCGAGAGGTTGTCTGCTCTCTCTTTGGGGCCCACATGGCCCCCCGAGGCGGCCCGGGAGCGTCGGGATTGTTGCCGGCGTGACTGAGAGTTAATACCTATCACAAACAGAGAGAGAAAGAACTAAAACCAGGAGAAGAGGTGCAGGAGTTTCATAGATCACCTATGACAATAAAAATTAGTCATACAAAATTCAGAAAAGCTGCTTTTGTACAGATTTAATTAGTTTGTATTTTGTACTTTCTACTTAGTACTTTGTATTTTTTGGAGTACCTAGAAATATGTTGGTATGGCTAAAACCAAGCAAGAAAAAGAATAAAAGGAATATGTCATGTGATAGGCACCTGTTCCCTTTGCGCCAGTATGCAGGTAGTTCTTGACTTAACAGCCATTTGTTTAATGACTGCCAAAGTTACAGCTGCACTGAAAAAAGTAACTTACGACTGGTTCTCACACTTAAAACTGTTGCAGTATCCTTATGGTCACATCATAATATGGACACTTGGCAACTGGAATGTATTTATAATGGTCGCAATGTTCTGGGGTCACATGATCACCATTTGTGACCTTCCCAGCCAGCTCCGGAAAAACAAAGTAAATTGGGAAGCTGGATTTGCTTCATAACCATACGATTCACTTAATTGCATTGGCATAAAAGGTTGTAAAACAGATATTGATTCCAGCTGTTGTCATAAGTTGCATGCTGAATTGGAAAACCTATTTTCCATTCAAAGAGTTTCCATATTGCTATCCTCCCACTATTCGTTTTTGTAGATCAGTGTTTCTTAAACTTGGCAACTTTAAGATGTATGGACTTTAAGTTTAACTCCCAAGAATTCCCCAGCCAGCAAACTAATTGAGGAATTCTGGGAGTTGAAGTCCATCCATCTTAAAATTGAAAAACACAGGTGTAGATAAATGAAGCAATGGAAGGGAGATTTGCTCCATTTGCCAGTGAGGAATGAGGGGAAAGAGAGAATGCATTAACCTTAGACTCTATTTTGGACAGAGGGCTATAATTTAGGTTTATTGGCTGTGGCTATAAAAGTAATCTTCAACTTATAACAGTTCATTTAGTTACAATGGCATTGAAAAAAAGTGACATGACCTGTGTTCACATTTATGACTATTGCAGCATCCTGATGGTCACTTGATGAAAAATCTAGCTGCTTGGCATCTGGCATGTATTTATTTATTTGTTTAGAAGGTTATTTGCCACCAATCTCATATCCAACATGTCTCGGCGACTTACAGCATTTATGATAGTTGCACTGTTTTGGGGTCATGTGATCACCATTTACGACCTTCCCAGCCAACTTCCAATAGGCAAAATAAATAGGGGATGTCAGAATTACTTAACAACCACATGATTCACTTAACAACAGTAGTGATTTGCTTAACTGTGGCAAAAATGTTGTAAAATAGGGCATATCTCGCCAAACAACTGCCTTGCTTAATATGAGAAATTTTGGGTTCAGTTGTGGTATAAGTTGAAGACTATCTGTTCGTGGAATTCAAAGCAGTTGCTAATTAGCTGCTTATAGGGGTGGATTTCCAAGCAAATATCAAATCTTTTGTGAAAACCTTCTAAACTCAAGTGTCACACTACATCCCATGCCCACAAATTTCACAAATTAGTCATGCGCCATGCAGAGAAAGGCTTTTTCTTCAATTAGCTGTAAAAATGTAGGATTAATTTTAATTTATCTCTCTGACTTTATATATTCCATTTCGGTTTTAAATTTTGGTTGCTGCCAGGGTGGAAGGTGGGATATAAATCAAGCATATAAATAAATTGCACACAAAGCCCAGAAATGTGAATTCGTTCAAAAAACAAAAGTCTGAAAAATGGGTACAGCTCATGAATCTGTGGAGTAGAAAAACCTGACCAGCATCGAAGAAGAACACTTACCACCTCCATCTTCATCCTCTCCCTCGACCATCCTTTCTACATCACATCGGCGGCGAATCTCAAAACGTCGAGTGAAACCAGTTTTGGGCTTCCACACATCTTGCAGCACCAGTGGCCGTTCACCATCACCAACTGCCCGGAGATACTGGGCCTGCCAAGAGCTATCCATGCCATGAACCCGGCCCACAACATCACACAACACATAAGCCTCTTCAGCATTAGGTTGTGTCACCCCATAGCGCTCCAGGGCTTCCCGAACCAGCTGGCGGGCAGTGGAGCGTGCGGTTGCCAGCACACTCTTATAGTTGGCACCCATGGAGATGTCACCTCCGTAAATTTTCAGGACTCCCGGCACTTCTCCCTGAGACGGGGGCTTGACTCGTTCTTCAGGCAGGGGGTCAATGAGATCAGCTAGTTTCTTCTCACTGGCCCAGCGGCCTCCAGCCCCACCAGTGGGCCCTCCCACCCCACTTCGCTGGAAGAAAGTTGAAAGCCTCTTGTGCCGCACAGCCTTATTCTTGGCTGGGCGCATCTCCACAGGTTCACTGCCACGACTGGCAGTGTCTGAGGACGTAGACCTGAGGGGAGAACAGATAGGTTTGGAATGGGTAGATCCCAAGCAATTCAGCTGGATTGAGATTCAAAGGGGAAAGATCAATCAATAAATTTTGAAGTTATTAGTGACTTTTTATTTTGGTCTATGAAGAGAAGTGGAAGCTCATGTAGATTTATTTTGTTTTATTTATAAATTTATATGACACTCTCTCTCTGTGAAACAACTCTGGGACGAGCACTTTTACAAAGCTAAAAGGAAAAAAGTATATTGCCACTTATCCAAATAGGCTAATACAGAGAACTGAGCCAAAGCATGTCTCCAACTCAATACATAATATTCACCAGGTGTTACATTTTTAAACCTTTGGATTCCAGAATCAGGACAGAAAGTGTTGTTATTGCACCAAATTGTTTCAGGTTGTCATCATTTAGAGCAGCACTTCTCAACCTGGACAACTGTTAAGATGTGGAAACTTCAACTCCAAGAATGACAAACACTGATCTCTGGGAAATTTCTCCATAAAGCCAAATCTGAATGATGGCAGTTCTGATGACTGATAAGCAGGAAAGAGATGTCATCAACAAACAGCTGAAACAGCCCTATTGATATAGCTGTTAACCAATAATTTAGTTAAACTATTTTATCCATCTTGGAAAAATTGTGAGAAATTTAGGCTAATTACAAACAAGATGCCCAAAACAGGCAAGCCTGGATAGGAGGAAGGGCGGGATATAATTGAAAGGAGATGTAGAGATGAGAAGGTTCCTCACAATAAGTGTTTTTATTTGCCTTGTACTACTTTGCCAAATCATGGGGAAATATAATTTCTACTCATTTTTTCAGTTGTCATCCTATATCCCTAAATAAGAGTCTTGCTTTGATCCTTGAGACTTGCTTTGTCTATTCAATGTTGTATGATTTTCTGGATAAATTAACTGTTTTGAACGTGCATTTGTTGTAGTACTTGATGATTCTGTTCAAAATCAGTGACTTAGTATCCATAATGCTTCTCTAATTCTTCTGAACTGAAGGAAGGAAGAAATGCAGATAAGAGTGAGGTGAAGACCAGTAAAATACAGAATATTACCTGACATACTGAAAGCATGGAACTCATAGTAATTATTGCCAGATGATGCTAGGGAACATAATTATACAAAGAAATCTGATAAAATGGACTTACTGTGATGTATATATGTATGTTATTGGACAAGGTTTTTTTTCCCCTGTTTTATAAATCCCAACAACTGGGTTCTCAGAGCTAATCCTGGGCAGTAATAGAGGTAGTCCTCAACTTATAACCATTTGTTTAGTGACCACTCAAAATTATGGCACTAAAAAGTGACTTATGACTGTTGCAGAATCCCTGTGATCACACAATCAAACTTTAGGTGCTTGGCAACTGTCATGTATTTATGACAATTGTAGTATTCTGGGTCACATGATCATCACCATTTACAACCTTCCCAGATGGCTTTACAAGTGAAGCCAATGGATAAAACCAAATTCATTTAGTGACTTTGTGAGTTGCTTAATGACAGTAGCAAAAAAGATTATAAAATCAGGCATAACTCACTTAATGACCACTCACTTAACAATGGAAGATCTGGTCCCAATTGTGTCATATGCTGAGGACCATCTATACAGTTTTTGCCTGAACTGGTGCAATGTCTTAAGAAGACAAGCATTGAAACTCATACACATTGCTGTGAATTTGAGGTCAGTTCAGATGACTTGGCAGGATCTCTTCTAATGTGGTAGTTCTTGAATTTAACTGCAGCTTTTTTGACAGGCACATTCAGTTGGAGCCAGTCTTTGCTCTAAAATCTTTTGCCAACATAATGGTGTATTGCCCTGGCTCCCAGAACTATCCCACATATTTGCATCTGATGGATGAGTAGGATTTTGAGGTCCTGACTGACTGATAGAGGAAATCTTGTCCACCTTGTAAGAAACAACACCATGTTTCAATGTTACTTGAATTTACTAATAATCAAGCCTGGTATTGTCAAAGGAACACATGTATTCAGAGGAGAGGGTATTGCTATGAATTTTCGATATCAAGGCAGCTTAATAGTTATCTCAGAAATAGTTATCTTTGAATACGTACTTGACGGACCCCACGCTTGGCCACCTACGTCCCAACTTTGCAAAATGCTTCTTTGGTGAGTTGATCCACAGTCCCACAGGAAAGTGAAGTTTCCCAAAGCGGGGACTCCCGTCTTTTCGCTCATCCGAAAACATGATCGCAAACACTTGGAATTACTGAAAGACACAAGGAGGGGAAGAGGAAGTGGCGGAGGAGAGAAACAGACAGAAAATACAATCTGTAAGACCAATTCTTGGTGACTATGGCCTCCCCTGATTTCTTTGACCTAAACAGAGTGGCTTGTGCAGCATTTGGATGGAGTTTCCTCAGCTCTTCTCACCCCTTGTGGTTATATTTTTTTAATTTCCTTTATATTTAAACATTGGCTTTCTGAAAGTGATATAGAGCAGAGCTGTTGTATATTAAGATCATTGGTCATAGAGCACAATATTAACCGTTTTAATTTCTTTCTCAAAACAATATAGGGTTTGTTGTGCTTTAATATAGAAAAGCTATGAAAGACAGGGGTATGGATATTATATGTGTATCACAATGACTGAAAAAATGAAAGATATACTTTACTTCAATTCTTGAATCTTCAATTCTTCAATTACTTCAATTCTTCAAAATCTTGAATTTCACAGAATTAAAACTAATCTGGCTATTTGACAATCCCCAACTTCTTCTCAGATGGATTCCAATTTGAGTAGCAAGGTTGGTGAGTCGATTAGGGTATTAAGGTACCTGGTCTTGGCTGCAAAATTCCAGATATTTGACAGCAAAGAGTTCCAAAAATTATTTGACTTTTTGCTGCCAATTAATGATTCCCTACATTTTTGCAGCCAATTCTGATAGCCCTATGGTTAAGTCTCTCTGCTTCTGTCTTTCTCTTATTTTGCCAGCTCCAGTCATGCTTGACTGGCTCTCAGAGAGAGTAGCTATATCTCTTACTTTACAAAGAGCACTTCTTTGACTGTTGGATGGCATTCTTTTAT
Organism: Laticauda colubrina; assembly: GCA_015471245.1. Classification (NCBI taxonomy): domain Eukaryota; kingdom Metazoa; phylum Chordata; class Lepidosauria; order Squamata; family Elapidae; genus Laticauda; species Laticauda colubrina. Next base: position 7,817,809 of record BLBF01000050.1, on the reverse strand, counting down.
TTTAATCTAATTCTAGGTCTGTTTTAGGTAAAGAAGCAAAAGAAAAGAGTTAGACTGTGGATGCTAGAATTGCTCATCAATACTTAGCACCTGGAAGGCATTGACCTTAACATTGGATATATGAGCAAACTGGCCAAATGGTCCCTACACTTTTGCTAACTTGTAGATTTGAAACTTTGAATTACGTCCCCTGGCCTGTTTTAATCAATTTTAAACATTTTATTTAGAAAAGCAGGATGCAGATATATTGTAGTGATATGTATGTGAATAAGTACCTATTTGGACACAGTTCGCACAGCCCTGAAATGGAGCTGGAAAGACTTTGCTCTCCATTCCTTGTTTCAGTTTGATTTGTCCTTACCCTTCTGATTCATATATTTGCCCTTCTCTAGCTTGGGGCATTTCAGATATGTTGGATGATGCCCATAATTACCAGGCAGCTTGTTGTTAGCCATTCGGCCTGCCCATATACCCTCGGGCATTTGTAGCCCAATAAATCTTGTCAAGCAGCTTGTCAACAGCTATTCTAGATCCTTTCCTTGACTAAATCTTCCAGGCTCCAATTAGCTAATTTTTCATGAGCTGCAAAATTCAGATCTAGATCAAAGAGGCAGTGAGAACAAATCCAGAACTTCCATGGTGGATATGAGTCATAGGTCTTGAATCAAACAGTTACGTCAACAGGAAAAGATGAGATAACCAGCTTTGGGATCAGAATAGCTGGGCCTCACCTCTCACAAGCTGATTAGTTCTTGGGAGACTGGAAACAATGGGGAGACCCTTTGAGATGAAGCCATCTGGGCCCCACCCTATCCAATGCTTCAATCAGAACCATAAAATGAAGCTCTAAAACACAATTCTTCCCTATTTAATCAGCTGGTGTATCAGCCTTTTCCTTTTCATAAAGCCTTAATACTTTAAGCACAGAATTCAGATGTTTTGCTCTGCATGCACTAAACTCTCTCAAAATCCAAGACCAAAAATCAAGAGATATTTCAATCATACATTCTTTCCTGTTTTCCCACCCCCTGGATTAAAAAAAGAAAATAATACAGGGTGCAGTATATGAATTGTTTAACAGGATAACACAGGATAACACAGTTGGAAGGTATCTTAGAGGTATTCTAGTCCAATCTACCACTCAGAAAAGGTTTGCTATTCCCAATTGGCTATTTTTTCTCCCAGTCAATTTCCACTTTATGAACTTGCCCCAAATATTGACTTGATGTAGAACATATTTTTGACAGAAGGTAAAGAATAATGCAGGGAGACTTGATTATCTAATGTGGGATCAAAATAATTGTTTAGTGCAAGGAGAAAGCCAACCTCCCAACTTCTGGATTTGATAATAAAACAGTGGTGGGAATGAGACAGAACTAGAGGTGAAGAAATACTAATGCCAGAACTTATCATGTTGTTATGTATTAGGATTCATCCTTATCCACACCAGTCTCCCCCATTTTTCCACCTGTTTACTGTCCAAACCTGGTTTTGAAACTACGCTATATAGTCTATTAAAGTTTGCCCCCAGACAAACAAGTGCATACCCAGTCAAAGACTAACATGATTACCGGCTACAGAGGATGTCCCAGATGCTGTGTCTTCTGCACATCACTCACTTTCAGGCATCCCATGGGCCAAGCTCCATCTTCTCCTCTCTCCGGTCTCTGCTATGGTGTTCCTGTATATGCTGTGACTTAAATCCAGAATGAATGCATACGGATTTCCCGTGCCTCTGGTCATTTACACACAGGAGGTGGGGCAGGAAAAAGAGATGGGGGTGGGTGGGCAGGAAACTGGCTTGGAGCAAGGCCTCTCCCAAGAACTGGGGAGGGCAAGAGAGCAGAGAAGGGGACAGACAGACCAGCACTTGAACTAGCAGGGACTGGGTCAGGAAGCCCCTTGCAATACATCTGAGGTGGGGAGCAGATAAATTCTGGCAATTAGAGTAGGGATGAGTTGATGCATTCTGCTGCAGTCATCAAATAGTGAGGCCTATTGATTTGACAATTTGGACAGTAGGGAATTATGAGAAAAATTTGCCTGCGTTGTTTTCCTAAAACTGTTTGTTCCAGATGTAAGTTTCAGGGTTTTGGCATATCATTACATATACTAACATTTTTCCTTGGCTATTCTAATTGCAATGAGTTAGACCAGATGATTATTCCTAATCACCACATTGTGAGAAGCTTACACGTCAACCTGCTGAAGCAAGGTAAACTAGCATTTTCTTTTGAGGTTAAGCAGTCTAATACCTAGAGGAGCAATAGCCATATAATTCCCACTGGTGGCATCTATAGGGTCCCAAGATTCAATAAAAATAAATTGAAATGTTGGAAATCATGCAATGTTGTCAAGTCCCACAAGATATAGGATGAGAAAGTCAAAATTTTATTAAAGTTTGCAACCTCCCAAGAGTGTATGTACAGTACACCGAAGCACACACATGCACATCTCTCATTTTGGCATGGTCACAAACCCCACCTGCAGGATCATTGTGGATCACAGGCTGGGAACCATTGGGCTACGTCACTTTGCCTACTTAGTTGATGTTTCAGTTTGTTTTAAAAAGGATGCTTAAGGGGCACGGCTAAAGTAAGAGCAGAGTCACAACTGGCTGACTGGCCCTGGTGTAAGAGTGCAGAGGAAATAATTAGGCACACCACTGGGTGATTTTAAAAAGCTGAAGTGCAGTTGAGATTGAGGCAGGGTTGAATCCCTTAAGAGCATCATATGGAATATGGAGGAAAGACTGATTCTAGTTCTGCTGCAGAGTATAAACAGTTATTTTCATCAGTTCCATACATGCTGAGAAAAGGGAACCACATTCTTCTCCCTCCCACATTCTTCTCCTCTATTCCCATTAACTTAATGGAAACAACAAATTAATTTTGAAAACATCAGAGAAGAACAGGACATCTGCTGGCCTGTTTTAAAATAGTCATATTATCCTAATATACTCCTCAACTTATGACATAATAGAGCCTAAAATTTCTGTTGCTAAATGAAACATTTGTTAAGTGAATTTTGCCCCTTTTTACCACCTTCCTTGCTGTAGCTGTTAAGTGAATCAAATCACTTGCAGTTATTAAATTAATAACATTAAGTGTTAAGTAATATTAAGTAACATTAAGTTAAGTGAATCTGGTTCCCCCATTGATTTTACTTGCAAGAATGTTACAAAAGGTGATCACGTGACCCCGGGACATTGCAACTGTCATAAATACAAATCAGTTGCCAAACTTCCAAATTTTGATCACATGACCACAGAGATGCTGCAATGGATGTGAGAAAAATAATAAGTCACTTTAGTGCCATTGTAACTTTGTACAGTCACTAAACGAACTGTTGCAGGTCAAGGACTATCTATAACTCTTATAGCAAGCACACAGAAAAGCTATATTATTATTATTGTCATTGTTTCCACGTTGCAAGGCTGAGGCAGAAAGAAATCCACTAGCCTCAGGCCACCTTGGGAGCTTCAGCAGTGGCTTATAATGAAGACTTCCTGAATCAACTCAGTGTTCAATTCATCATTCAGCCCATAGTTCCTCTTCTCAAAAAGTGGGGCACCAGGGAAAAGATTCCATTAGATTGTCGCCACTCAGCAAAAGTAACCACAAGGTAAGGGAAAGCAACTGGTACAGCCAGTGCTTGCGTAACTCAAAACAAAAAGTGTATGACTATTGGAGAAAGATCCTTGGCACAGAAATGACAGAGGGTGGGTGAGCATATCTGTTTGGGGCCATGGAATAGCAGCTTCAGCAATGCTGCCCATCCATCCAATCTCGCATTTGCATCAAGAGATTTCCCGCACCTGTTTCCTGAGTTATTATTCCAGAGGAGACTTGTTTTCCCTTTGCCACACTCCACTTCATAGGATGGGGTTGTCCTGGCAGGGTGTGTCAACACTTTCTCGACCCCAATTTTGATTTTGGGTGTGTGTTTGCTCAGTATATGAGTGTGCATTTCCCTTCCAACTATTTTCCTTTGCCAGTATGCCTGGGTGTGGGGAAAGGAGTGGTGTTTATGTCCTGGCTTCACACCTTTCCCGTTCATTATCCCTTGTATATTTTGAGGTGTGGATCCAATATCTGCATACAAAATCTTGTTTTAGAAGGCAAAAATCTTGGCAAGGCAATCTTAGGTTTATACCCGAAGCCTCAGATTTTATGATTCCTTATGTGGTAAAATAAGCTGTGTGGGTTTCTTGGCTCCTTCTGTTTGAACATAAATCACCTGTTAAGATCTGGATCAAAACCAAGATGTGAGGGGCAGATTCAATCCATTCTTGTACCATTTTTCCAATTAACCAACTTATCCTGAAGCAGCTATCCACAACTAGGTTGTCATATTATATTGGACTACAGATCCAGTTGCTGAAGATAATAGGAAGGTTGCTATGATAGCCCAAAACATCAAAGAAGCAGAAGGAAAAACGTGTCTTGAATAAACTATTGAGAAAATATACTAATACAGGTTTCCACAGAAAACTTACATGTGTAATTAATTTAAAATTGTGAAGAGGAAAATATTTCTTCAGAGGTACTGTAGTATGAACAAGTAGAATAAGGTATAAGCTAAAACATAAATACATTTGAAGATAACGAGTAAATAAAAGTTTCATATATGAATCTGGGGAGAAAAACATTTAAAAATACCTAAACATTTTAGTTGTTAAAAAGTTGTTTATTGGGAATTATTCTTCTGTTGATTTTTTAAAAACAATACTTCTATTTGCATTTTGTTCTGTTTTGGTGGGACAAAGATTCTGCTGAGGTAACTAATCGTTGAACTGGAACTCGATGAAAATATACTTGCTGTTGTACCTCCCAGGCTATCTTCATGAAGGCAACAGAAGATAGATCTTTATATCTTGCCAGGAAAAGTTCCCAGTTTACGTTGCTCATCCCACTGATTAACCTGAAGAGCAAATAAGAACCTTAAGGATGTTTAAGCACAGACACATAATATTGTGGGTCTTGGAACAATAACAACAAAACTAGCAATATTCCTCTCTATAACATTGAAGATCTCAAAATGGCATCTTTTCATTCTTCATGTTTTGCAGATGTGCTTGCTTTCAACTCTCAAATTCCTAGACAGCAAACTCAGCAGTACAGGTAGTCCTCGACTTACAACCATTCTTTTAGTGATTGTTCAGAATTATAGTGGCATTGAAAAAAATAACTTATGTCCAGTCCTTGAACTTATGATCATGGCAGCATCCCCATGTTCACATGAGCAAAATTCAGGCAACTGAATTTCACTTGGCAACCGGTATATATTTAATGACAGTTGCAGTATACTGGGGTCATGTGATCGCAACCCTCTCAGCTAGCTTCCAACAAGCAAAATCAATGGAGGAAGCAGGATTCAATTAACAATCACATGATTCAATAACTGCAGCGATTCACTCAACTGTGGCGAAAAGGTTATGAAATTGGGTGCAACTCACTTAACAATTACTCTGATTAGCAACAGAAATTCTAGTCCCAGTTGTGATCAGATGTCAAAGCCTACCAATTTTTTTTGCTAAATGATTACTGAATTAGGGAATATCAATCAAAGCAATTTACTACCATATCATTAGTCCATTAATGATCATCTAACATCTTCTGTCTCATGAATTTTCAAAACAAAAAGATTGATATGGCCAGTGTTTGAAGAAATAATAAACAGAAATTTGAAAAAAAATGTAAATAGAGATCACATCCCTGCGTTATATATAGCAAATGGACTTGACACACATTTACAGCCTTTTCACAGTAGCAATGTGAACCTTGATGAAATCCAGACCTCACTTGCTGATAAAAAGAGATGCTGGTGGATGCATTGCTATCCTGTGTGTTTTATTACAAGCTAGTGTTGTGTGGTTCAGAGAAAAAAGTAGGACAAGTCTTTTACAATCATGGCTAAGACAAAGCCACATCATAGGCTCTCCTGTTACACTACAGTTATCTAATAAATATAGTCCAGTTGGTCTGAAGCACTGGTCGGTAACCTCTTTAAAAATATTTATAAGATTGAAGACCAATTTACTACTAGAAGTTTCATGGATATTATAAATATGTTTACGTAGTAACAAACCTATGATAAATAATCAAGACTTCAGAAGACCATGTTCATAGATATGGAAAAATGGTATGGGGTAAACACATTTGTAACTTTCTTTTGAAAGGGATGAACAAGTTTTCAGACTTTCCAGAAAGTACATATTTTGCCCCAGGTTCTAATTGAAATGATCCATCACTCCAAGAAGGAAGGAAGGAAAGAAGGAAGGAAGGAAGGAAGGAAGGAAGGAAGGAAGGAAGGAAGGAAGGAAGGAAGGAAGG
>BLBF01000050.1:7712532-7811464 GCA_015471245.1 Laticauda colubrina | reverse complement strand
AGGAAGGAAGGAAGGAAGGAAGGAAGGAAGGAAGGAAGGAAGGAAGGGAGGAAGGGAGGGAGGGAGGGATTCTGTAGGGAAAAAAAGATGATTGTTTTTTCTTCTTCTGTAACTGATGTTTCTACTTACCCAACTGCTGGGACACAAGGATTTGAAAACCTTATGGTACCATTCACACTTCTGCATATCCTTGCCTTTGGTTTTCATAATATTCAGACAACGGTAATAATCTGCAAGGACAGAAAGAAGCTGATATCTTCTGATAATTGTTCAACTTTTGAACTAGAAATGGGAAATTTACATTAGAATCTTTTTTCAGTTTGATGTTTATTGGGTGAGTTAGGGCCAACGTCTCTCAGGCTAACTAAAAGTTTCTTGTGTGAAACAAAAAATAAAAAATGTATTTCACAAAGTTCCTTTTGAGGATAAGGTGATGGTAGTGTGGATAAATGCAAGAAATAAATAGTGTCATCCATTGTACTTATTCAGTTTAACATATAGGAAAATTGTAGCAGGTGCATTGCACAACATCTGGAACTGGCCTCTTTTCAAATACAGTGTGTAAATGGTTGAGTTCTAAAGAAATATTCAGTCAAACATTCCAAACCTGCATCTGAAACAAAGCACAATTTCTTCTTTGATTCCTTAGCTATAAATACTTGTCAGAAGTACCATATGTTCCACTAAGTACAGTGATAAGATTATTTGAGTTAGTAGTTTCTTTTTTGCTAGATATACAGAGCAAATTCCTGCAGAAGTTGTATTTCTTTATCTGTATTTAAAATATGCTACCCAAATGACAAATTGGACAGACCAAGAAGACAGTCAAGCTTACTTTATATGCCTGTATGGCTGAGAAAAATTATCTGTATATGCCTGTATGGTTCAGCAAAAATTATCCTAACTTTTATCGCCACATCTTGTCTTTTACCTACCCACATAATTCTGGTAGCAGTTACGAGTCTGGTTGGTGAATGGAAAACGAGGATCAAAAGGAGCTGTGAAAGAGACTTTTCTTTTCTTGGTGTCTAGTGTAGCAGCTGAAACACTCTGCATTTCTAAGAAAGTGAAAAGGAGAGAAAGAGCAGGAGAGTGAAGGTGTTGTAAAAAGTTAGTACCCACTCCTCTCCTAGAAGAATGAAATATTATAGGAAATACTAAAAAGGCAGAATATTATACCTCCCTGGATGAGAAAAGGAGAAACATGCTCTTGGAAAGCAGCCCCCACCTTTGTTAAGGCTAGGTCACACTGGCCGACGGATGCAAAACATATGCAAAAAGGACACAGAGGACGAGCAAAATTTTGGAGATGGCTCCATCTGTTGTTATCCACTCTATTTCGCTACAAAAGTGGCAAAAATTTGCATAAACAGAATGCAAAGGAACGGAAAGGAACAGACGGGGTAGTACGTAGCGAAGATGATAAGCAGATGTTCGTAGGAAGCCTAGCGGATGGAAGCGGATGGAAGCGGATGACACATCCGAAGGGTTTCCGGGGGAGAATAGTGAAGCGGACACGTAGCGGAAGGAGCGGATGCGTAGCGGATGATGCGGATGCATCACGGACGCCTATAGGATACATAGCGGATGCGTAGTGGAAGCAAAGCATTCACTGCGCATGCGGGGAGGATGAATTGCATAAGCTCCGTGGATATAAAAGGATGCAGCTCACAAGCAGTCACCATTCAGAGGAAACACCTGCTGCCAGAGACATCTTGAAAGAACACCATGGTTCGTCAGTCAGGGAAGAAGAAGAAGCCTGTGCCTACTCCTGCCAGCCCTGGCAAGAAGGACAGAACCACCATCCCACCCCCTGGCACTGACTCTGAAGCTGCTGGTGCTTCTCCTGCTGCTGCTGCTGCTGGTGCTTCTCCTGCTGCTGGTGCTTCTCCTGCTGCTGGTGCTGCTGGTGTTGCTACTGCTGGTGCTTCTCCTGCTGCTGCTGCTGGTGGTGGTGGTGTTGCTGCTGCTGGTGCTTCTCCTGCTGCTGCTGGTACTACTGCTGCTGCTGCTGCTGCTGTGGTGGACCAGCCCCAGGGCCCTCAAAGCCCTGCTGCTGAAGGCCCTGAAGCCCCTGCCAGAGGGAGGAAGAGGCAAGGGAAGGAGAAGGGAGAGAGAAAACAGAACTCCATTTCCGAGGACCCTGAGGATGAGGTGCTGGAATGGCTGAGGGAGAACGAGTACTTGTGGAGAAAGGGCCACAGACTCTATCGTGACACCAAGAGAAAGCAAGCAGTGTGGAGAGACAAGGCAGAGAGCCTGGGCTATACTGCAGATGTACTCCTAGGATGGTGGAAGCACATGCACACCTGGTATGGCAAGCTGCACCTGAAGAAATCTGGCCAGGCCGCTGTCAAGCTCACTGACCAGGAGATGTACGTCATGGCCAAGTGCAGCTTCCTGGAGGGTGAGGTCTGCCACCGAGGAGCAGCCCCTCTGTCAACCCTCTCCCTCAGACAGCCCACAGACAGCCACTCCTCTTCCAGCCAGGAGACAGCTACCGTGTCCAGGCAGGTGTCTTTGGAGGGCCCCACGGAAGAGACCCCCCTGACAGCTACATTCCCCGTGCCAGAGGATGTGGAGGATCCCCTGTCTCAAATGGAGCAAGAAGAAGCAGCAGCCAGAGACCAACCCACACCCACACCCAGCTCCACCTCCACAGAAACCAGGCAGAGAGGCAGACTGGAGGGCCAGAGCCACACTGTCCTCTTGGAGATCAGGGACACAATGAAGACCAGCACAGAACTTCTCTCTCAGCTGGTCCACAGTGACATACCATCATCGAACCGCAAGCCCTTCATCACCTATGTGAGCCAGACCCTCATAGACCTGCCCGAGGCCAAGTACCAGGTGATGAAAGAGAAAATCACAGCAATGCTGCACCATGCTCCAGGCCCAGCTGAACCTGCTCTGACCCAGTCCAGGACTGCTCCTCCACCCCAGGTGATGTCACAGCCATTCCACGGCTTTCAATAGCCCATCACCTACCAAGGCTACCACTACCAGGACTTCCCACAGCAGAGGCAGCCCTTCCCAGTCCAGGCCCAGATACATCGCATGCCACAGATGCCTCACCTCACCCAGCTGCAGACTAGACAGCCCCACTACACTCCTCCTTCATCTACCTCACAGCCAAGCCCCTCAACAGAAAATCTGTCATCAGTATTATGCCTAACATTCCAGGTCCTTGAGGAAGGGCCTCTCAACCTCACGGGACTGAGTCAGCTCTCTGAGAGCTTCCTGTACACACCATCTCCTGTTGTACTCTCGGGGCCAGGCACCCCAATGGTGCCTCAGACCAGCACTCCAGCCACAGCCACCTCCACAGTCCCTGGCCGCTCGACAGCTGAGACCATGTACATGCCACAGAGTGACTGAGAATAGTGCCAGAGACTGAGTTGTTACCTGTTCACTTTATCTTTGCTTAAGACACTTTACTTGGTTCATTTTTCCTTTTTAATAAAGTCATACAGTTTACTTAAGACAGTAATTAATAAAGGTTATCTTTGCTTCACACACTTGGTTCATTTTTTTACTTAATGAAGTGTTGGTGAAAATGTTGAAAAAAGGGTTAAGCCTTTGCATGCTTGTGGGATAGGTAAGGATAGTTTTGGGATGGGTAAGGATAGTTGTGGGATGGGTAAGGATAATTGTGGGATGAGTAAGGATAGTTGTGGGGAAGGTAAGGATAGCTGTGGGATAGTTAAGGATAGTTGTGGGATGGGTAAGGATAGCTGTGGGATTGATAAACCTCCAGTGCAAGCATAGTGGGACTGTATGGTCCACCCTCCCAGCTGCCACACATATGGCCCTTTTTTATCAATAACAATTTATTCATTGATCAACACATTTCAAAATAAACAAAGCTCTTTATTAATGCCCTATTCATTGTAGGGCCACTCAACATACATGGCACAATCTCATCAGTGTTATGAGACAGGCTCAAGGAAGCATCCATTAAGCATCTACCATCCTGTCTTGCCACTCCACTGCTCCAGCTGGGGAGTTGCACCAGTGTCTCAGGAGATTGCGCTGCTTCTTCCCTTCATGTGAAGCTCTGTTGGGGCCTTGTACATCCACAGTGTCTATCAGGTTACGTCCTTGCCTCCATTCACCAGGCTCCATGTCCCCATTCCCTTGTTGATGGTCCACAAGCCTGTTCTGCAACACTGGGTAGCGGGTGCGCATGAGATTGTGCAGGATGCAGCAAGCTTCTACGATGCTCCTCACAGTCTGTGGGTGATGCTGCATGGTGGTGAGAAGTACCTGGATCCTGTTGGCCAGGATGCCAAAGGCGTTCTCCACCACCCGTCTTGCCCTGGACAGCCTGGAGTTGAAGATCCTCTCTTCATGGGTGAGGTATCTTGAAGTATACGGCTTCATGAGGTAGGTTCTGAGGGAGAACGTGTCATCTCCAATGATGAAGTAGGGCATACCTGGCTATCTGAAGCTGACCCGTTGCCTGAAGCATCGATGTACATGAACTTGTAGTCAGCATCAACCATGGCAAAGAGGATGATACTGAAGAAGCCCTTGTAGTTGTGATAAGAGGACCCTGAGCTGGAGCTTTGCAGGCCACGTGCTTCCCATCTATGGCTCCAACGGTGTGGAGAAAGTTCCACTTCTGATACCACTGCTCTGCAACTTTCCTCCAGACTTCTTCAGTGGTGGGACACTGGAGGAGCTCCTCCATGTATTCTTCGATGATGGCCTGCACCACTTCTCTGACCACTTTGCTGATGGTGTTGTGTGGCACCCTCCATGCATACTGCATGCTTCTGTTTGTGGTTACAGAGGCCAGGTGGCACAGAGTCAGTGCCACCTCCAGTCCAGGGTCCAGGCTGGGACGGAAGTTGGTGCTCGGCTTGGTCAACCTGGGTCTCAGACGCTCTACAAGTTCGTCAAACATGGCTGGTGGCATCCTCATGAAGTGCTGGAATGCACGAGTGTCTTCATTCCTCAGCTCCACCATCAGCTTGTCATACAGTCCAAACTCCACTCTCCTCCCGATCCATCGTCTGACCCACACAGCTCTTGGATGTCTCCTTCTTTTCCTTGCGTAGAAAAGGTGAAACAGTCTGAACAGGACTTGGTTCTGGTGTTGAATGATCGCAGCTACCATAAGGAGTGTGTGATGATCCATGGTGGAGATCAATGGATGATGTGGAAGAGCAAGACCAAGGGTGAAGAGGTCTGTACACCACGGCTGCTGGACTGATAGTGAGATCCAGGTGAATTCCTCCCCCCTTTTATAGGAAATATCGGTTTTCCGCTAGGTGTCCTTCCACATACTCTAGGCATACTCCAGACATCCTAAATATCTGAGATACGTCCCATATACAAACGTTTTGTCCGTTTTAATGCTTTATATATGAGATACATCCGCTTACATCCTTTCTATTTCCGTGCTACTAACGCTGTGTGGACGTTCCGTGTACCTTTTGCTTCCTCCCTCTTTCCATTTTCAGCTGCAGTGGATGTGAGTTGCGAGGATGCCCAGAGGGTGCCGAGAGGATACAGCGGATGTGTAACGGATGACAACGGATGTAGAACGTTTGTTGCCCGTATGTGTCGCGGATGTACATCGTACGTGGTGAAAAGTTCATCCGCTCAAAAAGTTTTGTGCAAAAACTTTTTGAGCGGATGAAATAGCAGTAGACGGATGTTTGACGGATAGAGCGTATGAAACACGTACGCAGTGAGTACACAATGGATGCATCGCGTTTTCCAACGGATGGCAAGCTTTTTTGTCCGTTTTACATCCTCTTTGCATCCGTTGGTGCAGTGGAACATTGGCTTTAATAGCCCCAGAAAGACTGGGCCATTCTATCTACAAGGCAAAAGGCTTTGGTGATAGGATTAGCCCTCACTCAAGATCCAAACCAGAACAAATCCATAATAGGAATTGCCCAGCACCCTTTCAGAACACAATCCTCTTCATTACATCATCATCCAGCAAGATTCAACCAAATCTGGGACACAGACAGCCTACAAGATTAGCTGGACCCTCCACATAGCCCCTTGGGAGTCTGACAATCAATAGGATACATTTCTTGCAAGGAGAGAGAGAGGGGGAGAGGGAGGGAGGGAGGGAGGGAGGGAGAGAGAGAGAGAGAGAGAGAGAGAGAGAGAGAGAGAGAGAGAGAGAGAGAGAGAGAGAGAGAGAGAGAGAGAGAGAGAGAGTGTATGTGTGTGTATATAGCATAGCAGTTTCCTTCTCTTCCAAATTTCTTCTTTCAAATCCTTGCTATTAAAATTGCTCTTCATTTCTAACTTGCACAGTTTCCTTTCTATTTATTTCTAATCTGACATGGCTTCATCTCGTCATTAATTCTCATATCAATTCATGGTAGTGACTCCCAACTATTGCAAGCTGACTTCTTTGAACTGCAGTTCAGTCCTTACTTCTCACTGCCCTGCTATACCAAACATCTCTACTCAACATACATCATTGACACTTGCAGAGCTGCCTAACGGTTCATTCATCGGGGAATAAATTCCTCATTCTGATTTTTTTTTCTTTTTTCAGATTAATTTATAGAAAATTAAATGTAAGAGCAAACAAAGAGGATGAAATCAATTGGGAGTCAAAGTACATCAAGGAAACCTTAACCATTCTTTGTCTAAATTTCCCTCCTCAAGGGAAGGAAGAATTATACAGCTTCCTGTATTGTCAAAAATTCGTAATTAAAAATTTGATATGCAAACATATGTAAACAAGAAATTCTAGAGTGTTTTGGTCATGGATGCTCTGCTGCTTTGTCGCAGATTATTTTAATTTTTCCCTGTAGAGCTCAAGCCAGATTGAGCTCCTATCAATAATGGCTGATCACAAAAATAGCTAGATAGTATTGATCTCAGAGCTGATTATTACTTGAATAAGAGATCACCACAAAACTTCATAGTTCTAGATTATAATGAAACCTTTCCCCCTCCCAATATTACAGAATATAGGAATAGAAAATCAGGTCCACTTTGTTACCAAGATTGTGATTTGAAGATAGCTTTGTTTTGTGTACAAAACTGCACTCCCTCTACTGGAGGTATCTCAATTAATATTACTTTGGGTAGAATATTTTTCTCAACTCCCTGACCTGCTTTCTTCCACCTCTAGTTAAGAATATCAGGAAAAAAAACCCTCTCTTCTCTCTCCAATACTTATTATCAGATGGTGACTTCTAGCCCGAGAGAAAAAATGAGGGGGAATTTATTTGGTCTGACTCAAGAGCTGGAAACTAGTACGCCTTACCTCAGCTATAGCCTCAACCCAATTTGAAAATCTCTCTGATCTTAACCCATTACTTTGCAGCCTTCAATCAAAAATATCATGTCAAATATTTAACAGCAGGTTAGATGGAGCTCCTTCCATGGGTTCCCTCTCCAATGTTGCCTGTTCCTAGTCCTGAAACATTATCTCTGACCAAAGGCAAGCGCTTGTCAAAAAGGGAGGTTAAATACAGGATGATTATTTTGGAGGGAACAAAAATCTGAGGGAAACAGGCAGTTTCTAAAGATGATAAATGCTACATAATTAAACCACTCTCAGTGCACTTTATGAACTCCCCTGCCTCATACAGACTTTTAGGGCAGGGGAGTGGAAGTTGAGGAGAATTCCTTATGGGGCCAACTCTTAGATAAGACCTTGGGATACCATGGTGCAAAGTAAGCTAGCTACCTTTTTTTCTAGAAAATGAAAAAGCATTTACCCTCACTTCTTCCCACCCCCAGTTAAATTAGGAATAACTGCCAGAATTTCAGGAACTGCCAACATTTATATAAAAAACAGACCAATCAGATGTGCAGCTACTGCTCTGCTGCCTAAAGATTGGCTGGAGGCATAGAATCTTCTGGAAGCGGCGTGGAAGGAGAAGTGAGTGGAATTCCTAACTGAAGCAGGAGTAACAAAATGGCTCCTTTTCACAAGATGGTGGAAACAAGCTGCTCAAGTAGCACCAAGAAATACTTTTTTTGATAGACAATTCCAGCTCTGGAAATTTGTCTTCTAATTGGTTCTACTGCAGGTATGCAGATACTCCTCGCTTAATGACCATCGCTTAGCAACTGTTTGAAGTTATCATCTGGAGCTACTTATAATCTGGTTCTGGAGTTCCAATGGCTGCATACACTCCTGTGATCACATTTACATCCATTTGCAGTGTCCTACAGTCATGCAATTGTGATTGTTGGCATTTTTATTTCTGATTTCTGGCAAAAAAAAAAAAGCCTGTTGGAGAAAATGGATTCATTTAATGACTGCAGTATTCACTTAATGACTGCTGAAAAAAGGTGTAAAATTGGGCCCAATTATTATCATAAATCAAGGACTACTTATATATGTTGCAGCATACAGACTGGCAACCCCCAATTTGGCTGATCTCAAAAAGCTAAACCAGCCTGGATCAGATCTGATTAGTGTTTCAATGAGTACCATTAGGAACACTGAGGACGAGAAAGTTGAAAAAACATCTGGATGAAGACAGCAGCAAACCATTTTCAAACTGGCCAAAAAAGTTTCATTGCTGTATCTATGTGATAATCACAACAATTCAAGCTTGACCTGGAGACTTTACTTTTTTATATATATTGTTAGAGTTTGCAACAATCCAACCAGCACACAAGTAAACAATTCAGGCAGATTCATTTATAGAAGAAACTTATTTATATACAATAATATAAAGTATGATGCATATATACAATATCCAGAACCAGAACTCAGAACTCAGAAGTCATAATCACAGAAGCAATATGAATACAGAAGCAGTATAATACAGAGTATTATAATACTCATATGCAATATATACAGATTAGTGAACCTAAATCACGCCCAGGCTCTGAGCCATCTGGGTAACCAAACAGTCCCCATTGGCTGACTTGTTACTATGTCTATTCCAATTTATGAACCTTATACGTTGACATATATCTAATTAAGTGTTACAGCTAAAATATGCCCAAGCAAAGTCCTAGCAACAAAAGATGGTACACATTAGAAGTAATGAATATTTGAAGTTGATGTGTAGTTTTTTTCTGATACAATGTTTTTTCGTAATGAAAGTATATTTTGAATCCATTACTTCCTACAAAAATAGTCAAATGTAAAATTATGGGCTTTGTAACATAATAGCTTTACAGATTTTTAGCAGTAGCTATTCTCAAAGGAGTGGTGGCACATGGTTTTTAAAACAAGAAAGTGCAGGTTGTCCTTGGCTTATATCCATTCATTCAGCAATTGTTCAAAGTTTTAGCAGCACTGAAAAATATGGGTTATATAACCAATCCTTGAAGTTTCAGCCATGAAAGGATTACCTGGAATTTTAGGCTTCATTATTACTCTTTTTTTATATATATAAAAGTGATATCAAAATTTTAGCATAACAGTCTAACCCTCACTTAACAACTGTTGCAAAAAGATTGTAAAATCACTTAAAATCTGTTTTACAATCACTTAAAAACTGTCTTGGTTAGAGATGGAAATTCGAATTCCAATTGTGGTTGTAAGTCGAGGATTACCTGACTTCAGGCCCCTAGTTGTGATTACCACATTGCAGGGAGTCACAATCACATGATTGCCATTTGTGATTTCCATGCTGGCTTCCCACAAGTAATATTAATGGGGAAGGTAGCAGGAACGTTACAAGCCATTCTAGTAAGTCTGCCCCCACCAGTTTACCTCTGCTCAGATGGCACTGCATATTCTGTGACCAGCTCCATCCATGTGTCTGCATGACAGTGATACTGCCTGTTCCAATCCTCTCTGAAGCATGCCACTGCAGGTTGGGTAAGTTTCCTATGCCATCTGAGGTCATAGGCTTTCTGAGGTATCACTGCTTCTTCAGAGGATTGGACATCTAAAACTGTTTTTTTTGGAACCAGGATCCATGTTTATGTCAAGGGAGGTTGGAGGATTTAGGTCCTCTGGTACATCAGAGACATCTGTCATGGCTGAAGAAGTTGCCATGATTCAAACTGGCAAAAGCTGAATTTAGGAAAATTTAGCATTTTTCTGTTTAATTCCCTTTATTTTACTAGGAGGCATTGTGAGCAGGTAGCAGAAAGTAGGAGTTTCTTTTAAATTTAGTACTTGAGCAGGTAGGAGGTGCTGCACAATACGGCTGCTTTTAGAGTGCGTTGAGTGTTTGCTACACAAGTGGGCGCTATAGGAGGCATTGCTGAGTCTGAAAGACGTTAGAGCAGAACACAGGTTTGCCTGATAGTGTTGCTTGCCACACAAATGGGCGCTATAGGAGGCGTTGTCACTAAGTCTGAAAGATGTTAGAGCAGAATACAGGTTTGCCTGTTAATGTTGCTGGCTAGGTTTGGAAGATACTGTTGCTAAGCACAGGTTAGGCTGCAAGTAGTATTGGAACCTTCCATTAAGTTGCTTAATGTTTCCAGAATAACTGCAAAAAAAAAAAAAAAACAATACAGAATTTTCATTGGTTAAACACTGATTAAATTTGGGAAACTTCCTATAATTTCTATAAAAATTTGTAAACAAGTTCTTATAAAAATGTGCAGACAAGTCTTTGAATTCTCTGGGAAATTTATCCTAGACCACCAGATGGTGCTTTGGGCTGCTTTGCTTAAGTCTGGGGAGGAGGGGTGAGCCCCAAAGGAATTTATTGCTTACTTGCTGGAAGAGAAATTCATCAAACAAATATAGCACTCCAAAGGTTGCATGCAGTGTTATACTTTTAAATTTTCTAGTGTAGATATAAGGTGGATAAACTCTAGGCTTTTAATCAAAAAAGAAATTGCTCCTCATATAGCTGCTTGAATTAGCCTTGTGTCTTGGAAGGGAGGAATGGGCTCCTTTGCTTTGAAGATCGTCTTTCAGAAATGAATTACGACTCCCAAGAAAATAGCCAGAGAAAAACAGGGCCTCTCTTAATTGCCTGTTTGAAGCAGGCTAGAGCTTAAGAAACACTGAGCTTTTCAGTTTGAATGAGCAGAGCAGTTTTAGCTTTTCTTTTAGAACACAAGAAGATACTACTTTTGACTCTTCATCTGCATTTGAAAGGAGTTTGTAGTAGTAACTGAGGGAAGACGGGGTACATGGGTAATACCTGGCTCCTCCCTTTGTTTGCACAATTAATTCCTTTTAAGTTAACAGATATGTAACCTGAGACAGAGAAGATTCTCTTGATGAAGAGAGGGGAAGGGGGATTTGCCCCTGCCTGCATCCATGATAAGGTACAAAGGTACAAAGTACCTTGGTTATTTTAAAATATACTTTGAGGTACAAAGGAATAGCATGCACATTTATTCCTGGCTTCAAAATATCTTTGTCTTTATCATAAAATTCAAATTACTTTTGCTTCACTCTACTTCTTCCAGGAATCAAGATTTATTATATCTTTCTACTGTTCTGCTTATTACTGTCTGGATGGCATAAAGCAAGCAGAGTAACTCCACAAAGCATCCACACAAAGTATTTTTATTGGTTCATCAGGCATCCTTATCAACTCACATTTATGATGAGGTTCTTCTTAATGTCCAATCCTTTGCATATCTGAATTGTGGTGTAGAAAAATAATAAAGTCTGATCCGCATGATGATTGAAGCAGCTGCATGGTATGGTGGCTTCAGGCAAGAATGAGGGAGCTTCCCCCAACCCAACAAGGGTCAATTTAGTGACCAATCTTGATTACAGATGTGACTACATGACATGGATGACATTTCCCAGGATACCTGAGCTACATTTACCATGATGCATTGCCTTAAGGGGACAACTCACAATTCCTAACTAACTACCCCAAATCCCATTAGCTCTAAACTGTCTGGACAGCACACTGCAGCACCCCATTCTCCTGGCCTTCTCCAACTCACTTGTAGCTGCACTGGTCACCCCAGAGCTTCTCCAGAAAACTCTTTCCTCCCTCACCTGCGGTCATTACCTAGGATGTCCACTGTTTCCCACCTAACAATCTGTGTTTTAGGATTACAATAGCAACTGATATTGCTGAGATTGTCATCATTATGCAATGCAGTCATGTGACATTACACTTTAGGACCCCATGCTTAACTAAGACAATCCAGGTCCCAATTGCCAATGTAACCCAAGAGCTATTTATAATTAATTTCAAAACTCTGGAAAATTTCTCACAATTGTCTTTCAAACAGTCCAGCAATAGGGGATGGAAAGCCCTACAACATCATGGCAACTATCTCACTTTGTGGGTCAAATGCACTTTTATCCTCTTGCACCTGGCGCAACGGCATCTGTGGATCAGTTTCTGGATTCTGCATGTCCCATTTGAATTGAGTTCTGATTACCGTTTTGAATTCTGAATACCAGCAAGGAAGAAAAAAATGCAAAACATCTTGAAATTTGAAAGCCATTTAGGTACTGAGTCCAATTTGCTTAGGGAGGAGTCCAAATTAAAGCATTTCTAGTTGTCTAGCCTCTGCTTGGTGAAAAAGAGTTAATCTCTTCTTGGAGAAATTGGTTCTGCTGCTGAACCTGTACTCAAAATGTCATGGGGGTCTTTGGGACTCTGCTGAATGAAGATATATTATGCCCACAGAATTCCTATAATCTACTAAATTACTTTATATAATGCATTGGTTATTTTAAAATGTTTATTAAAATATTACCTGATTATTGACATATTTATAGCAACCAGTGCTTCTTGATTTGCTAGGCAACACAAATTAAGACTGGGAGTAAATGTGCTGTGGACACTTGGACAATACCCCATATCAAGATGGAGTATTTTCTGATTCTTGTGTACGGTCTGACAAGAGCAGGGAGATAAAACACATTAGAGGGAATTTTTTGTTAGTGATATTTCTGCCCTGCTTTCTATTTTTTAAAAGCTATCAAGAGAGCTTGCAAAGCAAATACAACTACTTCTCTGAAACATAGAGGTTAACATTATTTTTAGGCATTCTGTACAAATAGCATTTTGAAAGGCCATTTTTTGCAACATCATCACTCTAGAGATTTCAACCATATCTTCTCCGAGATCTCATACATTTTAGTGTGAACTTTTGTGAGAAGCGATGTCATGAGCAATTCTTTGATTTTTTTTTTAAAAAAGAAGTCTTAAATACTTTTATTCATATTCACCATATCATCCAGAATCAAAATAAACAGGAGCCGCAAAGAAGTGCAATTGTTCTTATTTTCTTCTTGATTTATCTCTTTTTTAAGAGCTTCACCAAAGATGTAATCAAGATTCTTGTATATAAAAGCAGACACTAGACACACAACACATGCACACAAACATACAAAATCAATACTCTTTTTAAAAAATTTGTCAGTAGACTAGATACAGTAAGCCTCTTCCCTTATCAAATTTTTCTTCTAACTACTTAAAAGCAGCACAATTTCTTTGCAAAGATTTCCACATTCTTGTTCTAATCCAGCAAAATTTCAGAAGAGATAATTTTTGTCCAACCTGAGATTACAATCTTTTAATTTTTAGGGGTTGGGGTAAGAGGAGAAAGATTTTATTTAAACAGTACAGGGTTCACTGTCCTAAAGAAAGAAGTCCTAAAGAAAGAAAGAGAATTCAATTTAGATCTCATACACTCTGCCTACTTTCTAGGCCCTGCCTAAAAGATGCCTATAGCCACAGGCTGTATGGCTCCATATACACCTGCAGGATAAATCTTGATACAATTATCAGGAATTTGGTTTAGATATTGTTATATATAACCAAATATGGCCAAGGAGTGGAGTCAGCTAACAGACTCCACTCATTGGCCCAGCCATTGGCGGGAGAAATAAAGTCCCATCAGTGGCTGAAGCTTTGGACACTGCCAGCGTTTGTCTAGCGTAATTGAGCGGCTTTTTGAATTTAACTGAAATAAAGACTGCTTACCATTTCTGCTGTGTCCTGCTTCTCATTCATGCATGAATCCAGCTAACAGATATAAATTCTCGAGATCCTTGTCGGATCCCAAAATGTATTTGAGTCACCAGAATGCCAAAGAGAGAGAGAGACCCAAGAAGAGGCTTGGAAAAAATATCAGCTTTTATTTGTACAAAGAGCAGGGTAGACATTCCACAACATACAGACAAAGTGAAATGTGGTGAAAGGCCACACCTTGGGAAACGTATGGTGTCCTTTTATACCTTCAGCTTAGTACCCAATTCTGGTCCCCTGGCCCATGCCTTCCTTATAGCTCTGCATTGGCCATGCAGCAAGGAACAGAGGGGCTGGGTGCTTAGCAACATAGGTATTTGCCTGGTGTAACTCTGCCAAACTATGACATATTCCATTCCAGGTACCGAGTTATAAAAAAACCCACCAAGATAACAGATGTAAGATCTCTGGTAGAAGCAAATGGCAGAGGCAATTCTAATTCTTACAAGAGCAAAGCAATTCTTACAGAAGCGAAAGAGCAAATTATTATTATGTCCCTTCATTCTACCTAGTCACTATTATGTCCCTTCAATCCTGTTCTTCCCCACAATTTAATGCTAGGTGTGCAATTTTCTCTCTTTTCCTGTCCAAACTACTTGTCCCAGTTTTGTTTTTTCCCTAAACATCTTTCACGTTCTGTTCAGATATATTTCAGGTAGTTCTCACTTAACAAATATTTTGTTTAATGACCATTCACAGTTATGATGGTGATGAAAAAGTAATTTTACATCTTGTCCTTACCTTTATGAGCTTCATAGGTTCATAAAGGAAAGGAAAACTGAAGTAAGGTCATAAACATCATTATAGTTTGTTAGGAATGTAAGTAACCTAACAAATATTAGGGTTGGAAAATATATAAACCAGGAAAGACATTTTAATACCGTCTCTTTAAGGGAATGCTAACATTGTAATTGGGTGTGGTTCCTCAAACTGCCATAAGATGGAGCCAGAAACCTGAGTTATTTAGTTCTCCTTTTGTTGTTTATGGAGAGTATTGCCATTTCTATTGACCATTGATTGTTTGCTGATCATAGTTCTTCTTGGGTTTGATGTAAGTCTGTTACTGAACTGTTTTTGATACTGGACTTTGTTATTTTGGATTATTCCCGGACTGAAAACTTACTGCTTTAACTGTGAATGACTTGGACTGCTTGTTTGGACTTTGCTTAAACATTTATTGGAAGTAAAAACCTACATTTTACTACACAGTGTATCTGTGTGCTAGTTGTATGTTATTCTTCACTACTCTCATTACGTCTCCTTTTGTGCGCTCATTCTCCTAACAGGGAATTACTTCAACACAATTTCATTTAATGACTGCTTCACTTAACAACAAAATTGGCAGTACCAGATGAGGACTACCTGTACTCTGCATTAATAGAGGCCTGAGAAGCTAAGCCCTTCCATAAAAAAAAGAATATTTGTAAGATGGGAGAAAATAAAATTGTCATTGTTGCTAAGATACCTGTTCTGACAGCTGATATACCATTTAAACAATGGCAGAAAAATGTATTTAAATTTGTGTGATGAAGAGAAAACATGAGTTAACATAAGATATTACAAGAAATAGAAGGGTGTCAGAGCTAAAAAGTCACAATTTGAGTGGCATGAATGCTTATAGTAGGATAAAGCTAAGTAATGAAGATTTTAAAAATAGATTTATTATACATGTTGTTAGGCATGTTGAGAATATGGAATAGATATAAACCCAGGTAATATGCAAAAATACTTCTGTGGCAATCATCACAAGAAACATTTAATAGATGAGAAATGATAAATAAACACATATAACTTATTTTGACATATTATAATTTTGTCAGGGAAATAAAGAGTGATTTGGTTTCAGAAAGATGTACTTTTCAATGGTTGCCTTATGTACAATTGCTAGAAATATTTAAAGTAGATGAAATAATTTTTAGTTTTGAATATTTTAAGATTGAGATTGAAAACAGAATTGTGTACAAGTGATGATTGTATTATTTCTAAAATGTACAAATGTTTATTGAAATTTGCAAAAAGTGAATGTATGATAAAATTGGCTATCAATTTTTATTACAAATCAAACTGAGAAAGAATATGTGGATCAAAGGGCTGAAATTTAGATTGTTATAATTGCAAAAGAATTTATATAAAATATACCAGATACATTGGTATATGTCATTAGAAAAAATATATAAAGATTTTTTAAAAAAATATTTTGGGAATATGAGGGGAGATATTTTATCATGCTTGATGGATATGTAAAATAATTGGAGTTCAACTACTCATATTAATTCAGAAGATTTGAAAGATTAACACAAAATTGAAACCAAAGGTGTTTCTTTTGAGACTGTTTAATACAAAGTCACAGAATTTTCTTTTTATATATGATAATTGAAGTGAGATTATTATATGCATAAGGGCATTATCCATAACAGAGAAATGGATGGCGAAGAAGATGTAACTTTCTGGAACTACCAAATTAACATATTTGATTAGAGAAACTATATTAACTAAGTTTAATACTGGAAACCCCTTATTGACTTTTTGCATGAAGCAGGAAAAAATGAGCTTTTCTGGTATTAATGATTAGAAAAACATAGATTATAGGAAAAAAGTCATGATGTAACCATATAGTAAAAGATTAAATTAACTTCCAACTGATGTAAAAGAAAACTGGAAATTTCTGGTTTATATTGCTTTATATATTACTTCCTTTCCCTCTTTTCTACATTTTTAGCTTTAGCATTTTTTTTCTTTTATTTATTCTAAATATTTTTTGTTAATTTTTATCTTTCTTTTTTAAAATCTTAATAAAGTTATTTTTTAAGGAAAGAATCACATGTTTGTGAATTTTGTGAAATTGCATTTTTGTTAAAGGCTAAGTCCCACTGGCCGACAGACGCAAAACATATGCAAAAAGGACAGAGCGGACGAGCAAAATTTTGGGGGTGCTCCATCCGTTGTCATCCGCTCCAAAAAGTGGTGAAAATTTGCATAAACAGAACAGAAAAGAACGGACATGGGTAGTATGTAGTGGGGATGTTAAACGGATATTCATAGGAAGCCTAGCGGATGTATATCGGATGCAAACCTTTCTATTTCTGTGCTACTAATGCTGTGTAGACGTTCCGTGTACCTTTTCTTTCCTCTCTCTTTCTGTTTTCAGCTGCAACAGATGTGAGTTGCGAGGATGCCCAGAGGATGCAGAAAGGATACAGCGGACGTTTAATGGATGATAAACGGACATAGAACGTTTGTTGCTCGTATATCGCGGATTTACATTGTACACAGCGGAAAGTTCATCCGTTCACAAAGTTTTGTGCAGCTCAAAACTTATTGTGCAGATGAAATTGCAGTGGACGGATGCTTGACGGATAGAGCGTATGAAACACGTATGCAATGAGTACACAACGGATGCATAGCGTTTTCCAACAGATGGCAAGCTTTTTTAAACGTTTTACATCCTCTTTGCATCCATTAGTGCAGTGGGACAGGGGCTTAACTTGTAAACTGTGGATGTTGCAGGTAGTCAAACCAGTGAGTTGGCCTCAGGTGATCTTGAAAAAACATTACTCAGGACCAGCCTAATTAGTAGTTAAATGGGAGATCACAGCTATATTGGAAAGTAGCTGGACATCTAAAAAGTCTTCCAGAATGTGTCTGTCATTTTCCCTCCACCCTAGAATTTCATTCAATAAATTGGAATACAGGATCTCACGTACATTTTTAAAAAGCAGTGAAAGCAGAAAAAGGAGAAAAAAATGAGCAACTTGTGACTCTTTGCCAGAAAGAACAGCTTTGCTAACTCAGGGGCAAATTTCATCTATTTCAAGGCTGCTGCCAAGTAGAATAAAAGTATTAATATTAAAGCAATAAGTGTCCACGGGGGCAGCAAAGTAGTGAGGAATAAAATTTATATTTCGAGGCAAGCTCAACAAACCCTTAAGTTTTTCTGTGTAATGACGCAAATGCAAAAGGCAAGAACTGGCATTGTGAAACCATAGCAAACATTTTCTTATTTTGGCACCATTGTGGCTAGGAACAGATGTCTTAGATAGGGGTATAAACAAAATATTAGAGCAAATAACAATATTAAAGAATGAAATTGAAAGTAATAAATTTGCTTGCAAAAATTATATATTCCGCCTTCTTTTTTGCTCCCGGATCCACACAGAAAAAAATGTTGCGTCATGTGGATGGCCATAAAGAAAATCATACACTGTACATTGCTTGGTTTACGCATGCTCTTCTCTTCCTGAACAATTTGGAGAAGAAATAAAGCAGCTGAATTCATTCTCCTTTTAGCAACCTCTTGATTTCTTGTATGCAAACAAGGAACTATGGCTAGTTGTTAAACACACAACCAAAACAATGCAAAGTTCAGGATTGATTTGTTCAGACTCCACTAGAATCTGCTTTAAAACACAATTTCTAGTTCACATGTAATAAAAAATTGGAAATCCAGAAAGTAAAATGAATTCTACTGTACTTCCCTATTTTACCATATGAGAGGATGAAGCCATTCTATTTGATACCTAGAAGGTGTATTTTGCTGAAAATGGATGGATGGTTGCCAAGTCCTTGTATTGGTTGAGACAGTAGCAGTTTTAATTTCAAAAATACCATCATATTTTCTACAGATTTGTCTTCCAACAAATTTAAGCCACTGAGGCTTGAGGGCATTTTTTTTGCCTGAAATCTCACCCTACATTTTAGGATCTGACCTTGTAAGGCCAGCAGAACATAATGAAAATAATGTCATCCATAGAGCATCCACCATCAAGGTTTTCATTTCTACATGACCAACAACCCCTGCAACAGAGATTAAGCCCCTGTCACACAGCACCAACGGATGGAAAGAGGATGTAAAACGGAGAGAAACACTTGCCATCCGTTGGTTAACGCGATGCATCCGTTCTGTACTTACTGCGTCCGTTTTTCATCCTCTCTATCCCTCCAGCATCCGTCTACTGACATTTCATCCGCTCAAAAAATTTTGAGCTGCACAAAACTTTTTGAGTGGAAAATGTATTCAACGCACCCGTTCTACATCTGCTACGCATACGGGGAACATCCGTTAGATGTCTGTCGTCATCCATTACGTGTCCGCTATATCCACTAGGCATCCGCTGCGCATCCGCGCAACTCGCATCCGCTCCAGCAGAAAACGGACAAAGGGAGGAAGCAAAATGGACCCGGAATGGACACAAAGCATTAGTAGCACGGACGTAGAAAGGATGAAAGCGGATGCAGCTCGCATACAAAGCATTAAAACAGAAAAAACGTTCGTATAGGGGACGTATCTCGGATATTTAGGATGTCTGCAGGATGCCTAGAGGATGCAAAAGGACACCTATATTTCCCATAAAAAGGGGGAGGAAATCACCTGGATCTCACTTTCAGTCCAGCAACCCTGCAGTGCAGACCTCTTCAACCTTCATTTTGCTCTTGCTCTTCCACAGCATCCAGTCATCTCCACCATGGATCATCACACACTCCTTTTGGTAGCCACCATCGTTCTACAACAGTGCGAAGCCCTCTACAGGCTCTTTCACCTGTTCTACGCGAAGAAAAGGAGGCGTCCAAGAAGTGTCTGGGTCCGAAGATGGATCGCAAGAAGAGCCGGGTACGAACTGTATAACAAGCTGATAGTGGAGCTGAGGAACGAAGACACTCGTGCATTCCAGAACTTCATGAGGATGCCACCAGCCATGTTTGACGAAGTTGTGGAGCGGCTGAGACCCAGGTGGACCAAGCAGAGCACCAACTTCCGCCCCAGCCTGGACCCTGGACTCAAGGTGGCACTGACTCTGTGCCACCTGACCTTCAGGACCACATACAGCAGCATGCATTACACCTGGAGTGTGCCACACAACACCATCAGCATTGTGGTCAGAGAAGTGGTGCAGGCCATCATCGAAGAATACCTGGAGGAGCTCCTCCAGTGCCCCTCCACTGAAAAAGGCTGGAAGAAAGTTGCAGAGCAGTGGTATCAGAAGTGGAACTTCCCCCACATCGTTGGAGCCATAGATGACAAGCACGTGGCCTGCAAAGCTCCAGCCAAGTCAGGGTCCACTTATCACAACTACAAGGGCTTCTTCAGCATCATCCTCTTCGCCATGGTCGATGCTGACTACAAGTTCATGTACATCGATGCATTAGGCAATGGGTCATCTTCAGATGCCCAGGTATACAACGCCAGTCACTTCAAGGAGGGGCTGGAACGCAACCTCATCATGGGCTTCCCAGATCCAGACCCCCTGCCCAACAACACACAAGATGTGCCCTACTTCATCGTGGGGGATGACGCCTTCTCCCTCAGAACCTACTTCATGAAGCCCTACACTTCCAGATGCCTCATCTGTGAAGAGAGGATCTTCAACTACAGGCTGTCCAGGGCAAGGCGGATGGTGGAGAACGCCTTTGGCATCCTGGCCAACAGGTTCCAGGTACTTCTCACCACCATGCAGCATCGCCCACAGACCTTGAGGAACATCGTGGAAGCTTGAGGCATCCTGCACAATCTCATGTGCACCCGCTACCCAGTGTTGCAGAACAGGCTCGTGGACCTCCAACAAGGCAATAGGGACATGGAGCCTGGTGAATGGAGGCAAGGGCAAAACCTGATAGACAATGAGGATGTGCAAGGCCCCAACAGAGCTTCACGTGAAGGGAAGAAGCAGCGCAACCTCCTGAAACACTGGTGCAACTCCCCAGCTGGAGCAGTGGAGTGGCAAGACAGGATGGTAGATGCTTAATGGATGCTTCCTTGAGCCTGTCTCATCACACTGATGAGATTGTGCCATGTATGTTGAGTGGCCCTCAAATGAACAGGGCATTTAATAAAAAGTTGTGTTTATGTTGAAATGTGTTGATGAATGATTACATTGTTATTGATAATAAAGGACCATAGGTGTGGCACCTGGGAGGGTGGACCATACAGTCCCACTATGCTTGCACTGGAGGTTCATCTATCCCACAGCTATTACCCATGCCACAGGTATCCCTGCCCATCCCACTGCTATCCTTACCCATACCACAAGCATGCAAAGGCTTAAACCATTTCCAAAAGTTTCCACCAAGACTTTATTGACTAAAAGAACTGAAGCAAGTGTGTGAAGCAAAGATAATCTTTATTAATAACAAATTGTAAAAGAAAATGACCCAAGTAAAGTGTCCCAAGCAAAGATAAAGTCAACAGGTAGCAACCCAGTCTCTGGCACTCTTCTCAGTCACTCTGTGGCATGCCCATAGTCTCAGGGGTGAAGGGTCCAGGTGCTATGGAGGTGGCTGCTGCTGGAGTGCTGGTCTGAGGCGCCATTGGGGTGCCTGGCCCCGAGAGGACAACAGGGGATGGTGTGTGGAGGAAGCTCTCAGAGAGCTGGCTCAGTCCTGTGATCTTGAGAGCCCCTTCCTCCAGGACATGGGGTGTCAGTCCCAAAACCAATGACAGATGTTCTGAGGCCGGGCTTGGCTGTGGGGTGGAGGAAGGAGGAGTGTAGTGGGGCTGTCTGGTCTGCAGGTGAGCGAGGTAAGGCGTGGGTGGCATCTGTGGCATGGGTGGCATCGGTGGCATCAGTGGCATCGGTGGCACCGGTGGTGTACGATGAACCTGTGCCTGGACTGGGAAGGGCTGCCTGTGCTGCTGGAATTCCTGGTAGCCGTAGCCTTGGTAGGTGAGGGCCTGTGGAAAGCCTTGGAAAGGCTGTGACATCACCTGGGGTAGAGGAGCAGACCTGGACTGGGTCGGAGCAGGTTCAGCTGGGCCTGGAGGATCGTGCAGAAGACCGGTGATCCTGTCCTTGATCACCTGGTACTGGGATTCGGACATGTCCACGAGGGTCTGGTTGATGTAGGTGAGGAAGAGCTTGCGGTTTGAGGATGGTATGTCAGTGTGTACCAGATGAGAGAGGAGATCTACACTGCTTTTGATGGTGTCCCTGATCTCCAGCAGGACAGTGTGGCTCTGCCCCTCCGGTCTGGCTCTCTGCCTGTTTTCTGTGGAGGTGAAGCTGGGGGTGGATGTGGGTTGGTTTCTGGTGGAAGTGCCCTCTCCTTGCTCCCATTGCGTCAGGGGTTCCTCCATGCGCTCCGCCACGGGGAGTGCAGCTGTCGGGGGGGTCTCCGTCGTGGGACACTCCACAGATACCTGCCTGGACACAGGAGCTGACTCTTGGCCAGAAGAGGACTGGCTCTCGCGGGCTGCCTGAGAGAGAGGGTTGTCAGAGGGGCTGCTCCTCGGTGGTGGATCTCACCCTACAAGAAGCTGCACTTGGCCATCATGTAGGTCTCCCGGTCCATCAGCTTGACCATGGCCTGGCCAGATTTCTTGAGGTGCAGCTTCCCGTACCAGGTATGCATGTGCTTCCACCAGCTGAGGAGGACCTCCGAAGTGTAGTCCAGGCTCTCCGCCTTCTCTCTCCAAGCACCCTGCTTCCTTTTGGTGTCTCGATAGAGCCTGTGTCCCTTCCGCCAAAGATACTCGTTCTCCCTCAGCCATTCAAGCACCTCATCCTCATGTTCCTCTTCGATGGAGTATTGCCTCCTCTCCCGTTCACGCGTATGCCTCTTTCTCCCTCTGGCAGGGCCATCTGGGCCCTCATCAGAGGGGCTTTGAGGTTCTAGGGGCTGCTCCACCACACCACCACCAGCAGCAGCAGCAACAACAGTAGCAGCAAAAGCAGGACCAGCAGGACCAGCAGCACCAGGAGCACCAGCAGCACCAGGATCAGAAGCAGCAGAGTAAGCACCAGCAGGACCAGCAGGACCAGGATCATCAGCAGCAAAGTAAGCACCAGCAGCACCAGCAGGACCAGGAGCACCAGGAGCACCAGGAGCATCAGCAGGACCAGGAGCACCAGCAGGACCAGGAGCAGCACCAGCAGAGTAAGCACCAGCAGAAGCACCAGCATCAGGAGGAGCGCCAGCAGTGTAAGCACCAGCAGAAGCACCAGCACCAGGAGCAGCGCCAGCAGAGTAAGCACCAGCAGAAACACCAGCACCAGGAGCAACACCAGCAGAGTAAGCACCAGCAGAAACACCAGCACCAGGAGCAGCACCAGCAGAGTAAGCACCAGCAGAAGCCTCAGCACCAGGAGCAGTGCCAGCAGAGTAAGCCCCAGCAGAAGCCCCAGCACCAGGAGCAGTGCCAGCAGAAGCCCCAGCACCAGAAAAGTCAGCCCGAGCAGCAGAAGCCCCAGCAGAAGCAGAGTCAGGGCCAGGGGGTGGGATGGTGGCCCTGTCCTTCTTGCCAGGGATGGCAGCAGATGGCACAGGCTTCCTCTTCTTCCCCATGGTTGTTGGCTGGAGCTGTGTCTGACAGCAGGTCTTTCCTCTGAATGGTGACCTGCTTGCGAGCTGCATCCCTTTATATCTGTGGGGCTGATGCAATGCATCCTCCCTGCATGCACAGTGAACGCTCTGCATCCGCTTCATCCGCTAAGCATCCGCTTTGCATCCATTCCTTCTGTTGCGTGTCCGCTTCGCTGTGCTCCCCCGGAAGCCCTGCGGATGTGCCATCCGCTTCCATCCGCTTCTATCCACTAGGCTTCCGTGGAGCATCCGCTTAACATCCTGGCTACATCCTCCCCCCGTCTGTTCCTTTTCGTTGTTGTCCGCTCTGCTTATGCAAATTTGGGGCACTTTTGAGAGCGGATAACAATGGATGGAATATTTTCTCGTCCGCTGTATCCTTTTTACATACGTTTTGCATCCGTCGGCCTATGTGACAGGCCCTTTAGGAAGAGGGCAAAATCTATGACAGCTTCCTGTTCAAGTCTACTCTGGATGTCAGATATCAGACTTTGAAACTTTTACAAATAATCCTCGACCACAATTGTGACCAGAATCTCTGTTGCTAAGTGAGGCAGTCATTAAATAAGTCATAACCCCTTTTTTGTGAATTATGTGCTTATCGTGCACTTCCACTGACTTTGCTTGTCAGAAGCAAGAATGATAATCACATAACAGTGGGATACTACAACCCAGTAGTCTTCAATCTTTCTGGCTCCAGGGACCGCCAGCAGCAGCAGCAGGGGATAGATTCATGTGCATGCCTGCTGTTTGCACAAATCACCCACCACTACTCACCCACCACTTGCCTACTCACCCACCACTTGTGTGGCCCAGTTCCCAAAGGGCCACAAACCGGTTGGGGGTTGGGGACCCCTACTATAACCACTGTAAACACATGTTTAGAAGTTGTAGTGTCACAGTGGTTAAAATGCAGTAATGCAGGCTAACTCTGCCCACTGCCAGGAATTTGATCCTGATCAACAAGGCTGACTCAGCCTTCCATCCTTCCAAGGTCAGTAACAAGAGGTCTCAGATTGCTGGGGGCAATATGCTGACATTTGTAAACTACTCAAAGAGTATGGTAAAGCACCATGGAGTGGTATATCAGTCTTACTGATATTGCTATTGATAGCCAGGCACCTACATTTTGATCACATGATTATGGGGATGTTGCAATGGTTGTAAATGCAAGGCCCAGTCATTACTTTTTTCAGTGCCATCATGACTTTGGTTGCTAAATGAATAGTCATAAATTAAGGACTACTTCTATGGCTAACTGGCTCAAAAGATCTGATTGTTTCAGTAAATAGGACCATCACAGAGTACCCCACACCCAGCATTTTAAGGTGTTTTTTTTTAACAGAGTAACCCATACTTTTTGAAACCCTGGTTTTGATGGGAGCACCAGGTACTGCAGAGAGTTTGCTGGTTTTCTCAAATGGCAGGACCAGCTCCCAAAGTGATTTTGCTTATGGCTAGCATCCCATGCTTACAGGTTTTGACAGCCTTGGAAAGAAACCCATCCTTAGGTTTTCCTTGATGTTATTCTGGATTGTGGAGATTGGGGACGAGTTTTGGTTGGGGTAATTTCATGGATGGAGGTTTCCTTTGTTATGCAGAGGAGTGGCAGTCACAATCCTAGGTTTCTCTGCTATTATGGATGTAGGCAAAGTCTTTTTAGAAGCCTCTTGATTCTCCAAGCCTGTGACACTGCATTATTCCACACCTGTATTCTTGTGTGGTGCTTGGGAAGTGATTCTGGTCACTTCAGGTTCCTTGGCTAAAATTGGATGGCCTAATTTTGCAGCCTCCGCTGTTTCGAAAAATGTCTTTTGGGCAGAAGGAATTTGGGGCTTAATGGCATCTATGCTCAGTGATTTTTGGGGCTGGGACGATGGAGGAAAATCTTTCTTTACCACCACACAAGCAGCTTCTTTGGAGACGAGCCCTACAAAGTTGGGGAGCCCAACACCAGATGTCTTGCCGGTCTTCTCCTCCTGCAGTACAATACTTTTTCTTGATTTGGCAATCACCCCAGAAATTGTGACATGTTTGGAAGTTTTGGGAATCATGGGCTGTGAGACATCAAGCAGAGAAAGAAAAATGATGATTTGCAAACAGGATGGTGAAGGCTTCATTCTCAAAAGTAGTCAATTATTTAGGGGATAATGGTCTCATGCATTTCAACCAAGTCTTCCCCAGGGAAAACGATTTCACTTGCCTTACCTTCCCCCACAGGTTACTTCATTGTAATTTCCTGTTTGAGATGAAATGCACTGGATGCCCTCTAAAATTTCAACCCAAATTAGTGATTTTATGATACTCAGATGGAATATCAGTGGAACTGGGAGGACTGCTGAAATTTGTTTTATGGATCTCCTTAAATAAACACTTCTGCCCAAGGATGGTAAATATAGCAAGTGCTTATTATAATGTGCACTAAATACCGGTGGTCCTTGACCACAATTGAGCCAAAACTTTCTATTGCTAAGCAAAACAGTTAAGTGAGTTCTGCCCCATTTCACCATCTTTCTCAACACCATCATTAAGGGAATCACTGCAGCTATTACGTTTGTAACAGTTGTTAAGTGAACCTGTCTTCGCCATTGACTTTGCTTGTTACAAGGTTCCAAAAGGTGATTATATGAGACTTTGCAATTATCATAAGTACATGCCAGTTGCCAAGCGTCCAAATTTTGATCATATTCTGATGCTTACAATGATTGCAAGTATGAAAAATAGTCATAAGCAGGGGTGGGATTCTACCAGTTCGCACCTATTCACTAGAATAACATTCTAACATTCTAAGCAGTTCAGAGAACCGGTTGCTAGAAGAAATTACTGGCCTAATCCTGTAAGGAAGGCAGGAAGGAAACATTCTGGTTTTGCTTACAGAAACTGCCTCTCCATTAACCCTTATTACATTCTTGGCAGGACTAGACTTCCTGTCTCAGGAACTCCTCTGGAGTTTTTTCCCCCTCCTTTGTTGGTACTTTGCTTGTGTGGAGTGACCATTCAAAGTTACAATGGCACTGAAAAAAGTGACTTATGACCATTTTTCATACTTATGACTGTTTCACTGTCATGAGAGGACAGGTGAGGAGATGCGTGCCTTGATGTGAGAGATATTGAGTTGGCCACCCCCAGCCAATATCATGATCACCAAGCCATGTCCACCAACTTAGCCCACAGAACCTGTTAAAAAATTTGAATTTCACCCCTGGTCATAAGCCACTTTTTTTCAGTGTTATTGTAACTTTGAACAATCACTAAATGAACTGTTGTAAGTCAAGGATTACCTGTATTGATTTCAGACATCTATCAATTGAAGGCACAGGAATTTATCAACCAGTTGGAACAATGCAAAGTATCACTATCACAAAGTTTTTCAATTCTGGGTGGAGAATTGGAATCCACTCATTTGAAAGCAGGCAGGTTTGAAATAGGCTGCACCATTAGAAACCTGAACCTTAAAATGAATTCCCACCATCCTACTCCATCCTTTAGATCAGGGGTCCCCAACCCACAGGCTGTGAACTAGCACCGGTCCATGGCATGCCAGCAACTGGTCCGTGCAAACAAGCAAAACCACATCCATGGATGCAGGCAACATGAGAAACCATGTCCCCTCTAATCCGTGGAAAAACCACTCTCCACAGAACCAGTCCCTGCCCAAAAGATTGGGAGCCTCTACTTTAGATTACATCCCCCCACACTTTACACAACTACCTTAGTATCATCCTTGTTTGATTTCTTCAGCCACTCAAATGAAGAGGACAGGATGCTATAAAGGGTTGCAAATTTAATGCTGTTTTTTTCTTTAGCTGTAAAACAGAGAAAACAAAGGTCAACTATAAGGTTCCCAGCTGAAATGGCAAAAGCTGGAGGTGGCCAATCTGCCAGTGTCATTTCCTCTTAGTTTTTCATTTTTACCAACCACTCATATTCATCTCGATTCACTTACATTGATCAATTGCATGCAGACGTTTGCAAACTGCTTTGCTGAATTTGGAGGACAAATTTGGACTTTTAGTCAATACTGCGCCTTAGTTCAGTGATTTCATTTATTTTAGAAAGGTACGCTCTGCAAGGATTATGAGTAACCCATACTGCTATTGATCATTTTAATTGAGATTTCTTCCTACCTGTTATTACTGCAGTTTTCACTTTGTTCCTGGCCACAGGTACCTGCTTTCTGATAAGACAGAGAGATTAAATCAGACAAATTTAAGGAACTCTAAATAACTCGAATAGTATCTTGAATGTACCTCTAGACCTACATTCTTATTCATTTTGTCTTGCATAACATTCGTAAGCTAAGCAAGCAGATTTTAAAAGTCAGAATGCATCCATCAAAAGCCCTCCAAACGTGAATTTTTCATCAGACTTGGGAATCATCTGGCAGCAGAGGGCCTGTGTGTTCATAGCACCACTAGTATAACATCTTAATTAAGTACCTTGAAATCTTGTTTTTATTTATGCTAATAATTTAGTTGTTTAAATTGGCTTTTATATTCTGTTTTAATTGTTGATTTTATTGTAGGTTGTCGAGATTCACCACCTATGACATAGATGGTCTATAACGGTGATAAATAAATAAATAAAACCATTCACAAATGCTTAATTGATCTTTAGAGCCCTGGGGCAATATGTTTTTAAAATAAGCCTGGTGTTTTAGAAATAATTTAATTTTCATCCAGAATGCCATGAGTAGATGTCTTCAACCCTTGGGATGAAGACTGGTTGGTACTGATTCATACCCCTTAAGAACTGGGCCAGACAGGTTAGTGAGAAAGCTTCATCTGTGCATGTGTGGGATTTATGTAACATGTGAAACTATCACTACCACTATAGAAAAAAATTGTTTTCCATGGAACTGGGTCCTAATGCCCAAAAGTTCTAGTGTAGTTAACTTAAAACTCCTGTTATTTCAGCTAAATGGATATTTAGCTGAAATAAAACTGGGTGTTTTTTTTTACATTTTCAGACAAAAGATTGGCAGAGAAAATTCAGGGGATATAAGAACTGCTTCAGATATAAGAACTGCTTAGCAGAACCTTCAGTATATGTACTATAGTCCTTGATTTAGGATCATAACTGGGAGTGGAACTTCTGTCACTAAGTGATGTGGTTAAGTAAGTCATGAATTTACAACCTTTTTTTGGCACTGTTCTTAAATGAAACATGTGGTTGTTAAATGAAGGCATAAACTTCAACATATTCCTAAAAGGGCCCATTATGCTCTTGAACACAATTCTTCTGGAAAGAACTGGGTATTCAGGGGCCTTGAACAAGGTTAGGATAGGGGACACTTTACTCTATGATGGATGCTCTTCCAGAGGAAAGACATGATTGCAGAGAAAGGCCACTTCCTGGGTCTCATAAATGTGTAATGCTGTTTAACCAAAGGGATTTGAAGTGTCTCAGCTTTGTTCAAACATTTAAGACATGCAGACACCACAAGAGATAGATTAAGGTCCCTCAAACAACCAAGTCATGCCAATACTGTACATTTCATTTTGAACCAACATGCCTGCTCATTTCCTTTTTTCCTATGGTCTTGCTTTGATCTGTCTGGATTTTACTCGCATTCAATAATTTGTTGGGAAGTTTGCTCAAATTTGGGTCAACTGTTTTGGAAGGCCCCACGGCCACCGTCTTGCAGATGACTTGAGAAGTCTCCACGCCTACTGACACTTTGACTCTGTGAACTTGCTGCCCAGTGTCCCTTTGAGAATTGATATGTCCCTTATCTGAGGAAATGTTTGAAAAAGCCAGTGGCTTGTTCTCAAGAATCATGCTTGGGTTTCCCAAATATTTACTGCTTTTACTGTTCTGGCTCTGGTTTGCTAGATGAGAAAGATTCATTGGAATGCTTTGTTTCTCAGATTCTAATTTCGATGTCCTTTGTACAGCCTGAGATGGACCAGCTCTCGCCAACATAGAATATGCCTTTGGTTCAACCCTGGATGCCAGTTGATTCTGTTTTGGTGTCTGACTCTGGGATGGAGGTCCAGATGACTTTGGTGGGCCAGGATTGCTCGCCCTTGGTGTAGCAGCAGGGTCCTGGTTTCTCATGGCTTGAGGGTTCTTTTGTGATGGGGATGCCATGTTGGTCTTTTGTAATAAACATATTTCCTTTTTGCTTTTTTGAAGCGTGACTGGGATAGGATTAGATTCATAGGATACTCTTGAGGAAAGACGCTTCTTTTTCTCAAAGTTGGGCTCCCTAACATTCTTCAGCTGACCTGTTGCTGAAGGTGGTTCAGATATCTTGGAGGTGAAGCCCTCAGGGGTGCATTTGGGAGAAGACCGCTCCTGTGACTTGGGCTGGACCTTTGCTGACTCCTTACCCATAGACTCCTTTTTCAGTTTAGGAGATGAATGTTGAACCTGTTCTCTCGCAGGGGGGCTCTGTAATGAAAGCAAGATACAGCATCATGGTATTATTCCAGGAAACTCAGAGTCCTTTTACCCAGCATGCAAGCCAGATAGGTGGAAGGAAAACTCTTATTTGTAAATAAAAGGCTTACCTAGATGCATTCCAAATGGGTATTTGCTTGGAATGGATCCCTTATTCATTCAATTTTGAAAAGGATACGTTGCCATGAACCAATCATGGGAGCATAAAGGAATCCCTGCAGATTTTACTCCGCTAGTCGTTATCTATCAACAGGTAGTCCTTGACTTACAGTCTTAATTGAGCCCTTCTCATGTTGCTAAGAGAGGCAAGTGTGTTTTGTCCCATTTTATGCCCTTTCTTGCCACGGTTGTTAAGTGAATTGCTGCAGTTGTTAAGTTCGTAACATGGTTGTAAGTGAATCTGTTTTTCCCATTGACTTCACTTGTCCGAAGGTCACCAAAGGTGATGAAATGACCCTGGGACACTGCAACCATCATAAATATGAGACAGCTGCCAACAGGCTGAATTTTGATCACGTGACCACTGGGAATCTGCAATAGTTGTAAGTGTGAAAAATGGTCATAAGTCACTTTTTTCATAAGTCACTGACTTTAAATGGTCACTAAATGAGCTATTCTAAGTCAAGGATTACCTGTTTGGGGGAGTGGTACTCATCTCCATTTCAACCCTGGGAGCATACATTATTAAACTAATCATTAAAAGCAATATCCTGCACACATCTTTGGTAGTCATAGTAACACCGTTCAGCTAAAGCTCAAAAGGCAGGCTAAGACTTTTAGCTTATCACTAACATTCTTCATTATTTAAAATATTCCCAAGCAAGTTGGTACCAGAATCTCACCCATCCCTTTAATGGTCAGGCATTCTGAGCAGGAAACAGATGGTCTTGCTTTTCTCTGCTTAACAAAGCAATATAGCTCCATGCCAAGAGAAACAAAGCACTGCAGGTTTTTCTATGTGCTAAATAATAATAAATTAGAATATATTAAAATGGGATAATGAGAACCAATTCCAGAGCTTCTAAAGATTTTTTTTTAACATGCTCACTTTTAATTGAATGAAGACAACTCCTTTGCTTAATTCATTCTAGAAAGAGAAATAGGAAGTTGGCCATAGCTAGCCACCAAGCTTAGTCACTGTTTTCTTTCCATTGGATGGAAGATCCCAGTAGACATCTTTCCTCAACCTGACCAAGAAGGGAATTAGGGAATTTATATTC
This sequence comes from Laticauda colubrina, assembly GCA_015471245.1. NCBI lineage: Eukaryota > Metazoa > Chordata > Lepidosauria > Squamata > Elapidae > Laticauda > Laticauda colubrina. The sequence continues at coordinate 7,780,674 of BLBF01000050.1, read as the reverse complement.
CCACCCATTTGGAAACACCTGGTGAGAGGTTCACCTCAATTCTGATTATGTGACCATGGAGATGCTGCAACAATCATACGTAAGTGTGAGGACTGGTTGTAAGATACCTTTTTCAGCAGTGTTCAACTTTGAACAGCCACTAAGCAAATGATTGAGGGCTACTTGGTCCATATCTGGTTTAAGAGAACAATATGGATGGAGACCAGAAGCAAGGAAGAAGTACAGGTGTCCTCGACTTACAACAATTCATTTTGTGATTGTTCAAAGTTACAATAGCATTGAAAAAAGTAACACAACCATTGCAGCATTCCTCCCATGGTCACATGATCAAAATTCAACTGCTTGACAACTGACTCATATTTCTGATGGTCGCAGTATCCTGAGGGTCATGTGATCACCTCTTGTGACCTTCTGACAAGCAAAGTCAATGTGGAAGCCCAATTCACTCAACAACTATGTTATTAACTTAACAACTGCAGTGCTTCACTTAACAAATGTGGCAAGAAAGGTTGTAAAAGGGGGCAAAATTCACTTAACAGTCTGGCTTAGCAAGAGAAATTTTGGGCTCAATTGTGGTTGTAAGTTGAGGACTACCTGTACTAATGTGAGTAGAAATGAATGAGACTGCATTGATGTGTGAATGGCACAATGAAGGGGAGAACACAGCAATGTCTGACATGGAGACCGAGAGGGGATAAGAAGTAGAGCAGCTAAGAAGGTTAAAAAAAATTGTATTCTATAATCTCCCAGGATTTGAAATGGATGTTTAACATTAGAACCATAGCAATATCACTAGCACTTAGACTTATATACCGCTTTATAGTGCTTTACAGCCTTCCCTAAGCAGTTTACAGAATCAGCCTCTTGCCCCCAACAATCTGGGTCCACATTTTACCGACCACAGAAGGATGGAAGGCTGTGTCAACCTTGAGCTTGGTGAGAATCGAACTGCTGGCAGCTTGTAGTCATCAGAATTAGCCTTCAATACTGCATTCTAACTACTGTGCCAATGTGGCTCATTATTATCATTAAAAAGGCACAACAAAGAATGTTCTTCCTGCATCAGCTCAGGAAATTCAGATTGTCCCAGGATCTGTAGATAGTTTTGCAGAGGAATTATGGAGTCTGGTATTTATACTTCTATAATTATCTGGTTTGGTATAGCAACCAAACAAGGCAGGTACAGACTCCATTGAATAGTCACGATTGCTGAAAGAATAATTGCAACCAGCCTGCCTTTCACAGAAGACCTGTAATTGTGTGGGTCAGAAGGAGGGCTGAGCAGACATAAACTATTTCAACTCCTTCCCACTGGAGGCCTCCTGTCAGCCAGCTGACTGCTGGGTATCTGCATGGGAGATGCATGTGCATGCGCAGAGGGGATGAGGCACGTGCAGGGGGTTACACACGCATGCACAGGGGGTGGGAGGTTGCACACGCATTGCATTATGGGCAGGGCTGGGATTCAATTTTTTTAACAACCAGTTCTGTAGGCGTGGCTTAGTTGGTGGGCATGGCTTGGTGGCCTTGTGACTGGGTAGACGTTTCTTGGTGGTCATCTTATTGGCTAGGCATGGCCAACTCAATATCACTCACATCGAGGCACGCATCTCCTCGTCTGGCCTTTCATGACTATGGAGATGCTGCAACAGTCGTAAGTGTGAAAAATGGTCTTAAGTCACTTTTTTCAGTGCCATTGTAACTTTGAATGGTCACTCCACACAAGCAAAGTACCAGCAAAGAAGGGGAAAAAAACTCCAGAGAAGTTTCTGAGACAGGAAGTCCAGTCCTGCCAAGAATTTAATAAGGGTTAATGGAGAGGCAGTTTCTGTAAGCAACACCAGAATGTTTCCTTCCTGCCTTCCTTATAGGATTAGGCCAGTAATTTCTTCTAACAACCGGTTCTCCGAACTGCTTAGAATGTTAACAACCAGTTCTCATGAACAGGTGCGAACTGGTAAAATCCTACCCGATTATGGGTGCAGGCATACATCCGTGTACCCATACACATTTTTGGCATGCGATGAGAAATAGATTAGCCATCACTGGTCTATATATACAGGTAGTCCTCGACTTAACAATAGTTCACTTAGTGACTTGTTCAAATTTACAACGGCACTGAAAAAAGTGACTTATGACTGTTTTTCACACTTATGACCATTGCAGCATCCCCATGGTCATATGATTTACATTTGGATGCTTGACAACCACCTCACATTTATCATGGTTACAGTGTCCTGGGGTCATGTGTTCCCTTTTACCGCCATCTGTCAAGCAAAGTCAATGGGGAAACCAGATTCACTTAACAACCATGTTACTAATTTAACAACTGCAGTGATTCACTTAACAAATGTGACAAGAAAATGGGGCAAACCTCACTTAATAAATGTGTCAGAAAAATAAATTTGGGGTCAATTGTGGTCCTATGTTCAGGATTACTTGTATTAGCTACATGGTATGGTTGTAGTAATTATTATTTTTCAATATCTTCTTTATTTCCCTCTTTTATAGGTATTATTATTATTATTATTATTATTATTATTATTATTATTATTATTATTTCTGTTGCTTTGCAAGTAGCACACTGAGTGTTTCTGTACTGTGGACAAATTCTTTTGTATGTCTAATCAAACTTAGCCAATTAAAGTATTCAATTCAATTCAAAAGGATTGGCCTAGAGAAGGACCTAGTTCCTTGAGTCAAGGATATCCAACTAAATTCTTGATCCAGTGTTTCTTTTCCGGCACTTCTTGCATTTTCCAATTTTATCTCACCTCGGTGACCTTAGCTTGCAAAGGGCTACTCTTCCATAAAGTGCGAACCTCAGGTTTCTTCCCAGGGAGATTTTCTGGAGTCTTGCTCCTGCCACTGGCCAGGCGCATCAGGTAAATCAGGCGCACCCAACACTCGAAAATAAAATCCACTTTCTCTTCCTTGGCCAAGAGTTGCAGGTAATGCTTGTCCCCCATGGGCATCTGCATTTTCAGCTGCCGTTTGTTTGCATCATGAACAGAAATCTCCACCAGGTCCAGTGGGATCAACCTGTAGGTAAGGAAAAGCAACACGAGAACTCGAACTTTACAAGGAGGCCTGGGAAGCTAGGCTGGGGAGGGCTGTGCTCGTCTTACCGGGTGATTTCTAATGCTCTAGACTTCAGGTTTTTATTCGTTGTTTCTTGTTTCTCCCGGGCAATAATCATCAGATCAGGAAGGAGCAACTTGGGGCTACTGGCTAAAATACCTATGGTGACCACATTGGGATGTTTGTGGATGTTAATGAATTGGCCGTCTTTGTTCACCTGTATGGAGAGAAAAGACAAAGGTGCCCTGAAATCATAGGTGGTATTCAGCAAGTTCTGACCAGTTCTGGAGAACCGGTAGTGCCATCTCTGACTGGCCCCACTCCCATCTATTCTCTGCCTCCTGAGTCCCAGCTGATTGGCTGGGTCTTCTTTGGTTGCCCTGCACAGGAGAATGGAGCTGGAAAGCAGGTTAGTGGGGTAGGGAGGGAATCAGGATTTTGTAGTATCCTTCCCCTGCCACTCCCACCAAGCCACACCCACAGAACCGGTAGTAAAAAATTTTGAATCCCACCACTGTCTGAGATGCCTTTATGTAATTTTAGAAGCTGGCTTTTAATGATCTCATAGAATAGTGTTTTGTTTGTTAATTTTATATGCTGCCCATCTCACCAAGGGGCTATTCTGAGTGGCTTACAACAGTAAAAATTGAGAAATTAAAAATAAACATAACATCCACAAACACCTCAAAGTGTAGGTATTTTAGCCAATAGTCCCAGTGTCAAATAAACCATAAAGATAAACAATGGAATCAATAAGCAATGAAAGGCCATGTGAGATTAAAAATGGACAGTGGGGGAAGCAAGGAGCACAAGGGGGAGGGGGAGTTTGCTGTCAGTCTAGTCTTATTACTTAGGAATAAGTATCATTTTGTACAGGTAGTCCTCGACTTATATCCATTCATTGATCTCCAAAGTTACAGCAGTGCTGAGAAAAGCTGCTATCAAGGACTTCAACTTACAATCATTGCAATGTCTTGTAACCTTCCCAGATGGCTTCCAAGATGCAAAGTCAATTGAGAAAGTCACAAACTACAGTCATGTGATGTCTATTTCAGGGGTCTCCAGCCTTGACAACTTTAAGACTTGTGCACTTCAACTCCCAGAGTTCCTCAGGTAGCTTTGCTCCTCCTCCATAAGTCTTAAAGTTGCCAAGGTTGGAGACCCCTGGTCTAATTTAACGACCATACGACTTAACAACAAATTTTCTGGTCCCTGTTGAGGTTCTAAGTCAAGGACTACCTGTAACTAAAATGAACATTTACAGCTGTGCTCCCACCCAATCATACTCACTCCCTAGCCAGTAAAAAGCTGTTTATGGGAAGGAAGGCATCAATTCAAGTGGTTATGTGAGATTTCTTTGCCCTTAACAGTTGTCCATTTGCTGGATCTTTGAGTGCCAAGATCATGTAGTGACTGCTGGTGAAATGGTTTGCCAGCCAGCATAATTCAAGTTATGAAGCAGCTCTATCAGCATCTCTGAGGGCATCATGTAAAGGTAGCGCTGGATGTAACTTTTTGTTTAGTGAGGTTGCAATGGCATTGAAAAATGTGGCCTCAGACCTATACTGTTACAACATCTCCACAATCACAATGGCAACTGGCATGTATTTAGAATGGCTGCAGCTTTTCGGAAACATCATCACCCTCCCAGCTGGCTTCCAACAAGCAAAGTCAGCAACAGAAACTGGATTCACTTAATAACCGTGGCCAAAAAAAAGGGTCACTTAACAACTGTCTTACTTAGCAGCAAAGATTCTAATCCCAATTGTTGTCATAAATTGAGGACTACTTTAAATAGGAAACAGAGAAGCAGTTTCTCCCTATTAAAAAGTCCTGCTCGTTCCTAGACAACATGAACAAAACCAATCACCTGGAAAAAACTGCTCTCGAAGGTTTGTGCACCTCTAAACACACTGTACTCTGGCAGCTGCAGCAATTTCTGCAGTTTGCCAGGTGATGGTGACCAACCCCGGAGAGCCTGATCATGGATATCTTCTGAAGGATTCGATTGGCTTCTTGTTGGTTCCCTTCCTGGAAGGTAGCAAAAAAAGAGAACAAATGTGGAAAGTATTACAAGAATCGGGGTATGCAAGCTCTCACAACATTTTTAATTACTCTGAAGGACCTGTCCTACATCCTCATTGGGGTTCTCCTTTGGTTCACAGTTGTTGTCTTTTTTATCCTTCTCTTTGTCTCAAACCACAACCATTTAAGGTATGGGCCAATACTTTTGTTCTTTTTTTCTCAACAGTTTATTTATATAGTTTCATATTACATATATAGGAGCTTAGTGAACAGCATATTGTTTGGATTTTATTGATATATAATAACAATACTTTTCCCGCTCCTAATTTCTATGTCTACTATCCAACCATTTGTAAAACAAGTGCCATGTTTGAAAATGCTCTGTGTTTTCTTTTTCTTTTCTTTTTAGTGTCAACCTGTCCAGTTCTGCGCAATCTATTTTTTTAAAATTATATGTTCTTCTGCAGGTGTTCCCTCGTTTTTTCAGTACTGTGCAAAAACAATTCTTGCTGCTGTCAAAACAGATAATATTGAGTATAAATTCCCTTTATCATACTTTTGTGGCATTATTCCTAACAAAAATATTTCTGGCTTATAATCTATGTGTTGCTTTCACACTTTTTCTACCAATGTATGCATTTTGGTCTGATATTTATTTGCTTTTGCACATGTCCACCATATGTACCCATATGTACCCATATGTACCATATGGTTACATTTCCAATATCTGGCAGACATGTTTTTAAACATCTTTGCTAATCTGGCCGGTGATGCTATCACTCAGGGTTTGTGCTTCTTATCTGGACTACCTTGTAGAGCTGACCCATGTCTGGTTGCTCCTCTCTGATATAGAAGCCAATATAATGTGAGGAAAATATCATCCACTCTCCAGACTCAGCCACCTGCTGAAACCAACCTCACAGTAACTACAAACCCCCAAAGTGATCCTTCATAGATTTCCCACACATTTTAAATTTTAAAATTTAAATAAACAAAATTAAAATTCTCCAAATTTCAACAGATCTTTGTGTAATCATATGACATCTTCTGAAAGAACAGGAAAAATTGCACAAGACCTATTCAGATTACGGTATATAATGAAATGAAATTACATTTTATTTATATTTCAGATGTTCTTTGGAGGGTCACTTCCAAAATATGCAAAGTAACCCTCAGAGGTGACTCTGAAAAAGTGGCTGATACTGGTTTTAGCTTCTGCCCACCAGCAAAATGATTGTCAACCAGGTCTTTCCCTTTATATATATAGAATAAGAGAGTTGGAAGGGACCTTGGAGGTATTCTAGTCCAACTCCTTGCTCACTTCTTCAAACTTCCAGTGTTGGAGCATTCACAACTTCTGGAGGTAACTCATTCCACTGATTAATTGTTCTGTCAGGAAATGTCTCCTTAGTTCTAGGTTGCTTCTCTCCTTGATTAGTTTCCACCCATTGCTTCTTGTCCTGCCCTCAGGTGCTTTGGAGAATAGCTTGACTCCCTCTTCTTTGTGGCAACCCCTGAGATATTGGAACACTGCTATCATGTCACCCCTAGTCTTTTTCTCATTAAACTAGACATACTCAATTCCAGAAATTTTTATATGTTTTAGCTTCCAGTCCTCTATCTTTGTTGCCCTTCTCTGCACTCTTTTTAGAACCTCAACATGTTTTTTTACCCCATGGTAACCAAAACTGGATGCAGTATTCCAAGTGGCCTTACCAAGGCATTATAAAGTGCTATTAACACTTCATGTGATCTTGATTCTATCCCTCTGTTAATACAGCTTTTAAAGGTATGAAACTCAACCAGCATCCTCATGTATCTGATCTTTCCTCACTGACCCAGCTGAAGAATGCAAGTATGTAAATTGTTCCCACCTGCAGGGTGTGAGAACATAGCTAGGACTGAGTGGAGCTCAGGAAGAAGTTATAATCCCTGTTTGATTATCATGATACGGGGACAAGAGCATCCTCTGGGCCACAAAATTCTAGCTCATCATTCTGGGTGGGGCTGGAACCCCCCCCATGGGTTTCAGGGCTCCCAGTTTCTGTACCCTTGAGGCCTCTCTTCTCTCCAGATTCCACCTTTCCTGGCTGAAAGTCATCCCTCTCCTACTGGAAAATCTGTCTGCCAATTATTTGTGCATTGTGACATCAACCAAGAAAGCAGGGGGTGGGCTGTTGGATTGTTGGAGTAGAGAAAATCAGCAAAGGGTCAAAAGTGGGGTAGCAAGAAGATGGAGGCTGGATGAATGCCGCTGTCTAGCTAGGAGGAATGTTTTTTGATGCCACAACTCATCATATTCTTAGATAATGGATCTCACAATCTGGAAATTCTAAGCATTCGTCTCGGATCTAAGAGGATGGCAATGTTCCAAGCAATGGTAAGTCTACCTGTTGGAAAAGTGCAAGTGATTCTTTAAGGTAAATTTCCTCTTAGAACTGTCAGACGATTCAGGGAATGTTACCGTTGGAAAATACAAAGCTAACATAGATTTATATGCTTTATTATCTCAAAATGTATCTTGTGCACAGTGCCAAAAAATACTCTTACCTTTGGTAATAAAAGTAGATAAATTACTGTGGCCACAAAAAAAAACCAAAGAGGCAATCTATAGTATCTTTTGCATTGTTTTTAGCAATGCATATTTAAGAAGAGGCTTTTGTTGATGTTTCAAATCCCTCTAAAACAAACCAACAGTCTATAGGCTGGATCTGGCCTGCCACCGAAAATTATCCCAAAAAGAAATATCATACCTTATCTTCTGCTTGCAGTGATTCTAGCAAAACGAACTGCAAAGTTTATACCTAATGTAGAACTGCCCCATTTTAATAACCAGTTCAATTATTGAGGTCTCTTCCCCCCTCTCTCCATAAGCATTTCTTTCACTAACCAAAAGGGGGCACCCCTACATGCTCTCTTTTTCCTTTTGACCTTCCCCATCTTTTTCCCCCTTGAAACACATCTCTATGGTTTGTCCCAATTGCCAGTGTATTTGCTCAAGAGAGGGTACAAGTTGTTCTCGTTTAACTACCACAACTGAGCCTGGAATTCCCATTGTCACTGTGGTCATTAAGTGGGTCACCACATGACCTGACTCAATTTTACAACTGTTTTATAAGGGTCGTAAAGTGAGTCACCACTGCAGTTAAGCGAATGTTGTGATTGTTAAGCAAACCATGTGGGCATTAAGGGAATCCATTATCTTGAATGGGGATTTTTGTGCTGGAAACCAGCAACCAATACTGAAAAATGCAACTAAAAGGAGGTTCTGTTTTCTGCCATGACGGCCTCCTGCAATCCTTTGCTAGAGTAAATGGAGCCTGGAGTGGCCATGCACAGGTCCCGAGCTCCGTTTTCACTAGCAGAAAGTTTCAGGAGGCCATCGTGGCCAAAAATGGAGCTTGGATGGGCTATGCGTGGCCCTTGCGAACTCCATTTTTGCTGGCAGAGGATTGCAGAAGGCAGTTGTAGCCGAAAACAAGTTTGGGAGCCTATTTTCACTGGCAGAGTGCTTGGGCTACCACAGGCACCCCACAACACAAGTGACATTAAGCTGGTCATGCCCACCCTGGCCACACCCACTCCCCCCCCAGGTCATACACAATCCTGATGTGGCCCTCAATGAAATTGAGTTTGACATCCCTGACCTAGACCAACATTCCCCAACATTTATGGCTTTGTGCACCAGTAGGGGTGGGTGGCGAGGAAAGGGGATGGTTCTGTGTGAGGGCCGCATGCGCGTGCATTATCAGCCACTGCTTGTCCATGTGTGCTTACCCACCGCTGATGCATGTAGAGTTGTGCACACATGTACTTGTCCGCTGCTGAACAAGTCACAGCCCAGTAGTGGACCACGGCCTGGGGGTTGGGAACATCTGCCCGAGACCAGTGCCTACTTTAGTTTGTAACTGGCCTCAGTCCTGTCTGGCTTCAAGCTCCTTTGTTTCCAGCTTTGTGGACTTCAATTCACATAGGTTTAAACATATTTAAACCCTGTGTCTGAATCACTTGTTTCTCTAAGATGAATGGACTTCAATTCCCAGAATTAAAGTTGCTAAGCCTAAGAAACACTGTGATACATACCAATTGAAAGGTGAGGGTGTTTCTCAACCTTAGCAAATTGTGTGGACTTCAACTCCCAGAATTCCCCAGCTATGCTAACCAGTATTTTAATTCATCAGGCGAATGACTTACTTGTCACAGATGGTTCCAACACCTTTTATGAATTATGACAGGACAATTAGGCTGCATTCCCAACAGGGGCTGGTGCCATAAAAAAATCTCAGAAGGTGGAGTTTCGTGCCCAGAGTGTGATCCAGCTGCTCTGTCCAATGGACCTCTTTTTCTTTTCTTAACCTTTATGTGCTGTGCATTACAATGCTAGCTATGACGAGTGTGGATCTGCATTCAAAAGAATGTCATGATGGCAGCATATATGTCCCTGCCTATCACTAGAACTTTTGGGTTGAGATGTTAGGGCATCTTATTACATACTGTGAAGCAAGGGATGTCCAGAGGTACATCTCTACCAGATGATCTCACTGGCTCCCAGCAACCTAAAGCACTTTTATGGAACTGCAGCTAGAATATCTTGATACCTTGGCAGATATTCTGGATGGGGAGGTTTCATTTTTACTTATGTTAGAGAAAATAGGACCCGTTTATTATTTAGGCATCTCCTATGGGACAAATATAGTATTTTCCTGATGTGCTCCAGATGTCTGAGCTTCAATTCATAAACTTTCTAGCCAATGTGAAATTTTAGAATTGGATTCGACTTCCCAGAAGGATGCAAGTTCGACTTGCCAGAAGGATACAGGTAGTCCCTGACTTACAACCACAACCAAGCGCAACCAAGCCAAGCTAGACAGTTGTTAAGTGAGCTTTGCCCCATTTTATGACCTTTCTTGGCACAGTTGTTAAGTGAATCCCTATAATTGTTAAGTTAGTAACATGGCTGTCAAATAAACCTGGCTTCCCCATTGACTTTGCTAGTCAGAATTTCACAAAAAGTTAATTACATGACCCCAGGATAATGCAGCTGTCATAAATGCATGCCAGTTGCCAAGTATCCTAATTTTAATCACGTGACTATGGGATGCTGCAATAGTGTGAAAAACGTACAACTCATAAGTCACTTTTTTTAGTGTTTGTAAGTTTGAACAGTTGTAAGTTTGAACGGTTATAAGTTTGAACAGTTGTAAGTTTGTAAGTTGTGTGAAAAACAAAAGTTTTAATAGTTACTGAACAAATGGTTGCTAAATCAAGAACTACTTGTAGTCGACATAGAAATAATACAATAATGTCATCAGGAATTGCTTGCATCAGGAGGCTCATGTACAGGTAATTCTTGACTTAGAACCATCGTTGAGACCAGAATTTCTATTGCTGAGCAAAGGCAGGTGTTCAAAGAATCATGCCTGATTTTTATGACCATTTCGGCCACAGTTGTTAAACAAAACACGATTAGTTGTTAAGTGAATCATGTGGTCATTAAGTGAATCCAGCTTCTCCCATTGACTTTGCTTGTCCCAAGCCAACTGAGAATATTGCGGAGAGGAATTGTGACCCTGGGATGCAACAACTATCGTATATACATGCTGGGTGCCAAGTGCCAGAATTTTGATCACATAACCACGGGGAGGGTGCAAAGGTTGTTAAGTATGAGGGCCAGTTGCAAGTCACTTTTTTTCACTGCTCTTGTACTAAATGGATGGTTGTAAGTTGAGGATTACCTGTATTGTGTAGAAGAGTCCAGTCAAATGGAAAGCTGTTTTACAACTTTTTTTCTAATGGGATAGAGCTTTATCATGTGTTTTTTCTTGGATCAATAGTTGTTTCTGCAGCATTACATTAACATAGACTACTTTAACAATGCAGGTATGACTCTGTATACCAGGAACACTTTAGACAAAGAAGACTCCTGCTGAATGTCTATGGAGGTTCTCGGTCATCTAGGTGATGATTGTCCCCGAGATGCTTTTTTTCAAGAGACAACTTGACTTTCTGGTTTTTCTTTGAAGACGTTGAAGCTTCTTGGATGAGAAGAAAAAAAAAAAAAAACAAGGAAGTTCAGCTGCCTCTTGAAAAAGCACCTTTGGGACAAGTCTCCTACTGTCTTTTGTGAGAAGTTTTATCTTCTGCCATGGATAAAGCCTCCAAATGCAATTCCTAAGCAAGCAAGAGGATCAGAACAGAAGTAGCATCGTAGTACCAGCCACAGCAGGAACAACAGTAGTTTTATTGAGAAAGCATCCCACAAAAACAGATGCTGAGTTCCTTTAAAGACTCATTTCCTGGAGAATTAAATAAACCCTGAGAAATTGAACCACATATGTGTGGTGTATGTGTGTGTGTGTTTTGAAGCAAATGCTTCTTTCCAGAATTCCAGGCAGGATTTGGTTAACTCCAAAGGGCGAAGGGATTGGAGAAGAACAGACCAATCCCTATAGTAATCCCAGAGCAAGGACAAGCAAGCTTCCCCTTGGGGCCTGTTTGAGTAATGCAGCAGTTCACAACCATAGGGCTTCACCTGTTCTATTCCCAAATGTCTACATTTACTAGAAGTAAAAAAGCATCAGTTTCAATCACAGTTGAGTGGAGGAGGCAGAAAGGAAGGAGAGAGGGCCTTCACTTTGATCAATGTGGGTGCTGCTTCTCTTCCAGATTTATTTCCCAGTTTTGGCAGTTTGGGCTCCAATTGTTTTGAAGCTCTGCCTTCAATCCCCACTGATACTAGACAATTTGTGGCTATCAACTCTCAAGTGTCAATAAAAGCAGGATTTGAAGGGGTTCAGTCTCTATGCAAACTGCCCATCTCCAGTATGAAAGAATGGAAAGGGATAAAGGGAGGATCTAAGGCAGCACCAGATGTTCTCATCACCAAGCTGGTTCACCAGATTCCAGAACTCCAGTGGCTTTTTCCCACTCAAAAGATTAAAAAAGTTTTATCTCAACTCTGCAAACCACCTGAGAGAGGGAAGAGAATGGGCAACAGCAAGGGGAAAGGCCATGCCAACATCTGGCAGCTGTGTCATTCCCTCCCAGGCAGGAGCCCATGTCCCAAATGTCCACGATCATGACCTCAGTCCTGCACCTGCCAGACAATGAGGTGGCTTCGCTCGGCTCGCCGGAGGCGCGGGTTCGGGTGTAGCAGGTCACCATAGTACTTATCGGAGTTGTCTCCTGGACATGGAAGAAAACAGTGGCGACATGAAAAGAGATCAGGTCTACTCCAAGCATATCTAAGGACTATTAAGGAACCACTAAAAACACTCCCACTAACAATGACTGGGCAAACCACTAGTATATAAACGGAAAGCAAACCCCGCTTTCTTCTAGCACTGATGGTGTTGGGTGATGAAACATCGATAAGAAAATCACCAAGCTCAGAGAGCATCAGGCACCCCACAGTTCAACCCTGAGGACAAATTTTCTCTTCTGTTGGTATCAAGAAGGACTTTTCTTTATAAAGAAATCCCAATCCTGTTTCTTCCCCAGATGTGTTAATTACAGGATTAACACATCTAACCAAGGGGGCCGGAGTTGAAACCGAGTCAGCTCTGGATCACTGTAGCTTCTCCATCCCTACTTACCTATCCGGAGATTAATATACCCTTCCCCTCCACTTAGCACCAAGCTGCAAGGTTTGCTTGGTTTCTCTTGGCTGTGCGAAGCCTTGAGGTTTTCTGCAGCAGATGGATCCACATATCCTAGAAGAATGAAGAGCAGTCAGAACTATTCAAATCCCAAAGGTACCCAAATGATCGTAATGATTTCCAAAACTTTTCTGGATAGGAATTGCATCCTTTCAGGGTGAGACTGAGGGAGGACACCTTTCTCCTTCCCTCAGAGCCACAGCTGTTGCTTAGAATAAATCTCTCTCATCAAGAGGAATTTGGATTGGCCTCAATTTGAAAAAATGGTGGGTTTTTTTTTTTTTGAGAGAGAGAGCGATCAATTCAACACAATCACTCCAAAAGGCACAAAATAGTACAGGTAGTCCTTGACTTACAGTTCATTTAGTGAATGTTCAAAGTTACCACGGCACTGAAAAAATGACTTATGGCCATTTTTCACACCTGTGACCATTGCAGCATCCCATCAAAATTCAGACACTTGGCAAATGGTTCATATTTATGATAATTGCAGTGTCTCGGGGTCAACCTTCTGTGACCTTCTGACAAAAAAAGTCAATGGGGAAGCTAAGTTCACTTAACAATCATGCGACTAACTTAACTGCAGTTATTTGCTTAACAATTGTGGCAAGAAAAGTCGTAAAATGGGGCAAAATTCACTTAATAACTGTCCTGCTTGGCAACAGAAATTTTGGGCTCAATTGTGGTCGTAAGTCAAGGACTACCTATAGCTACAAGTAGAAGAGGAGGAGATTTGAGAAGAATGGCTTTTGATCTTCTTGTTGTCAAGTCAGAATAAATGATAGCTGCAAGGTTACTTTAAGCATAGAGATGAAAGGACTCACATATGCAGTACCCACAATGGAAGAATGGATGGTGAAATTAATGGAGCTGGCGGAGAGCACAAAATTGACTCAGTTGATGAAAGAAAAGACTTTATTCTATTTTATTTCTATTTGGAAACCACTCTTGGATATTTTGCTTGAAACTGAAAGAAAGAGAATTTTAACCTTGGGATGTGATGACTAGACCTGTTTACAACCAGGGAAGTACAGTGTGCTGTGGTTTACCCTACTTCAAAAGGTCATTGTATTTCATACTTGTATCTGTACCAGAGAAATTCTTTTATTCTTTTCTATAGCTTTTCTTCCCCCCTCCCTTTTTGCCTGTGTTGGCCAAATTTACTTTTTCCCCATCCTTCCCTCTTTCGTTTTAATTATTTTTTTCTATGCCTTTTTTGTAGTTTATAACTTTTTAAAATTTAATTAAGGTGTTTTTTTGGGGGGGGGGGAGAGGAGGAATGGTTTATGATGCAGCTGTATGTATTCCTGCTAGATTAGGACAGTGTTTTTCAATGTTGGTGATTTTAAGATATATGGAGTTCAACTCCCAGAATGCTGGCTGGAGAATTGTGGAGATTTAAGTTCATCTTAAATTTTCTAAGATTGAGAAATACTGGTTTGGACTCATCCACATATGCCCTCTCTTTCCTATTCTCCTTTCTCTTCCAGTCACTATTTCTTTATCTGTTGTTTCTCTGTGTATATGATCTATGATACCTACATCTTTCCTTTATTAAAAATGTCTTCTTGCTCTATGCTAGGATAGATTGTCTTTTGGTCTATAACCCAATAAATAAATAACACACCCACTTAACTTGTATTTTAGAGCTCTAGCTAACTAGGTTTTCTTAATGTATTTTAATGAGCTGCATTTTGGGCAATGAGAAGAACTAAAATTTAAACAGAAAATGAACTGCTTCACTCTACACTTCCTAATTGTTATTTAGGTTAGGTGTTTTACTGATTTTAGTTCTTTTTGTGTTTTTTTCCTGAACTTGTATTGTGAATAACCCTGGAATAAAAGCTAATGAAGGTAGTATATCAAAACTGTTTGGTAAATAAGGCCATTAAACATTATTAGCCAGAAAAAATACAGTATTAACTTGCATTTTCATAAGGCCACAGGGGAGGATAACCTTCTCTACAACTAGTGTGGAAATTCGTGCTATTCACCATGAAGCAGGTTACATTTCTTCCACACAGAAGGCAAAGAAAAGATAATTTGCCTACAAATTAACCAATATGGATTTTCTGGTTGCCTCTACCAATCTGGCCATTTGTTATATTTGTGGCCAAAGATGTGCCCAAAATAAACAAATCAAGTACCCAGTCCATGAAAGAAAAAATCAAATTATCAGAAGTTTACAGTTTACAATCCCATTTCTTGCTGCCCCACCTGTGAATAAGAACTATAGACAATCAGGATGCAACTCTTACTCAATGGCACAAAAGCCAGATTTTCTTGGCATAGAATCCACACCCTTTGCTCATGCACATTAATGCACAACATGCTGCCCTGCAAGGCAATACGTTATATCAGCCAACCACTGAAGTTTCATTCAGTTCATTTAAAACACAGCTACTATTTTAAAGGTTCTGGTCTATTTGGGGATAAAAGGATATATCTATTTTACTGATTAAAACTTTAAAATACATGAATCCAATTTCACTGAACGCAGCATTTTCTGCCTACACTTGGCTTCAACTTCCAAAAATTCCCAGCCAAGATGCTGACATGAATGCCTTGTGTACCACAGCCCCCACTTCCTTCCTCCATCTCTGTTGTTTCTCCCATGCCGGGAAAATCTGTAAACATATCAGGGAAGAAACTTGCTATATTCTGCCAAACTCTCATGCACATAGGTAGCACTTCCTGCAAACTACCTGGGACAGAGGCAAAGAAACGGACAGCATCACGGTGCCCATGGTAGCTGATCTGGGCTTGCTCCATAGCACACAAAGGGATACCAGCAGAGGGAGAAGTCTTCGTGCTTTCAGAAAATTCTGTAGAGAAACAGGAAAAGCCATCTCAGAACTAAACAGCTCAGCTATGAATTTTCCCACAATCAGAAGGAGACTTATTTGCTTACCGGAGACAAAAGGCACAGATATAATGGTGCCACCGGATGTGCCAACCCATAGCCGCTTTCCAAAAGCACCAAGAGCTGAGATATTTAAGGCTAAGCTAACACTGCTGGGTCCTGAGGGATGAGGAAGAGAAAGCAAGGGTGAGCTTGTATATATTTGACAGACTAGCACTAATGATGTTATCTAGTTTGGGCAACGAAACAATTGCAAGAAAACACAAGTTCAGAAAGCACCAAGGACCCCTCGGAAGCGTTGAGGCACATTATCTCCAATATCATAACTGGGAATTCTGGAGGCTGTGCACTCCAACCTGAACACCAAGCAGGAGAAGGCCATTCAAGCCTTTCTTTCTTTCTTTCTTTCTTTCTTTCTTTCTTTCTTTCTTTCTTTCTCTTTCCTTCTTCTTGTCTTTCTTTTCTTTCCTGTTCTCTCTTTCTTATCCTTCTTTTCTTTCTCTTTCCTTCCTTCCTTTTTCCCTCCCTCCCTCTCTCTCTTCTTCTCCTTCTCCCCCTCCATCTCTAACTTCTCCATCGTCTATAGTTAAATGCCATGATTCCAAACGACTTTGGGCATCTCAGACAAGAACTCCTGTCTATATTCACAGATGATTTATGACAAGAATGGATATAAGCACTAGGTAACCCATGCCTCTCCAAGTTTTGCAAAATTATAGTTTCCAACAGCCCCAGCCAACATGGACCCCAAGAAGAGATGCTGGGGGCTGTTCTTCTGAGAAATCTGAAGGACCTAATCCTGGTTCAGAAGTTCTGCCTACAACAGACAATTTGGGAAATGGAGTCCCAATAGCTTTCTATAAAATTTTTTGATCCTTCAACAACTCTCCAGTTCTTCATATTCTTCCAGGAACCAGAGCAGCTTTCAGATCATAAAAGCAAGGCTGGCTAGGGAATTTTGAAAGTTGCAATCCATGTGTCTGAAAGTTTCCAAGGTTGAGAAACACTATTCTTCAATATCCAAGATCCTGTCTTGGTGTCCACTGATTCCTGACCCAGCCAGGCACAAAAGATCAAGTCCACCTGAAGTCCCAATTAAACTGATTTATTGCTAATCATGCCTATGCACAGGAATCTTCTCAACAGTTAGCACCTGCTTGGAGTTAGATATGGGTTAACAGAATTCATTGGAGTAGAACTTTGTTCACTTGTGGCTACATAGAGATTCTAGGCTGATAACTCCACCTCCAGGTTCTGTCACGCCTCCTACAGCCACTTACCAAATGTGTGGCTGATGAAGGGCTCCAATTCCACTTCCTGCAGTGGCTGCCCTGTCTCTGCGTGGAGAAGACGCAGAGTGGTCTCCAGACGGACTGAAATCCAGATGCCACCACCAGCTGCTGCCATGTGCCGGACATGGCTTTCAGGGTGTGAAGTCACTTCAAAGTATCGCTGGAAGGAAAGAAAAGAAATTGGTGGCAGGGAGTGATATTCAAATGAAAGGCATGTCCATTTTTTCTGGCGTGGGTGCAGGACGTTATGGCCTGTTGGTTGGCAAAGACTCTATTGTATACAGGTAGTCCTCAGCTTATAATCATCCATTTAGTGACTGTTCAAAGGCACTGAAAAAAGTGGCATGATTGTTTTTCACATTCATGACTGTTGCAACATCCCTATGGTCACATGATTAAAATTTTAAGAATGTAGATGCAGTGGATTCCAATGACTTGAATCTGTCCCAACCCCATTTGAGTTTTCTATTGGACAATTTCTTGGCTTCCACAGCTTCCAGTAATGGCCTCATATCTCAACAGGCTCACCTGAATGCGAGCAGTCCGAGGATCCAGCACATAGATTCGATTTCCATAGCCACACCAGAGCCAATTAAACACAGGGATAATGCAACGAATGGAGCACCGTGGCCGCCCCAATTGAACCAAGCGTGGGGAGTACAATTCCCAGTTGCGATCTAAGAAAAGACAAGTTATTATTCAGCCTTGAGCTGTGAGATGGGCAGTATATCGATTTAATTAATAAGTCAATAAAACAAGTGTCAAGTCCCACATGATCTAGGCAAAATCAAGGAAACAACATCTACATAGACTTCAGTCAAGTATATTTAATCCAAGTCTTTGAGTAACTACCGAATCTTGGAAACTTCAAGAATTTCCAATCCTCATTTACAATGTGTTTGTTAAGATAAAATCTCTTGGAAATGCTTCTTCCCATATTTCTTGCTAGCTGGGCTTCACTGCTACTTGTAAGGCAGGTTGTCAATGGACTCATGTTCTGTCTCTTGATTATTTATGATTATTTATCCTTCTGTTATTTTCCTAGTCTCTATACATTCTCTCTCATCAAGAAATTAAGGAGAAGGTCTCGACCCTAGGGGAAATGGGGAGGAAAGAAATCCAAACAGGATTTCAGAAAGAAATCCAAGCAGGACCTACCTGCATTCCGATGGAATATAGCCAGAGATCCATCAGCTAGGGCAGCTACAACGCGGCCTTGGGCGTGCCTGGAGCAGACAGGGCAGAATAACAACAAGGCATGTTTTACTAGCACTAAAATGGGCAGATGGGAAGATGGGCAGTTTCCACCAAGGATACTCAGCTTTCAGCCATACTCACACAATACAATGGACAGCTTCCTTCAAACATGCTTTGCCTTGGCAATGTCGCCAGTCGGTCACAGCAGAATGAATATAGATACTGTAAAACAGAAAGAAATAACACAAATAAGAGGAATATCCAACAAAATTATCAGATCCCTCCATCCAACTCTGCCACTAGCACAGTACCGGTTTCAGCTGGGACTCCTAGCTTCCCATTCATTAAAGGTAAAGTTTTTCCCTGTCCAGTTGTATCTGATTCTAAGAGATGGTGCTCATCTCCATTTCTTAGCCGACGAAACTAGCATTGTCCAAAGACTGTTCCGTGATCAATTGGCCAGCATGACTATATACTGACATGCACAGAACACTGTTACCTTACTACCGAAGTGGCACCTATTTATCTACTTGTATTTGTAAATTTTCGAACTGCTAGGAAGGCATGAGCCAAGTATCACCCCGTCTCATGGCGCTGTGGTCTTGAACCTGGGCTGTCAGCTTTCCAGCTAACCAGCTCAATATCTTTAACTGCTGAGCCATCGCACATGCACACCCATTCATTAGCTGTTCATATTTGGGAGATAGCATTAAAGTCTCTGCTGTCACAGTTTCATGACCGTATTGGGCATATTCATTTGCAAATAGTCCATGACTTATTACCATTCATTTACCAATCGCTTGAAGTTACAGTGGCACTGAAAACTTACAACTAGTCCTCACACCTACGACTGGTGAGCCTCCTGAAGGGTTTTCAGCAAGTAAAGTCAATGAAGGAAGCCAGATTCACATAATGACCACATGATTTATTTAATGATCATGGTGACCTGCTTAACGACTGCAGTAAAAAGGTTGTAATACTGAGTGTGATTCATTTAATGACCAATCACTCAGTGATGGGGTTCCAGACCCAATTGTGGTCATAAATCAAGGACTGCCTGTAAAAGTAGGTAAGCTTTATCTTCTCCCCAGAATGATAGCTCCCTGCTCAGGATAGCAGATGGAATTACAGAATAACAGTAGCAACAAGAAGAAAATGGTAGCAGAGGAGAGGAGGAGGAGGAGGAGGAGGAGGAGGAGGAGGAGGAGGAGGAGGAGGAGGAGGAAGACATGGTCAGACGCTGCTTGAAACAACCTAGGCAGGAACGGCATATTATATCAGATATGTTCATTTTTTTCCCACTTTAATCTCCATTACCAGCCTTCCTGGGTCCCAATCCAGACAGTGGGTCCTGTACCAACTGCCTCTATTTCCCTTGCTTCTTCATCACTGTCAGATTGGGGTGCCAAAGGGTTTTCAAGGATCTCTGGCTTTACCACTGGCTTTTCATCCACTGGTGCTGTTAGGCCTGTAGAAGAAGAGGGAAAGCAACATTGAGGAAGGGAATGCTTATCTTTCAGTTCCACAGAGGAATTACTGAGGCTGTAATCTGCACCTCTATAACTATCTAGACAGACACAAACTTCACAAAGTAATTAGGACTGCAGAAAAACAATTGCTACCAACCTGCCTTCCATCGAGGTCTATACACTGCATGAGTCAAAAAGAGGTCTGTGAAAATATTTACAGACCCCTCATATCAGGACATAAACTGTTTCAACTCCTTCCCTCAAAATGACACTATAAAGCACTGCACACCAGAACAACTAGACAAAAGGACAGGTTTTCACCAAATGCCATCACTTTGCTAAACATATAATTCCCTCAACACTGTCAAACTTTTTACTAAGTCTGCATTACTATTATTATTATTAATCCTCCCATCCTTCCTTTCACCATCTCCTCCCACTTATGACTGTATGACTGTAACCTTGTTGCTTGTATCCTAACAATTTTTATTGACTGTTTCGTAGTATGAACAGTTCAATTGCTTATTGTACCCTATGTCTCTCAGTAAGCATTGTACCTTATGATACTTGACTCTTGACGAATGTATCTTTCTTTTATGTACACTGAGAGCATTTGCACCAAGACAAATTATTTGTGTGTCCAATCACTCTTGGCCAATAAAGAATTCTAATTCTAATCTAATGTAATCATGAACCCAAAACACCTTGGGACCTTGCTTTGAAATTTCACAGCCAGTTTGGGGCTCCTTCAAAGCAACTAGAACAGTGTTTCACAATCTCAGCAACTTTTAGGATTGGCACACTTCAACTTCTAGGCCATTCTCTTTTTTAGGGACATGTGTAGAATAGAATAACAGAGTTAGAAGGGACCTTGGAGGTCTTCTAATCCAACCCCCTGCCCAGGTAAGAAATCTTATATCATTTCAGACAAATGGTTGTCCGATCTCTTCTCCTCTAGTGATGGAGCATCCACAACTTCTGGAGGCAAGTCATTCCATGATTAACCATTTTGTCAGGATATTTCTTTTTAGTTCTAGGTTGTTTCTCTCCTTGATTAGTTTCTACCCATTGCTTCTTGTCCTGCCCTCAGGGGCTTTGGAGAATAGCTTGACTCCCTCTTCTTTGTGGCAACCTCTAAGATATTGGACACTGCTATCATGTCACCCCTAATCCTTCTTTTCATTAAACTAGACAAACCCAATTCCAGCAACTGTTCTTTATATGGTTTACACATGTAGACATATCTAAGTTTGAAAATAAACATCAAAAGTCCACAAAGCACTGAACAATGAAAGAATCAATTTGGAAAAATCTCAGTGGAAAAAAGCTTTAGACTCTGTTGATATAGAGCCTGTCTTACATCAACTACATGTGACTAAGTGGATTAAAAGCAATTCTTTGGATTTTCAGGCTCCCTGGCTGAGGTAATTTTTTTTCCAAAATAGCTTACATTGAGATTTGAAATTCAAAACTACTTTAAATTCATACTTCCAAGCCAAACAACCAACACAAATATATCCATTCAATTATTTGAGCCATGATGGCACAGTACTGCAGGCTACTTCTGCTGACTGCCAGCTGCCTGCAGTTTGTCAGTTCAAATCTCACCAGGCTCAAGCCTTCCATCCTTCCAAGGTGGATAAAATGATGACCCAGACTGTTGAGGGCAATAAAATGACTCTACAAACCGCTTAGAGAGTGCTGTGAAGCGGTATATAAATCAAGTGCTATTGCTATTGTGCCAAGTAAAAGAACTGAAGGTTGCACATGAATTATATCCAGTCCTACTTTGGCTGAATTTGCATAACAGGTTCAACCAGATCACCTCAAGACCAGCTGACTCATTTGTACAATACACAAAGTTTAGTTTAACCTTGGTTTGGCCATGGCTTAACATGTTTCCAAACCCATCCCCTTTGGTTAGTTTATAATTCAATTAATTGAGACACCCCAGAGAACAAATTTGCAATTAATTCAAATAATTGTGAAAATGATCCTGGAGAGATCATTTCTATGAAGATTGATCCCCATTCTAGATATGTGTATAACTCAGATCAAACTGTAGCCCCTAAAAAAAACCCCAGTTGGATAGAATAAAAATCTGAGTTTGAAATGGCAAGAAAAAGGATGTTTAATCGGCTGGTACCCATAATGCCCCTTAAATGCCCCACAAACCAGGTTAATTTTTCCATTATCCTATTCCCCAAATTTCTATCAAAAAATGGCTGAAAGTTTTGACCAAAGTTAATACCCCAGCTCTCCTGACCTCATAGAAAGTGTCTCACTTCTGGGTACTTGGACCACAGAATCCTATACTGTTCTCCCTGCTCTTTCTGACAGTTTCTCAAATTCCACTTCCCAATTGTCCACCTGTCCTTTGTCTCACTGACCAGGTACACAAGCCATGGAGAGGACGTGAATTCCAGGCAGCACAAAGTGTTCCAAGAGCTGGTTAGCATTGGGGGCACTGAAGAGGGTCACTTCGCTAGCGGAGTGGGTTCCAGCAGCCACCCACAGCTGAGAGCTGCTAGAAGAGCTACAATGAGGGTTATCCTGAAAGGAAATGGAAGACAAGGGTCAGGAAAAGGCAGGCACTCATAAACCTATCTTCCCATATTCGATCCATGCAGCACCTGAAGCTCCTAATCTGAAATCTTAGGTAAACTGGTGAGAAATCTTACACAAATTATTTTTTCTAACTATCCAGCCCTCATCTGAGTCTTCTGTGCTACATGTGCTTGCTCAGGGAAACACAATAAATATCACACGAGAATGTTACTTTTCAAGGCCAGAATTGTCCAATAGCAAGGATTTACAGGTCGTCCTCAACTTATAATATTTCTTTTAGTGACCAAAGTCACAATGACACTGAAAAAAGTGACTTATGACCCTTGCAGCATCCTCAATTCAAATGCTTGGCAATTGACTCATATTTATGACATTTGTTGTGTCTCAGGGTCATGTGATCAGCTTTTGCAACCTTCTGATTAGCAAAATTAATGGGGAAGCCAGATTCACTTTATAATTGTGTTATTAACTTAACAACTGCAGTGATTCACTTAACAATTGTGGCAAAAAAAATTGCAAAATGGGGCAAAACTCATTAACAACCATCTTGCTTAGCAACAGAAATGTTGGGCTCAATTGTGGTTGTAAATTGAGGACTACCTGTGCACCATCTAATAACAGAGTTGTAAAAGGGAAGGGGAAGAAAAGAAGAAAAAACAGTCTCCATCTTGGCATCATTCCAGATATATTAGAAGAACACCTCTCATCATCTTGTACTCCCTCTTGTCCCACTAACTCTATAATACAATTTGCAGATGACACCACATTGGTGGGACTCATATCAGGAGAAGATGAGATGGCCTATAAGTCAGAGGTTCTCAGGCTGGTCTTATGGTGCAAGAGTCATAACCTAGCCCTAAACATCAAAAAGACCAAGAAACTGATTATAGACTTCAGACGATGCAAAGCAGAGCCTCTTTCACTATATATCAATGGAGATTGTGTGGAAAAAGTTCATAGTTTTAAATTTCTAGGAACTTATATTTCCAACAACCTTACTTGGTCAGACCACACTATGGCCACTGCAAAGAAGGCCCAATAGCGCCTGCACTTTCTGAAGCTGCTGAAAAAGAGTGGTCTGGGTAAGTTGCTGGTTACTTTTTACAGTTCTATCATTGAGAGTATTGTGGCATACTGTGCAACGGTGTGGTGTGCTGGGTGCTCTGCAGTAGATAAGAAGATGCTCCAGAGAGTTATAAACACAGCACAAAAAATCATCGGGTGCTCTCTTTCTTCTTTGGAAGAGATTGCAAAGACCAGACTCCTCTCTGGAACACTAAAAATCTCCACAGAGCGTTCTCATCTGGACATTCATATTTCAAACTGTTGCCATCAGGGAGACGCTATTAGTGTCTTAAAATGAGGACTAACAGACTGAGAAACAGTTTCTTTTCCAATTCATTGTCTTGAATCAAACAATGTATATGTGATTTAGCTCTATGTATATAGTGGCATTTTAAAACTATCTTACTTACTATATGTTTTAGATAGGTTTTAGACTAGGTTTATTATTATTATTATTATTGTTGTTGTTGTTGTTGTTGTTGTTGTTGTTGTTTTTGAATACTCTTTAGTGTGATTGTGATGTGGTGTTTGGGCATTGTGCTGGAGTAGCTTTCAAATTTCATTGTATTTGTAGAATGCAATGACAATAAAGCTATTCTATTCTATTTCTATTTCTATTCTATTTCCATAATTCTCAGCCACCACATTAGTTAGGGAATTCTGGGAGTCATGGTTCCAACACACCCAGGCAATTCAGGGAAGACTATATTTAAGGTTGACCATCCTAAACAGATGGTCAGAAATTCCAAGCCTGAAAGGAGATGAGTTGTGCAGGACAGAAATCAATGCTTACAATCTGTGATGTTTCTCGAGGCTCCGGCCAAACAGATGCTGCGGCACACCAGAGCTGCAATAAATGAGAAATAAGCATGATCTTGACATCCATTCACAAATTTTTAATTGATGTACACTCAGAAATGTTTGCTGTGACTGCAGTGAAGGTACTATATAGACAAAGATGGAAAGATTTGACTTTACCTACAATGGACAAATGGACAGTGAAGCGATTAGAACTTGCTGAGGTGGTCAAATTGACCGCTTTACAATGGTCCAAAGAGACTTATAACTGGGTCTTGAATTTATGACCATTACAGCATCCCTATAGAGTTGCAGTGGCCTAGAAGTGGCACTCTCACCTCACAATCAGGAGGCTATGAGTTCGATCCCAGGTAAAGGCAGATATTTATCTCTGCACATAATGAGAATTTATCTGCTGAATAAAATTCTCCATTGGCGACAGGAAGGGCATCCAGACAGTAAATACTCTGCTTCATTCAGTTCCCTAGATTCCACCCACAAGGGATTATGGTGTCATAAAAAGGAGATGATGATAGCATCCCCACAGAAACATCATCAAAATTTGAGCACTTGGTAATCAGCATGTATTTATGATGGTTATCGTAATGGATTATGTGATCATCATTTGTAACCTTCCCAGCTGGCTTCTGACAAGAAAAGTCAATAGAGGATGCCAGATACATTTAAGAACCACACAGTTCGCTTAACAACCATGGCAAAAAGATGGTAAAATCAGGCGTGACTATCTTAACGATCCCTTGCTTAGTGACAAAAATTCTGGTTCCCAATTATGTTCATAAGTCAATTACTGTATTAGTTCTGCCATAATTAAAAAACAATAAAAATTTGCTTAGTTTTTTTTTCTATACTTAAAAAATTAATAAAAACATGTTTTAAAAAGATGTTTGTTATAGGAACTCTCAAAGCAGATCATCCAGATTAATTAAAAGTTTTCTTTGAACATCCAGGGGGGATTGCTTGGAATCCCTGGTCCACTTTGCCTCTTTCTCTACTCCATCTTGACTGGGGTTGCAATCCTCTGGAATCAGATATGACTGCCTCATCCAAACCAATTATAGCACAGACACATCGCAGACTGACCAGCCCCCAATTTCTCTGCAATGGTCTCTGGCTTCCCTAGTTTTACTCTGTTAGGAATCTGTCCAACAATTAGTTGGGTTGGCAATATATAAACCAACACTGTATGTTTGTAGCTTTAAGACAAAATCATTGTATTGATTCTGATTGGTTGATTATATTGCAAATTGCCATAAGAGAGAGCTAGAGATCATGGCTTGCTCTCTCTGACATTCTGTCTCTCTGACATTCTGTTGGCTATCTAAGGTTCTCTGTTGTGCTTATACTTTGATATCTTTGTTTACTGTAAATGACAAAGGCAACCGGTAAGAAGATTTTGTAATTGGATATTCTTTGGACTGTAAAGCGTATATGACCTGGACTGTTTATTGGACTGTGCTATTTCTTAAAGTAAACTTTAACTCAATTTAGTGTAGCTGTGTGTGGCTGAATAATTATTCATAACTACTCTCATAAACGTTTCCATGTGCATATCCTTGTTACTCAAGGGTTATACTGTACATATCATAACATACTCCTACAGCCTTTACCACAAATCTCTTTTATTTACAGCTACCGCAATGACTCACACTAGTTCTATTAAGATTTACTCGAGTTTCCATTCCTTTCGAATTTGGGAAAAAAGAAAGAATAAACAACAAAAAAAAAAACAGCCCTCAACTATTCAGGAGTTGGAAAAAGCTTGTTTCGTCACCTTGGTACTGGGGTCCTTCTGTTCCAACATTCTCAGCTGCACAAGTACAGGTACGTCAGTAGTTCCTGCAGGTGAGTCAGGGTCCTGCAGCAAAATATTAACCCAATTTTAACAGGCAGAAGCTCAAGCCTGAAATGTGAATAGGTCCCACCTGGGGAAATAACCTTTTTTACTGGATAAAGAAAAAGTTAAAAAGTTAAGACACCATTGCAATCCCCCAGTCCCTTAATTACAGATAGTCTTTGTCTTATGACTGATTACTTAGTGATGTTACGATCGAAAAAAGAGATTAGATCTGAAGTTCCAACAGTTGCTCCAACAGCATTTTGGACAATAAGCAATATGGCCACATCTATGGCTGTTTGCTGGGTCCTGAGGTCATGTGATTGTGTTTAAGATGTTTTTGACAAAAACTGGCACTTACTTTGGTCGTTCCAACAAAACCGTACCATAGTGAACAATGGGTCCACTTAACCACTGCAGAGGTCTCTTAACTATTGCAATTTTGCTGATAACCTGTCAGGGTTCCTGTTAACATACTCAACGGAATCAAAACTCCAAGGCAGGCATATTCCTCAAAGTACATATTTATTAGGCATCTGGGAAAAACCCGACTCTGAAAGACCTGAGATTTTCCCCACCCAAATCAAACCCAAAGTTCTTTCCTCCCAGGTCACATGTCCATCACAGGGTCCAACCAGATCACAGCCACCATCCTGGCTGGCTTTGGTCCACGCTTCTCCAGCACCTGGTCAAGCATCCTTGGCTCCCATGGAAAGAATGCTGTTTTGGCTACATATCCCCAGTTATCTCTATCTCCCCCCTTATGTTCCCACAGCTCCAACCAGCCTTGCTGTGGCAGCCTGAAGATGCTCCCAAAATGGTTTCAGCTCAAAATGGCTTCAGGGCTGACATAACCAAGATGATTTGCTTAACAACCACTTTAAATTGTTACAACTCCATTATAGTTGTAACTCAAGGACTACCTGTAACTCAGAGAACCAAATGCCATGGCTTTGTTCGCCACATGGATGCCCCTCCATTGCCCATTTCAGGAGTGATAAAATACATACAGGCAATCCTCAGCACAGAACTATTCATTTAGTGACTGTTGGAAGTTATGATGGCACTGAAAAGAGTGACGACCATTTTCCACATTTATGATCTTTTAAACATCCCCATGGACATGTGATCAAAATTCAGATGCTTGGCAACTGCTTTGTATTTATGATAGTTGAATGTTTTGCCACATTCTGACAAGCAAAGTCAATGGAGAAGTCAGATTCACTGAACATGTGTGTTATTAACTTAATAATTGCAGTTGTGATTTATTTAACGAAACAAGAAAAGTCTTACAATGGGACAAGATTCACTTAACAACTGCCTTGCTTAACAATGGAAATTTAGGGCTCAGTTGTGGTCACAAATTGAGGACTATCTGTACATACTCTCCTCCCAAGTCTTTGATAAGGGGGACTGAAGCTCTCTTTTATTTGGGTGGTTTGGGTTTTTTTGTTCCCATTTTATTTTGTCATTTTCACTATTTTTAATTCTTCACTTTTATCATTTGTTGTTTTTTTAAAAGAAACAATGTGCAAACTGTAAGAGTTGCTTGGGTGGTGAGCTGTGTATACATTGAAATAATAATTAGACAACTTGTGTTCCCTTAGGTCATCCTTTCAGAGATATTTCCTTATCAGATTCCTGAATGTCTTTAACAATGACAGAACTCAGAACTTCTAATGTGCTGCATACATTCAGAGATGCAGATGTCTTAAAAATAGCCCATGTTAAATGATATAACACAGTCAAACATCAGCATAAGAAATGTTTTATGACATTTTGTATTATGTCATAAAGAGTTTTATGACAATGTTTATGTCATAAAATGTTCTATAAAATTTGCCAAATTTCAATTCCACAGGAGTCATAGGTCCCAAATTTAGAACACGTTCTGTAAGTTATCCCATATGAGGTACCTTTGTTCAAAAATTGCTTCCTTATGGTGGACCCTTCTGCCCAGTTAAAGGTTATGGGAAGAAGAATTTTAGTACAATATTGCAAAGGCAATAACAATAATAACTTGTGTTTTTCTAGATAAGATCACATTAAAAGTATTAATTCAAGAGAACCAGTGTCTCAACATGGGACTTTTGTAGGTATGTTAACTTCAAAGCATGTCATTCCAGTGCGAAAACTTCTCACCTGAAATGAAGCTGGCTGGCTCCACCCGTGGATCTGTGCCCGACCATGTTCTTGCCAAATGTGTGAGTGGATCTCACCATACAGCTCTCGCCGCTTCTGCTGTGGGGAGCCATCAGCCCTATGTTAAATGGACAAACAATCCAACCCATTATAAAGCAGATAAGCTTGTAATATTCTGGGAGAAGGTGCATGCCTACATAAAGACCCCCAGCATCTCTCTTAGTTGCAGTGGAAAAAATATTTTTAGATTAACAGGAGAAAGGGAACAATACAGGTAGTCCTCAACTTATGACCAAAATTAAAATTTGTGTTGCTGTGAAACATTCATTAAGTGAAATTTGCTCCATTTTACTATCTTTTGTGCCACAGTTGTTAAGTGAATCACTGCAGTTGTTAAGTTAGTAACATAGTTGCTAGGGGAATCTGGCTGCCCCATTGATTTTGTCTGTTAGATCACAAATAGTGATCACCTGATCCTGGGACACTGCAACCATCAAAAAAAATTTAAGTTGCAAAGTATCCGGATTTTGATCATGTGACTATGGGGATACTGTAAAGTTTGTAAATGTGAAAAAAGGATATAAGTCACTTTTTCCAATGTGTTGTAGCTTTGAACAGTCATTAAACGAACTATTATAAGTCAAGGACTACCTATACCCCAAAGGAAAAATAACCAACCTGCTGGAACTCCAGAAAAGCTGTGAACAAACAGTGCAAGCAAAATTGAGCAGAGCAGATTAGTGTTAAAAACACATCCAAACACCACTTGCACTGTATTTCCCAAGGGTTCCTGATAGGAAGAATAAAAAATTTGCGTTTACAGTCTTGTAAACTTACTCAGAGGGTGAAATTGCTCGTGGCATGAGTCTCAGTGTGTTCCATCCTGAATCTCTGTGGCTAGGCCGAGACCTCCCTGGTGGTAGAGGAGAGGCT
Organism: Laticauda colubrina; assembly: GCA_015471245.1. Lineage (NCBI taxonomy): Eukaryota > Metazoa > Chordata > Lepidosauria > Squamata > Elapidae > Laticauda > Laticauda colubrina. The sequence goes on along the minus strand of BLBF01000050.1, from coordinate 7,751,728 downwards.
ACAGCACTCTCAGGAGCATCTGATGAGCTGAACAGTCGATCAAAACTGCCGGGATGGAGGGAAAACAATATGGTTAAAGGAAAGAGAAGGGCAAGGGGTCCATTCTAAAAAAAGAAGCAGAATATCTGAAAGCAGGTCGTAATAGTTTCCTGCACTAAGGTTAGGAGGCTTCAGAGACCTGAGCAAACAAACAGAAGCACAGAAACCATTTCTCTGCAAAATTTAGTTCCCCTTCTGTTCCTAGCAATAGCAGCAATCTGCCCAGCTAGAAATCTTTAGCTGTAGCTTCTGAAATATTACTTGTCCTCCCACGTAATTTCAAGTCAATGCTTGCTGTATGTACCCAGGAGATGGAGAAATGGTCTTTGTTTTAAAGCAAAAAGAAAAGATGACGCTCAGGATGCTAAGCCATGTACTCAGTGCTGGACACTCCACGGCAGAATCTTGAAACAGCTAGATTTCACTTCTAAAATCTTATGCAGGACCTACATTTTCCAAAATGATGATTTCTTCATTTGAATGGCTTGTTCCTCCCGGGAAGCCCTAAAAAGAAACAAACAATTATTGAGAGGCGTCTATCTATGTGTATTGACAGTATTCATTCTCTCACTCTGAAGAACCACTAGAAAAAGGAAGAAAGCAACCAATTCGTGGTTATCCCGAATTCTATTCCTAATCTTATCCCTAATTCTTGCTGCTTAAAACATACCATAGAATGGCAGCTGGGAGCTATAACAATTACAGACTAGAGATATGAAGATTCAGAAAAACGCCTGGTAAAAGCAATTTTCCTAATTCCTCTCATGCCTTATTTGCTGACTTAAAAAATATATCTGGAAAAATCTCTTCTGCTAGAATAATTTGACATTTTTTATTTATGTATTGATTTAAATTATAGCCGCCCATCTTTTAACCAACTCTGAGTGTTGGAAGACCATTCTCTATTTCAGTTTGCAGTACACATGGTCTTATGACCAGTTGTTTAGCAACCACTTGAATTTATGACAACCCCCCCCCCAAAAAAAGATGATTCTGAAGTTCCTACACCCTCCGTCCTATTGTCTCATGACTGAATTTGGGGTGTTCGGCAACCATCCTGCATTTATGGCCTTTTGCAGCATATCACAGTCATGTGACCATGATTTATATTTTTGCCAAAAACTGATATTTACTTCCAGTTTCAGCAAAAATGTCCCATAGCAAACAATGTGTTTGCTTAATGATTAGGGTGTTTGCTTAACAACTCTGCATTCTCTTAGTGACTTCTGAAAAAGAAGCTAAAATCCAATCACATGATAATCCAGTTTATGTCATGACATATGACTGTAATTAGCAGGTCCATTACAGTTGTAAGTCAAGGACTACCTGTATGTAGTGCTCAAACATGGGAAAGAATAGAGAACCTTGTATGAATCTGAACAAAATTTTATTTGCCAAAATCTATTAGAAGGATAAAAATGAAATTTCAGGCTCAGCAAAAACAGAAATTGCTGATAGTAGTATTAGTTCAAAAAATGAAACTGAAGATTCAATGTCTACAGGCAAAATTTCTATGCAACGATTGTTACTGTTTTTTTTCCTGTTTTCCTCAGCTCTTTTTGTGAAACTGTGAACAAACTAAAGCATCTAAGGCCAAATATATAATTCTGTCATATATCTTCAACTTTACTTTTAGCCAACTGGTCAAAGTGACAAAAATAATCAATTAATTAGTTGCAGATGTAACCAAGTAAAGAACAGCTTTTTAAGTTAATTTGGGTTACCAGATGTAATGACTTTTACATTTCATAAATGTTACCAGATGTAATTTTACTTTTACATTTCATAAATGTCCTGCAAATTTTACAATTGAAATGCACTTTTAAAACAAACCTTAACATAACTTTTGTCCTTTAGGCAGCAAAAGTGAATTTAGATTGAGAAAGTGGGCTATAAAAATAAAACTGCACATCTTTCAATTTTAAAGAAAGAAAAACATAGAAGGAAAAAATCCAGATAGTGTTGCATTAGTTAGTAACAGGACTTGGAGAAAGAGCACTTAATGTGACCATGGAAGTTTGCTAAGACTAGAATATAAGCATCACCAATTTGAAATTCCCAAAATAACTCATTTCCTTAGCTGCAGCTGCTTAATCAGCAAGGGAAAAGAGACTTTCTCTCTTCTTCTCCCACCCTGGTCCCTGGGATGCTGTTATAGCAGGCAAGAAAAAAAAAATCTTTGGACCAGAAGTGAGGGATGAAAAATTCCCCACTCACTTCTGAATGCAACCCAAATGTTTCAGAAACACCCATGGCTAGGTTAGTCAAGACAAGTTCTAAATCAAATAGCAGATTATTTCCCTGAGATCATCTGGAAGAGTTGGCAAAGGCCATAGAGAATGACAGCAGGATACAGATAGTCTTCAACTTTCAACCAGTAAGGCCCAGTCCCACTGGCCGATGGACACAAAACGTATGCATAAAGGATACAGCGGACAAGCAAAATTTTGGGGGTGGCTCCATCCGTTGTCATCCGCTCCAAAAAGTGGCAAAAAATTGCATAAACAGAATGGAAAAGAACGGACGTGGGTAGTATGTAGCGGGGATATTAAATGGATGTTCATAGGAAGCCTAGCGGATGAAAGCGGATGGAAGTGGATGACACCTCTGAAGGGCTTCCGGGGGATAATTGCGAAGCGGACAAATAGCGGATGAAGCGGATGCATCACGTACGCCTAAAGGAAAGAAAGGGGATGCCGTGCGGATGTATATCGGATGCAAACCGTTCACTGCGCATCCTTTCTATTTCCGTGCTACTAACGATGTATAGACATTCCGTGTACCTTTTCTTTCCTCCCTCTTTGTTTTCAGCTGCAGCAGATGTGAGTTGCAAGGATGCCCAGAGGATACAGAAAGGATACAGCAGACGTTTAACGGATGATAAACGGACATAGAACGTTTGTTGCTCATATGTCGCAGATTTACATCATACAAGGCGGAAAGTTCATCCGTTCACAAAGTTTTGTGCAGCTCAAAACTTCTTGTGCGGATGAAATAGCAGTAGACGGATGCTTGACGGATAGAGCGTATGAAACACGTATGCAATGAGTACACAACGGATGCATAGCGTTTTCCAACAGATGGCAAGCTTTTTTTAACGTTTTACATCCTCTTTGCATCCGTAAGTGCAGTGGGACAGGGGCTTTAATAAGTGACTGTTTGAAATTACAACAGCCCTGAAAAAAAATGATGTATCAAAATTTGGACACTTGACAACTGGAATGTATTTATGATGGTTGCAGTTCCGGGGTCATCTTTTGTGACCTCCTGACAAGCAATAGGGAAGCCAGATTCCTTTAACAACTGTGTTATTATCTTAACAACTGCAGCGATTCACTTAACAACTGTGGCAAGAGAGGTCATAAAATGGGGCAAAACTCAACAATTATCTTGTGTCAGGATTCCGGCAGTTATCCCAATTAAATCATGAGTCTCGAGCCAAACCTCCAAAACTTCAAAAGGATTTATTGGGAGTTAACATATCCGGCACTGCCTGGATGTAACCAACTCTGAGACACATAATTCATTGTCACCCTTGACCCCGGTTTTCCCCCACCCCCTGGGTGTATCATAATTCATATTCTCCAGTGGGACACATCTATAGCCCAGAGTCATCAATCATGTTCTCCAGTTAGAATTTTGCGTGGCAGAAACTTCTAGTTACTATTTTTTATAACTATTTATGGAATGTACTTTCAATTCCCAAGTGGCCGCACTGCTCCCCCTCCCTTTCTGTTGGCAACTCTAAAAAGACCAGAGAAATATTTTATGAGTTGACATATTGCTTAGCAACAGAAATTTGGGACTTAATTGTGGTCATAAATCGAGGACTATGTGTAGATACAGATTATTCTCTCTCTCTCTCTCAGCAATTTTGAATGTGGCTCACTTCAGAAGTTCAGACCGTCGAACCGCTTCCTGAAGTTCCATAAGCCTCTCTTTATACAAATTACGCTCCATCACGACGCGTGCCATCTCCGCGCGGGTGAACCTCTGAGTTCGGGCCAGTCCCCTTTCAGCCTGTGGAAGAAATGGCAAGCCTTCACTCAAAAGCTCAGGTATTCATCTCCATTCAAAGTTCTGAATCCTTTTTTACCAGAAGCCCAGTCTTCTCAGCTTAGTATCTCCAATTGAACAGATGTGATTCCCAGACTTTACCATCCAGATACATTTGAATGGAAATACACTACATCAGGGGTTGCCAACCTTTTGGACCTCAGGGACTACCAAACTCATAATTTTAAATTCCACGGACCAAAATATGAATTTTGACTGACGGTGGCTTGCTGATGTTAGTGGGAATGTCGGTCCCATATTCCAGAGCTGCAATTGTCACAGGACTGGCCCTTTGGTCATCCCAGAGCAGCTGCTCCTCCACCCAGGTGCAGCTGTCTGCCATGGACTGGAGGAGCTGTTCCGGGATGACCAAAGGGCCAGTCCCGTGACTACTGCAGCTCTGGAATATGGGACCAACTTTCCCACCAATGTCAGCAAGGCACCCCAGGGCGGATTTACCTCCCCCCGCCATTGGTCTTAACTTCTAGTTCCAGCTTGCATGGCTCTACTCAAGTTAAGGTTTGTGCTTGGCCAAAGCGTGGTGGCCAGCGGGTGGGTGGCCCATGTGGGCGGTGCAGCTTTGTGTTCCCACGCAGCCTATATTAATTGCTTTGGGGGGAGTGCTTTGGGGGTGACATTTCTCTGTGGACCATCAAAATTTTCTCGCAGATCACCAATGGTCCCCGGCCCACTGGTTGGCGACCACTGCACTACACAACTGGAGAGTACTCTATATTCTAGAGACTTCAACATTCCTGCCAGGTATAGGGGAAGGTCTTGGGTGATTACCTCTCCTTCCTCACTGGAGCGCCTTGATTCCTTAAATTCTTGCCGAATCCTGAAATTCAAAGAGAAATATGAAACATATTTTGTTTTTTAAATCAACAGATGTTCAATATCCTAGAACTGGATCAGAAATCACATAATCAATTCAGTGCCCTCATACACATGCCTTAATTTTTAATTAAGACATACTCCAGGGTTTTTTAAAAAAAAGGAATTAAAAGACAGCCAACGTAAGATCTAAAAGGCACACAATAGTCTATTCAATTGTTTTTCAAACTTGTCAACGCTAAGATATGTGGACTAACTCCCAGAATTCTCAGAGTTGAAGTCCACAAATCTTAAAGGTGCCAAGTACAGTATCAAAAGTTTGAAAAAAACACTGATCTATATTCATTTTTACTACCGAAATCTCCCCAACAATGAAATTGTACAGTACCTTCTCCCATCTTAACATATAATTTTAACTTAATTCCATATCTTAACATAATTATTTTGAAATAACATACAATATCCAGATATTTCTAGTGTAATTCTAGTGTAGACAATATCTGTTTTGACAACTGATTCACCATTTAAACAGTGGTAAAAGAATATTCTAATGCGCATGTAGCTCTATGTCCCAAATGTACCAGGCAAACAACTGGTGCTAGTGTATTCCTTTGATGTATGCCTGTTGTGTGCCTGTTTACTCTCTTATAATCCCTTCCTCTCCAATCCCTCTGATCAAAAGAACAAAACTGATCAGACACAGAATAACAAGTAATGACTGTGGTGGTAATCAAATAACTGAGCAATGCTATGAAGGTCATAAATATGTGCTTTGGTTGTAGTTATTTTTTTAGCACCATCGTAATTTTGAATAGCTGCATGAGGCAGTCAGTAAGAGAAGTCTAGCTATACTTTGTTTTACCAAATCCAGTGTCGCCTGGTAGACAAGGAGGTGGAATAAATATGTCAGAGTGGCCAAAATTTACCGGAGAAGTTCCAACTCAGCTTCTTTCAGCTGCATTTGGCAGCTACGCAGGTCAATCAATGATCTGTCATTCTCCATCCGTAAGGATTCACGTTCTTCGCTGAGCTCTTCTACACGGTTAATAAGATGGCGGCGGGCTGTATCCAGAGCGATTCTGGAGATGGGGTGATGAAGGACATAAAGATTTTAGAGCCAGTTTCAGAATCCAGAAGGACATGCTAAATCTAAAGCCAACAAAAACATAAACAGCGTTACAGACAGCGGGTTTGAATCTATGTTTAACAAGGTTTCTGGCTCTCATTAATTTGAGATGGCAAACTAAGTGCTTCGTCTTACCGTGCTTCTTGAAGCTGAGTGTTTTCTACTATCAAGGTTTCTAAGGCATCCCCTATAAAAACAGTAGACATGGACATCAGCTGACATCTGCTTTTTATGCATCCAAATCAGAATCTCCCGTTGAAAGGAAATAACAAGAGTTTTTTGGGGAATGACAATTAAGCTAGGATTCCTGAATTCTAAATCCCAGCAGGGAAAAATGCAGAAAGAAACATTATATTTACCCTGCAAATCAGCACCATCATCCATATCTGTGAGGAGGTCTGGGCTGAGGCCTGAAACTTCAGCGAAAAGGGAGACCGTGTTGCGCTCGAGGGTGGTATTCAAGGGGCTGAGAGACAGACAGACAAACAAATAGACGCACAAGAGTCCCCACCCACCTGCATCCTGCCAATAAGACGCAGACATATCTGACACTACACTAAATGGAAATCAGTGAAGGGGTGAGGGATGATGTCTGTGTTGAGGGAAGATCCCTAGAGAAGAGCCTGGACTCAGTTGCCATCAGCTTGTCACCTCTCTGTCTATCCCATGCATGAGGTAGAAGGGATAACCTTGAGGAACAGAAGGAAGAACCAAAATCAAGATAAAGGTCAGATAAAAAGGAAGCTGGAACCAAAACTATAACCTTAGAAAGTATCTCAGACAACACTCTCTTGAGTTCTCACAAAAATAAAGAGGTGATGGGAAGAAGCACATTGAGACTTGCAAGAGTGTTATCAGTGCTCCAAAGATGATCAAACTTGGAAATCAAAGACTCACTACTTTTATTATAAGGTTATAGTAACAGAGTCTTGCAAATCTCAATGACCTCCCCCACTCTCTTTATCTTAATGAGAACTAGGGAGGGTCATGTCTGAGACACTTTCTCAAATTACTTTTCTATCCCAGACTCAGATTTCTTTTATCTGACTGTCAATTTGGTGTAGCCCTTCCTTCTGCTCCTCAAGGCAAAAGCTTCTTCCCATTTACTTTCAAGACTACAATGGTTTCAAAACAGCAGCTGCAGAAGACATGTGTGAAAGTAGAAAAGCTACCTGTCTGGCCATCAAACTCAATGTATATGATCCTCCAAGGCAGAAATTGGGAAGACTAGAAGAGCTAACTGTCCATCAAACGATAGCATCAGAAGGGTGAAGAGACTGAAAAGGGCAGATAATTGAGGATGAGATCATGCTGTGTTAAAGATGGCACGAAAAAAAGACCTAGGTGGTTGTGGGGCTTTTTTTATTCTACTGGAGAAGTATCCCTAGTCAGGTGCATTTAATTATAGATCACCAACCAGTACTTTCCATTTAAAAGTAGAAATAATGAATAGATTTTCCTTACCTGTTTTGCATTTGGGGGTCAGATTTGAGTTCTGGAGTAGAGCTTAAAAGTTCATCCAAATCAAAGCCATGCTGACTAGTAGAAGCTGATGAGAAAAGAAAGGGAAAATCACAAAAAATGTTATTATTCTTATTATTATTATCCCTCTCACCCAGATTTTTAGGACAGACTCCAAACCCTGGCAACTTTAAGATATATGGACTTCAACTCCCAGAATTCCTCAGTGAGAATGAATTCCTAGATTTACTTTTAAGTAAGGATGTGTACAGGTTACAATGGCACTGAAAAAAGTGACTTGTGGCCATTTTTCACATTTGTGACAACTGCAGCATCCCCAGGGCTACATGATTAAAATTCAGATGCTTGGCAACTGATTTATATTTATGGCAGTTGCAATGTCTTTGGATCATGTGATCATCTGACAAACAAAATCAATGTGAAAGACAGATTCACTTTACAACTGTGTTACTGACTTAACAACTGCAGTGATTCACTTAACTGTCGCAAGAAAAATCATAAAACAGGGCAAAACACACTTAGCAATTGTCTTGCTTAGCTATGGATATTTGGGCTCAATTATTGTGATAAGTTGAGAACTACCTGTAAAACACAGTAGAAAAAAACATTCTGCCCAACCCTCTTGCTTTCATTTGTCTGAGCCTTTACCTACACAGAGAGATTCGACAGACATCCCACAATGGTTCCTAACCTAAACTGACACAGCCCACTCTGTCACTTCAGAACGGTACTATCCATATATACATCCTTCAAGTAATTCAAAGCTGGCATGGATGACTTCTAATTACTTCATTAAAGTCAGTGGAGCATAGTTTAGGCAGAGGCAGTGGTAACTTCAGTTTTTGGCTATTGTGGGAACAAAGGTGGAATTGAACCTCTCTCAAGGGCTAATGAAAGATACAGCCAAGCAAATAAGAACACAGTGTTGCAGACTGGGGATCAGCAACTTTAACTCAAAGGGGCACATCTACCTGAAGACTGTTATCTGCAGCCTTCGGCAATGATTTAGTTCAGAAAATTTACCTGCCCCTGCCTTGCAGTTTGCAATTTGGGAGAAGAGAAAAGAGAGTACCAGAAAGAGAAAGAAGTAGGGTGGGAGAGAGGAAGAAGAGTATCAGAAAGAGAGAAAAAAGTAATATTGGTATTTATTTATTATTTTGCCCTTATTATCTTTTATAAATAATTCAAGGCACTGAACATACCTAATTTTCCCTTCTCCTCCTATTTTTCCCCACAAAAACAACAAGATGAACTGGACTGAGAGAATGACTGGCCTAAAGTTATCCAGCCAGCTTTCATCTTAAAGCAGGAATAGAACTCACCGTCTCTTGGTTTCTAGCCTGGTGCCTAGATTGAATTGGTTCTTGGTGTTAAGGAATTAAAACCACTTAGACAAGAAACTGGAAGACCATGAATTTTAGTCCTGCCTAAGGACTAAGGACCCACTGAATGACTTTGAGCTAGTTACCATCTCTCAACCCTAGGAAGAAAAAAGCAGTGACTCATGAAAAATATTGCCAAGAAAATTATAGGAACTGTCTTAATCTACTTGAAATAATACTCCAGTTTGGGATTAAAGCTGATCCTAATAAAGAGAGCAAGAGAAAATCTCCTTCATACCATCCTTTTCTGGCTGAATGTGCATTTCCTGTGACAAGGGAAAGACATTTCTTTCTGCAATCTTCTGGAGCATTTTCTCTGAATGAGAAAGTTCATTCATTTCTCCATGTTCCTAAAAAGATCCAGCAGATTGAGGGAAAAAAAAACAATTTGTTTTATGGCTTCCCTTAATACCCCCGTTTCTCACTGGTCTTTTCAGCCATTACTGCAGCCATCAGAGCTTATCCCCTCACCAGAATCTACCTACCTTTGGGGACTCAGGAGGCTTCAAAACTGAGGGGCTTGATAGAAACTGTAGAGATACACGAACTGGTGGAGGCTTCGGCCTGTTTATTGAGGGAGAAAAAAGAAAAAGATCTTAATTTTCTCCTGTCTGCCATGGTCTATTTAAATGTTTTGTAAAGTCTAGATCAGTCAGTGCCATTTCTTACACCTTCCACTCTACAATAAAACAACAACAATCCCTTTATTCAGGGTAGAGTTGGGTAACTGAATAGAGATGAGCGTTTATTGGCTGGATGTCTTTTCTGAAGCCTGTGTGAAGTTTGCAGCAGATATTTTCTCTTTGTGCCCTCAAATGCAGGTAGTTAAATTATTCTAATCGATATATATGTAAAAGTGAAATACTACTCAGGCATCATCCCAAAATCTCCAGAACCATAAAGCCTACAAACTTGAAATTTAGCACATATGTTCTGCTTGGCTTCTAGGTGCTCACTAAGAAAGGATTTTTTGAAATGACCATCAGAGCATTAATATTTCGTATATTATGATTAACACACTCTGATGCTAAGAACTTCTACTTACTCCCCCTCCCCACCTGAAAAGAAACATGTTTCAAATGCAAAACACAAGCAGAGGAGTTTCAGAGCACCAAGCAGCTTTAGTACAGAACAGTTTATCTAAGCCACCCCTACACTTCTTGCTGTCTCCTTGCTCACACAGCAAATACTGCTTCACTTTCCAAACAGCCTTCAACTCTCTCACACACTGACAGGACACTAGCCAGATGAATACCAATGGATTCTGGTAGGCAGAGGCACAATTTTTCCTCTTATTTCCCTCCCCAAAAACTAAGCCTGATCACATAGTTTCGAAGCAAAGCAAGGGTATAGAGCTAGTTATCAATGTAATTAAAATAGGAACACATTATTCCTTGCCCCCACAAAAAAGAATATTATTAAAGGGGCACTAATATATGTCTCTGAAGACATATATTAGTGCCCCTTTAATAATCATTCAGGTCATGGTTGTCCCTAACACGATTTTTTACAAAAGGCTACTGACTAGGGTTTTTTTCCCCTTTGAAAACTGCTGGCTTCTCATCCACCAAGCTTCTTCAGTTCTGACTTGTGGGGGGTGGAAGGATTTGTATTTTTTGCAGTCATCTGCAAAATGCAATGTTAACAACCAAATGCTTGCAAAGAATATAAATCTTTTCATTTCCCACCAATCAGTTAGAACTGAAGAAGCGTCTTGGATGAGAAGCAAAATAAGTTCTAAGGAAAACAAAGAAAGTCAAGTTGCCTTTTGGAAAAAAAAAACACCCTTGGGGCACCAACATAATACCTTGAATAAAAGCAGAGAGATGAACAGTTTATTGCTGTTGTTAATGGCCTGGGGGAGTTATTTATTCTTTTAAAAGGCAACAGAAGGCAAATACTAGCCAGATTTGAATTAAATACAGTAAACCTATCACCAAATAGAGCTTTCTCTGCAATGCTCTGCGTGATTTCTGAAGGTAGTTAAAGGACTCAGTGGCAATCTATCTCTATCCGGTCTTTTGGGAACAACTAGTTGTCATAGCTGTGAGGAGGTAAATGTCACTGCGCGCGCGTACACACATACACATACAGAGAGAGAGCGCTAATTATCTTTAATATGTGCAAATTGTGGCAGAGTTCACAACTGCCTTTATTTTAATATGCTAATTTTGGACAACTACAGAGGTCTATCCTTCCATTGCAAATGGCCAACAACAGTAGTGGTTTGGCTCCTGTGGTATCTGAATAACTAGGACATCCTGCAACTCGCCATCATCTCAGAATTCATACAGCCATTGTAGAATTTCAAATTATTGGTTTACATCCTAATTTGTTATAGGCAGTCTTCAACTTACAACCATAATTGAGCCTCCCGATTTCAGTCATAAGTCATGATGGTTATCACATGACTAACCCGATTTTACAACTGTTGTTCACTAGGGGGGTATTTTTGCTGGAAACCAGAAATAAATGGTTTTGGCAAAACCATTGTAAAAGTCCTGTTGACCATGTGATGCTGCAAACAGCCATAAATCGAGGCCAGTTGCTGAGCACCATAATGTGGTCACATAACTGTGGGGGTATCTGTGAAGTGATAGGAACTTTGGGTCAGAAATATCTTGGGGAGGTGTCATAATTTTGAATTGTTTCTAAGTGAATGATTATAAGTTGATCATTACTCAGTAACACACGATGAAGTCAAACTTATCGAATTGCACCAAAATCATGAACAAAAATGTTTTTCTTTGACAATAAGAGACTCTACTCAGTTTAAGGACTCTCTAAAACACGGGTGTCAAACTCACTGCATCACGTTGTCGTTATGTGATGTTTTAGCACGTTTTCCCCATTTGCAGAGCTGGGGTAGGCGTGGCCTGTGAGTGACACATGCGGCCTCGGGCCACCAGTTTGACATCTCTGCTCTAGAAGATCCCAAATTTTCCTTTCAGCAAGGTGGGAGTTATCTAAAGCAAAAAAAACAAATGGCTTCGGAGGATGGAGGGTGAGCATAGATACTGCCCTTGTTGGTACTTCTTAAGGAAATGGTATCTTTTCCTGAGCTGCACTTATCTCAGGAAAACACATGTTTGAATTAAGTCCAACAAGCTTTTTTGAAATGAGCACCATCAGTGTTTTTTGACCTCCAGCAAATATTTTCCTGGGGATGCATAGCTACAGCTCAGGAAAAGATGCCACAGCCACTTAAAGGGCACTGACCTTACCTCACAACTCCTCCAGGCATCTTTTCTGCTTTGGTCCTGAAATCTTGTGCACACACACACACATGCATACTCCTTCCCTCCCTCCTTCCAAACCTTTTATCTTCTATGGATGAAGTACTAGTTTGTCCTGGACCAGCTGATGCTGTTTTTTGTGATCTCAGTTCTTTGTAACTTTGTACCATCTGAAAGAAATAGAAGAGGAAGTGCAACAGTGGTTTGGCTTGGAAAGAGAAAGGAAGGAGAGGAGAGAAGGGCCACTGAAACATCCCACTATTCAAAAATACCTTTGTGTAGCTCTGATTGAGAATTGAAATCTCCTTGAGCAGTGAAGATTTTTGTTCCTCCAAGCCAGCCACTGCGAAGGAAGAGAACTGTGGGTTTTTTTCAGCAGCAAGGCCTTAAACCAACCTTAACTTGGCTGTTTTCAAACATAATGCTAAATAATGGTTCATATTTTATTTGTACAGCTCAAGTGGGAAGCAGAGCAGGAAGGATCCATTTCCTGGAAGATTAATTCTGATGATCCAGTTCCAATAAACGGAAGCTTCCCGTGTGAAAATACCCCAATGCTGTAGATTCATGCAAAGAATGCTGAGGCTGTAATCCTACATCCATTTGGGAATAAATCTCATATGAATGCAGAAAAATATATTTCAAAGAATCTATTTCAAAAATTTATGGGATGGACAAATCTTATTTTGTAAAGCAACAGAGACTTTTGCTAGCAATGCTAAGTATACAGCACTTTTTTTTCCCAAGGAAGAATAATTCTTCCAAAACCATGGATTCTATATTCTGCATAACCTAATAAGTATCGTTGATTGCAATGGGATCAAAGTGTGAAAAATAAAATTGGGAATTGAAAAAAATAAATAAAACTAGCTTTAATTAAAATTAGCATTTAAAGAAAATAACCGTCTGCGTGTTCTGGAACTGATTTCTTTTTTTGCGGGGGGAAGTAATGTTAATAGAATATTCTCTTTTTTATGACAATTCTTAAAATAGGCTGTTTTGAACAATGCCTAAAAAATACATAAAGTTAGAGACCAAATATATTTCCGTTAAACAAAACCTTCACACAAAGGGAGGCAGTGAAGCAGTGTGTTAACGTTTTGCCAAATACCAATAGCATTATTAAACTGTTTCCATAATGGAATATTTTATTAGATGTAAACTGAACTGTACCTTTAAAAATATTTTTATGCAGTTTATATTGTGTCTCTTGCCTTACATCCAATCTTGGCTAACAAGATAGACCAGTCTAGCTAGAGCTGTCAAAAATGGAGATGTGCAAGGGCACAGAATTGGGCATACCTATTATGGGATGGGCATAGGAGGGACCATATGTTCCTACAAGCAAAGATGAGAGAAAAGATACTAACTGGATGCAGAGATACTAACTCCAGATACTAACCTGGAGACAGAGGAGGCTCATTATAAGCTGAGAGGGAAAATGGAATGGTGGTACTTTGGTAACATACATGGATACTTGACAAAATAACTATTCTTACCCTGATCTGCATAGCTTCGTGCTTTGTTCTCCAGGATTCGGCTCTGGCCCTCTAACTGGCTCACAGCTGTTGAATGCGCTTTACGTTCCTGATCCACCACATCCTCCAGTTCCATGAACCGCTAGGAAAGAGGATCCAAGAATCAAACGCTCCCCTTGTTATGAATTTAGTTGATCTATTTACTATCTCTCAAAGCTTTCGTCATCCCAAAGTATTTCCTTCAGGCCGATTTCTTCTCTGCCACGTACCTTTGCTACTCCAGTTCAAATGATCACCCACCGCATCCAGTGCGACATTATTGCCATTTATGTATAAAGATTTATCTAACAGCCTAAGGCTGTTTCATTGGTCTAGGGACATTCTTTTGCAAATCAAGAAAAGCTTGAACAGTCATTTTAGCAAAATAGGGGACCAACATTACTTTAAAATTGTGGGTGGCACATAAAGAGAATGAATAAATTGATCCTGTTCGTTTTTTCCACTGATCACAAAACCCAATAATAGTATATCCTCTTTGTGTTCCTAGTAACTGTATTGCCTCTGGTACTGGATTTAATAGAAAATAGTCATCTCTCTCACATACAAACACACAGGATTTGGGCTCCTGGTAGGTTATATGGATGTATACACCAATTTTCTTGGAATGATATGAAAGTAGCATTTTGGCTTCCCAAATACAGCTTGAATATTAGTTATTGAGTAAGTTTATCCTTCATAAATTTATTCTCTTTTGAAGTCACCATGACATCTTGCTTATCTACACATTATTTTTCTTATCCTTTTACCATTAGGATCCATTGGATCATCCTAGATCTAATCTGTGAATTGAGAAAATCCTTATCTCCCTTTTCTACACAGAACATCATATTATATACTTATGATCATTTTTCCATATTTGCCTTTTTTTGCCTCAACTAAAAAAAAACTATCATTTTAATCTTTTTAATTAAAAGATCTTGTCCAAATTGACGGTGCCCTTTTTAATTTAATTATTGCCATAGATTTTTATCCTCCTTTATTCCTTTAGAACAGAGATGGGGAAAGACAGCCCCTTTATGACTTGTGGACTTCAATTCCCAGAATCAGTATGGCGAGCATGACTTAAAAGGGGCATTGTACTTCACTCCTGCCTAGAAGTAACTCAAGGCAACAGCACTTAGACTAATATACTCCACAGTGCTTTATATCCTTCTCTAGATGGTTTCCAGAGTCACCCTCCACCCTCCATTACAGCAGCAGTTGACTTGTGAAGGATTTTTACTCTGATACAGATCACACATCAAGGGGTTCATAATAAACCCCTTGAAACATCTTACTGAATACTCAAAAAAGAATGAAAGACAAAATATGCACATTTTAAATCAGGAATTTGGAGACATTTCCTATGAATTTTAAGGAGTCAATTGTTTTTAGGTTGAAATGAGAATGCTGTCGAACTAGAAACATTAATCTATTAAAATATGGACAGCTGACAAATTGGGAGAATGAAAAATGTCAGAAAAATTATGAATAAGATGTAGGGACAGGATCACAGTGACAACTGGAATGCCCTTGAAAGAGGTCTTATTGTGGGTGAGACAATATCCAGGAGTTGAGTTTGACTCAGTGGCACCTGTAAAGCAAATTGCTCTTTGACCTGAACGATCAAACATGATTCAGAAATGTCAGCAAACGTGTCATTTCACTCATTGGTGAAAAACGACAGTATAAGACACCTTGGGTCAATCTCCAGTTTGCCTTCTTTGATAAAGAGTCTGTTTATGTCTATATTGTCTTCTTTAATGACTTATTATTCCTGACAATCTCTCTCATATCAAGACTGGTTACTGAGCTTAGAAGCCCTCACTGCTGTTTTTTTGGTCAAAAATTCCTCGGTATTGACAGATGTCCACTTTCTCAGTTAACCTGTGGCAGCAGCATTCGCCTCGAATAGCCGTATATCTGTCCGGTCTCTCTTTAGGTCAGGATAGGCCTTGGTTTGCTAGAGTTACACAAGCCTTCCTGAGAAAGCCTCATAGACCAGAGACCAGGAGAAAACAAAAAGTTTTTCGCGTTGTGGCTTGTCAGGCAGGAGAGCGCCCCTCCCAACGGCTAAGGCGGCGGCGGCGGCGGCGGAGGAGGAGGAGGAGGAGGAGGAGGAGGCGGCAATCCTCCTGGCCCGACAGCTCCGGCTGGCACCGGTTGGCATCGAAGCTCTCCGAATTGCTGGACCGTCTCTCTCTCTCTCTCCCCTCCGGCGTCGCCAGCTGTGACTTCAACCAAGATCTGAAGAAGGTCATAAAAGTTAGCCGACGCCGCCGATGGAGCGGAAGGCGATACCGACCTCGTCTGCCCGCTTGCGCCCTGCCCGTTCGCGCTCGTATTGCTCCAGGAGCCGCAGCCGGTCGTCGCGCAGCCTGTCCAGAGCCTGGTCCCGGTCCCTCACCTGCCCGCAAGCCTCCTGCAGGGCCTCCAGGACGGAAACCACCTGCGGCAGCAGCCCAGAGACCGCGGTAGGGCCGTGGGCGCCCACCAGCCGCTCCAGTTCCCCGTACAAACCCCCGGCCATCACGGACACCAGCTCCTCGTAGGGCGCCGGGCTGGCATCCCCATCTCCCCCAAAGGTCTCCTCGGGGTCATCCATGGCGAAGTGCTCCAACCACTTGCACTGGGGAAACTCGGGGTGCCTGGGCTCCTTAAGCCTCCCGCCCCGATTTCCCTCTTCAAATTAGGGGGCCCTCCAAAGCAGGCTACTTAGACGGTTGTTCCTCCTTTCTCCCGCCCCCGAGAAAGCAGGAGGTCGTAGCCTGGGGCTCGTCTCCCAATTTCCCTCCAGGTCCAAGATCGGGTCCCCTCGCTCTAGAGGCAGGCAGGCAGGCAGGCAGGCACCCTATATTCTGCCCCATAGCTCCATTCCCTTGCACTCCCTGGCTTCCTCTTTCTGGAGCTCTCACCACGAGGCAAGCCCGCCTCTGAGGATCCAGGGGTCCCCGCCTCCTCCCCTCCAACCGCCCTCTTCCCCCGCCTCCGCTCCCCGACCCCTGGCCTGAACTTCAGATTCGCCTCCCTCCAAGCGGCGGTCGCTTCGATCCCAACTTCAAGTCACTTTCCAAGAAGAAAAGAGGGCGGGGCCAGAAACCCACAAGTCGACCCGTAGCGGCTGAGGAAAGCCCTAAGGCTGGCCAATGGGGTGCGTCCGCCTGCCACCTGGTGGCCAATAGCGCGCTCGGAGGTGGGAGGGCTCCGGGCGAAGGGCTGTCAAAAGGGGAAGAAGAGATCATATGTGAAGACTTCTGCCATCATATGATTCTTGGTCACGTGATCGGGAAAAAGAAGGGCGGGGAATTGCCCTGTGAGACTCTCGGCGTGGGGGGGGGGGGGGGGGAGGGGGGGGGGGGGGGGGGTTTTCAGGTGTGGGCAGCGTCTTGGATCACATGAATGCTTGGTTGTTTTGTTGTTGTTGTTTTTTTCCCCTCGTGGTGAATAACACGAGCTTGGTGTGCAACTCCCTGTTGCTTTACAAGTAGGTTTACTCTATTCTTTAAAGATTTGGCTGCGTTGCTTTTGAGCCGCCCATTTCTTTTCCCAGCACGTGCATAACTCTTCAGAACAAAGTTTCCCAACCTGGCAATATTAAGCTGAGTTGGACTTCAACTCCCAGGATTCCGCAGCTGGGGAATTCTGGGAGTTCAAGTCCACTTAGCTTAAAATTGTCCAGGTTGCAGGACACTGGTCTAAAGTTTTTTATCGAGTTGATTACACAGCATAAGTTTTTATGTTTATATAGAACATGTTAATTTGCTTTATTTTGTTTTGAGATGGACAGTCTTTTTAGGGTGCAATTTTATGTACACTGCCCAATAAGAAATTCCACTAAATTTATGAAAATTATAAGTACATACAGAACTGTAATTTTAATTAAACAGGTACTCTTATATTTAAATTTCCTTCAGCTTTTAGTTTTTGGCTGTACGATACTCTGTCTCATCCAAGTCTAATAGCAGCTGAGGGTAAGAAGCAGAGTGTTCTTGGTGATAGCACTGAGGTTGTACTGTCTTTTGCACAATATCTTGAAGAATATTGTTAACATTGTAAAATATTTAACTTCCTGTGTTTTTAATATGATGCTTTTTGAATGGCTGCTTAATTATAGAGCAGTTATTGTTTTTAACTTTGTCTTGTTGCATTTTTAGAAATATTACAGGCCATTTTGACAGAAAACAATAAAGGATGTAAAATTATATGGATTGATTGATCTATATAGGGATTCTTTAGATCTGCTTTTAACAGATCTAATTGAGTTTGGGTGTTGTCAGTTAAAAACATTACAACCAAAAGTGATACAGGATCTTGTCATAAACAAAGAAAATCTTAGCAGAAATCATTTCCATAGTCATCTTTGGCAAAAAGGAATAGCTACTATTAAATAATTTTCTATCTAGCAGGAGCAAAATAATCAGTTTATACCAGCTTTCCCTAATCTGGCTGTCCATAGATGTGTTAAGACTACAAATCCCAATGAATGAGAATTTGAAGAGTTGTATTCCCAGCACATCTGGTGCAGAGGTGGTATTCAACAGGTTCTGACCAGTTCTGGAGAAACGGTAGTGGAAATTTTGAGTAGTTTGGAGAACTGACTAATCCCACCTTTGAGTGGAGATTTTACAATATCCTTCCCCTGCCACGCCTACCAAGCCAAGCCCACAGAACCGGTAGTAAAATTTTTTGAATCCCATCACTGATCTGGGGGCTATGAGGTCAGAGGAGGTGATCATATACTGTATGTTGGGTGTCAAACTCATGGTGTCATGGCAGCATCGCGTGACCTATCGGAACTTTTTCCCCGTTCGCTAAACTGGGCATGGGCAGGTCCAGCATGTGACGCATTTGGCCTGTGGGCCAGGAGTTTGACAACCCTACTGTATGTAGTGATAAACTGGAAAGTCTCAAACTTCCTTTTTCTGAAATCTTCTAGTCTTCACTCTGGTCCTACTTTCTGCCCAAGGTTAGAACTTGGCAGTAGTCCCCCATTTCTAACACTGACTTTCCCAAGAGATGCCTTGCCTCTGTTATGTGAGAGAAATGAGACTTCCATACCTTTCTGTAAATAAATGATAAGAATGAAATAATTATTCTAGCATCATGTCCTAAAGATAGTATTAAAGATATCAATCTGCCTATTTTTTGAGAGATTGAATAATCTCACAAGAGATAAAGAAAAACCAAACTTTATTTCAAAAGAAAAATCTATGAAATCACATATCAACTTTAAAAAATTAAAGTCTTTTACAATACATTGTTGTTCAGTGTACAATATAACACGATCCCCGACCTTTGTGGTTGGGTAGCCTGGCTGGGGGTGGGCGAGAGTGAAACCAGACTGCACAAGTGCTGGACTGGTGTGCACATACATGTCCATGTAGCTCAACTAGTTGAGCTGTGTTGCATGTGCATCTGTGTCGGCCTGCCACTCACATGCATCGAGCTGCATGCATGTATGCCTGCCCTCACATGGCCCAGAAGCAAATAGTCCAAAGCCCTGTAGTGGGCCACAGCCCAGGGATTGGGGACCCCTGCAATAGAAAACAGCCAGATCTTTGCTAAAATATAAAAGCCAAAAGACTACAAGATAGTTTTGATGTGCTAATTTTTCCTTAAGCTTCAAGTTTTAAACAGCACAAAAACATATGATCCCAACAGATTTAAAAAAAAAAAAATTTTCATACATCATCTATATAAAAAACTCCCTTGTTACTACCTTGTAATCCATGGGTGTCAAATCTGTGGTGTCATGTTGCTGTCGCATGACATTTCACAATGCTTTTCCCCTTCACAGAGCTGGGCTAGTCGTGGTCTGCACATGATGCATCTGCTCCCCCCCCCCCCGCCACCTGATTGACACTGCTGCTGTAATCCCTTAATTAGGGGCAACTGGATGGAACTGAGCATTTACTGACTGGATGCCCTTCCTGATGCCACATGGAGTTTGGAGCAGATATTTTTTTCATTGCATCCTGGAGAGAAACACCTGCCACGCTAGGATTGATCTCTCAACCTTCTGAGTGGGAGACAAGCATCTTCATCATACCACTTACAATATACCATATACATAAAGACAGAAATATGTGCAATCACTGAGTTTGTGCTGAGATATAAGTAATTCTGGAATTAAACACAAAGGTTAAAAAATTAAAATTCAACACAGCTTCTGCGTAAAAGTTTTATCTGTTTTGTAGAGGTAGTATGAATCCTGAAGAAAAATCATCTGTCCCTCCCTGAGGCAAGTATCTGAGGGCAATTCCAGACATTTATCTGAGTTACTGGAAAGATGATACACCCCAATACAGGTAGTTCTTTACTTATGACCACAATTGAGACCAAAATTTCTGTTGCTGAGACATTTGTTAAGTGAATTTTGCTCCATTTTATGACCTTTCTTGCCTCAGTTGTTAAGTGAATCACTGCAGTTTATAAGTTAGTAACATGGTGGTTAAGTGAATCTGGCTTCCCCATTAACTTTGCTTATCAGAAGGTTGCAAACGCATCACATGACTATGATTCATAACTATGAACCAACTGCTATGCAGCTGAATTTTGATCACATTATCATGGGTATGCTCCAAAAGTTGTAACTCTGAAAAATGGTCATAAGTCAGATTTTTTTCAGTGTGATGTAACTAAATGAACTGTTGTAAATTGAGGACTATCTGTATTTTTCCCAAATCTGACATAGCAACTTCTTCCTTGATTTTCTAAAAACTCTCCTGATATTTTCCAGTCTCAGAAAAGAAAAGCTGGACATCTGTCTTTTCTATATATAGAATAAATAGCATGCTCCCCCACTGCTGATTTTGCTTGAGAAAAATATGTATATTCCCAGTCTGGATTGCCAGGATCCTGCTTGTGAATGTAGGCTAGCATCTCAATTATATGTTTAGAAATTATTTTGTGAAAATAAATGACTGTCAATGAAATATTTTTTTTAAAAAAAATCTCGGTTAGGTGTGTTTAGTGATTTTTTCCTACATTTTCCTTCTTTCTCAGGCCTTTCTTTTTCTGCTAGGCCCACTTATCTCTTAAAAGGACCAACTCATCAGATAAGGTTTGTGGAAATTTTAGCACTTTGAAAGAATATTTGATTAAAGTCTGAGAGGAAAGAATGAGAACTTTCATGTTCCACAAGTACTTTCATTAGGCAGGGATGGGGAAAAAAAGCCAATTCCAGTCCAATATTTTTTTAAAAAAGGAACATCAGTGTTTATTTAAAATGCAAATAGTTTTATTTCCTGTAGGGGCATAATCAAAAAGCCTTTTCTACTTCACAAAGCTGTACAGATCAAAGCATATGATTCTGGACTAATACTCATTTAAGGGGACCTCTGAATCTTAGCTCTTTCATCAACTGCTGACTACAAAGGTTGGACTCAGAGATTCCCTAAGTAGTAGTATTGCTATTATCCTGAGTGCAACTCCCAAATACCTCGGCAAATTTGGAATAAAGAATCAGTTGCAATGGCCAGATCCTGGCATGAATTCAAACATCAATGTCATATATCGCTGGATCTTTGTACTATCAGGGTTGAGCAGCTTCTTCAGATGATTCTTTTCTCAGGATAACTGTTCTTCAATCTCATATAGGATGATCTCTCAATGGATTGGGAACACATATTTAATTTTATGCTTAAAACTTCAACAGTTCTATTTCATTCAATTTCCAAACAGTTTGAGATGAAAAATAAGTTCAACTAGATAAGCAAAGTTGAGAGCTGACCGCTATTTACAGCAGGAATAAGATGTCCAGGCACCTCCAAATGACTTGGAGTTCATTCAAGAAAGCCATTGGCAAGGAATTGTGGGAAATGAAGTCTAAAGTACCTGGCAAGCTCCAGATTATCTCCTATTGATTTAGAGGCAACGTATTATGAGTATGGGCTGCCTTACTTCTAGCCCAAAGTCTATCCTGGCTATATTGCTCAAAGAAAGAAATGGAGAGCTCCTTTTCATTGTCTTGCCTTTCATTCTCTTACCTGATGAAGGGACTTTGGGGCTTAAAGGTTACACACCCTCTTTGTTATTTTGATTCTGTAATAAAAATACCAGCTTACAGATTTAGGATTTCCCATGAATCAATTTGACAACACAATCTTTTATTCCCATATCCAAACTGTTGGGTTTTTCTGTCTTTGATTTTGAATACAGCAGGATCATTGGTAAAAACAGAAGTTTATGATCTAACAATGACTAACCAGTTTATTCCTCCATAAGGTTTCATGGATCATAGTCCATGTCATCGCTTTTTTACAATGCAGTACAAACTACTTGGCCTAGTTACGTACCTGTTGAGGGGTTTACTTCTGAATTTTCCATTTAGGATTTTACAATGAATCTTTTTACTTACCTGGAGAAAACAAAATATTATAATATCCAGGCTGGAAAAGTGATTCTCTTTTCCTATTAGAAGTGATAGTAAAGGAAGGTGCTATAGGAGGTATCTGTCCTGTCTCCAACCCCCACCCCCACCCCCCACGGGCCCATGGAGGAGAACTACAATGCTGATCCAGCCCTCGAAGAAATCCAGTTTGACACCCCTGGTCCAGTTTAATGAAAAGAAGGACTAAAGGGTGACATGATAGCGGTATTCCAATATCTCAGAGTTTGCCACAAAGAAGAGGGAATCAATCTATTTTCCAAAATACCTGAGGGCAGGACAAGAAGCAATGGATGGAAACTAATCAAGGAGAGAAGCAACCTAGGACCGAGGAGAAATTTTGTGACAGAACAATTAATCAATGGAACAATTTTCCTCCATAAGTTGTGAATATTCCAACATTGGAAGTTTTTAAGAAGAGGTTAGATAACCATTTGTCTGAAACAGTATAGGGTTTCCTGCCTGTGCAGGGGTTGGACTAGAAGACTTCAAAGGTCCCTTCCAACTCTGTTGTTCTATAGGGAGCACAACTTTGGTTTAGTAAATAAGGTGCTGGCTTAGAAACCAGGAGACATTGCATTCTAGTGCCACCTTAGGTATGAAAGCCAGCTGGTTGGTTTTGGGCCAATCACTAGGAGTCCATGAGTTCGAGTCCTGCCTTAGGCATGTCAGTCTCTCTCAGTCCAACCCACCTCTCTGGCTGCTATTGTGAGGAAAATGGGAGGAGGAAGAAGTATGTATTATTCACCACCTTGAGTTACTTATAAATTAATAAAGGTGGTGTAAAAATCTAATAAATAAACACAAAAAGAACGGTTGTTGAAATTGGGTATGTCTGGTTTAATGAAAAGTAAAGGAGTCAGGGTGGCATGATAGCTGTGTTCCAATATCTCCGGGGTTTCCATAAAGAAGAGGAAGTCAAGCTATTCTCCAAAGCACCTGAAGGCCAGGCAAGAAACAGTGGATGAAAACTAATCAAGGAGAGAAGCAACCTAGAACGAAGGATAAATTTCCTGACAGTTAGAACAATTAATCAGTGGAACAACTCTCCTCCAGAGTTGTCAATGCTCCAAACTGAATGCTTCTAAGAAGAGATTGGAAACCAACTATATGAAGTGGTGTAGGGTTTCCTGCCTTAGCAGGGGGTTGGAATAGAAGACCTCCAAAGTCCCTTCCCACTTTGTTACTCTATATTCTATGGTATATTCTATGAAATAACAGCTTTGCAAAAGTAGACTTCAAAACGCACTGCCGCACACCATCTGGCCCTCACACTGAACCTTCTCAAATTCTTTTCATCTTCTTTCCTTGTACTTGGTTGCCTGGCAGGTGTGTGTGTGTGTGTGTGTGTGTGCACGGATCCACAGGCAGCAGCCCTGAAAAACTTCAGTGAGTGTGATTCCTTTTATGTATTGTGAAGAGAGAATAGAGCATCTGAGAAAAGGTGGAGGGTGGGGGATTTTAGTCAAGAAAACACACAGCCGGAGACTTCCTCTGCAAGGAAGTTATTAGAACCAAAGATGGTGAGTACCCAGTACTCTCCAGCTGTGTGAGAAGGCAGATTTGGTGGTGGGAAAGGAACAGGAGCTCAGGACCTAAGAATCGGGCCTTTTGAGTTCCCGGGGAGAAGTTTGAAGGAGGGTAATGAGCATGTGGGAGCTTATTTCTGAGGTTTCTGAGCTGTGAGGATACAGGAGGGTTAATTAAGTTGTTGGTCCCTCCCTTTCTGAAACTGGTTGGATCACTTTCTAGGTACACTCACTGGGGCACTCCTTCTTTCCACTCCCAGCCTGAATAGTTTGCCTTTCCTGCTGCTCTTTTTCCTCCTCCTCCACTTCCTTTCTTTCTTCTGGCTTTGTAGGTAAATCTGCATACTGGCTTATGAGGGACCCCCTTTGCAGTTGCCAATTGTTATTGCAACCTGTGCTTTGGGAGCCTTATTGCCCCCCCCCCTTCTGAAGGACTCCCCAACTCCTTTCAAGTAAGTGCACCCTCTTGGCAATTCCAGTGCCATGGTCTCCTCCGGACTGAACCGTTGCCGGCTGGCCCTGGCATTTGCAGTGTTCATGGACGCTGCAGGCACCGGGGCACTGCTGACTGGCATCTTTGCTAGACTGAGGCTGCGAGGCCGAGACTTTGGGGATCTATTAATCTACTCAGGTGCAGTGCTGGTGTTCCTGAGCCTGTTGGGTTGGATTATGTGGTACACAGGCAATATTGAGATAGCCCCTGAAGAGCTGGCAAGGGATTATCATGCCAAGAAAGGCACGCTGGCACGGCTGGCTAGGAAGATCTCACGGACCTGGTCGCGACGCCAAGGCGGTGGGCTGGCCATGAGAACCATTACAAGTAGCCGAGAAGCAGCTTAGAGGTAACATATGCTCCCTTTTCTTGACAAATTACATCAGGATTTCCATAAGAGAGCAACCAACTCTTTCAAACTGTGCTTCAGGTGCGTCTGAACACCTGACTTTTATTCCTTTTATCAAAAATAGTGTGCTGGTTTCTGCACGCTAACTTCTATATGAAACCATCTTTTAGCAAGGTGGGTTGGGTTTATTTATAGTTCATTAGCAATCCTTTTCATTTTTTTTCCCATTCAAGTTTATTATAAAATAAAATACATATAGAAACAAAAACTGAGAAAATTAAAAAGAACTGCAGAAGTGTAAAAGGAAAGAAAAAATAGCATCTTCCTACCTTTCAGTGCAGTGGAATATAAAAACTGTTAAAGCCTCAACCTTTTCCCATTTCTGTAACTACAAAGTAATTTTAATTGTCAATAAGAGTTTCATATTTTTTTTACCTTCAAATACAAAATCAAGAAATTGTTTTCAAATGAAACAAAACTAGATAAATTCTCTTTAATTAAAATAGTCTGTGTCAACAATCATCATTGTTCTATTGTGGAGTTGTTTGCAATCCTAACAATAATTGGGACTTTTGTAGGTCATGGTTAGCCCAGCTCCCATTCCTGTATAATAAACAAGTACATCATGTATCTAGACTAATTTTCTTCTGGGCATTATTTTTATCTATTTTGGCATGTGTATTAAGCATCCTTAAAAAGAATTACCTCCGCTGATTTTGTGGTTAATGCACAAACAGGGATTGCTATTTACCTTGGTGATTGTCAATATAAAATTACAGATAGTTCTCAACTTACAACAATTCATTAACTGAATGTTCAAAGTTACAACCACACTGAAAAAAGTGAATTATGAATTATCACACTTGTGACCATTGCAGCATCCCCAAGGTAGATGGTCAAAATTCAGACCCTTGGCAACTGACTCATGTTTATCACCATTGCAGTGTCCCCAGGGGTCATGTGATCACCTTTTGCAACCTTCTGACAAGCAAAGTCAGTGGGGAAGGCAGATTTGTTTAACAGCTGTGGCACTAACTTAACAATTGCAGTGATTTACTTAACAACTATGGCATAAAATGTCATAAAACAGGGCAAAATTCACTTAACAAATGTCTCAGCAACAGAAATTTGGGATTCAATTGTGGTCATAAATTGAGGAGTACCTGTAGTAGGGTATCATACACAGGGATAAGATTGGATGAGTACTGTGACCAGCTGCAAATTTTCTCTCATGATTTACTGTTGCTCTCCATCATCTTCACAACATCTACTCTGTCATCAATTTCCACATCATGCCAGCATTTTGTGGAATTGCTTTGAAAAAGCTAATTTCATGTGTAAGTAAAACTGGATTGTGGATCTGAGTCTATGAAATTTGTTTCTTTATCTTCCCCTGTAACTTTCTATATTCTTGCATTCTTTGATGGTATTATCTTAGTTTCTCATTCATGTGTTACCCAGTAGAAGCTCCTTGTCCTTATCCTGCAGGGCTGGAGGTAATGGTAGCTACAGCACATCTACAAACCATCATTCTGGGAAAGGCTGGGTTTAGAGAGAGACTGGAGAAGACCTCTGCTTCAACATCTACTGCATATGAAAGATGCATATGAAAATAATATCTCCTTCAAGTTGAGCTTGATTACGGCTGACTTCAAAGATATGACTATTGTCATGGCTTTCTACTAGGATGATTCTGCAGACTAGATTATAGCTTTGGTTTGTACTCATAGCTTCTCATCCAGATGCAAGTCAGATCTGAACCAGCTTGTATTTTGCAAGGTCATCCAGAACTCAACTAAATGCTCACAGGAAGCAAATATATGATGATAACCATATAATTGGAAAGAATCTGACCAGCATTCATTTTATTTATTTATTCATTTATTCATTTTGTCAATTGCTTACAAGATAATAGGTATAAGTAAAAACATAGTTATGAATACATGAAAATGGGTACCTATAAGAAAAATAAAAGAAACAATAGGACAGGGACGGTAGGCACGTTGGTGCGCTTATGTATGCCCCCTACAGACCTCTTAGGAAAGGGGTGAGGTCAATAGTAGACAGTCTAAGGTAAAAGTTTTTGGGGTTTGGGGAAGAAACCAGAGTCAGTTAGAGTATTCCAGACAATGACCACTCTGTTGCTGAAGTCATATTTTCTGCAATCAAGTTTGTTGCGATTAACCTTGAGTTTGTAACGATTGTTTGCTCTTGTGTTGTTATGGTTGAAGTTGAAGTATTCATTCAGTCAATGTAATTCTTCTAGATGTGCCAATTAAGGTTGTCTGTTTTTCATGCAAAGGTAGTTTTTCAATGAACACTACATGTGTTCATTCAACTAGCACAGCCATCTCTGCCAATAATTCCCTGCCAGGAACAAATATCTTTTTGACTTTTTGCCAACCTGCTGTTGTGAAGAGCTGGGTGATACCCACTGGTGTGATACAGTACTGGAAAAGTGAAAGGGCATTGTTAGAATAACGGATTTAAAAAGACAAACATTTGTACAAACCATTGTATGTCAAAAAGTATAATTAAAAGCAATGTCTATTTAACTTGAGGTCACACAAGTGATGTTGGTTTGCTGACCAAAGGTTGTTAAATTATTATGTGATTTGATTGATTTTGGTGAAATGGTGTAGGGTCTCCTGCTTGGGCGAGGATGACCTACAAAAGAGTTGTCAAACTGGATTTCTTGGAGGGCTGGATCAGCATTGTAGTTGTCTGTCGTAGGCAGCCAGGGGGGAGGGGAGGAGGTGGGACAGACACCCTCCTGCAGCACCTTGCCAGCCAAAACAGGGTACGGAGAGCACCTTACCTTTGTTTTGGCAAGCAGGATGCTGCAGTAGGCTCTACAGGCGAAAAAAGGCCTTTGCTTGGACTGCCTGCAGCCCATTTTTGTTGGCAGAGGCACTGCAGGACGGTCCTTTGCTCTCTCTCTCTCTCTCTCTCTCTCTCTCTCTCTCTCTCTCTCTCTCCCTCCCTCCCTCCCTCCCTCCCTCCCTCCCCCTCCCTCCCTCCCTCCCTCTCTCTCTCTCACACACACACACACACACACACGCACACTCTTGCCAACTCTTGTAACTGGTACTCTTGTTACTGGAATAGAACTCTGGGTTTTATATAGATGAAGTTTCCTAAATATGCCTATCCCACTATCACCATCACTACCCTCCTAGCTTTACCCTTCAACGTGAGACACTTCTGACCATATCCCTCAAATCCTAGGATTGCCAGTCAGGTTCCCTAGTTACAATGATGTGCACTGGGTCTTTCTCATTCCCAGGAAACGTTCTGTGAGAAGAGAGAGGTTTGGATAACTGATGCATACATCCTAGGCATCCAATGTAGGCAATCTTACTCCTGTGGGACCCTTGATGCTCTCTAAGCTTGGTTGTTTATTTGCAGACATTTCATTACCCAGCTAGGTAACATCATCATGAAGGTTAATGAAACATCTGCAAGAAAACCACCAAGTTTAGAGAACACCACAGTTCAACTGTGAGCTACAAATATTCTCTCCTATCAGTCCTACTTCTCTTTCACTTCATTTCCAGAACATAAATACTGTAGAATGTATAAACTATGCCCTCATTCTTTTTATGGTCAGTCCATGGTAAAAGGCAGGTGGGGAGGAGATGAAAGCTTGAAAATAACAGCTGTTCTCACAGCAGAAGTGAGAATGAAACTGTGGACTTCCTGTTCCATAGTTCACATGTTAGAGGTTCAGCTGGCCACAACTGCAGTGAACAATCCACTTATCTCCATTATTTTTTATGTCTCTGCACAACTTCAATAGCAACTCATCTTAAGATACAAGGAAGGCTAATAGCTATCTTCCTTGCAAAGAGAAGGCCCTTTAAAAATGCAGTTCAGATCACATACTATACAGGTAGTCCTTGACTTACGACCACAATTGAATCCAAAATTTCAGTTTTGCTAAGCAAGAAAGATTAGGTGTTAGGTGAGTTTTTGCCCCATTTAACAACCTTACTTGCCATTGTTGTTAAGTGAATCATTGCAGTTGTTAAGTTAGTAACACGGTGGTTAAGTGAATCTAGCTTCCCCCATTGACTTTGCTCACGAGAACATCATAAATATGAGTCAGTTGGCAAGCTTCTGTATGTTGATCATGTGACCATGAGGATGTTGCAACAGTGATGTCGTGATTCTACCGGTCTCTAAACGACCTGTTGTAAATCGAGGATTACGTGTAATCGAGAAAGCGGGGAACGATTGTGGATGAACTTCTTCATGGCTTCTGCTTTCTTAAACCTAAATCTGTTCTGTGCCTTCCCTCGAAACAAAGAACTGGTCTCAGGCTCTCAGATTATTTTTATTTTTCTAGGCATCCTACTGGATCGGACAAAGGTCCTATATGATTAAGCAGTCTCTTTCCTGCAATGGTCTAGAAGCTGCTTTTAGAGCTTGTTCCTCCCTGTTATTACTTCCCTCACTGACTGCTTTTGTTTATCTTTCAGCATCCTCATTAAACTTTTAATGCCACCTATTCAGAGACCGGCCACAGATATCATTTTTCAAGTCTGGATGAAACTGGAGACTCCCTCCTGTTGCTCTGCCTTGGATGGCCTTTGCTTGCAAGTGCAGTCTCCTTTGCTACACCTACATCAGGGGTCCCCAACCCCACTACTGGGCTGCACAAGCAGCTGGGCAGCGCATGTGCAGCTTGACTTGTGCAAGTTGGGCTGGTTTCCTTCTTCCCCACACAACCGGGGTACCATGCTGTAAAAGTTGGGGACCGCTGATCAACGTCATCAGTTGAATACAACACAACCATCAACTAGTCTATTACACATTACTTTAAGAGCTTGGAAAGGCCAACCTTAAAGAGTTTTCTCTGCTTGGCCAAATGACCTCCCCAGGGCCTACTTAGAATCTCTTTTTGTAAGTTCTGATGACTGTGTGCATTCCCTCTCCCTCTCTCTCCTTCTCTCTCTCTCTCTTTCTCTGTCTCTCTTTCTCACACTCACAGAGTCACATAATTGATCTTGTGCACTGTCCCGTGGTCACAAAAGACTGTGAGTTCTCCTGTGTTTTGCTGGTGTTCAACATTTATTTCCAATTTCCGGCAATAATGCCGGTTGCAGAAAGCAGTTTTGCTTAACAACTGCTGTGTTCACCTAACAACTACAGTGTTCGCTCAACCACAGGGTGGGGCGGGGGAAGGTTTTAAAAAATCAGTTGCATGTGACCTGCTTAACAACCGCCACAACAATCAACTGTAATTCTGGGCTTAATTACAGTTGTAAGTTGAGGAGTATCAGTAACATTTCCAGCATCTCCTGGGACAAAATCATTTCTCTAAACATATTGGTATGTTATGTATGACTTGAATTCTAGGTATTTTCCATTCTTTCCATGAGAAACCGATGTGGGAATCTCTTAAGCAAAATTTGCCCCTTAACTCTTTCCTCCTGATCTGCCTTAAGCCACAGGACTTGAAAATTATTGACTCTTTTCCTCTCTTATCCCAACCTACTCATTATTCCCTTTAGTATGTTAGATGAATATTTGTAACGAGCTTGTGATTAACTCTTGCTTTTGTGTGTATGTGTGTGTGCTCTGCCTGCAGGATGGATTTAGCTGGATAACATTCTTCTAAAACTGGACCTGAGAAAAACATGTGACTCTTCAATCAGTACCCTGGAACTCCTGCCCATACCACGTTGTGATATTATTGCTATACAGTGCTGGGTGAATTTTGCTTTCCCTACATTTATAAATATATAAATATATGGTTATAGTGGGTTTTTTTTTTCAGAACCAGATGTGGTATTATTATTACTTTTCATTTTACTACTCCAGGTAGTCCTCAACTTACAACCACAATTGAGCCCGAGATTTCTGTTATTAAGCGAGATGGTTGTCAAATGACTTTTGCCCCATTTTACAACCTTTCTTGCCACAGTTGTTAAGTGAATCATTGCAGTTGATAAATTAGTAACCCAGTTGTTAAGTGAATGTGGCTTTCCCATTGACTTTGCTTGTCAGAAAGTTGCAAAAGTTGATCCCATGACCCCAGGATATGGCAATGGCCCTTAAGATAAATCAGTTGCGAAGCATCCGGATTTTGACTATGTGATCATGGGGATGTTGCAAAGGTTGTAACTGTGAAAAACAATGATAAGTCACATTTTTCAGTGCTGTTGTAATGGTCACTAAACAAATGTCTGTAAGTCAAGGAGTACTACTGTAATACTACTATTACTATTCTAAATCCAACTAACTTCCATTTATTTCTCAACCCACCTTCTAATCCTTTCTTGGTTCATCTGAGTCTAAAAAATGTCTTGTGCCCTTGAGATTTGTGATGGCAACTTTCTACCCATGGCAATGAATAATCTTTTTGTGAATAACTTTTTACCTTTAAGCTTTATCTAAATCAGACCAGCAATAAGGTAGAAAGTGAGAAGAATAGCTGGGGCAAGTTTGAGAAAGAGAGAACTGAGCAAGGAGGGAGGGAGACTACTGAGCTCTTCAGAAAGGCATTAATTCTCTCAAGGGCTCATAGATTTAGGTACCCTGACTCATATCAATCAATGGGAGAGAAAGAAAACTATACTCTTTTATTGGTGACCATAAATGCCTCAGGAGATTCCAAAATCATGCTAGGGTGGGGGTGGGGCTGGAGGAGGGGGAGGGGCTGGAGGAGGGGGAGGGGCTGGAGGAGGAGCCGGGGAAGGTTCTCCTGGTGGAGCAGGTGTAGGAGCAGGTGGTGGAGCGGGTGGTGGAGGAGGAGGAGCTCCTGGTTCTCCAGGTGGCGGTGGCGGTGGCAGAGGAGGAGGAGGTCCTGGTTCTCCAGGTGATGGCGCCGGTGGTGGCGGTGCTCCAGGTGGTGGAGGCGGTGGTGGTGGTGGTGGTGGCGCTCCTTCTGGAGGTGGTGGAGGTGGAGGGGGTAGGGGTGGCACTACTTCTGGTGGTGGCGGTGCTGGAGGTGGTGGAGGTGGGGGCTCCGAAAGGGGCGGTACCCCAGCTGCAGATTCTGTCTTTGGTGCGGGTGATCCTGGTTCCGCTAGTTGAATTGGTTCAGGACTGGCTTCAGAGCCAAGCTCTGGACTCCACTGTTGTCCTGTTAGCCCTCCTCCTGGCTCGGGGGAGTAACTTCCTTGGGCCCAGGAATCGAGTAGGTCGTGTCCCTTATAGTCGTCAGCCTCGCTTTCCTCATCTAAGAGCTTGACTAAGTAATCAGCCATTTCGCTCCCACCTCGTGACGTCCGAGACACTTTTTCCTTCTTCTGCAACTCTTTAAATCTCCTGTGTGGAAAAGAAGAATCTCAGGATCAGTAAAAAGTGCCCCTGTGTGCATTTGACATTGAACAAACTCTTGAGCAGAATGACAGATATTCTCCAGTCCCCTCTGGATACCTGGGGTTAAGCTGCATATATGAATGGTAGGATTAGTACATGCTAGGTGGTTACAGATAGTCCTTGACCAGAGGTGTTATTCAGCAGTTCTGACCAGTTCTAGAGAACCGGTAGCGGAAATATTGAATAGTTTGGAGAACCAGCAAATACCACCTCTGACTGGCCCCACCCCATCTATTCTCCGCCTCCTGAATCCCAGCTGATTGGCTGAGTCTTCCTTGTTGCCCTGTATAGGAGAACAGAGCTGGAAAGCAGATTACTGGAGTAGGGAGGAAATGGAGATTTTACAGTATCCTTCCCCTGCCATGCGCACCAATCCACGCCCACAAAACCAGTAATAAAAATATTTGAATCCCACCACTTTCCTTGACTTACAACCACTAGTTGGTCTGACCGTCTATCACTAAGCGAGGCAGTCACTGAGTGAGTCACCCCAGATTTTACAATCTTTTTTTGCTGTGGTCCTTAAGCAAATCGTAAGTGAATCTTACAGTTGTTACGCAAATCCAGCTTCCACCATTGATTTTGCTTGTCGGAAGCCAGCTGGGGAGTGGCGAATGGCCGCCATGTGATTATAGGATCCTGCAATTGTCTTAAACACATGCTTGTTCCCAAATGTCCAAATTTTGGTCCAAGTGATTGTGTGGACACTGCAATATCCTAAGTGCAAGGGCCTGTCATAAGTCACTTTTTTTCAGCACCATTGTAACTTTGAATAGTTGCTAAATGAATGGTCGTAAGTGAAGAACCACCTGTATTCTTCCACTGTCATCCTCCATATCCTGTTCAGGACTGCACTACTACCAGTTCCTGGGCTAGAATCACATGGACACAAACACCATCTTGTCTCCCTCATCACCATCTACCTCTTTGGGACAGTTGTATTACAGAGGTATGTGATTATATATTTATGTTGCTACAAATCCCTCAATTTCCCCCATTCGTTTATGGTTTTCCCACTACATATTTCCCCTTTTAAACTTTTCCAAAGGGCTGGGGAAAGAAAAAGAATGGTGATCTGACTGACACAAGAGGCAGCCAATCAGCTTGATGCACAATTATACTCTGCAAAGGGGGTCTCAGGGAAGTGGTTTACTTCATGACTGATGTATGAGCTGTCCAGTGAATGTTCTAAAACAGCTTTCATCCTAAGCTGAATGTCAGCAAGTGGTTGGTGCATGTACCATAAATGCAAGGGACATTTCTCAATAGAGGGTGGTTTCGTCCGTGAAATAAAACACAAATATATACATCCAAATCTTCTCTCTCTCTCTTCCCAATTAGATTTAGCCTTTAGAAGAACTTTGGTTTAAAAATGAGATGACCATTCCTTGTCCTCATCTCCAGCCAAAATGTTTCATGTGGGCATGTGGGCAAAACTAGTATCTTTTGGGTACTAATTTCACTGACTCCACTTGGAGAAATCAAGAAACAGAACTTTGTGCTCTGCTGCTGTATTATGGATGTGCTACAGGCACAACAGAATTGCTGTATAATAAAGAACTATGTTACATTTCAGTATAGAATTTCAGTAAAGAACTTCCAGGTCTGTAACAGAAAGGAAGGATATCATCACAGAACAAGTTTACAAGTTTACAATCTCTTGGCTGTGAATTCTAGTCCCGCCTTAGGCAGGAAAGCCAGTGATCAACCGGATTTTTTTTTTTTTTTGCAGCAATTATTAAGCAAATCACGGTCATTAAATGAATCTGCAATTATAATACAAAACCCATTGTCCCATTATTTTTGTCAGGCTGATGTTTTGATGACTAAAATCCCAAATCAATAGGTTATGTCAATCAATGTGAAAACTGCCTCCCCATAATGCCCTACAGCACAATATGGTAGCCAGGTTCTACAAGTACAAGGACTAAAAACCTACCAGGAGAAAAAGATACACATGAGGATGATGATAATAACAAGGATTCCTCCAAGGATGCCTGCATTGCGCCGTTGTTTGTCAACTGCAAGGAGGGGAAAAAAATAGGTGTTGCTCAAGTTGAGATGTTAGGTCAGGAGATGTCAAATTGTGGGAACTTTTTGCAAAGCTCTTGTTTCACCATCCCTTGATAATGTTTATGGCAATGTGATCAGCAATATGTCACTGTGTGTAGGACTGAGGCATCTGCTGCAGGGGTGGGATTCTACAAGTTCTATCGAACCGGTTGTTATGATTTTGTGCAATTTGGAGAACTGGCAAATTGCGCCACTGACTGGCCCCTCCCCCCATCAGATTTCTGCTTTCTCGCTCATCTAAATCGCTGTTGTACTGCTTTGCCTTCGCCCAGGAGGCTACTCTGAGGCTTAGTCCGGGGTGGTATTCAGGGGATTGGGGGGTGAGGGAGAAGTGGCCGAGAGCAGAGCTGAACCTTCCTTAGGACTGAAGCTTCTATTCTTCAGTGCAGACTCAGGCAGTTGATTGCAGAAAGGTAGATCTGTGAGTGAATCTATGATTCTGCAGGCAACTCAATCTGCTTTGCCTGATTTTGGGTAAAAGTTGCCCTTTATATATATATATATAATCAAAGCCACAAAACAGACAGAAGAAACCAGAAACACCAATCAATCAAACTCCAAGTCCAATGAACACAGATCCAGGCTCCCAGCCAATCAGAATGGACCAGCCTCAAATTTGAAACCAGGAACTAACTCTATACAGAAGCCTGAGGATGGCAGATGAGATTCTGCTGAAACGTTGCTACAACTTTAACAGAACTACAATGACGTGGGATAATACCCGAAGGAAGCTAAACAGCACACATGTAAGTACCCGCGAAAGCTTAAGAAAACATATATATATATATATATACACACATATATACATACATACATATATATATATATATATACATACATACATACATACATACATACATACATACATACATATATATATATATATATATATGTAATATACAATATTTACATACAAGCCACACTTACCCAGTCACATGACCAAGTCACCCCCTAGTCAGCAAGCCACATCCATCCAGTCACATGATCACCAAGCCACACCCACAAATTAGGCCATGCCCACAGAACCAGTTGTTAAGAAATTTGAATCCCACCCCTGATCTGCTGGGTTGCGCAATTCAAGACAGCAGTCCCCAAACTACAATTTTTAATTTCCTATGGTGTCATTGAATGAATTGGGAGAAAATACAACTGAAAGGAGAGGCAGTTATCAACAGCAAACCCTAGCAGATCCTTCATGGTAAGGACTTTGAGAACTCTAATCTATGGAAGAACTTCTTTGATAGAGAATATACAGTCCTTTGACATTATTTTTTCTACTCCAGGATTCCCATCCAGTTAAAAGGGTCATAATGATGATATCTATCATGCTTCTCCTACTTTTTTTTCTTAGCAAATCTCTGGACTGATTTTATTTTGTTCAGTATACAATGCTTTTCAGCAATAACTTACCCTGAGGTTTACAGTTTAATATGCACAATATTTTTTTTAAAAGAATGCAAGATCAATGAAATACATGTAGCATAATCCAGTATTATTTTCTGGAGTTGGGGTAATGGGGTTGCATATTTGAACATTTGGTTATCCCAAGAAAAAAGATCCTCTTTGTAGAAAAGCAGCATGTGGGGATGATGACTCTAACCTAATCTATGATATTCCCCCAGATAACATGCCCACAAACCAGGGTCCAGCCCACAAACCGCATTCAGATGTTATTGACAGTTTTTTGGGGTGGGAGTGTGCATTCAAGCTAGTGTTGACTTCTGGCACTTTCCTAGACAAATTCTTGAAATTTGTAATGGCAACAAAAGTGGCTTGCCATTGCCTCCTTCCAAGGCCTGAGAGAAAATAATTGGCCCAGGATCACCCAACTAGCTTTGTAACTAAGGTGAGACTAGAACTCTCAGTCTCCTGGTTTCTAACCTGATTGCCTTAACTACTACACCAAAACAGGCCCTCATTGACATTAAAGAAAGACCTTAAAATAAGCCACCTGAAATGCATTATCCTGGCATGACCCAATCCATGTATAATGAATAGCAGAAGAGCAAGGTAATCTGGTCAAAGGTTGTACAGCATTGTCAAACCTCACCCTACTATTTTTACTGTACCAAGTCATTGAAAAATCAAACCACACCAGTCTCAAGGGATGCCTGTCTAATTTTGATTCTAGTTATCTCAGCAGTAGAAAAGTTAATCCTGAACAATGTTAGTTAAACAATTTCCACCAGTATGTCATTTGCTGGACATTTGCTACTTCTGACTGCAAATAAAAATATTTGATGGTCTGCTAAAACTTCAAAAATCCTTTGAATTTGCAGCTTGTTTAGCTTTATTTCTTCTTGACTTTTCATGATTAAAACCTAACCCCCAACATGGATTGTTAGGGAAATGGGTTCCAGCCTAGTTTTTCCTGCAACATATGTTTTCTTACATGAAAAAGGCACTGTTTGAAGAAAGCTTTAGAAGTGAGGTTTCCTTCACCCCAATGATAAGTGGTTATCAAACCACTTCTAGGTTTTCCAGGAGCCTTTTAGTATCCTTCCGAAACAAACAAAGGAAGTTAAATGAAAGAGATACGAGTCCCTTAATTCGACAGCCCTTCTGGGATATTGTAAGTACTGGTAGGTCCAATGAGCCTCTCTATTTCAAATGGACAGAAGGAATAACCATAGACAGAAGGAATGGACAGAAGGAATAAACACAAGGAATAATAAGAAGAGATATAAGCAAGCAAATGGTCAGATAAAAGAACCCTGAGTCCAGAACAGATCTGTAACTCAAGGAAGCATCTTAGACAAGACCCAGTCCACTGACATGAAGATAAAGGAAGAGAGGAGGGAAGCACATTGAGACTTTCAAAATTCTGTTCCTATGAATTTATAATAAAAGTAGTTTAAGCATGCATAACTTTGGTTTCCTAGTCTGGTCTATTTTGGAGGGATGACACATTGTTGTAATAGGGTCCACCATATCACATTCTGTATCTTCTTTGGAAAGCTTCTGTGGCATCTACATCTCTAGGTATCTACTTGCAAACCTGGGAAAAGGACTGCATTTAATGAACCCCAAGGATCTTTATGGAGCAATGCCTAAGAAGCTTTATGGAGCAATTGTTTCCCCATTCATGCACATCCTCTCATGGCACATTCATATTTGGCAGAAGATGGTATGGTCCCACCAATTGTCATTGGTGTCATAGGCATTGACCAACTGGGGCTGTGGCACTTAAACAGCCAGTGCTTCAAACAACTCTCCAAATCACAATGCTCCCACTTATTAAGAAAAACAGAAAATGTTTTCTCCAATTACAATGTACCATTTATGTTTATAGAGCAAATGCAAACTGGTTTGGCTATCACACTATCTCCCAAGAAAATGACATATCTGGGAAAGGGGAGGCCTCACCAATGTTTCAAAATTGCAACACCTACTTTAAGGGTGTCTAACCTTGGTGACCTTAATATTTGTGGATGTCAACTCCTAGATTCCTCAGCCAGTATGACTAAGTGAGGAGTTGAAGTCCACAAGTCTTAAAAGTTGCCACAGTTGGACATCTGACCTACCTTCTCAGCTAGTATATCTGAGAAGCCTTAACTCATTGATAAGGCAGCTGGCTGGGGAAGGCTAACAAGAAACAAACTACTAATCCAGTCTGTCTCCATCCTCTGGCTGAAAGTTGTACTCTAAACACACCTGGAAAGCATCCTTTGAGGAAAGCTTCCCAAGATCTGTTGGACATCTCTTCAAACTACAACCTTCAGAATCCTTTGCTGGAAGTCACCTAGATATGACAATTAGTAGACGTTTATAGTGAAAATTCTTGCATAGGGACATGGGAGAAAATGGCCTTCTTGAAACAGATCTGGTTCCTCAGAAGGAAGATAACTAGACATGGACTTAACAGGAGCATCAATTTCTAGATTGTTCTTGGTTTTACCATCAAGAACGTGGAAGTAACAGGAGTTATTCTTGTAACAGCATCCTTTCAGTAAGCATTGGTGAGGGTAGAAAATCTCTGCTTCACCACCACAGAGTTTTTTTGATGTGGATTCCAGTCGGCAGGCTAGAAGAAACGGAAAACATCTCATCTCAGTATCTGCCTCATTTTGTTCCTCCATCTTGCCAACACTAACATAAAGACATAACTAAGGACAGTTGTGGTGTCTAACATTAGTGTCTAACACCACCCAAAAGGAGGTAGAACAGAGCTGAATGTGACTGTGAATTGTAAAAAAAAGCTTCGTTGGAGCTAAAGGTGACAGGCAGCATATTTAACGATAAGGAGGCCTCTTTAATGATAAAACAAAATGTCAGATGATGGGATGGCAGTTTTCTACATTATAAGGTCCATGCAAGTAAAGATCTCCATACTCCCTACATCTTCACCTTCTTACTTTGTCTGTCTAACCCTGTCTCTTTTGTATTACATTAGTGGTCACATCATGTCCTTCCTGCAGTAGGCTGTCCTCTCTTTAAGGCTGGCTAGTTCAAATCTAAGACAAATGGAAACTAATCAATTAGAGAACCCCCTAAACTAAGGAGACTCTCTTGGGTGTCAGTGGCTAGAAATCCAGGGAGAAACAACTAT
This sequence comes from Laticauda colubrina, assembly GCA_015471245.1. NCBI lineage: Eukaryota > Metazoa > Chordata > Lepidosauria > Squamata > Elapidae > Laticauda > Laticauda colubrina. The sequence goes on along the minus strand of BLBF01000050.1, from coordinate 7,713,345 downwards.
TTTATCTCCAAACTCTACCCCTGCCTTCTCTAAACTGTGATAGTCACTGATATACTAGACTGATCACATGGCCCATCATGGCTGCAAGATATTTGCAAGATATCTAGTTGGGGAAGGCTGATCTATAGTTCTGTGTTGCTCCTTAGAATGAATTGTGCAACCCAGTTGAAAATACACTGAATACTCAAAATGAGAAATGGTCCTAATGATTTAAGCATCAAGACAAGAATTTTCAAGATGGGCCATCCCAGTCAGAAAGTTGCTTATGTTTACATTTCACCATGGAAAGGTCTAAATGAGCACTATTAAGGCCAGGACCACTTGATTGACCTCTAATTCCATTCCTTGAGTTGCCCTCTGATCTGTCTGCCCAGAAGACCCCAAGTAGGAGAACTCCCATGTTCAAGAACAATTCGAACCAAGGTACAAAGCTCAGTTTCCCCAGACAATTCTCTTTCTTTGCAACAAGACCAGGTACTGAGCTTGATTACAAAACTGAGCCTACCTGGCCCAGACTACAGTGTGTTGATGGTCAACATTAACCTACAGAGGTCCCACAAAACAGCACTGACACATGGGGCTGGTTGCCTCCAGAGGGAGCACTCTCACCTTTCTGAGAGCAGGCCTTTGGGCTAAAAGTATTTAAGGAAGGAGAAAAATGAGAACAAATTGAAAAAGGAAATAATAAGTGCTGGATTTTACTCACTGAGAGGCCTGAAGAAACTTCCATTAATACCTGGTGGGAGGAAAGGGCATACAATCAGAAAGGAGGAGGAGGAGGAGGAGGAGGAGGAGGAGGAGGAGGAGGAGGAG
>BLBF01000050.1:7645253-7704758 GCA_015471245.1 Laticauda colubrina | reverse complement strand
TCCTTCCTTCCTTCCTTCCTTCCTTCCTTCCTTCCTTCCTTCCTTCCTTCCTTCCTTCCTTCGAAATATTCTTCTGGGTTCAGTTCCAAGTGGGGGAAAAGACACTAGAATCATGGAAGTTGCTTGGAAAGAGAGAAAGTTTATTGATGAACAGGGTCACATGCCTTGGACCTCTTGGGTGTAAAAGGAAGAGATACTGAGAGTGCCAGGGTTTTATGCTCTCTATTGGGCTTTGAATTTGAGTTTGTGTTCTGATTGGTTGTCATGGTCCCATGGGGCCATGCAGGGGTAACTTTGTAGGTTGTCTTTTGAGTCCAAGGCTTGGTTGACTCTTGTTGGTTGATGATGTAATGAAAGGGCTTTGGGCAATTCCTATTATGGCTCTGCCTGAAGGAGATGGATCTTTATTATGTAGAATAGATTGGCCCAGGCCTTATTGGCCCATTAGCAAAAGTTGGGGGGGGGGGGACATTGAGATGATGGCCTTACAAAAGAAAGACTCTTTGCGGGAAATCCAAGCTAGGATTGGACAACCATTTATCTTAAATGGTATAAGATCTCCTGCATGAGTAGGGGGTTGGATTAGACAATTTCCAAGATCCCTTCCAACTCTGCTATTCTGTTGTAATTCTGGTATTCTGTCAGAACTACTGTATCACATCTGGCAAAAATACAGATGACCATGAGATGACAACAAACTGTGGGTTTTATGTATTGTTTTGTTGCCAACTGCTAATAGATAACAGATAATCAGAGTTGGAAGGAACCTTATAAGTCATCTAGTCCAACCCGCTGCCCAAGCAGGAGACCCTACATCATTTTTGATAAATGGCAGTCCAATCTCTTACTGAAAGTCTCAAGTGATGATGCTCCCACAACTTCCGAGGGCAAGCTGTTCCAGTTGATCTGATTGCTGTACTTGATTGGATCTGGTTTTGCAATTCATATCTACTGACAGCAAAAAAGGAGCAACTTGGATCTGTTACATTTACAAATAGATTGTATGAGGGGGGAGACAAAGTGGGAGAGAGAAAGAGAGAGAGGGAGAGGGAGGGAGAGGGAGAGAGAGAATATGAATGGCCTCTGTTTTAGAACAAGCCATCAGGCTGAATTACTTCAGTAGCAGCAGCAAATAAAACTCAGTTGCATACCCATCAACCTCACAATGTATTTTTTTCTAAAGACCTAGCACAGAATATTGATTGCTCTGAAAATCTGGTTGCTCAAATTTTTTCAAACTTGACCTTGAAACTTTTGAGGACTTATCTCTTGGTTATTTCCATAGGCAGCAATTTTTCCTTCTATTTTCCAGATGACAATATCTACCTCACAAAAACCTTCCTTTACATCTATTGTTTTGTCCACAAAGACATATACTTTTGTTTTTTCTTTTCTTAAAAAAAAATGTTATTTAGCATGGAAAGAGAAGATTAGTGAATGTGCTTTGGGCGGTTGACTTTCTCCCTGCTGATTTATTTTTTTATATATTTATTTATTTCTTCCATGCTCTGACTGCAAAGCAGTCTGTGATGGCTAACAATATAACTCCAATAGCATAAATCAAAGCTAATAAGCAATAAAATACGTTAGACCATCATAACACATTATGTCTTCCATAAATAATAACAATAAAAAGCAATAGAATATTCTTAGCCACCATAGAAAAATCCTGGGCAGCATTTCAAAGAAGGTCTGACAAAGATAAAAATTACTTTTTCAAGATTTCATAAATGAGGAAGGGAGTGTCCAAACTTATAAGGATTGGAAAATTCCATAGTTTCTTATGCTAGGAGGGGGAAAAGCCCCCCTTTAGCTATTTCCAAAAAAAGCCCCTTCTCAGGTCCACTCAGAACAACAGAATAACAGAAGGGACCTTGAAGGTCACCAAGTCTAAAGCCCTTGCCACACTGCACCAACGGATGCAAAGAGGATGTAAAACGGACAAAAAACTTGCCATCCATTCGAAAACACGATGTACTCACTGCCTCCGTTTTGCTTCCTCTCTATCCATCCAGCATCCGTTTATTGACGTTTCATCCGCTCAGAAAGTTTTGAGCTGCACAAAACTTTTGCGCGGAAAATGTATCCAATTCGTCTGTTCTGCATCCGCTACGCATCCGCTACGCATCCGTTATGCATCCGTTACGCATCCGCTATATCCGCTAGGCATCCGTTCTGCATCCGCACAACTCGCATCCACTCGGACGCAGGGAGGAAGTGGAACAGACGCAGAACGGATGCAGAACGGATGCCTAGTGGATGCAGCATGGAAACAAAGCGTTTAAAACGGAAAAAAACGTTCGCAGAGGGGACCTATCTCAGATATTAAGGATGCCTAGAGGATGCAAAGGGACACATAGTGGAAAACCTATACTGCCTATAAAAAGGGGGAGCAACACATCTGGATCTCACTTTCAGAACAGCAGCCCTGCGGTGCAGACCTCTGCAGCCTTCATCTGACTCTTCCTCTTCCACAGCATCCAGTCATGTCAACCATGAATCGTAACACAGTCCTTTTGGCAGCCACCATCCTTCTGCAACAGTGCTTAGCCATCTACAGGCTCTGTGAACTCTACTACGGGAAGAAAAAGGGGCGGCCAAGAAGCGTCTGGGTACGAAGATGGATCGCCAGAAGAGCAGAGTACGGACTGTACAACAAGCTGATGGTGGAGTTCAGGAACGAAGACACTCGTGCATTCCAGAACTTCATGAGGATGCCTCCAGCCATGTTTGACGAACTTGTGCAGTGCCTGACACCCAGGTTGACCAAGGCAAACACCAACTTCCGGCCCAGCCTGGACCCTGGGCTGAAGGTGGCACTCACTCTGCGCCACCTGGCCTCAGGGACCACCTACAGGAGCATGCAGTACGGCTGGAGGGTGCCACACAACACCATCAGCATTGTGGTCAGAGAAGTGGTGCAGGCCATCATCGAAGAATACCTGCAGGAGCTCCTCCAGTGCCCCTCCACTGATATAGGATGGAAGAAAGTTGCAGAGCAGTGGTATCAGAGGTGGAACTTCCCCCACACCGTTGGAGACATAGATTGCAAGCACGTGGCCTGCAAAGCGCCAGCCAAGTCGGGGTCCACTTATTTCAACTACAAGGGCTTCTTCAGCATCATCCTCTTCGCCATGGTCGATGCTGACTACAAGTTCATGTACATCGATGCTTCAGGCAATGGGTCATCTTCAGATGCCCAGGTATACAACGCCAGTGACCTCAAGGATGGGCTGGAATGCAACCTCATCACGGGCTTCCCAGATCCAGACCCCCTGCCCAATGACACGCAAGATGTGCCCTACTTCATCGTGGGGGATGACGCCTTCTCCCTCAGAATCTACCTCTTGAAGCCCTACACTTCCAGATACCTCACCCGTGAAGAGAGGATGTTCAACTACGGGCTGTCCAGGGCAAGGCGGGTGGTGGAGAACGCCTTTGGCATCCTGGCCAACAGGTTCCAGGTACTTCTCACCACCATGCAGCATCGCCCACAGACCGTGAGGAGGATCATGGAAGCTTGCTGCATCCTGCACAATCTCATGCGCACCCGCTACCCAGTCTTGCAGAACAGGCTCGTGGACCTCCAGCAAGGCAATGGGGACATGGAGCCTGGGGAATGGAGGCAAGGGCAAAACCTGATAGACACTGTGGATGTGCAAGGCCCCAACAGAGCTTCACGTGAAGGGAAGAAGCAGCGTAACCTCCTGAAACACTGGTGCAACTCCCGAGCTGGAGCGGTGGAGTGGCAAGACAGGATGATAGATGCTTAATGGATGCTTCCTTCAGCCTATCTCATCACACTGATGAGATTGGGCCATGTATGTTGAATGGTCCTACAATGAACAGGGCACTTAATAAAGAGTTGTGTTTATGTTGACATGTGTGGATGAATGATTACATTATTATTGATAATAAAGGGCCATAGGTGTGGCACCTGGGAGGGTGGACCATACAGTCCCACTATGCTTGCACTGGAGGTTTATCTATCCCACAGCTATTACCCATCCCAAAGGTATCCCTGCCCATCCCACTGCTATCTTAACCCATCCCACAAGCATGCAAAGGCTTAAACCATGTCTAAAAGTTTCCAGCAAGACTTTATTAAAAAAAAGAAATGAAGCAAGTGTGTGAATCAAAAATAGACTTTATTAACAACAAGCTATAAGACAAAAATGAGTCTCTGGCACTCCTCTTGGTCGCTCAGTCTCAGGGGTGAAGGGTGCAGGTGCTGTGGAGGTGGCTGGTGCTGGAGTGCTTGTCATCAGCTCCTCCAGAAGCAGAAGCAGCAGAAGCCCCAGCCCCAGAAGAGCGAGCCCGTGCTGCAGAAGCCCCAGCAGAACCAGAGTGAGGGCCAGGGGGCAGGATGGTAGCCCTGTCCCTCTTGCCAGGGCTGGCAGCAGATGGCTGAGGCTTGCTGTGGTTCAGCATGGTTCTGGGGTTGCTGGCTGGCAGGGAGGCTGGCAGGAACCAAGGCTGGCAGGAAGGCTGGCAGGCAGGCAGGCACCAAGGCTGGCAGGAAGGCTGGCAGGCAGGCAGGCAGCAAGGCTGGCAGGCAGGCAGGCAGCAAGGCTGGCAGGCAGGCAGCAAGGCTGGCACCAAGGCTGGCACCAAGGCTGGCAGGAAGGCTTGCAGGGAGGCAGGCACCAAGGCTGGCAGGAAGCCTGGCAGGGAGGCAGGCACCAAGGCTGGCAGGCAGGCATGAACCAAGGCTTGCAGGCAGGCAGGCAGCAAGGCTGGCAGGGAGGCTGGCAGCAAGGCTTGCAGGCAGGCAGACAGCAAGGCTGGCAGGGAGGCTGGCAGGGAGGCTGGCAGCAAGGCTGGCAGGGAGGCTGGCAGGGAGGCTGGCAGCAAGGCTGGCAGCAAGGCTTGCAGGCAGACATGCAGGCAGACATGCAGGCAGGACAGGCAAGGCAGTCGATGTGTCTGGAAGCAGGTCTTTCCTCTGAATGGCGACCTGCTTCCGAACTGCTTCCGTTATATCCGCGGGGCTGACGCAATGCATCCTCCCCGCATGTGCAATTAACGCTGTGCATCCGCTAGGCTTCCGCTGTGCATCCGCTAGGCTTCCGCTCTGCATCCACTTCATCCGCTGTGCATCCGCTCTGCATCCGCTCTTTCTGTTCCACGTCCGCTTTGCTGAGGCCCCCCGGAAGCCCTGCGGATGTGCCACCCACTCCCATCCGCTCCCATCCGCTTCCATCCGCTAGGCTTCCGTTCCGCATCCGCTTTCCATCCGCCCTGCGTCCTCCCCCCGTCCATGTTATCCGCTCCGGTTATGCAAATTTTTACCCCTTTTGAGAGTGGATAACAACGGATGGAACATTTTGCTCGTCCGTTGTGTCCGTTTTGCATCCGTTGGGCAGTGTGACAGGGCCTTAACTCCCTGCCCAGGAAATTCTCTGCTGCAGGAAATCTGTTGTCCTAGTGCTGATGAACCCTATTCAGTTTCAAACAAATAATTATCCAATCTCTTCTTTAAAGCATCCAGTTGGAGCACCACAACTTATGGAGGCAAGTTGTTCCACTGATTAATTGTTCTGGCAAGAAATTCCTTAGTTCTAGGTTGCTTCTCTCCTTGATTAGTTTCCATCCATTGCTTCTTATCCTGTCCTTAGGTGCTTTGGAGAGTATCTTCTTTGTGGCAACCCCTGAGATATTGGAACACTGCTATCATATCACCCCTAGATCTTCTTTTTATTAAACTAGAGATACCCAATTCCAGCAACTATTCTTTATATGTTTTAGCCTCCAGTCTACTAATCATCTTTGTTGCTCTTCTCTGCCCTCTATTTCTAGAGTCTCAGCATCTTTTTTTTAACTTCATGGCAACCAGAGCTCCAAGTGTTCTTTATGTAAAGTGGATGACTCCAAATCTACAAACCTGATTGGCTAATAAAAAGAACACTGGATTGGTTCACTAGGAACCAATCCAAAGAGCTGCCAAAAAGGCGGCAAATCCAAATAACTGCCATTGGCTGCAAGCAGGCAAGCCAGCCTGTATAAAAGGGCTGGCCCCGGCTTCAGCCCGGCGTTCCGTTTTACTGACTAGTTATAATAAAAGTATTTGTTGTTGGAACCCGGTCTACCTCGTGTGTTTTCCGAACAAAACACTGGCGACGAGGATGGGATCGTCCTGAACAGAGAGACCTGCACGCGGTGATAAGATGTCTGGAAACAACGCACCGCCCGCACCCTTCAATCCCAACGAAGAGGATTGGGATTCCTATGCTGATCGCTTCCAAATGTACTTGGAGAGCAATGAAATGGAAGGCATTTCCGAGCAACGCAAGAGAGCCGTGTTCCTGACGCACTGCGGACCAACAGTGTTTAAAATGGCAAAAGCCCTCGCGAAGCCCCGGGACGTTAAACAATTAACGTGGATAGAATTGCAGAGACTCCTCAAAGCACACTACGCTCCGATGGTGTCTAACTTAATAAAGCGACACGAATTTTACCGAAGAGACCAGAGAGAGGGAGAAACCGTCGCCGAGTTTATCGCTGCCCTCAGACAAATAGGGGGTGAGTGTGAATTCTTAAACATAGACGAGGCAATGAGAGATCGCGTGGTGTTAGGCCTGAGAGACTTGACCGCACAGAGTAAAATGCTCAACAAGCCCAACATCACCGTTACCGAAGCCATCGCGGAAGCTACAGCCGCTGAAGCTGCGAAAAAATCTGCAGTAGCCCTTAAAAAGATGAACACACACAGCGATGAAACACCAGCCAAAGATAGAAAGCATCCTGCCACCACGACCCACTACGAAGAGTCGGGCGAAACAAATGAATCGAGCGAAGAGGACGACGAGGTCCACCGTTTGCTCACAAACAAAAAAGAGCGCGAAAGGAGAAATTGGCGGGAATGTGCTGGCTGCGGAGGAAACCATCCACGAGCCGAATGCAGATTTCTCGATGCCATCTGCCGACATTGCAAAAAACGAGGGCACATCGAGAAGGTCTGCAGAAACAAAAAATTCTACAGCCCGACGAGACGCAGAAATTCCCCAACACGAGCCGAGCCTAAACGAGCCGAAAGAAAATGGCAACAAGAGAAGCGAGCCAATACACACCAAACTGTCATTATTCAGAGCTCCCAGACGGAAAGTGGGAGAAAAATTAAAATCATCGTGGAAATCGAGGGAAAACACTGCAAGATGGAAGTGGACTCGGGGTCCTTCCTCTCCATGGTATCGTGGGACACAATTAAACAGTTAGTCCCAGGTATCAAACCCAAAGACTTGAAGAAGCAGCACCTAACCCTCAAGGACTATCAGGGAAACCAAATCCCTGTGATTGGCATGGGACATTTCCGAGTCTCCTACAAGAATCACATCAAGGTGCTTCCACTGACCATAGTCAACCAAGACAGACCAAGCCTCCTGGGCATCGAGTGGTTCGCGCCATTGGGCATCGGGATGACCGGGGTCGATCGAGTGACTACAACCGGCTGGGAAGACGACCTCATCCGAGAATTCCAGGACGTTTTTGACGGCTCACTGGGCAAGTACCAGGGAAACCCCATTTCTTTCAATTTAAACCCCCAAATAGCCCCACGAAGAATAAAAGCCAGGCGAGTTCCTTTTGCACTAAAGGCAAAAATAGAGGAACAGCTGGACAAATTAGTAGCCCAAGGGGTGTTAGAACCTGTGGACCATGCCAAGTGGGAAACGCCTATCGTCACACCCATTAAACCTGACGGGTCCATCAGAATCTGTGGTGACTATAAGGCTACCCTGAACCACGCATTACAACCAAGCGCATACCCGGTGCCAGTAGTCCAGCATTTGCTTCATTCCCTGGGAAATGGCAAAGTTTTCGCCAAACTCGACTTGGCACAAGCCTATCAACAACTCCCAGTGGACCCAGAAACAGCAGAAGCGCAGACTATAGTCACCCATAAGGGCGCATTCAAATGCCACCGGCTCCAATTTGGAGTAAGCGTAGCCCCTGGCGTCTTCCAGAGTCTGATGGAACGCCTTCTAAATGGCATACAAGGAGTCGTTCCCTATTTCGACAACGTCCTAATCTCGGCCAGAGATGAAACACAATTAAGGAACAGACTGAAAAAGGTTCTGACTAAATTTAGGGAATCTGGCCTCAAGGTTAAAAGAGAAAAGTGCTGTTTAGTTAAGAACAGCGTTGAATTCCTGGGCTACTCAATAGACGGAGAGGGTATCCACCCCACAGATAAAAAAGTTAAGGCGATAAACGACGCTCCTGAACCAAGAAATAAAACAGAACTACAAGCGTTCTTAGGATTAATTAATTTTTATAACGTGTTCCTGCCAAACAAAGCCACTATAGCAGAACCGTTACACCGTCTGCTAGACAAAAAGGCAACTTGGACTTGGGGTTACAAAGAAAAAAAAGCCTTCCAAAATATTAAAAGATTGCTAACATCAACAAACGTTCTCATCCAATTTAGCGACACTCTGCCATTAACAGTGACCTGCGACGCTTCACCATATGGAGTAGGTGCCATCCTGAGCCACCAACTACCGGATGGCAGAGAAGCACCCGTCGCATATTATTCTAGGACTCTATCAAAAACCGAGCGGAATTATAGCCAATTGGACAGGGAAGCTCTAGCAATTGTCGCTGGAGTAAAACGATTCCACGAATATTTATATGGGAGGACCTTTCGAATCATAACGGATCACAAACCGTTAATGGGGATTTTGGCGGGAAACAAGCCAACACCTAATATACTGTCCCCAAGAATGACGAGATGGTCAGAGTTCCTGGCAGCTTATTCCTACACTCTGACACACCGGCCAGGGAAACAAATTTCCCATGCGGACGCTTTGAGCAGAGCGCCCTTACCAGCAACCGACGCAGACCCGGCACCAGCGATGACAACGCTACAAATCGAGACTTGCCCCGATCTACCCATATCAGCGTATGATGTCGCCAGAGCCACCGCGAAAGACTCATTGACTGCCCGCGTTCTTAGCTGGGTAGGTAAAGGCCGGCCGGAGAATCAAAAAACTGAAAACTTTAAACCTTTCCGGTCCAGACAGACTGAACTTTCTATCCAAAAGGGGTGTTTGTTGTGGGGTGATCGGGTGGTAATCCCTGCCAAATTACAGCCCAGGGTACTTAAGCTGTTACATGAAGGGCACCCGGGAATGGTTAAGATGAAAAGCCTTGCCAGAAGTTATGTGTGGTGGCCGGGTATTGATAAGGACATAGAGTATTGGGTAAGCTCATGCCACAAATGCCAGGCAATTAGACCATCCCCACCAAAGGCACCCGTTAAGGACTGGGAAACCCCTCGAGGACCGTGGTCAAGAATACACATTGACTTCACGGGGCCTATCAAGGGGCATACCTTTCTGATTGTCGTTGATGCCTATTCCAATTGGCTTGAAGTAAAAATTATGCCATCAACGACAACAGAAGCTGTAATAAAGAAACTAGACAGCCTGTTTGCCACCCATGGCATACCGGACATTCTCGTCTCAGATAACGGGCCACAGCTAACCAGCATACCATTTGAGCAATACCTAGCCTCCCTAGGTATAAGACATGCACTAACCGCGCCGGCTCACCCGGCTGCAAACGGCAGGGCTGAGAGAATGGTCCGGTTTACCAAAGAAGGGTTGGAACAAATGGACGCTGGAGACATCCAACAAAAAGTAAACCGTTTGCTCACACTCCAGCACATAACGCCCAGTACTATAACAAATAAATCACCAGCAGAATTACTCATGGGGCGAAAATTAAGATCTCACCTGGATAGGTTACACCCAAATTTTACCCCAGAAAACCCCCCTGACTCCTCTACACGGTTCAGACAATTTGAAACAGACGATTTGGTATACGCCAAAAACTTCACCGGGGACCCGGTATGGCTACCAGGGCAAATTATCCAAATTACAGGCCCCATATCTTACCGAGTAAAATTAGACGATGGCAGGGAATGGAAGCGGCACATAGACCAGCTTCGATCTCGAATTATAGAAAGAACCACAGACTTACAAACATTCACAAAAAAAACCGGCGAAATGCAAACCACGGTGGGGGGGCAAAGGCGAGAAACAAATAAAGAACTGTTTAAAACTAAACCTAACATTCAATACGAACAAAAAGAGCCAACAAAAGACTCACCGTTTGAAGAGACTCGCGGAAAGAGACCATCGGAAGGGGCCAGCCAAGCCAGCTCGACCTGCCCCGAGGAAACGGGAGGGAGCGGCAAAACCGCCGGCCTAAGAAACTCAGGCGGCGGTAAAATGGCTGACTCACCCTTCCAGACGGTTCCAGGGAGAAGGACGGACGACACAGCAGCCCCATCCGAACCGGTCGAAGTCTTCACTGAGAATGAACCGCGCAGGTCAAGTCGAGTCCGGAAAAGCCCCACCTACCTGCGAGACTACGTCACCACGTAGGACTGAACTAAGGGGGGAGGGGTGTTCTGTATGTAAAGTGGATGACTCCAAATCTACAAACCTGATTGGCTAATAAAAAGAACACTGGATTGGTTCACTAGGAACCAATCCAAAGAGCTGCCAAAAAGGCGGCAAATCCAAATAACTGCCATTGGCTGCAAGCAGGCAAGCCAGCCTGTATAAAAGGCTGGCCCCGGCTTCAGCCCGGCGTTCCGTTTTACTGACTAGTTATAATAAAAGTATTTGTTGTTGGAACCCGGTCTACCTCGTGTGTTTTCCGAACAAAACACCAAGAAAGACAATTCAATATTTTAAGAGGAATTCCTCCCTTCATAGTATTGCACAAGCTGTTTCAAGATTCTCTATGTTAGCATAAGAATTTTGAATTTAATTTAGACACCTAAGGAAAATTGGAATATCTTGGCCACAACAGGTATAGCTGTTTGCACCAGGAAATACCCAGCAGAAGTATGACTCTTCTGCAATTTATGAATATCCTTATTTGTATTACAGCATTAAACCTTGGATCTTGACATACTGTACAGTGCAGTCCTATACATTTTGACTCTTAATTAAGTGCCATTAATATAATCAAGATTACTCAAACGTAATGAGCCAGTCATTGCTTGAGTTGTTGTGATGGTTGCAGTCCTATCTCCGCTGACCGGTAAATCAACCCAATTGAATACAATTGGAATTCTGAGTGAACATGTGTAAATTTGGTCTAGTGGTTAAGGCCCCAGTTTTACTGGTAGTCCCACTTTAGGCATGAAAACCGACTTGATGACTTTGGCCAAGCTGGTGCTCTGATGCAGGCCCTTTTTAAGGACCTCTTAAGAATGGGGTGAGGTCCACAGTAGACAGTTTGAGGTTGAGGTTGAAGCTGTGAAGGATTGAGGCTGTAACAACGGAATTGGGCGTTCCAGGTGTTGCTGAAGTCGTATTTTCTGCAATAGAGTGGTGACTGTAGATCAGGGGTGGGCAACTATGGCACCTTTATGTACTGTAGATTTCAACTCCCAGAAATCCTGAGCCAGTCATGGTTGGCTCAGGAATTATGGGAGTGGAAGTCCACAGCCACAATTGCCTTCCCCTGCTCTAGATTGAATGTACTGTATTGGTTAATGGCAGATGCTCCATCCAAGAAAAAGGTTCTTCCTCTTAACTCTGAAAGCACAAAATCCATTGGTCTCCAATATATCTCTCATTCTCACCTAAGTTTATTTATAATCCATGCTTTTGCAATGAAAATTGGTACTGGAAAATCCACCATTAATAATAATCATTCTCAAGATCCCCAGCGGTGCCATTTTCTCAAGAGTCAAACTCTTGTTTGAACTCCAATGATCTCTTGTGGCCCATCTTGGCTTCTTTGTACTTCCTCTCATGGCCTCAAACCCTCTGGTTGGGACACAAAACAGGGATCTGTGCTGAAAACAGGAGGGTGCAGCCACTGTTGTTCCATTTGAATCAACCACAAAAGCAGCCTAGGTCCTTGAAGTTGAATGACATCAAGCAGGGAACTCCCTGTAGATCAGGCACTGGCCCAGGAATATGAGAAGAATGTCGTCCAAACCATTATGGACTTGGTGGTTACGAATGCCATTCTAATGGAAAGGAGCAGAGCGGAAGACAAGCTGCTTGTTGACGCAACAGGAACCGGCATTGTAGGGAATGAGTGAGACAGGGCTGTGGTTCAATGTTGGTTCTTATTAGCCAACATGAAATCAGATTTAATTTTTGTCACCCTGGATGACAAGCTGCTGCACAGAATAAAAGTATGCACAGGTAGTTCTTAACTTACGACCAGTTGCTTAGCAATTGCTTGCAGTTAGGACAGTCCTAGCATGAAGTTATTTATGATCTGGTTCTCAGGTTCTAACAATCGCCCTTTCCCATGGTCATATGACTGAAATTCAGGTACCTGGCAACATGGCCACATTTAAGGATGTTTGCAGCATCCCACTATTATACAACTCTGTTTTATAATGATTTTGCCAAAAACTAGCAGTTATTTTGGGATTTTGGCAAAACTGGGCCTGGAACTTACTTACCAACACCTACAAAAAAAGTCATCAAATTGGCTTGATTAGATTAATGTCCCATTTTACAAACACCATGACTTATAACTGTAATGGGGAGGTTTCTCTTGAATTTATAACGGACCCTGAAAAAAGGATTTATAATCAGTTTTGAAAATCCTTCATCCAACCTGCCTCCCCTTGTCACAGTTGTTATGTGAATCACTTCAGTTAAGTTACTAGCACAGTTGTTAATGGAATCCGGCTTCCCCATTGACTTGGCTTGTCAGAAGGTCGCAAAAGGGGATCCCATGACCCTGGGACACAGCAACCATCATAAATGAGAGTCAGCTGCCAAGTGTTTGAATTTTGATGATGTGATCTACAATGGTTGTAAGCGCGAAATAGGGTCATCAGTCTAAACTCAGAATGGTCACTCGATGAATTTGTATAAATAAATTTGCTTTCATTCATGACTAAATGGTTATAAGTCGTAATGTAAAAAGTTCCTCCAAAGTCTGCCTTCAGGCTTCTCTGATTCTAGTCTTGGAGCTGACCTTTAAAAAGAGAAAATATGCATGCACACACACACACATACACACACACACATACACACACACACACACACAACTTGGTGACCAGGAGGGCAAAAGCAGGGTTGGTTGGCTTGGTCAGGAGGAGGCCTGCAGCCAGCATCCAAGCCTCTCCGGAGAGCTGGGGTGATGTTGGTCGTGGTTTGGAAGCCTCCGGAGGGAGTCAGATCAGAGCTCTGTCTGAGGGAGGAAAGACCGGTAGGGAGTCGGCCAGCAGTCGGCTCCATTAATTTCACCACAAGTAGGCCAACTCCCAAACCTCAGACTGGGCTCATGTTCAGAGAGAGTGCAAGGAATGGAACAGCCCAGGCTTAGCTTGTCTGCTGGTGCACGAGGGTCTGGCAGGCCGCTTCCAAGGGAGGAACAGCCAAGCAGCCCTGGGTGGAGGGGATCCCATGAGGACAGCAGGTTCAAAGTTGGTTTGTATTTGGAGCTGGACTCTATTTCACTCTATCCGGAGAAGACAAAGGAAGACTCCCCAGTCATGCAAAAACAAAAAACTGAGCAGGAGTTGCCCTTTATTTGTTTTTCAGCCCAGTGTTTTTTTTAAGCTTATAGCCCACTTTTATTGCCTTTATAAATGACTCAAGGCAGTGAACATATCTAATATTCCTCCTTTCTCCTGTTTTCCATACAACAACAAACCTGTGAGGTAGGTTGGGAGAGGGAAGGAGGGAGAGAGAGAGAGAGAGAGAAGATGAATTGTCTCCCAATTTCAGGTGCCTTAACCACCAAACCAAACTGGGTGCAGGAAAAGGCCCTCTGCATTTAGCAGCTAAAGGGTGGGATAGCAACAGATTTTGGGAGTCTCACATATTATAATAAATGGACATATGACCGTTTTCCACGCATACGATATGACCCTGGCAGAATCCCCACAGTCCTGTAATCAAAATTCAGATGCTTGGCAACTGGCAACTTATAACGGACCCTGAAAAAGGAATTTATAATCAGTTTTGAAAATCCTTCATCCAACCTGCCTCCCCTTGTCACAGTTGTTATGTGAATCACTTCAGTTAAGTTACTAGCACAGTTGTTAATTGAATTCGGCTTCCCCATGGACTTGGCTTGTCAGAAGGTCGCAAAAGGGGATCCCATGACCCTGGGACACAGCAACCATCATAAATGTGAGTCAGCTGCCAAGTGTTTGAACTTTGATGATGTGATCTGCAATGGTTGTAAGCGCGAAATAGGGTCATCAGTCTAAACTCAGAACAGTCACTCAATGAATTTGTATAAATAAATTTGTATAAATAGATTTTGGGAGTCTCATTTATTATAATAAATGGACATATGACCATTTTCCACGCATACAATATGACCTTGGCAGAATCCCCACAGTCCTGTAATCAAAATTCAGATGCTTGGCAACTGGCATGTATTTATTAGGGTCCCGGGGTCAGGTAATCACCCTAACCCTAACCCTAACCTTTTGTGACCTTCCGATCAGCACAATCGATGGGAAATCCAGATTCACTTAAAAACCATATAACTAACTTAACAACTGCAATGATTCACTTTATAACTGTGGCAAGAAAGGTTGTAAAATGGAACAAACTTGACTTAACAAGTATCTTCCTTAGCAATGGAAATTTTGGGTGGAATGGGGCAATTTACCAAAGCCAACTCACTGAGGCCATCTCGCTGCAGGATAACTGACTGCAGGATGATTTAACAATTCTATTTAATATTTTTTTTTTAAAAAAAATACTTTTTATTTTTGTCATTTTAATTTTATTCTACTCTTCTTTTGCATCCTTTCTGTAATGATTCTGTTCCACCATTTCTACCACTGATATTAGTGTAACTCTTGTCCTGCAGTGAGATGTGGTGATCTGGCTGTGGCAAATTGTCATAGACCCAATTTTGGGCTCCATTGTTGTCGTAAGTCAAGGACTACCTGCAGCAAGTTATTCCGTCAGGATCTCAGAAGTGTAGTGGGGGCTGCAGTTTGCATGTTGCTTGACCTCTGCTATGAAGCTGGTTTGGCACAGGAGAAAATTGTCCAAGCAGGTTTCTTCTTCTCTTGGAACATGCAAAGGAAACAAGCAACATGAATATGCAAAATGAAGCCACTGGCAAGCCAATTTTCCAGATCACAAAACATGCACCGCATGTGATGGCTGCTAGGCTGTGTATAGATATTCCTCGAATTACAGCAGTTCATTTAATGAACATTCAAAGTTACAACATCACTGAAAAAAGTGACTTATGACTATTTTTCACACTTGTTACCATTGCAGCCTCCCAATGGTCATGTAATCAGAATTCAGATGCTTGGCAACTGACTTATTTTTAAGACAGTTGCAGTGTTCTTAATCATGTAATTACCTTTTGTGATCTCTTGAGAAGCAAAGTCAAGGGAGAAGCCAGATTCACTTAACAACCATGTCACTAACTTAATACTTGCAATGGTTCATACAACAACAGTGGCAAGAAAGGCAGTAAAATGGGGCAAAACTCACTTAACAAATCTTTCACTTAGCAACATAAATTTTGGGCTCAATTGTGGTTGTAAATCGAGGACTATCTGTACTATATTTACGTGCGACTTCCATTCTGGAAGTGGTGGGTGATTTGAACCTTTTGGCTCTATAAAGTAGGTGCGACTAAGAAATCAAAGTTACAAATGCTAATATTACTCTTATTATAAAATTATCATAATAGGATATTGCAAACCTGAATGGGCTTCCCCTCCCCTCCTTTTATCTTCACAAACAGGGGCTTGGTAACTTTTAAGATTTGTGGACTTCAGCTTCCATGCCTGCTGGGGAAATTGGCTCTTGTCTGAGTAATTTTCTCAGTTTATATTTCTGGCCAGGGCTCAGGTTTCTTTTATTTGACTGTTGTCTTGGTTGACTTCTTCTTTCTGTCCCTCAAGGTCATTCCTTCTGTCCATTACAGAACCAGGACTGTGAAGTTCACAATGCTGCCATGGTTTGTGATTCTGTGAGTCTGCCAGATAAGGCAGAGTCATGGTCTTGAATAAGAAAAAATGGTAATGATCAATTGCAGCCTCAGTCTCCGAGGTTCCCTTTGGTCAAGCATTGGCTGGGCCTCTAGCCAAAGTGGTCTTGGCAACAAGAAAGGAGAACAGCAGCTGTTCCTACTCCCATCCTATCTCTCTGGACTCTGTCGACCACGGCACAACTGTGTCTGCAAGCCAGAGGAGAGCCACACAACCTAGTCTCAGCGCCTAGCGTGGAACAACTGAAGTCAGGTACGGTGGAGGACAGACCCACAAAAACCTAGAATTGATGCTAATGGCAGCTGATCTCCTTTCTTCAAAAGGAGGGGAGTGCCTCAGATTTTGGGCAGGAAGGACAAGAGGGAGGTGTGATTTCATGACCCTTGAGAGACAAGGTCGAGTTTGGCATGTGGGCTTGGGCCTGTTTCAGGGGACAAATTTGTGGGTGCAGATAACTCTCTTCCCTCCATTACTGCAGACAGAAATTAATGCCTCTAGAGCCTTTAATTTTGAAATCTTAAGCTGGCTAAATAGTTGTGGTCACCAAATGAGAAAAAGTTGCATCCAGCACTGCAGAATGTCAGTATAATACCAACAGTTTGGATATCCTGGGGTCCAGTGGGCCTCAACTCCCCGTTGTAAGAGAATTTCCACTCTTTGGGGAAATTAGCTTTTTTAAAAAAAAAAATGTTGGCCTATTATTTGTTCTGTGCAATAAAGTACTTTTTTCTTCATTAGTCAGACTGGAAAAGTTCTATGCTAAATGTCTCATCTGGTTGAAAGAAAGGGGTGGGGAGAAGAAATTGCCACATGTACTTGTGTACACACACACACACACATGCACGCACACAAATAGATGGGCTTCCGAACGTGGCTTTTTCAGCCCTGCCACCTGCTAGTAAATATTTTTCCATTTCTCCATGCAAAAGAAAAAAAAAGGAAAATGACCCAGATTTGCTGGAACAACTCATCTGGCCCAAGGATGCAGCAACCTCAGGAGTCTAACCGCCATGCCCAAATGGTGACCCCACCCCTGGCAGCGTATCTTGGATTCTCCTGGAATGTCTAGACGCCAGTCCAGGGAAGATGCCAGCGTTTCTTTGCACGGGATTCCCTGGAGCCAAACCAGGCTGGCATTGGAGCTTTGGAACATGGTAGAAGGGATGTCAGCATTTATTTTATGTTGTTTTTCCCTCGGTGCTGGAAGAATCCCTAAGGCCATTATTGAATAAAAGAAATGAACTCATATCCTTTGGGATTGGCTCAGAGATCATGTATCCTGTAGCATTTCTGAGCTGTGGCTTTCCTGAACACAACAGAAGCTGATACCATTGAGATGATGATGATGATGATGATGATGATGATGATGATGATGATGACGATAATAACAATAATCTGGAGAAAATCATGAAATACAAAGACCTGCAAATAGAAGTGGAATGACTGTGGCAAAAGAAAGCAAAGATAGTAGAATAATAATAGGTGCCTTGGGTTCAATCCCAAAATAATTGGAGCACAACTTGAACACTATCGGCATTGACTAAGTCACCATCAGTCAATTGCCAAAGGCAGCTTTATTTGGAAAAGCTTACATCCTCCAATGATACCTTCGCCTCCATCTAACCACAGCATCTGCCTGTCCCATGTCCTTGGGACACAAATGCCAAATCAGATTTAAACATCTGGCTGACATCAACATCTGCCTATTGAGGAAGATGATAGGTGGACAAAAATGCCAAATTCAATTTGAACATCTGGCTGTCTGTGCAACAAACCAAAATAATAAGGAAGTGGAGAAAATCACAACAGACCTGCAAACAGAAGTAGAACAACTGTGGCAAATGAAAGCAAGATTGTACTAATAGTAGAATCTAAGCTTCCTGGCTAATCTGAACCTGGATGCCTTTCACTTTAAAAAGTAAAACTACACCAGACATTTATAAAAACACTTGTATCCTGATAAAGCAGGTGAGTTTTTATTCACTTTGTCACCAGGATGGACAGGCAATTGGATCTGAAGGACACACATTAAAGATGTTGTCGTGTATTAATTCTCCACACACTTTGAAATATCCTCAGGGGTTTTTTTTTGTGCTATATTTCCAAAGGATACTTTCTCATATGTGTTGTCATTAAATGTTGTGTTCCATTTGGGGTAACATGCCTCAGTTTGTTGCAAACAAACCATAGCACTACACTAGCTCTTTCTCAGCGAACAGCTAGGGCCTTTCAACTGAACAAATACTTACTACCATAGTCTCTGATATATGAATGTTACAATAACACAATGGTTTTAATAGTTTGCCTTATAACTAGAAAGTTGCTGGTTCAAAGCCTGACAGATTTTTTTTTAATTAGTATTTTTCTTTCTCTGAACTTTCTACTTTTCTCTGTGCTTTTTTTTTAAAAAAACAGTCCTGTAGTCTTCTATTTCACTGTTTTCCAGTTATCTAAGAGAGAAAAATTTCAACCTCAGCAATTATATAGCCTATTTCCAACACCCTGGTTGCTCATATATACGCACATAGAACAGTATATATGACTAGGGAAACGTATCCATGATTGGAAGTTGGTTATCTGGAAAAGTGGAAGAACAAAGCACCATGGGAATTATTGAATGGGAGGGTTAGATGTCTGGACTCCATACCTTACAAGCGGCTGTCAAAATGCTCAGTCCAGACAAGGTTTTCTTAAATTGGCTTAAAATCAAGAGGTCATGACCAGAAGACTATAGCAGTTTCAATGGTATCTATTGTTATGCCCAGAGACATAGAGGCAACAATGCAGGACAAAGTATTTAGGTGAAGTAGTTTCCTTCCTGTAGTGGTTAGATGATTTCAAATCCACAAAATGTGAACAAGAAAGGTTGGAAGACATAAATATATACATTTCTGTAACTACACAGCCTTAAATATTTGTGAATACTCACATTTTGCCTCTGTCTTTCAGCACATTTATTTATACTTCCCAGAGTCCCTCTGTGAGGGAAATGGGCAAGTTCAAAATTCAATAAATCAATGACAATCGCAATTTCAGATAACTTCATTTGAATTCTATTCCATAAGCACGAGATACTTAGGCATATGTATCTCATTTTGTATCTTGTTTTGGTTTGGGGCTTATTGTTTTTAAATGTTAAGATTATCCAAGGCAAGCAATTCTTTTTATCTACACCAGCTTTTCATGGACTATGCACTCCACATATGTTGGATAGCAAATCTATTAATTTCCAGCCAGTTCTTATAGTATGAAATTCTTGATGCTTTCTGCTGTTGGTGCTCTCTGAAATTGGTTGTTTGCTTGCAGATGTTTCATTATCAAATTAGGTAACATCATAATGTTGATGTTCAATCCTGAGTTCAGCCATGGAATTAGAAATCCAACTGCAAGATCTTACCTTTTCTTTTGGATACACATATTTCCAGACAGTTAACTGTATTATGGATGGCTTTACTTGTTGCATTGCTCTAATTGGGCTCAAAGTCAGTTTCAGAGAAGTGAGCCATATCTGGGAAGCTGCCTGTGTTGTAACTTTCCCAGGGTCTTCAAAAAGACCAACAGTGGATCAAGAGATGAAGGTGCAGATATTTCAGCTGGAGGTTGTTTGTGCCTGGATGTGCTTGAAATTTTCTGTACTGTGCTAAGATGGAGTGTATCCACATGTGAGGCTGTGAGCTTGTACGTGTGTACTCTTCCTTCCATGAGGTACATGATGCTCTCCTTCTCTCTCACCCCACAGGCCTCCCTTACGAAGCCACCCAAATCCCCCAAGGAGCTCCACAGCCAAACCACACTAAAATCTACCCCCCACGTATAATTCCCTCCCATTTGCATCACAGAAAGCTGGACTAGGCCTTGGTTAGTGGGGGAAGCAGACATTTGGTTATTAGGGTGTAAGTGAGCATTGGACTGGCTCCCTAGTGCTGATAGCCTAGATCAAGTAGGGAATGGAGGTTTAAAAGAGAAACTGTTCAATGTCTGCACATTTCTTTAATCCTCAGCTCCTCCGCTGCTGATTCAGCAAATTTTCCATGACCCAGGAATTCACTTTGGTTAAGAACAGTGTTCCTCTGTTGTGTGTCTTTGGACAGTGCTCAAGGCTAAAAAGCCAGGAGGAAAAGAAGTAGAAGAACAAGCTCTGCAAGCATCGCAATGGGTTGGAGCTGTGTGTTTATGCATCAGGATCAAAAAATGTTGGCCAAAGTGAGAGGATAAGGTTTTACAACCGGAGGGAAATCTGTGCAGATTGAGAATGAGAGGATGGGGGAAAAGTTTTCAGGCTGAAATGTAAAATTGATCTGAAGTCCAGCTCTCTGTTTACTTGACAAGAAAACTAGGCATCTCCTCCCACAAATAATTCATCTTTAACATGGTTTAAAGATAAGGTAATGAGAACAGATGTTTTTTTTTTCCTTGCTGGGTCTTCTGCAGGGAACAGTCTCAAATTTGGGGCAGTTCTTTTTTAATATAAATTCAGTACAGTATACAGGTAGTCCTCAACATTCAAACAGTTGCTAAATGATTGTTCAAAATTATGACCAACTGTCCTTGTAGGTGCTTATAACCTGGTTCTGACAGCTGTCGCATATCAAGCACTCAGTGACCAGCTCACTTTTATGACTGCTATCAGCATCCTGTAGTCACATGATAATGTTTTATGATGGTTGTGCCAAAACCCAGCAGCTATTTCCAGTTTTCAGCAGTAATGGCCCACAATGAACCATTGATTTATTTAATGATGTGACATTCACTAAAGGATCACCACAAAAAAGATATAAAATCTGATTGGTCACATGGATTACCTGATTTATGACTGTCACAACTCACAACCAAAATGGACAGGCTCCATCATGGTCGTAAGGCAAGGACTATCTGTAGAGAGTCAATTTGGTGTAATAGTTAATGCAGAAAGCTAGAAAACAGGAGACTGTAAGTTCTAGTCCTACTTTAAGCCCCAAACCTGCTGGGTGATCTTGTGCCATTTAATCCCTCTCAGTCATAGAAAGCTATTTTTTCTTTCTATAAGCTTCCTGCTATCTTTTGAGCTTTTTCTTTTCTTTTTTTAAAAAGCAGGTGTACCATTTCAACTGTTTTTTCAGTCAGCTGAAATAGATAGCCTAGGTTATCTGGTAAATAAATATATGGCTCCTCAAGAGCAGAGGTGACGGAGAAAAATAATAAAATACTGTACTGCTAGACTTTTTTTTGAAGAAAAAAAAAGAGCACAGGGAAAAGTAGAAAGCAGGGAAGGGCAAAACAACATTCTTTAAAGCAGCCCTGCCAGTTTTAAACTAACAGCTTTTTATTTGCAAGGCAAAAATTAACACCATTGTACTGTGGGAAGAAATATCCATCTGGTTCAGTTCCAAGCCAGGAGAAAGACACTGGAAACATGGAGGCTGATTGTAAAGATCGTTTAATGGTGCAGCAAAGCACATGGGTGATTCTGGGTAGCTAATACATGGAGTTGAGAGTGAGGGGTTTTTATCTTGGGCTTTGAACTTGAGTTTCCTGTTCCTGTGCATGAACATGTATTCTATTGGCTGCTGTCAGACTCCCATTGGGCTATGCAGGAGTCACAGCTGAGATTGTCTGAGCTCCCATGTTTGGTTGAAGCTTGGCTGATGCAATGTTCTTAGGTGGAGATTGTGAACTCTGCTGCTAGTGGGTTAATCCTATTATGTCATGGAGCGTCATGTCTAAAGCCCATGTCACACTGCACCAACGGATGGAAAGAGGATGTAAAACGGAGAGAAACACTTGCCATCCGTTGATTAATGCGATGCATCCGTTCTGTACTCACTGCATCCGTTTTTCATCCTCTCTATCCGTCCAACATCCATCGACTGAGGTTCCATCCGCTCAAAAAGTTTTGAGCTGCTCAAAACTTTTTGAGCAGAAAATGTATCCAACGCATCCGTTCTGCATCCGCTACTCATACGGGGAACATCCGTTCTGCATCTGTCGGCATCCGTAACGTGTCCGTTATATCCGCGAGGCATCCGCAGCGCATCCACACAACTCAAATCCGCTCCAGCGGAAAGCGGACACAGGGAGGAAGCGAATCGGACACGGAATGGACGTGCAGCGTTAGTAGCACGGACGTAGAAAGGATGAAAGCAGATGCAGCTCGCGAACAAAGCATTTAAAATGGAAAAAACATTTGCAGAGGGGACCTATCTCGGATATTAAGGATGTCTAGAGGATGCCTACAGGATGCAAAAGGATACCTAGGGAAAACCTATATTTCCTATAAAAAGGGGGAGGAACTCACCTGGATCTCACTTTCAGTCCAGCAGCCCTGCTGTGCAGACCTCTGCAGCCTTCATCTGGCTCTTGCTCTTCCACAGCATCCAGTCATGTCCACCATGGATTGTAACACACTCCTTTTGGTAGCCACCATCGTTCTGCAACAGTGCGAAGCCATCTACAGGCTCTTTCAACTGTTCTACGGGAAGAAAAGGAGGCGGCCAAGAAGTGTCTGGGTCCGAAGATGGATCAGGAGAAGAGCAGAGTACAGACTGTACAACAAGTGATTGTACAACAAGTGATGGTGGAGCTGAGGAACGAAGACCCTCGTGCATTCCAGAACTTCATGAGGATGCCGCCAGCCATGTTTGACGAAGTTGTGGAGCGGCTGACACCCAGGTTGACCAAGCAGAACACCAACTTCCGCCCCAGCCTGGACCCTGGGCTCAAGGTGGCACTGACTCTGCGCCACCTGGCCTCAGGGACCACCTACAGGAACATGCAGTATGGCTGGAGTGTGCCACACAACACCATCAGCATTGTGGTCAGAGAAGTGGTGCAGGCCATCATCGAAGAATACCTGGAGGAGCTCCTCCAGTGCCCCTCCACTGAAGAAGGCTGGAAGAAAGTTGCAGAGCAGTGGTATCAGAAGTGGAACTTCTGTTGGAGCCATAGATGGGAAGCACGTGGCCGGCAAAGTTCCAGCCAAGTTGGGGTCTACTTATTTCAACTACAAGGGCTTCTTCAGCATCATCCTCTTCGCCATGGTCGATGCTGACTACAAGTTCATGTAGATCGATGCTTCAGGCAACGGGTCATCTTCAGATGCCCAGGTATACAACGCCAGTGACCTCAAGGAGGGGCTGGAATGCAACCTCATCACGGGCTTCCCAGATCCAGACCCACTGCCCAATGACACGCAAGATGTGCCCTACTTCATCATGGGGGATGACGCCTTCTCCCTCAGAACCTACCTCTTGAAGCCCTACACTTCCAGATACCTCACCCGTGAAGAGAGGATGTTCAACTGCAGGCTCTCCAGGGCAAGGCGGGTGGTGGAGAACGCCTTTGGCATCCTGGCCAACAGGTTCCAGGTACTTCTCACCACCATGCAGCATCGCCCAAAGACCGTGAGGAGGATTGTGGAAGCTTGCTGCATCCTGCACAATCTCATGTGCACCCGCTACCCAGTCTTGCAGAATAGGCTCGTGGACATCCAACAAGGCAATGGGGACATGGAGCCTGGGGAATGGAGGCAAGGGCGAAACCTGATAGACACTGAGGATGTGCAAGGCCCCAACAGAGCCTCACGTGAAGGGAAGAAGCAGCGCAACCTCCTGAAACACTGGTGCAACTCCCACGCTGGAGCAGTGGAGTGGCAAGACAGGATGGTAGATGATTAATGGATGCTTCCTTCAGCCTGTCTCATCACAGTGATGAGATTGGGCCATATATGTTGGGTGGGCCTACAACAGGGCATTTAATAAAGAGTTGTGTTTATGTTGAAATGTGTGGATCAATGCTTACATTGTTATTGATAATAAAGGGCCATAGGTGTGGCACCTGGGAGGGTGGACCATACAGTCCCATGATGCTTGCACTGGAGGTTTATCTATCCCACAGCTATTACCCATCCCACAGGTATCCCTGCCCATCCCACAGGTATCTTAACCCATTCCAAAGGTATCCCTGCCCATCCCACTGCTATCTTAACCCATCCCACAAGCATGCAAAGGCTTAAACCATTTCTAAAAGTTTCCACCAAGACTTTATTGAAAAAAATAAATGAAGCAAGTGTGTGAAGCAAAGATAATATTTATTAATAACAAGCTGTAAAAGAAAAATGACCCAAGTGAAGTGTCCAAATAATGTCAACAGGTTGCCACCCAGTCTCTGGCACTCCTCTTGGTCACTCAGAGGTGTGCCCAGTCTCAGGGGTGAAGGGTCCAGGTGCTGTGGAGGTGGCTGCTGCTGCAGTGCTGGTCTGAAGCGCCACTGGGGTGCCTGGCCCCGAGAGGACAACAGGGGACGGTGTGTTGAGGAAGCTCTCAGACAGCTGGCTCAGCCCCATGATGTTGAGAACCCCTTCCTCCATGCCATGGGGTGTCAGCCCCAGTACCGATGACAGATGTACTGAGGCTGGGCTTGGCTGTGGGGTGGAGGAAGGAGCAGTGTAGTGGGGCTGTAGCTGGGTGAGGACTGGCATAGGTGGCATCGGTGGCGTGGGTGGCATCGGTGGTGTGGGTGGCATCAGTGGCATGGGTGGCATCGGTGGCATCAGTGGAACTGGTGGCAACAGTGGCGTCCGATGAACCTGTCCCTGGACTGGGAAGGGCTGCTGCCTGTGCTGCTGGACCTCCTGGTAGCCGTAGCCTTGGTAGGTGAGGGCCTGTGAAAAGCCTTGGAATGGGAGTGACATCACCTGGGGTGGAGGAGCAGACCTGGACTGGGTGGGAGCAGGTTCATCTGGGTCTGGAGGGTTGTGAAGCAGATCAGTGATTCTATACTTCACCACCTGGTACTGGGATTCCGCCATGTCCATGAAGGCCTGGTTGACATAGGTGAGGAAGGCTTGCGGTTGGAGGATGAGGAGTCGGTGTGGACCAGCTGAGAGAGGAGATCTATGCTGCTCCTGATGGTGTCTCTTATCTCCAGCAGGACAGTGTGGCTCTGCCCCTCCTGTCTGGCTTTCTGCCTTTCTGTGGAGGTGGAGCTGGACGCGGGTTGAACTGTGGTGGAAGTGCCGTCTCCTTTCTCCCACTGCACCAGGGGGTCCTCAACGAGCTCTGACACGGGTACTACAGCTGTCGGGGCGGGGTCTGTGTCATGGCACGCTCCACAGATACCTGCCTGGAGACATGAGCTGACTCTCTGCCGGAAGAGGACTGGCTCTCAGCAGGCTGCCTGAGAGAGAGGGTTGTGAGAGGGGCTGCTCCTCAGTGGCAGTTCTCACCCTCCAGGAAACTGCACTTGGCCATGATGTAGGTCTCTCTGTCCGTCAGCTTGACCGCAGCCTGGCCAGATTTCTTGAGGTGCAGCTTCCCGTACCAGGTGTGCATGTGTTTCCACCAGCCGAGGAGCACCTCTGAAGTGTAGCCCAGGCTCTCCACCTTCTCTCTCCAAGCAGCCTGCTTCCTTTTGGTGTCCCTATAGAGCCTGTGTCCCTTCCGCCATAGATACTCATTCTCTCTCAGTCACTCCAGCACCTCATCCTCATGTTCCTCTTCGATGGTGTATTGCCTCCCCTCCCGTTCTCGCGTCTGCCTCTTCCTCCCTTTGGCAGGACCACATGGGCCCTCATCAGAGGGGCTTCCAGGTTGTAGGGGCTGCTCCTCCACACCACCACCAGCAGCACCAGCAGGACCACCAACAGCAGCAGGACCAGCAGGACCAGGATCAGCAGCAGCAGAGTAAGCACCAGCAGTGCCAGCAGCACCAGCAGGACCAGGAGCACCAGCAGGACCAGGAGCACCAGCAGGACCAGCAGGATGAGGAGCAGCGCCAGCAGAGGAAGCACCAGCAGAAGCACCGCCAGAAGCAGCTTCAGCAGAGGAAGCAGCAGCAGAAGCACCACCGCCAGAAGCAGCATCAGCAGAGTAAGCACCAGTAGAAGCACCACCGCCAGAAGCATCATCATCAGCTCCTCCAGAAGCAGAAGCAGCAGAAGCCCCAGCCCCAGAAGAGCGAGCCCGGGTTGCAGAAGCCCCAGCAGGAGCAGAGTGAGGGCCAGGGGGTGGGAGGGTGGCCCTGTCCCTCTTGCCAGGGTTGGCAGCAGATGGCTGAGGCTTTCTCTTCTTCCCCATGGTTGTGGGGTTGCTGGCTGGTAGGCAGGCTGGCAGGCAGGCAGGCTGGAGATGTGTCTGGAATCAGGTCTTTCCTCTGAATGGTAACCTGCTTGGGAGCTGCTTCCCTTTATATCCGCGGGGCTGACACAATGCATCCTCCCTGCATGCGCAGTGAACACTAGGCATCCGCTAGGCTTCCACTCTGCATCCGCTTCATCCACTCGGCATTCACTATGCATCCGCTTCATCCGCTCGGCGTCCACTCTGCATCCGCTGTATCCGTTCCGCGTCCGCTTTGCTGCGCTCCCCCGGAAGCCTTGCGGATGTGCCATCCGCTCTCATCTGCTTCCATCCGCTAGGCTTCCGTGGAACATCCGCTTTCCATCCGCCCTACGTCCTCCCCCCATCCATTCCTTTCTGTGTTGTCCGCTCTGTTTATGCAAATTTTTGCCCCTTTTGAGAGTGGATAACAACGGATGGAACATTTTTCTCATCCGCTGTGTCCTTTTTACAAACGTTTTGCATCCGTTGGCCCAGTCTTTTTTAATGGGCAAAAAATATCTGCTGGGGACTATTAAGAAGGACTTGGGGGCTGCTTTCTGTCTCCAAGAACATGTTTCTTTATTTCTCCTTTAAGGAAATATAATATTCTGCCTTTTTAATATTTCTCAGAACACTTCATTCTTCTGGGGAGGGTTGTCTTCCCCCAGTTCTGTTAAAGCATTCAAGGTAAAAGGTTTCTCTAGAAGGTTTTGGAGAGCTTAGTAAGCATGCAGTTTTTACCTCTGTAAAGCTGCCAACAAACTGATGGATTTAGTCTGCAAGAAACCAACTTACCTATCTCTGCTGAAATATAAAATCCCTGAAGTATTTCTTCCTCTGTTGCTCTTTGTCTCACCTTCTCATTTCTTGGGAATTCTAAATTTTAATTAGAACATGCTGGAAGATGTAAATCCTACTCTAGAGTCCTAGGTGCTTTCTGAACTTGCTTGTTTGCTTGCAGATGCTTCATTAACCAAGTATCCAGGTGGCACTGATGATGTTACCTAGTCAGATAATAAAACATTTACAAATAAACAGCCAGGCTCAGAAAACATCAAGGACTCCACATTAATCCTGAATCACAGATATCCTCTCTGTTGAAACCAGTTTTCCCAGCCTTGTAAAATAGATTCTCCTCTTTGCTTCAAAAGTGACAGTGCTTTTTTCTATTTTCAGCATAAAGACTGTCTTTTCCCCCAAGGTATGTGAATTGATTATTGGGCTGTAAACTGGAAGAGAATTCTGAAATTTGTCTTTATACAGGTAGTCCTTGATCTACAACCAGTTGTTTACCCACTGTTTGAAGTTACAACAGGCTTCCCCAGAAATATTTGTGACCTGGTTCCAAAGTTAAAACGCACACATACGTATACTCATAGTCATATTATTGCATTTCGGGCACTCAGCAACTAGCCCATATTTATGGTCCTTTGGCCATAAATTTTATAATGACCACAATTTATGATATTTTTGTTGAAAACCAGCATTTATTTCCTCATTTTGGCATAACTGGTCCAGAGCAAACCTTCGGTTCGCTTAACAACTGCAGTGTTTGCTTAACAGCCACCATAAAAAAGTCATAAGATTGGATTGGCCATATAGATGATCTATTTTACAACTGTCATAACTTAACATTCATAATGGGTAGGCACCATTATGGTCATATGTCAAGAACTATTTGTATTGCTAAACAAAAAATTCTTTGGGGAAGTCCCCTTTATCATTTCAGTTTTATCACAGTGTTTGAGTAAGCATATTACATTCACATAAATGGATCCCCATCTAAAATGTGTAGCGCAGGGGCATCCTTCTCTGTGGGCAGAGCCTGAATTCAGAGTGACAGATCCAGTTGCAAAATGTCTACCATGATATGCTGGCCTATTGTAACATGTTCTATAGCCTTCTCTCCAAAACATTTCACAAAGGCTGAGCTGAGAAGGTTAAAAGGGACGCGGTGGCTCAGTGACTAAGATGCTGAGCTTGTCGATCGGCAGTTCAGTGTTTCGAATCCCTAGCACCACTGTTACTTGTCCCAGCTTCTGCCAACCTAGCAGTTCGAAAGCATGTAAAATGCAAGTAGAAAAATAGGAACCACTTTGGTAGGAAGGCAACAGTGTTCCATGTGCCTTTGGCATTTAGTCATGCTGGCCAAATGACCATGGAGACGTCTTTGGACAACGCTGGCTCTTCGGCTTTGTGTAACGGATATGAGCACCGCCCCCTAGAGCCGGAAACGACCAGCACATATGCGTGAGAGGAACCTTTACCTTTTAACTTGCCCAGGAACCTGAATACCAGATGAGGATATCAACTGGGCCTTCAAATAAACACCTTGAAATCCAACGTTCCTGTTTCAATTAGCTCCCTATTTCATAGGTGACAAGGGCGTGAACATACTGAAATTGCTTCTAAATAAGTTCCTTCCAGGTTATTATTATTTTTCTTCTTCCATTCATTAGTTTCCAATTCTTGGAGACTGTTCATTCCTGAGGCTGAGAGAAAATGGCTGATCCAAGTCACGTAGCTGGCTTTGTGCCCAAAGCAGAATTAGAACTTGCTGCCTTCCGGTTTCTAGTCTGGTATTTTTACACCAAACTGGCTCTCTCACAGTTAATTTCACTGCTGTAAATTAGTAAGGAGATCATATCCAAATTGTCTTTGCTCAATTTCTATTCATTGCTTTTCTATCTGCCTGCCAACTGGCTCCCAAACTCAACCTCTCCACATGCTTATTATTTATTTATTGGTTTGTTTGTTCAATTTGTATAATCACCCATATCACATATATTCTGGGCTCCTCACATAGGAGAGAGGGAGGGAGGGGGAGAGAGAGAGAAAGAGAGAGAATACTAATAAATATTAAAAGTACATTAAAATATAAAAAATGTACTCTGTGGGGTCAGTGATGGGATTCAATTTTTTTACTACCAGTTCTGTGGGCATGGCTTAGTGGGCATGGCAGGGATACTGTAAAATATCCAGTCAGAGGTGGTATTTGCCGGTTCTCCAAACTACTCAAAATTTCCACTACCGATTCTCCTGGTCAGAACCTGATGAATTAGAATTAGAAGAACTTTACTGTCATTGTACAAGTACAGCGAAACTTTGGATGCACCCCAGCAACTGTTCGCAATACAATAAAACCAAAGCACTTAAAAATGAAGATAAGAAATATAGAGTAACCACGTCTCCATTTGCAATTTGAGAGTACAATATCTACGAATATACACAAAATATACATCCAACACTGACTTTAACGCTTAGCCGAGTATAATACACAAGAGATGGATTGTACTGTAATACATTATTATGCTTCTGAATGGGATATACCACCTCTGTGTGGGATGGGTCCAATCCATCTTACTAAAAACACAATCATTTTCCAGACTCCACATCAGCATTGGATCCCCAGGCCGAGTGGCAAAGTCAGGCTTTCTGAAAGGCCAATAAGGTTGGGGCAATCTAACCTGGGGCAGTGGGGAGGATGATGCTCTAAAGCAGTGCTTCCCAACCTTGAAGGTGTGTGTGCTTTAATGACCCGAGCAGTTGTTTCATGACCATGCATTTGCTTAATGGCCAGCACAAAAAAAATCATTAAATTGGTTGGTCCTGCAGGGGACTCGTTTGATGACTTTCAAAATTTACATCTGTGACAGGCAGGCTCCATCACAGATTATCTATATTACTACAGCCACTAATCCAACTACTGTCTGCTATTGGCTGCTGGGAAAAATAAAAATAGGGGAGCCATCAAGGGGCATGCATTTCCCTTTGCAACATGCCTAGTTAGCCATCCAAGGAAATATCAGGTGGGGAAATTTTTAGAAACGAGGAAGAAATCTGGAGATTCTGTGGCATCTTTAAGTAGAGAAAATAAGGTAGTTGTCAGGCGTGAAACAGCAGAATCACCCATGAAGTTCCAATTATACTGATTTATTACTGTAGGTAGTCCTTGACTTACGACCACAACTGAACCCAACATTTCTGTTTACTAAGTGAATTTTGCCCCATTTTACAATCCTTTTTGTCACAATTGCTAATTGAATCACTGCAGCAGTTAAATTAGTAACATGGTTAAGTGAATCTGGCTTCCCATTGATTTTGCTTGCCAGAAGATCGCAAAAGGTTATCTCATGACCCTGGGATACTGCAACCATCATGCCAGTTGCCTAGTGTCTGAATTTTTATCAAGTGACCACAGCGAAACTAAAACAGTTGTAAGTGTGAAAAACAGTCATAAGTCACTTTTTTCAGTGCCATTGTAATTCCATACAGTCACCAAAATAATGATTATAAGTCAATGACTATCTGTACTTATGTCTATGCACAGGAATTGACTGAACTAATGTTAGCACTATTTTGACACTAGATAATGGAATTCAAGAGGGGCTGGACTTAAGCTGTTTGTGGCTACTGTTGTGGTTTGCCGGCAGCCAATGCAGACAGCAGCGGAATTGGACAGTGAGGAAGAAAGAGGACCAGTCAGGGAGTCTGGAGAGGACTTGGACAAGGGTCCTGCATCTGATGCAGGGATGGGATCAGGACCATCTAGGAGTGGAGCGGTGCCTTCGGAGCCTTTAGAGTCTGGCAGCAGTGAAGCAGAGGACCCAGGGAAGCCTGTTCCTAGAGTGCGTGTGCGCAGAGCTACTAGAAGGCGAGAGCAGCTGAAACAGAAGGGGCGACTTGGGAATAAGGTTAGGAAGTGATGATCCCTCCCATAAGGGATAAAAGTCAGACCTCAGTGATGAAAGCTTTGCAGGAAGCAAAGTAGTTCGATAGATTCCAAGTCCTTCTTGAAGCTCTGTGTACTCTGGTTGGTTTTATCTGGTACTTCGGTTGGTTTCTGTTATAATTAATTTGGATACTTCTGTTTTTGGCAGCATTCCACAGCACTGAAAAGTGTGTGCTTATCTTGGGGAACTGTTACGAATTAGTTCTGGCTGGGAATGAAAGTAATTCCCAGCATTGCAATAAAATAGGTTTTGCTTTTGAAACAAGTTTGTTTAATTACATTTGACAAAGGCTGGGCCAGAACAGTTACATAGCAATTCTGAGATGATTCCCCTTTTGATTCCCTCTGGGTTCTGCCACTTTTTCTCCTAGAACATCTGTGTATAAACAGAATAACAGAATAACAGAGTTGGAAAGGACCTTTGAGGGCTTCTAGTCCGACCCCCTGCTGAGGCAAATAGTTTCAGACAAATAGTTATCCAACCTCTTCTTCAAAACGTTTAGTGTTAGAGCAGCATCCATCACTTTTGGAGGAAAGTCGTTCCACTAATTGATTGTTCTAACTGTCAGAAAATTTCTCCTTAGTTCTAGGTTGCTTCTCTTCTTGATTAGTTTCTATCCTGATAAACCTGCTTTCAAAATCCCATGCTATCTTTACTGTCTCTCAGCCATCCTCGCTGACAGGTTTGGCTTAATCCCTTCTTCACCAGGCTTAATCCCTGATGACTATATGAAGACAAGCTGCAATTTAAATAATAATAGATCATCAACAACAATAGAACCTGATTTGGATATATTTGGAGGAGCTTTGGGACTGCCAAGTCCAAATTAGAAAGTGGAATGCCCATTTCTGCATCTGCTTTCCAATTATAGGATGGTGTCCTGTGGTTTAGAAAAGGTCCTTTTACTCTAGGTATTTTGGCGTGGCTTGATATAATCAGTCTGTTAAAATGCTCCAATAAGTCACTGGGTAAAGCTTTGAGTGTTTATTAAATACATTTTGGAATGCATAGTAAGAGCTTGGCTTCCCTTTTACCTGAACTGTTGAGATATTCATTTCTTCTTTGTTGATTTCCTGCAATTGATCTGTCCGTCTAGATAGTGATCACCTAGGATAGGTCCTGATGGATGTTGGCTACTGCTGCTTGTGGTTTAGAGTTATTTTGCCCAGTCCCAGGGAATCATAACTCTGTGGTTGGACATGTTAGTTCCCCCTTTCTCTCTATTCCTAGTAGTTCTGACGTGGCAGGAGGCGTCTAAGGGATGTTTAGATAGGAGCAAACATCTGCCGTCAGTAGCGCACGTGGTAATCCGGGCATCTTGTGTCATTAAGGCTGTGAGAAGAAGAGGATTCCCAACAGAGGAAGGAAAGGATCTCCAGGAAAATAACCACGTAAACACACAAACACATGAGGATACCCCACTCTAAACATGTGCTCCTAGAGATATTTCTACACAACCACCCACTCCCAGACACCGACACCTCCATCCCAACAACAAATGCCACAGGAAATATGCTATAAATGCTCAGAAAAGTACACAAATAACAACCACACGCGTGCATAAACATGCTTACACATAAGCCAAGCTTGGAAAAAACTTGCATATACTATCGCATACTAATATGTGTCTTTCCAGAACTATCCCACACAACTCTGATGTCATGAAACAAATGCGCATCCATTACTCATGTGCTAGATCCAGATGTTTTCCCTCCAAATGGCACTTCTACAAGCGGATGTTGCATTTTTGTCCTTTTTTTTTTTCCTTGTCTCTTAGGGTACATCTTAAAAAGTGCTTTCTTGAAGCCCAGAAAATGCCATTCAACTAATGTGTCTCTTCACACACAAACTATAGGATAAAATATGAGATTATCTGAATCCAGCAAAGTGTAGAAGTAATAAAATGTTTGCCAGGGTTTGGGATTCAGTGATTCTCATCCAATGGATAAATTTTTTGTGCTTAAAGAAGTGGACCCAGTCTGTTTACCTTTTCTAAGCCTTCATTCTGTCTCCAAACTCTAGCTGTTTTCCTGTCCATAAACAGAAGATTGGGAGCTGAAATGTGGTTTCCTCGTATCAGTGGACGGTTTTCACACACTCCATTTATGGTGACCTTTGATGGTCTTTCGATCTGGCAGGTGAGACCTGACAGTCAAGGCCATATACAGCTCAAGAAAGATTTGATCCCCAAAAGCTTTTCCAGAGATTTCCCAAAAAATTCTGTTTCTGAGATAGACTAGGACTAGGGCTGTCAAACTTACGGTCCGTGGGCTGGATGCATCACACACTGGCCACACCCAAAAGTTGTGATACGTGACGTGACAATGCTTTGATAATGCGAGTTTGACACTCCTGAGATAAACAATGTCTGTTACTGAATGTTTCAGGAGGTGTCAGGACTTCAATAACTTGCCCTTGCTTAGAAACCAGGGAGCATCAGTAGCTATTTGGTACATGGATGAGATATGGACACCTCATGGTTATAGGCTAAATTAGGAAGGCCAACAAACATTCTGGAAGAAAGCAGTGGGAAATCACAAATGTATTGGATATATCCAGGTAGAATAGAAGAGGTGGAATAGGTGGAACCTAGCTCAAGAGCAGTAACTGCAAGAGGGATCTTCAAACCCTAGTCACTTACATATGAGACAGCAAAAAGCCAATTTAATCTTAGGCTGCATTAACAGAGGGATAGGATCAAAATCACTTGAAGTATTAGTACCATTTTATAAGGCCTTGGTAAGACCACACTTGGAATACTGGATCCAGTTCTGATCACCACAATATAAAAAAGGTACTTAGGCTCTGGAAAGAATGAACAAAAAAACAACAAAGTTTATGTTCCAGTATTTGAAAGGCTGCCACAAGGAGAGAGGGCATGTGTGTCAACCAGTGATGCAATTCAACTGGTGTAACAACGCTCTGCATTTAAAAAAGCCCATTTTCAGCTCTAATAGTTATCTTCTACTGCAGCCCCTATCAATAAAACAGCTGAGGCGTGGCAAACTGCTCTGCTGTGTGAATCAGCTGTGCTCTAAAACGACTAAATAAAGCACAGGAAAGAGCAGGGGTGGGTGGATGGGGCCAAATCCTCACTGGAACTACCAATTTGCCTGAACCGGTCCAAACCAGTAGAATCCCACCCCTGGGACCAACCTATTATGCAAAGCACCAAAAGGCAGGACAAGAAGCAATGGATGGAATATAATCAAGAAGAAAAGCAACTTAGAAGCAACTTATTGCTAATAAGAACAATTAAACAGTGCAAAGCTAGCTTTCAGAAACTGTAGTGCTCCATCACTGAAGGTTTTTAAGAAGAAATTGGACAACCATTACTGTTTCCTGCTTGTGCAAGAGGTTGACAAGAAGACCGCCAAGATCCTTTCCAACCGTTATTCTATTATGTAATCTTCAGAGTCAACTAAAGCAGAGCTTCCAGGAACAACATCTTTCCTTTTATAATTACTGTAAATATATGGGAGGCAATCTTATCGGCTATATTTAAATGTAATTAAATTCCAATGTAAATTAGATTGAATCAAATGTGATTTCAATTCTGGTCCTACCAGTCATTTGTCCTAACCTGCCATTTAAAGACCTGTAAAATGATACATTAGTGAGTGCAAATATATCACCTTGCATTAAAGCAACAGTTCATTGTCGCATTTATTTTAAGTGAAGGTGTGTATCTTTATGGATGTTAAATGAATATATCTGTGTTAAATCTCACTTTCCACACTAGCAGTACTGGCAGTCTTTGATTCGTGTCCATTTGTTTAGCAATGGCTCAAAGTGATGACAGCACTGAAAAAGTCACTTCTGACAGGTCCTTGCACTTATGACAGTCACAGCACCTTGCTTGTATCATAATTACAGTTTGGGTACTTGGTAACCGGCTTTATTTACTGTAATTTCAGTGTCCCAGGGTCATGTGATAACCATTTGCAAGTTTCTTAGCTAAATTTCAACAAGCAAAGTCAATGGGGGGAGCTGGATTCACTTAAGGACCTCATGATTCACTTAACAACCATAGCAAAAAATGATGAAATTGGTGTAGTTACATGTGGACTCATTTAGCAGACATGTTGCTTAGTGATGGGTGTTCTGCTTTCAATTGTGGTCATACATCAAGGACTACCTGTTGAAATTTTGTGATTGGCCATGTCTACCACAGAGATCAGGTGCTGGCCTGGCAAATCTCCCAAGGCCACCAGATCATAAGAAGGCCCACCATGTGTTCCCAATATTTGAATATGCCTTCTCTCAGACTTATACAAACATATCAAGACTTTTCCCAAATGGGTTAGAGCAGGAATCTCCAAACTTGGCAACTTTAAGACATGTGGACTTCAACTCCCAGAATTCGTTAGTCAGCTAGGCTGGCTGGGGAATTCTGTATGTTGAAGTCCACATATCTTAAAGTTGCCATAATTGGAGACTTTTGGGCTAGAGGATGCAACTAGAGATAGCAGGAGAAAATGACTCCCTTAAGATGGCATCCACCTGTGTTCTTATTTAAAAAAAAATAGACTAGGGGTTTCTTTGGAGACATAAGACCTTAACAACAATCCAAAAGCACTTTCCAACCAAATATATCTTTCCAAGCAGATATGGCTAGGAGTTCTCTGGAAGCTTCCAGAAGAGCCCTTCCACTAACCTGGTATCTTTCAAGTGGGTGAGAATCTTCAGCATTGACTATGAATAGTCTAAAGATCCTGGAGGTTGAAATCCACTTATTGGGAAGGTGCCCAGGCTAGAGAAATCACTTATGAACACCTCTTCCTGGCACTTAAGTTTAATAGAAGAGAATAACAGAGTTGGAAGAGACTTTGCAAGTCGTCTAGTCCAACTCCCTCCTCAAGCAGGAGACCCTATGCCATTTCTGACAGGTGGCTGTCCAGTCTCTTTTTAAAAGCTTCCCATGATAAAGTACCCACAACTTCTGAAGGCAAGCTGTTTCAGTGATTGATTGTTCTCACTGTCAGAACATTTCTCCTTATTTCTACATTGAGTCTCTAGAAATAAGGAGAAATTTTAGGAGCCATTGATAATTTTGCTCTTCTTTCAAACATTCAGTGGTGCTCAATTTTTGACTGCAATTTCTTTTTTCATTTGCTGATTGCTGGTTGATTTTTTGCTTCTGTTTGTGCCCTTCCAGTTTGGGATTTGTTTTAATGAAGGAAGGGGAGAAATAAATGTTATTAATGGTTTGGCTCATAATATAGTCAGCCAGGTGTTCAGATTAAATTTGGCATTTTTATCCACCTATCAAATTCTTCCCAAGGATCTGGGGTAGGCAGATGTGGATGTTTGATGACGTTATAATTATCTTCACATAATGTAAGCTGTTCTGAGTAAAGTTGCCTTTTGCAATTGACTGATGGTGGATTTGTCAATGTGAATGGTGTTCAAATGGTGCTCCAGATGTTGTTGTTCTAATTATTTAAAAGGGTCAGGATTCTTCCTCAGAAGCCATTTCAGGACTCCTATTAACAAAAAAGGAAAGTTATAGTGTGTTTTGAATCTGAAACCTGGTCTTTCAAGTGGGTTTCAGAATGCGGACTCCCAGGGCTGGCTCCTACCCAGCCGATAAAATGCCTTCCAAGTTCCCGTAGTAAATTATATCGCCTGAAAAAAAAAAGGGAACAATGAATTTCAAAAACATCCCCTTGATCTGGAAGTGCCTGCAGCAGATTTTGAGAGACGGGAAGCCTCCAGACGTGGGAAGGGAGGGGGGGAGACAATGAACAACATGCCCTCTTCACATGGATCTCCTCCTGTTTAAAACCTCGTGAATCCCCCTTTTTTTCCCCTTCCCGGGGTCTGTTTCTTTTTCTAGGGGTTGATATTTTCATAGTGAGTCCATTTCCCCCAAGTGGGGGTCAAAGCCGGGGGGGGGGGCAAATGACGCCAGGACTGAGACTCATCGCAGTCTTTTGCTGTGGCAGTGTCTGAGCCAAATGCAAACAACAAAACCAACTCAGAGGCTGACCACACCGACCTTTTGACAAGGCAACCACACAGCCCCGGAGGCTTTGCTCTCTTTCCTTGATATTCCAGACTGGGAGGGGGAGGGGGGTTACTCCCTCCACTTTTAATATCCCACCCCCACCCACCCCGCTGCCATTTGATCCCGATTAATAGCTCCCTTGCCCTTTACGTGGCATGGCTGCTTCCTCTTGGCAGTCTCTTCCAAACGAGAAGAGGAGATAATCATCAAAAGTGCACAATCCAAGGGATAACCTGGTGACATCTCTTGAAGAAATGGGCTGTATTATCATGCCCGCAACGCATGAGTAAACATTCTATGCAAAGGGAAAGTCACATCCGTTAGTTAGTCTGGTTGTCTTATCATAATTATGCCCGAAGGACAAGCACATAATTGTGCTTGTGACAAATGGTAGATGTTGAACTACAATTCCCAACAGCCTCTGCCAGTGTGATGTCCACAATAGGAGCATTCTGCGCATCTGGAGTGCCTCAGGGTGTCTCTCCTTGCATTAATCTTTCATCTCCTTTCTGGTTGGCTTGTTGCAACCATCAGGCTTGTAAATGCAATTGGAAACTGCATTTTGGAATGCAGTTGGAAACAATTTCAACTTTGTTAAAATTTGCTACAGCTTGCCACTTATCCAGCTGTGGCTGGAGTCTTCTTAAAATTCTGAGATGTCGAGGGCACAAGCTTCCATCCTCCCTTTTCTTTCACAGTTTGCTGTGTCAACATCATTTTTTTTCTTCCTTTTTGTCCTCAATGACTGAGAAATTGGGAGTGAGTGGAAAGCATTCTAAAACATTGAAATAACAGGGAGTTTATTTTCATCCCTTAGTCTTCCAGCACTGATGATTTCAGATACTGCCTTGTATTTGGGATGGGCTCTGGCCATGATTAATAAAAAGCAGCAGCATCGTTTCTTCCATTTTTCCTCCACATGGCTTTCCTGGAGAAGATCACACGACCTCCCGGACCTGTTGTGGCTCATCCTTATTACGTTAAATGAAGCTTTCGCAATGTGAACTTCAGCTGTTAAGGAGCGCACAAGGCGAAGGGAAATGGACGAAGCATTTCCTGATGACGGGAGTTCCTGGGAAGTGTGTTTTAAAGGCAGCAGGAGCTCACACGCACAGTTTTGCACATGCTTATCTAGCAAACTACTAACACAGAATTACATTTCCCAGAGCTCTCAGACTCCCCCACCCAAGATGTCTACAATAAACTTCCACCAAGTTTCACAGGAAGGTATAGTGCTCTCAAAGGGAAGCAAGAGAAGATTTATACCCATGAACCTGGTTTAGAAATAGGCAATGATATGCCAGGGTGGTTTCAGTGCTTCACACATGGCATTGCATTGGGCCCCCACCTTGCCTTTGGGGATAAGGAACTCACTGAGATACCATTTAATAGTTACAATATTGCTTCCATCTGCCAAGGAGTATTTAATGCTCAGTGAAAGGGTGACTTCCAGGCACCAAATGAAATATCAAATCATAGGTCCTTGCCAGATCTTCTAATCATTCCATATGCAACAGGGCAAGATGATCCAGACAGAACTCTGCAGACTTCCCTAAGGTAATCTTAAAATTAAAACTCATCTGGGATAAGCACAGAACTTTGGAATCTCTACCAAGAACTTCCCAGTCTCCATCATAGTGAGCCACTAAGGTGGAGTTTCTTGTAATATGTTGAAAATGTTTTTTCCCAGATTTCTCCCCACCTGGGTTGAGTTGTCATTTATCAGAGAAGCTGCCAACTGACTCACCTGCTTTCTCTTCCTTTTTCTTCCTAGCCTGTCCTCAGACTCTGATGGGCACCCTTGCAAAGGCTGAAAAAGAATGCCACACACATATGTGCAGATCTGATTACACCATGTGAAACTTTTGCCCACAGAAGAAAAACCTCAGACACAGAGTAGCAGCGAAGCAAAGAACCACACAGATCGTCCTCGGTGCAAAAGAAGACTCATACATTCCAGTCTCATGGTTACCCACTCCCCAAAGTCTACCAAGGACAAGTGATGCGCAGCCAACCAAATCCCATGAGAAGCAGCCTACACAACATGACTGAAATCCATAAGCCAGCCTAATTTTTCAGAGCTGCACGAAACATAATGCTGTCCTTTGCATTTTGCCACCCAACAGAAGGCAGAATCATGTCTGCAATCACTCTGACTGAATGCTTCAGTTTGCACTTAGATGGACCTGCCCTTAGGCTCCATGGTGCAAACAAGTCACTCCTTGAATCTGATTTGATTTCAATGGCCACTAAATGCAACTAACGTAAGTGGGATCCAAACTATACAGGATAGATTTATAGTGTAAATCTTTTATTATGTTTTGATCTGTTGGCATGGCTGCAATTGAGATCAAATCAAAATTATATTGGCTGAGCCTTTTTGAATGCCTAGAGGACCACATATTTCTTTAAAAAAAAAACCATGTGCAGCACACTTGTCTGCAACAGAGCAATATATCTTAAAAGATATTTTTTATATTGAGAATATTTGGGTTTTTTTTAATGCATTGCCAAATATAAATAACTGTCCAAATAGGAAAGCTTTGAATCAATTTCAAAAAATGCTCAAGCACTGATTTTGCCAAGCCTCAGAGGACAAGGAAAGTTAGAGTGAATGGGCTTTTCCATGTTCCAAAGAAGTTATCAGCAAAAGCTGTTGAAGTTCAAGACCCCGCCTTTTGCTTTAGTTCTAAAAGCAGCAGATACCATCTTCCTCTGTGTGATATTTGCGGTGTTTCCAAGAATCCAGGTTCAATTACCATTGAAAATAATTCTGGGGTTCCTTTCCTCTTTTGATAGTGGGTCACAATTTTTTCTGGTTCAGTAATTCTAGGAGTTGTAGTTCACAAGTCATAAAGGGACCATAGTTCCCTATCTCTGCTTTAGAAGAAATCTTACTTCAGTCAAAAGTTGAGTTGATTGATATGCATTGGGTTTTATATTTAATTTTTAGTATTTTAATGTTTTTCTGTGCCTTTTCATGACATTTGAGTTGTTTGATTTTAATTCATTTTGTTGACACAACTGCAGCTGCCTATAGCTTTGATCTCCTTGTTTAATGGAAAGGTAAATGAAATAAACCATGTGATGGATAATTAAATAAATTACAATAACTAATTATTATTAGTCCTTTGGGTGCATTTTCTCTTTGTGCAATCTTATAAGTTCCTCATTTGTAGCACAAAATGAGATTTTCTAAGGAGAGCAATGCCACCACAATGAAAATTCATCTTTAATTTGCCATGTAGTTCTGGGAACAAGAAGTAATTTAATTTCTCCTTTGTGCTTTTTTATTATCCTTCTCACCAGCTTTTCAGATAGCAAAAGTGGAGCCCCTGCCGATAGGAAAAGCCTTATTATCTGTTACTCACAATATAAAGTTCTTTTTAGCTAACCATACTTATAAAATGTTGAAATCAGTACTAACATTTGCCCTGCAAACTTTGCATCAAAGACAAAAAAAGTCAGAAGAATTTGACTCCAGTGCCAATTGCTGGGGCAGACAGCAAAGCAGCTGACAAATAAAAAAAACATATTAATACAAAATATTTTATTTTTTAAAAAAATACAATTAATTTCATAGTATGATACATAACATTTTGTCTCTGGCTTTGACATATTTCAAACAATGGCATGTCCCATAAATTGGATAATATTTATTTATAGCCAGGGAGATGTAGTTATTAAGATGTAAAGAAGGATCAGGGAGATGTGGATTTTAATCCATCCTTTGTCAGCAAATCTCCCTGTGACTTTGGACTAATGACTCTTGTTCAACCCAACCTACTTCATCAGGTTGCCATTGTGAGCTAAAGAAAAGAAAGGGACATTATGTGTCGTCCCCCCCAGGGCTCCTAGAAAAAAAAGCAGGACTCCCCCACAAAATATATAATTTTTCAGTATAGTATTAATTTCTTCACATTTTGAAAGATTGCAGATTGCAAATGATCTATTCCTATTCTTGCTACAATTCTAGTAAATACATTGTATAAGTGTTTATATATTACCCTACTTCCAAAGATTTCAGGTAGCTTTTTTTAATAGCACAAATAAAAGACGACTAACCGGCAAATAACAAAACCATTTCTTATAGTTTATAAAAAAGACAACCCAGCTCTGTCATTCCTCACAAAGCTCAACAGAACTAAATAGTTTTTACTATCTGGCAGATGCAACAAGGGGTAACTCATACCAAGGGCAGGCTGTTTCATAAGAAAGGGGCTGCTGCTACCAGAAGGTGTGTCAATCAATCAATTCTGTTTATTGGGTCCAGACATCAGTATAAGCAGAGTGCTCAGCAAATAAATGAATGAGAGAGAGAGGCGCGCGCGCGCGCACACACACACACACGCCCATGTATAGGCAAAAATTAACAGAATCTTGCAAGTCTAATTGTGCTGGATCTCTTCATCCTGCCCAAGACAGCAATGAAAGACCATCCCAGACTGATGGTGGTCCAATCTCGGTTTAAACATCTCCAATGGAGATGAAGGGAGACTTCATGAGGAGGCAGGGCCAAGTCAAGGGTATATGGCACCCCCAGGCCATGTTAACTGATGACACTATCTCATGCCGATAGAAAGATTTGCATATATATTTTTTTGAATGATTCAGAACAACACTGGGACTCCCTCAGCTTTGGCTCCCTAGCCCAGGAGTAGGGAAACTTGGCTCTTCTATCACTTATGGACTTCAACTCCCAGAATTCCTGAGAGAGCCATAAAAGGTTCCCCATCCCTGGCCTACTGGTTTTTCAGGTGTGGGGGAAATCAATTTTTGATTTGAATGGGACTGTTTAATATATAAATGTAGGATATATAAAGAATATTGATCAAAAATTGATTTCCCCCACAACTGAAAAACCAGTAGGCCAGGGATGGGGAACCTTTTATGGCTCCTTCAGGAATTCTGGGAGTTGAAGTCCATAAGTGATAGAAGAGCCAAGTTTCCTTACCCCCTGCCCTAGCCCAATGTCTATTTCTGCCTCAACCTAAAACCAGCCCAGGTTAGTTTATTGCTTCAAAGCTCTTACAGTTAGAAAATTCCCCCCTGGAATTTCCACTATAACGAGGTAGGCAGTTATGGCTCCTTTATGACCAATGGACTTCAACTTCCAGAATTCATGAGCGAGTATGGCTGGCTCAGGAATTCTGGGGGTTGAAGTCCACAGGTAAAGTGGCCATAGTTGTCCATCCCTGCTCTGTTAAGTTTCCATCTGTTGTTTTTCATCCTACTTCACACTTTCTTCCCTTCAAACGTTTGAAACCTGCTATCAGGTCTCACCTTCACCTTCTCTCCTGTAACCTAACACTTTCAGTTCTGATCTTCATAGGATTTTAGCCTCCACGCGTTTCCCACCACTTCTGTCGCTGTTTTCTGCACTCTTTTTCAATTCCTCAGAGTCGTTCTTGCATTGTACATCATGTCATCATTTTCATTTTACTATTCTCTCTAACAG
This sequence comes from Laticauda colubrina, assembly GCA_015471245.1. Taxonomy (NCBI): domain Eukaryota; kingdom Metazoa; phylum Chordata; class Lepidosauria; order Squamata; family Elapidae; genus Laticauda; species Laticauda colubrina. The sequence continues at coordinate 7,662,511 of BLBF01000050.1, read as the reverse complement.
GTAGTCCTCGACTTATGGCTACGCCCTTAGCAACCATTTGAAGTTACAAACTATCTGAAAAAGATGTAAATGAAGACTCCATCATCCAGGCCAAAAGTACCTCAAAAGGTTAAATCATGGCAACCAACCAAAATTTATTAAAATTGAGACATTTCATTCCTCATCCAAGTAACTTTGACTGAAGAAGTTACTTGGATGAGTAATGAAATGTCTCAGTTTTAATAAACTTTGGTCCTGTTGCCATAATTTAACCTTTTGAGAAACCTGAAATAGAGGAACTAGAGGCCAGATCTGAAATTCTGACAGTAGTGCTCCCCATACAGTCACATGACTGAGTTGAGGACATGACTGGATTTAGGGCCATTTGCAGCATCCATATTTTTCAACAGTTTTGCAAAAAACCAACATTAGCTTAATAACCATGGGATATGCTTAAAGACCATGATGTATGCACTTACAATTGCCACGTTCACTTAATGACCACAGCAAAATACATTAAAAATCATTTTATGACTGTTACGACTTATGACCATCATGCGCAAGGCTGCACTGTGGTCTGCTTTCATACAAAATGTTTGAGTTTACACAGTCTTTGGGACATCCTTGGAGTTCCAAAAGAAATGCACCCACTATGACAATGCGTGCACAACACTGTAAACTGTAAAACCACAATTAACAGACCACAAAGGCAGTTTTCGCATCACTGAGAAAACTAAGAATTCATATTACGTTTAATGGGATAGGTAGACTAATTAATATTCTAAGATGTTGAATTCTGGGTTTGAAGCCAGCCTTGTCTGTAAATCATGATTTGTGGTATGAGGATCATTGTGTGAAACCAGGAGTGTAGATATGCCATAGGTCTATCAGTGCTCAGCAGCCAATTAACTTTCTGTATGTACAATTTCTCACCCTTTGTGCATTTTTCTTTCACTTGCTGACGATGAAATAACTCTTAATTGCAACCATTTAAGAAATAAGGAGCAAGATTTTAGGAAAGGGCCCTTTTAAAAAGTCACCTGTCTGCATAACAAGCTGGGATTAAAAATACGAAAGAAAAAAATAATATTTTTTCTATTTTAATTCCTAAATTGTGGGCTTATTGGGCATCATAATAATAAATCCTACCCCGGACACAATAAACACCAGAGTCATTTCTGACATACATGATTTACACCATCTCAACAATTAAGGGGCAATTTATTTTTTGCCACTTTCAGAGCACTGTTTTTACAAGTGATTCAGGTCAATGCAATAGTGCCACTTTGCAAAGTGTCTCAGATTCTGTTTGGTAAATCTGTGGCACTAAGGCAGAAGGGCAAAGGATACCCATTCATATAACCTCTGCCAGGCCCTTTTCTCTGGCTGGAGGAGATAGATTTGTTCCCAGCTTCTGAATCTAGGCATCATATTTTAACATTCCAATTAGTTTAGTTTGAAAAACCCTGATGGGCTGTAAGCAAAAGACAGAGAGCGAAGGTTTCCCCCATCACCTCATGGCCAAATATTTATCTATCCGGCTTGTGTGTTTTTTGGCACCCATCCAGCTCCTTGATATTTCATCCCAGATTTTGCTTATATATATCATTTATTCATAAGCTGCTCTGAAACCAGCATGATCTTCAGAAGGCATAAGATGATCTGTGGCATGGCAGCGGTTTTCAAAGTGTGGTCTGAGGACTTTGGGGGGTCTCCAAGACCCTTTCAAGAAGATCCACAAAGTCCAAAAAATAAATATATTAAAACTTCTCTGTTTTAATTTCTAATACAGTAAACAACGATGGATATAACCCACATAAACCAAAGCTCTTCAGGTACCTCAATAATTTTTAAGAATGTAAAGGAATCCTGAGCTCAAAATGTTTGAGAACTGCTAGTATATGTTCTGCCACTGTCAACAAAATTTCAATATCAATTTTGTGCTCATAAAGACTATATATTTTTCTTTTTTTAATGAAGCTAGGATTGTTGAAAAGTTGGATTATATCCCATTCTGATTCCCCCCCCCCCATAATCCTAGTTAGAAATAATCCTAACTATGCTTAGACTATGCAGAGGATAGGTTGGTACAGTGCAATGAATATGTTTGAGAAATAAGTAACATATTTACAACAAATTTTGGAAAAAAATGCAAAGGACCAATAAAAAGGCCTCTGAGCATCAACAGAGTATCCTGTAGCAAGAGAGACAATTTACAACCAGACCCACTTCTCTTTTTCCCTCAATTTTCTATAATTATTCCACTGAAATGCCATGTCAGACCATCAAGAAGGGCTATATTTGACTTCCCATCAATTGTTTGCAGGAAACAAAATTAAACTATATGTGAAAAGAGACTCCCACACTCTGCAGAATGTCGGGGCAGGAACAGGACTATAAAACCCACCTCCACTTTCTTTAGTATCTTATCATGCCACTGTATGCATTGGCTATCACCAATTATGGCTCATGGCCACTGAAAAACTGCCAGCTTTTATTTGCAAGCACATGTGAGGAATCATTTTCTATTCTTCAGATTCTAGAATTGGGGGACAAAATTATAGATTGTATAATTTGTTTGTTTTTCAAACTTGGCAACTTTAAGATGTGTGGATTTCAGCTCCCAAAATTTCCCAGCTAAAGTGCATACACCTTAAAGTTGCCAAGGCTGGAAAACAGCACTGACTGTACAATCTAGAATTCTAGATCCCCAACTCCAGAATCTAAAGAATGGAAAATTATTGCTCATGTGAGCCAAGTATAACATGCTAAAGGGTGCTAATTTATTTATTTCTTAGCAGTTTCTCTAGGAATGTCTTCTTTTAATAGCTCCCCTGGGAGGAAGATGGGCATTGAATGGATAGATGGATGGATGGATGGGGAGAAGGAGAGAGAGAAGGGGTATTTTCCACCCCTGTTATTCAAGGCAAAGGACATGTAGTGTGCTTCAGGATATGCTGAAGCTTCCATTGGGACTACTCTGAGCATCCAATACAGCAGCATATGTTGGGGAAAAGTTTAAGGCTTCTAAGGAAGAAGAGGATTATAGTTTTCCATTTCTGAACAGCACCAGTCTGGAAGGGTTGTTTTTTAAAAAGCTTGTGGTTGAGACCCTCAGAAAAAATTATGATGGTCAAATTTTCATTACCCTGAATGTTTTCTATAATGTAGGTGCTGCTCAATATATGCCTCAGAGGTGGGGAACTATGGCCCCTTTATGAGTTATCAACTATTGTGTTGGAGTTGAAGTGCACAAGTCATAAAAGAGCCATAGTTCCCCACCCATGTGATACATGGACAAATATTACCCTTCTACAATAGGGTGAAAGAGAAACATTATACAGCTAGTCCCCAACTTACAACCATTTATTTAGTGACCATCTGAAATTGCAAAGTTTACAACTGTTCTTTGCATTTACAATTGTCACAGTATCCCCACAGTGATATGATTAAGATTCAACCATTTGGCAACCAGCAAGTATTTTTGACAGCTGTAACATCCCAGGATTATGTGATTTCTATTTGTGGTCTTCCCAGCTGGCTTCTGACAAGCAAAGTCAATTGGTGAAGCTGGATTAATTTAATAACATGTTTAACTTAACAGCTGTAGCCATTTGCTTAACAACCATGGCAAAAGAAAGGTCATAACATTGGGCATAACACATTTGAAAGCCACCTTGCTTAGCAACAGAAATTCTAGTCCCAATTGTGGCCATAAATTGAGGATTACCCATATTCTAGAAAGGCCCATGTTTTGGCTGACCCACTGACTTTGCAGGTATGTCTTACCAATGTGGTTTCATATATTCATTTTTTAAAAGTCCAGTTTCCTGTCTGTAAATGTGGCTAGGTTCAAAGCAAAATTCCTCAGGTTCTGCCCTCTTGATACAAGTTTTATTTTTCCAAAGGCCAAATGATCAACCAAGGAGCAGACTCAGTTCATTCGCTCTCCCCCATCCTCCCTTAGCTTTCCCTGACTTTGCAAAAACCGACCCTATCAGCAACCCAAATCTCAATGCCTTATAGTTGTTTTCACAATGCCATAAAAAAGCCGCCTGTCTTGATTTTTCCTTGCTCATATAAACAATGTCTTGCTTTCCTAAGCAGCATCCCACAAGTGAAATTGATAATGCCACAACTTTGAAACCCTTTATGTTCACCAGCACACAAAGGTTTGAGATTGCCCAGAAGAAGTCATAAAAGCACTAAAGGGATTATTAAACAGATTCATGAAGGAAAATAATTTCAGGAAGATGGGCTGAGCAGGCATTGTGGGTTAAACCACAGATGGGGTACAACCACCATGGAGGTCTGAGCCACATCTTTGCATTAGGATTTGACTTGAATCAGGTTTAGTTGCATAAATTCAATCACTTTTCCTGAGGATCATTCCATGGATGGTTTATGAATGCTTATTTACAATGCTATGGAAAAGGACACTCCAAGTATAGGATTGTGCATGTTGTGATAGAGGGATTCAAAAAGATAATTATCCATCCCATTTTAATAGTTGTAGACAAGCCCTTATGACATTTCAATTTTATCTCAGATGCCCCTAAGCATGACACTTGCTTGGGTGGGCGGCCTGCTGATGTTAAAGTTCCAAATTCATACATGCTTACACATATCTTCACAACACCTCCCTGCACACACACACCTTGGCCTGGAGCTGTGTTTATGGCTGAGTCACAGTGGGGGAAACTCCATGTCTGAGTCCCGCCCAACTGAAGGACAGAGAGCTTTCCAGTGGATTGACAGATACTGTCTACCTGATAAATCAGTGGTGCTGCTGGGAAGATTTGAGAAAGGGAGAGCAAAGGTGTTTGTTTATTTGGTTGTTTCCTTTTGATTCAAACATACACAAACCCAGAACGTTCAACATCGATGCCAATTTCCCAGCCTTCAAAATGTGACAAAAGGGAGTTTCACAGCTTCTTGGCTAATTCTATACAAATGTTTGGTGCAAAAGGTGAAATTTGCCCCCCACTGCAAAGGATTTTTCCCAATGAGTCTTAAAAGAAACTTCCCAGCTCATCTTATCCCGCAAAGAATTGTTGGTTTGATTAAAGCATCATCAGATGACCTTGAAGGGTCTACTGGAATTAAGTAGCCATGAGGAGGAATGTTGGCCAAGGCAGAAGTCTTGTTCCATTCCCACCAGAAGGCACTTAAGGGAAGCTAGTCAGGACTTTCCTGAGCCCCATACCTTGTGGTTACAGTGGACTCAGACAGCACTTCCGTTTACAATACAGTGCTGACGTGAGCTCTGATTTTAATTCCTTGGCCAAGATTCAGGATTTCCAAACTGTTTGTTTTGTAAACTCTAGCAGAGCGGTTGGTCACTCCATTAACATTTCCAAGGAGCTGAATTGGGGGGTAGCCCTAAAAAAGCCCAGATTGCATCAATTCCTTTCCTCGGTTTTCCTCCAAGAGACAAAGTTGGCTGTTCAAAAACATTCTGGCACTGCAGCTTTCCTCAACTTGGCACTCTTGCATAAATGTTGGGATTGCACTTTCCAGAATTTAAAGCCTCTAGCCATATTAGCTTGGCATTCTGGGATTTAGCAGATTTAATGTAGTTGAAAGTAAACAAGTTGGGAGAAACTGGACTGAAAAACAGAGGTGCCTATCTCCTAGTCCCAACCCTGGCAACTTTAAGGCCTGTGGACTCCAATTCCCAGAATGGAGTTGAAGTCCATTTATCTTAAAGTTGTCAAGGTTTGGAAATGCTGCCCTAGTCCAATCCTTACTGATACTCCATGTTCACATCCATCTGGTTTTCTTCTTCTGAGTCTGTGATTTTCACTGCAGGATTTTACTCTGGAAGCCAAGAATCTTATAAGGTGGTTAGGATCCTTGTTGTAGGATGGGCCATTTTCCTCTGGACTCCCTCTGGCATTCTAAGTATTGTTATGTTTCAGTATTTGAAATGATCCAGTAGTTTATAAAATCCTCTCAGGATGGTAAAATCATATAATTCCTTCCTCCTTGTTCAACTAGGAGGAAGGAGGCCCAGATTCAAATCTCCCTGATGTACAGAAGCTCTCGGGGGGAATGTTACACCAATCATTCCCTCAGCCCAAACTTATTGTATGGTATTCTCATGGTGGTGAAAACTGAAGGTTTTGGTTTTGAATTCTGGTCCTTCACTCAAACCTTAGTGAATGCAAGTTGCCAGGTTTTGAGCGGCTATTCCTGTAAGCTGTGGAAGATTCTAAATAAGTGTTTCTCAAACTTGGCGGCTTTAAGCTGTGTGGACTTTGACTCCCAGAATTCCCCAACTTCCTTTCAAGCACTAATCTTTCATTGCAAAATATCCAAGGAAGCATGGCATTCAACGCATAGATTGAATGAAGAGTTTCTTCTATCTTGTTAATCAATAAGCAGCCAAAAGCATTGGAACTGGGAAGGGGGGGGAGAGGATAAGAGACCAATAAAGAAAAGAAGGAAACAAGGAAAGCCATATAATTACTGTATCATTTGAGGAAGGTTTCTTAAAATGAATCTTTTCCAAAGACACTTTGAATTCTACATCTTGTTTTTTTATTGCTTACCAATGCGTATTCTGCCCCACTCTTCCAGCAAAATGCATGAGATTTCAGGTATAATGTAAAATTACAGTGGTGGTTCCTTTATGCTCATATTGCTAATTGGTTTTAGCTTAAAAGTTTGGGATGAGCATTAAAATATGTCAATAAACACCAAGCCTCGGGTCAGTTCCTATTCATCACAGAAAGGTCACACTCTCCCATCCAAAGCCAAATTCCCTCTTGTTATTTGGACACTTTTGGCATTGCTCAACTGTGCTGGCAATAGGGCAAGGCTGTTTGGGGAATTCTGAAAGTTGGAAGTCCACATCTCAAATTGCCAAGGCTAAGAAACACTGTTCAATATGATTATTAAGCATTAACACCAACTTCATGGCACATCAAGCATCCATCCATCCTCATCCCTTTCTGCCATGAGCCAAACACCCTTTCTTTTGTTCCCCAACTCCTTCTCTTCTTCTCTATATAGTAATGGACCTTAAGCAAAATGGTTTTCCCCAAGACCTTCTGCCCAAGTTGGGGGGACAAGAGATGGAGTGCAGTGGAGTGGTGTGATGTGGAACACAACAAGACAATCCCAGGCCAGATCCAACTATGTTTCAGCAAGCTGCATGGATGATCTATAGGATTAGAGGTCTCTTGTATAGCTCTCTAGAGATATGCAACATAAGTGTACTCAGGTCCCAAAAGTCAGAAAAGAAGTAATTATGAAGAATTCTAAGAGTTTTTGATTGTCTCAGAGAATGGTTGTTTCCTTGCAGACATTTACATTTCCCAGTTCTAAGTAAATGTCTGCTAATGAAACAACCCAGTTCTCTGAAAACTGCAGCTACAGATGTTGTCTTCTGTTGAAATTCCAAAAAGATATTTCCAAAATGGACAAATGGATTTTCAAATAGCAAATACAGTTCAGTAAAACTTCTCATAAACATTCAAAACTTCCTTTCCTTATTAATTTACATATTAATGGGATCTGAGCTGGCAGGAACTGTCTGGTAAGGAGATTTTGGAAAAACTGATCAAATTCTTTTCTTGGAAGAGAATTGAAAATACAGTAACATAATAATGACTGATGCAGAGCCAGGATGACATTACAGTTAAGAGTATTGTGTATGCTTCTAGTCACCACTCTTAAAGAAGGATAAGATAAGGCAACCAAAATTATTAGGGGGCTGAAATGACTCCTGGAAAGAAAAGACAACAAAGCAGATGTGGGCTCTTTAGTCTGAATGATGGAAGAGAAACATGAGACACATAAAAATTCATGCATGGCATCCATAATGAGGAAATAAGATTTTTTCCTCTCTCCTCTTTCAGTGTTAGAAGTGAAGGATATCAACTGACAGAAATTTAGGACCAACATAATAAAAAAAATGCTGTTTTTTTATCCAGCACATTGTTAGTGTCAAATCCACTGCCAGCATTTGTGATGATGGCAGCCAATTTGGATGGTTTTCAAAGGGTGTCGGACAGATTCCTGGAGGATCTATCAATGACGCCTTGAATCGATGGCTGTTTATTACTTCTTGAATCATCGGCATTCGGCTTTAAATTTGGGTTGCTGGGAAGCAGCAGTAGAAAAAGAGGTTCTAAGAGAAGAGAGTAACTGTAGCTCAGGTTTGAACGGAGGTATCCTTGATGCTCTCTGAGCATGGATGTAAATTTTAATCATAAAATTACATGCTTTGGCCAGGGGAAAATACAGATAGGAGAATTAGGGGGGAAATTCCTTTGAACCAGAATAGAAATGTGCCATTTATTTTCAATATGGAAATATTTTCTTTGCTGGCCTTTCCTTACCTGGCACTTTCTGGGTATATTGGGACTGCAATTCCCAGAATTCCCAGACACTTTTGACCAGTGGGGAGAATTCTGGGAGTTGCAGTCTCCAGCACGTGAAGGACAGATTAGAAATGTTTCCCATTACTCATGACAACAAAGGGTCAGTGAGTTCCTTTCTGAGCTTAAACGCCCCATTCAGGGTTTTAGCATTAACCTCATTTGGTCCCTTAATTCCCCACTGTTCGGGGGCTCACTTGTGGGAGACTTTTGTCTTTCATCCTGTTGGGCACCTGCCCTTCCCCACCACCTCCCTGGCACAGATATATATGACCCAAGTTTTCCATTGCTTTCCTGCGTTGTTATGGGGAACAGAGTGTTTATGAAGCTTGGGTTGACACAGGCCCTATTCATGGCCCTGGAGCTACATCCAAAGACCTGGCCTTTTTAATCTCTTTCCTTTGAAGGGTGTTGGGGAGGAGATTTTTCTTCTTCTTCTTTTTCTGGTGAGGTTGTGATTGCTTCCAACAGGAGGCATTGCAGCTGGGCTCCCCCATCTCTTCTGGCCAAGCTGCGGTTTTAAAAAAGGTATTCAAAATGACCAGATAAGCTTACTTTACTTTTTATTTCATGCAATCCCATGAAGCATTCAGGCTGTTTACAGATAACCCTCCTCCCCCACTTTGCTGGGTGTTGAAGTGTAAAAATTGCTTGGAATTGTTTTACATAGACACACATTTTTATCCTTTTTTGCTTTTCTTTCAGGGTTCAGTTTTAAAAACAGGCAGACATTTAATGGGTGCAGATTGTCTTTGTGTGAGATGCTTTAATGGGAAATGCACCATTACAGATAGTCCTCAGTTTACAACTCTGATTGGGAAATGAATTTCTGTTACTAGGCAAAGCAGTTGTTAGATGTACCCAATTTCATAAAATGCCACTGTTAAGCAAATCACTGCAGTTGTTAAATGAATCACACCATTGTTAAGCAAATCTGGTTTCCCCATTAATTTTGCTTGTCAGAAGCTAACCATGAAGGTCCAAATGGCAATCACTGTCTCTGGGATACTGCAATTACTGAGAATATAATGCCAATTGCCAAGCACCCAAATTTTGATCACACGATTGTGGGTATGCTATGATGGTCATAAGTGCAAGGACTGTTTGTCACTTTTTTCAGTGCTTTTGAACCTCAAACAGTTGCTAAGTGAATGATTATATCTCAAGGATACCTGCATTTACATGCTGTTTTCCCTGATCATAGGAGTAGTTTTCCTGGTTGCTTCAAAAAAGTCAAGACAGCCACAATCACAAAGCCCGTTTTTTTATACGGCAGGCCTTCAATTGCATTGTTGTGACACAATTTCTTACTTTATTGTTGCCCTCCTCACCAACTTCTTGCTATGGACACCTATGCTGAAAAGCAACATCAAGATATTTTACATAACTTTATGTATCTTATTTGACAATCTATTTATTCCAGCCTTCTTTCAGGTATCTGAAGGGACAGGGATCATACGCTGCCTACATTAACCCTTCAACAAACTTATAAATTAGAAGCGGAAAGGCAATGACTGGATGAAGGATGATGTTCTAGTTGGCTCCCCAATTTGAACACGAGCCTATATTCAAGTCTCCTTCCATGAGACTGTCTCTCTACACACACACACACACACACACACACACACACACACACACACACACACCCCATGATTCTGTCCTATCAGAGCTTTTGGAAGTTTTCTAGTCCAACTCCCTGGTCAAGCAGGAGACCCTATACAAGTGGCTGTCCAGTCTGTTCTTAAGAACATCTAGCGACGAAGCACCCATAATTTAACAGATTAACAGAGTTGGAAGATACCTTGTAGGTCATCTAGTCCAACTCCCTGGTCAAGCAGGAGGACGCTTCCCCATTTCTGCCATTTGTCAGACATGGCAAGGGGATCTGAAGGCAAGGGGATCCCAAAATGTGTTAATTGTCTTCATTGTTTGGAAGTTTCTCCTTAGTTCCAGGTTGCTTCTCTCCTTGTTAGTTTTACACCCATTGTTTCTTGCCATGCCCACCGGTCCTTTGGAAAATAAGTTGACCCCTTCTTTGTAGCAGCTCCTCCAATACTGGAATGCTGTTATGGTATCACCCCAGTCCTTCTTTTCTCTAGACTAGCCAAACCCAAATCCTGCACCTTCTCATCCAATTAACATTCTGAAAGAAAAAACAAAACCCAAGAAAGCCCAATTGCCTTTTGGAAAAAAAAAACACCCTTGGGACAAATTTATCCCCTGCACCCCACCCTTGTTTCCTGGGACGGAAATGACTCCAGGCTAGATTCTGCAAGAGCCGCGCCGCCCTTTTTTTAGGGGAAGGCGAGCTTCTGGCGTAGGGCAGAGCATTTTGGGAAGAGGCACGCTTTCCCCCCCGCGCTGTGATGACCGCACGCTTTTCGCGCGCAGTTTGTGTCACCGTGGCTCCCAAATATCATCCTCTCTTCCCGCTTCCTCGCCCCCAGGCCCTGCCTGCCTGCCAACTAGCCAGCCAGCCAGCCCGGCTCCCTCCCCGCAGCCTCTCATCACTGCCAGGCACACAGGAAGCGAAGAGGCACCTGCAACTCTGCCGCCATGGCCCCGAGAAAAATTCCCAGAAGCCCTCGGGAGGCCCGGTGACATTTCATTCCCTGAGGCGAGCTCTCCCGCCTTCTTCCCAGCCGCGGGGGGAGGGGGGGGGAAGGGGGAGCGGGCAACTCCTCCCGCCTCGACCTCCGAATTATGTGTCAGCTGCCTGAGGTGGTCGGGGAAGGCGGGGGGGGGGGGACATTTTTCTGACGCTGCCTTGGCTTCCCTTCACAAGACCGGCGGTCTCCGACTTGCGTGCGCGCGCGTGCCTTCGCGGAGGAGTCAAGGGTGGCAGCTCCGCTTCGTGCGAGTGCGAACCGGTGGCCAGCCTTGACTCAGCTGGATCCAGGGAGGAAGGCGGCGGGTGTGTGTGTGTGGGAGGGGGGAGAGGAACGACAGATCTTGTGCAGCCATCTTCCCGTGTGGAGTCAGAGCCGCAGTTTCAAAGTCTCCGCAAACTTTCATTTGCTCGCCTCAAAACCACGCCGCGGCCAGGGAAAGGTGACAGGGCCAAGCGACCTCGTCTTCTTTCATGAACTCTCCTGGAGTGACTCAGGGGACAGGATGGCACCCGGAGCAGTTTTGGCTTGGAGGCTTTCCTTTCTCTCTTTCTGCCCCGTTTCTTTTCCTTGAGAGGAGCACGACATCAACCCCCCCCCCCCCCACACACACACGTCAAATCTTTAGCAGCTGCATCTGCATTTTCTAAAGCTGTGTGTGTGCAAGCGTATATTCAGTGCACAGAAACTGCATTTATTTAAAGGAATGGCACTCGTGCATGTACAGAGTGCAAACTCATCAATTAGGAGCAGGGTCAATCCCAGAAAATTCTCCTGAATTTAGGGCTGAGATTCCAAGTCAGGGAGATTTTAGAGTGGGATACATACATGAAGAGTAAATTAAATGTCTCACATGACACCACATAACTCTTTGCTGGGCCTTGCGCTCTTCCCCCCCACAAATTTCTTTTCAAGTGTCGGTTCAAGGATTTTTGGCAATCCCAAACAGCATTCTTTTAATATATATCCCCTCCCCAATTTAATCTGGAACAATCTGGATTTAGAAACAGACATTCTCTCATAAGGCTTTGGAATGACTGGAGAGGGGGGGACTTTTTACATAAACATTCAAATGTCAACAGAAAGAAAAGTAAATGATGCTGGAATTGGAGCAAAGAGAGCAGCTGCTGCTGCTGCTACTGATAACTTCATCCGACCAGGCATAACATTTCCTCCTCCCAAAATCTCCCTTTTTTTCAGCTGGTTATTTGCAATCAGCCTTACATTACTTATTTCTCTATATCCACAAAGGCACCTTTGGGGATAATAAGGCTTTTATAGTTGTGGCTATCATCATCTTTTTTGACAGCCCTTTCCCTGATCCGCAAACACCTCTACTGAATACTTTTTAAAAACAATAGAAATGACTCCTGAGATTTGGTAGATCTGATACATTCCTCTAAATTTTGTCACCTCCAAGTGTGTTGGACTTCACCTCCCATAACGCCAGACTTGTGTGGCTAATCTGATTTCATAAATATGTTGTTTATTTTGAACTATTCCCAGGGATTCCTCTTAAGTACAATTCAATCTATATAGTATTCTGGTTCTTCTCTTGAGATATGGTTTTCTGATAGCCCAGTGCAACACATGTTTCTTTAAAATAGGCCCCACTCCATCCCATGGGACTTTCAAGTAAATATGTATAAAATGCATGCATTTGATGGCAGTTATTATCTAAAGTTTCACATTGCTCTTTCAACAGTAATAAGCCCCTTTAATATCTCTCAGCAGAGAGCTCAACATATGTCTTTGCTAGGTCTTTTCAATTTCAGGTTAGAAGTAAGTTATGTATTAATATAGATCCCCAAAATATGACATTAGAATCTCCAGGCAGTCTCATATTAATTCTAATGTGGTCAGATCTACTAAATTAGGGAATGATCGGAATCTGATCCAGATCTATTGGCAATCTTCTGGCAATGTGAACTGTTAACTGAAATGGGACCTTTAAGAGCATTGAATTTGGCAACTATTAAACTCTCGCTATCCCGCTAACCTTCCTATATGTGGGCCATTCCCAAAATTCCCTGGCCAGCATAGTCATTGCTAAGAATCCTGGGAGTCTGTCCAAATAGATAGCACCTGATTTGGAGAAGACTGTTCTAAAACCTAAAGCTTAGCTAGTCCAAGAATTCAAGCTTAAGCACATATTTTATATGTGGCATTTTTATGTGTGGCATCTCACAGTGCGGTCTAATCCATGTCTGCTCTTCAGGGGAACTAAATACCTGAGTGCAACCTAGAAACATCCAGTAGCAAGAAGTGGTAAATACATAAAATCCTGGTGAGATGCACCAGAATACACAGCAACGAAACAGCAAAGAATCAGTAGACTGACGGTACAATAGAAAGAATAGAAGAACTAGAATACAGTTTAATCCTTCTGAATACATACCAAGTACCAGTCCTTTAGTAAGGATCGAATACTGCCATCCCATAGGTAACTGTGGAACAAAGGCATTCATTCTGTTTTATTTCCTGGAAGAATAAATTTCAATCTTACTACTCAGCTTTCTGCTACCTGGACCCTGCCAGTCTCTCCAAGGATTATGAGTGTCATAGTCCAACACAGAGGAGATCAGGTTGGAGGAAGGTGAGCCAGCATTTTTGAAGACCAGTTATCAGCATATTTTCAAGCCCTGTGGGAAAGCTTGGTGCTTGGAAGTGGATGATTTCACCCCAAGACTTATGAAGGCCAAAATTAGGACCAGTGGTATGTTTATCCATAAAATCAGACTATATGGCAGAAGGGCCTTTTTGGTGGTGGCTCAGAACTCCTTTCTGGCTTATTGTTGGTCCTGGATTGAACAATTCCTAATGTGCACAATGTTCTCAGATCTATACAGTGTTCATGCTTCTACTGTATGCACTGTTTTGGAGGGGCTAGAAAGCAGTTTATAAATGGACATGCAACAACTCACCCTTTTTTTTCCTTGCATGACTTGCACAGGAACTTGCATCGTCTTCTTTAGATGCTGTTTTCTGGTGCTCCCCACACACAACCAGCCCTCATCTGCTGAGGCTCAGGCGTGGAGGAGAGGTGCTCTATAAGAAGCTCCCCACCACACCAAACTCAGCCGCTGCAACCCAGGTTCAGGGGAGGGATGCTGCCTACGTAAACAGCTGCTGCACCCCAGAGGAAGAGAGGTCCCTCTCTTCCCCTAGAGACGAATCATCCTCTGGGAATAGCCTGCTGGTGGGCAGGTGAGTTGATGTGGTTTGGAAATCGGGAGAGGGATGGATGTGACCTCCTGACCCAGAACACATCCTGTTCTAACAGCCTGGCTGGGACCCTGTCTGTCGAGTTTGGCCTTACCTGAGAGAAGCGTGTGGCAGGGCCCGGCCCTCGCTTTCAGCCCCAGGCAATGCGAACAAGGAAACATCTTTCCCCTTTCCCCATTTTTGTGCCAAAAATGAAGCTGCCGAGCTGTTCAGGTCACAAGAGCTTGGATCACCACACAGGGAGCTGCTTGAAGTGAGACCTTTTGCTCACACTCATGGTGTAGGATTTGCTGTGGGGCTTTTATAACTTCAAACTTTGCCTCAACTTGTAGTTGGGTAAGGTCTTTTTGACTTTTTCCCCATTGCATTCTTCCTTCTCCTCTTCTGATTGTAATGTGTAAAAATGAACCACTTAGTTTACTCAGGATCCTGATTTGAATATCCTGAGTGTCAGACTTGTACAATAAATTATATTTGTTTCCTGCTCTTCATACAGGGGATGTTTTTATTTTTATTTTTGCAGGCTGCCCAGAGCTGGAATGATTCAAATGACTTGCTGGCATACAAATTTAATTATAAGAATTGCTCAAGAGCCTTGCAGACAAGTTGGATCACAAACTCCATCATTCACAGTCAGTATGTGGTGATGGGAATTGTAGCCAGGATGGGAACAGTTGTAATATATTCACGTTAGGAAAAGTGTGTGCTTATGTCACAAGATTTGGCAGGAGGATTATTAGTTCCTTTAATCTGAGAACCAGAGGAAGGGATTCGTGCCAGTTCATTAAAGCTTAGGCCTTTTAACAAAATTTATGGTTAGTAAAGGTCTGACCAACATTTCTGATATTTTGCTGTTGTAGACTAAGATGACATCCTCAAAGTTCCTGCTTCTGTTGCCTTTCACGTGCAAAATTTAGACTGGATAGCAGTCAACCTACAAAGGCATGACTGGAATCAAGGTCCCATTTAAAACAAAAGAAGGGTGGGTGGGATTTGTGGACTTCAATTCCCAGATTTCTGGGAGTAGACACCCTTCTCAATTGGCTATGCCAGCCACAAATGCAAAAAAACACATTATAGGTCGTCCTCAATTTACAACAATTCATTTTGTGACCATTGAAAGTTGGCACAATGGCACTGAAAAAGTGGATTTTTTTCAGACTTACAACCATTGCCGCATCCCAGGATCAAAATTCAGATACTTGGAAACTACTTCATATTTATGACAGTTGCAGTGTCTCGGGGTTATGTGATCACCTTTTGTGACCTTCTAATAAGCAAAGTCAGTGGGGAAGCCATATTCACTTAACAACTGTGTTACTAACTTAACAACTGCAGTGATTCATTTAACAAATGTGGCAAGGAAGTGCCATAAAATAGGGCAAAATTCACTTAACATCTGTCTCATTTAGTTCAATTGTGGTCATAAGTCAAGGACTACCTGTATTTCATTGCTGTGCAGCAATATTTATTTCCTTAAAATTTAAGTATTTAAGTAGGTTGTTAATTTCCCCATATCAGAATAATAGAATAACAGAGTTGGAAGGGACCTTGGAAGTCTTCTAGTTCAACCCCCTTGTTCAAGTAAGAAGCTCTATACCATTTAAAACAAATGATTGTCCAATCACTTCTTAAAAATCATTCACAACTTCTGAGGGCACACCTTTCCACTGATTAATTGTTGTAATGATCAGGAAATTTCTCCTTATTTCTAGGTTGCTTCTCTCCTTGATTAGTTTTCATCCATTGCTTAAAATTGATGGGACACTGGTATCATTTTGTAAATAATTGTGCCAATTAAGCCAAAAACAATGACCGTTTAATAAACATGGCATTTGAGTTAAAAAACATTTAGCTTTTGCCGAAATCTAGCCTCTGTTGAAATGTGATACCTTGGTCTCATATGAAATAGATTGGTCAATTGAACAATCAATCAATTTATAATTTGAGTACAAACCATTACAGAGGGGCCAAACTAGGGATGGGATTCTACCAGTTCGCACCAATTCACTAGAACCGGTTGTTAACATTTTAAGCAGTTCGGAGAACCGGTTGTCAGAAGAAATTACTGGCCTAATCCTGTAAGGAAGGCAGGAAGGAAACATTCTGGTGTTGCTTACAGAAACTGCCTTTCCACTAACCCTTATTACATTCTTGGCAGGACTAGACTTCCTGTCTCAGGAACTTCTCTGGGGTTTTTTTTTCCTCCTTTGCTGGTGCTTTGCTTGTGTGGAGTGACCATTCAAAGTTACAGTGGTACTGAAAAAAGTGACTTATGACCATTTTTCAGACTTACAACTGTTGCAGCTTCCCCACAGTCATGAGAAGCCAGGTGAGGAGATGCATGCCTCAGTGTGAGTGATATTGAGTTGGCCATGCCAGCCAATAACATGACCACCAAGCCATGTCCACCTGGTCACATGACCACCAAGCGGTGCCCACCAACTAAGCCACGCCCACAGAACCGGTTCCTGCTGGGGCTGATGCAGGATTAAAATCTGGGTCTGGCTACCTCTGGAGATGGCAAGTGGGATCAGCTAATAGGAAGGAGATGAGAAATCCATGCTTACCAGTGGCTGCGTGTGAGACAATCTCCAACATTCATTGATGGTCCTAAGGGCACCAGTTGGACACTGCTCTAGATACAGTGTGCCTGGTGGACAGACATGGTGATTTAATATCACACCTTGGGCATTTTGTACATCCAAAGTCGGGGGTTCAAAGCCAATTATCCCTGATTGTGATAGTGTTCCAGGTTTATTATTTTATATCTGTCCCTTTATCTCTTAAACACCAGGGTTTTTTTCCCATCTTTTTTCCCACTAAACTTCTCCAGCTTTTTTTTTTTTTTTGCCTAAGTCAAGGTGTTTCTGTATGCTTTTTTAAAAAACTCAGATTCAGAGACAATACACACTATTAAATTTTTGAACTATGGCAAATGCAACATGATATTGTATTTCTTTCTTTCTTTCCTTCCCTCCCTCCTTTCTTTCTTTTTCTTTCTTTCTTTCTTTCTTTCTTTCTTTCTTTCTTTCTTTCTTTCTTTCTTTCTTTCTTT
>BLBF01000050.1:7559248-7645243 GCA_015471245.1 Laticauda colubrina | reverse complement strand
TTTCTTTCTTTCTTTCTTTCTTTCTTTCTTTCTTTCTTTCTTTCTTTTCTTTCCCTCTTTCTCTTTCTCTCTTTTTTTGTTTTCTTTCTTTTTCTTTCCCCCTCCTCCCCTCCCACTCTCTCTCTTACACATGCTCACAAGTGTGTGTATATGTGTGTGTATATGTGTGCGTATGTATGTATGTATGTATGTATATACACCTTAAAATTCATCTTAAAGGAACAGTACCACATTACAAAGCATATGTGTCATCCAGGGGCATGAGGAGCAGCATTTGCTTATGACCTAGCCTTTTTTTTTTTTTTTCTGAATGGAAAAGTGTATGAGTCAAGATGTGTCACCATTTGAAAAAAAAATTAAAACTCGCCTAGACAAGACCTGTGTATATATAAAGACCAATTTGTAAGTGATGTAAAACACACACTTGCACATATACAAATCTGAACAGTTCAAGACTGCTCTGAGTTAATTCTTTTTAAAAAAAAATAATTTTGGGTTCTTCCATTACTTTTTTTTTAAAGAGAGGGAGAAAAAGAATTTTTGAACTGATCAAAGAAAAAGCTGAGAAATTGCAGATTTTTTTTAAAAAAACAAAAGCAACAAACAAGAACAAAAGAAAATTGGCTGTGCCTGGTGCTTTTTTTTATTATTTATTTATTTATTTGGCTATTTATTTATTTATCAATTGGAGAATATTGTCACTTGGGGGGGGGGCATCTGAGGAATTTTTTTCCTGAGTGTGTGTATGTACAATTTCATCTACCTCAAATACCAAGCCTCCTGAGAAACCAAGGACAGGTGTGGTTTGGAAGAAGTTTACAACCCAAAGAAAACTTTTTAAGGAAAAAAATCAACCCCCTTCCCCAACCAAACCAATTTTATATTAAATTTCCATACCCCCCCCCCAAAAAAAAAAAATACTCCACAAACAATATAAGCAAAGAAGACATTTTTGTTTGCTTGCTTTTTGTTTTCAAGAAGAGGGAATTTTAACTCAGGGAAAAGTAACCCTCAAATCTTCTCCAAAACATGAAAAGTAAGTTTACTCTTTTTTTAAAAAAAAAAAAAAGTTTGGTATGATAGATATTGCTTAATTTGACATGTTGAAAGTTCCTTTCTTGGCAGCGCTGCTCTATCTCAAAATGTACATATTGACAGATAATAGCTATATCTCATTCCCTTTGCATGAATTACGCTGTCGTAAATCCAGGTTTATTGCCTTTGGTGGGGTGCTTGATTTTTGTTTTAGATAGGCAGATGTTTTCGTTATCCTTTGCTTATAGAAAAGACTGAATCTTTATTACTTAAGATGAGAAGAGATCTGTCTTTGGAACTTAAGTGGAGGGTTGGATGGGGCACAAGGAATGTGATTGCAAGCAGAGACGGGGAGGGGGGGGGCTTTGCTTATGAAAATTATTTGCTTCACCTATATTTTGCAGAACTAAATACTTGCATATCTTAAGCTGTCTGGGTGGGCAGGCAGGAAGGAAACAGAGTCTTCTGCTTTGGCTCAGGGATTCCATTCTGATTAAATGTGTGGCTTCTTAAGTATTCTGGACTTTGTGTGATCAAAAGGACATTCTTACAATTGCATTTGTGTGAGTGTGACAATGGGAGTATGGGGAGAGATGAGAATCAAATCTCTTACTGCTAAAGATTAAGCCACCTTAATTTTGATTGTGTTGTACTAATTTTTTTCATGTCTAGATTCTATCCGCTACTCTAGCCTGCTCCAATTTGAAGTCTTCCAAATTGGTGGGAAGTTCCCATCATCCTCAACCAGCATTTACAACTGGTTAGGGATGGCAGAAGATCAGTTCCACACATCTGGGCAACACCAGCTTGGGTTAGATTGTGCTACTGTAAGTTCTTTGTGTCCTTTGGAGTAGTTATATTGGATGGAAAGGGAAGATAGAGAGAAATGGAATTTCTTCATTCCTTCTCTCTGCTTCCCTTAGAGATGTGCTCTTATGGTTGAGGAAGAGGGTTGCATCTTCCTCAAGATTGCACATCATAATGCTTTGTCCATTCAGAATTCATAAGTGAGACCAGTCTATGGGTACATTGGAGTGCTACATTGACCAAGCATTTTACTTGGAAATGGCCCACTGTTTTTAGACAGTAATGCAACTTGAAGTGGTGACTAATCAGACCGCTAAAACTTGTATTTTAATATGTATCTGGAGAAAAAAAAATGCAAAAGGTTGAACTTTATTGCACACTAATCTTAATGCTGTTGCTACCATTTCTGTATGAAGTGAGCAAGGACACACATCTTCAGTGTTGCCCTGTGATTGATTGATTGATTGATTCCTTCATTCCTTCCCGCCTTCCCTCCCTCCCTCCCTTTCTTATACACAGAAATTCTCAAGCACAGTTGAAGTGCATAGTTATATTTATTTTAGATTTTGCTAATTTCAGACCAAGTTCTGTTGTCTGGCTAAGCAAAACTAGGGTCCAATTCCTGAGTTTTAAATTTAAAGTTTGGGCTATTGTCTCAGTTTCATGTAATCTTGCTGACTGTAAGACTAAATAGGCAGACCTATCTGCATACTTCCTATGGAGAGAATATAAAGATAACTCTGCTCGATTGATAACCCTATTTTTTCAACCCATCACCTCTTAATTATACATTTCCACATCTGCTCAAGAATAGATTTGTGCACCTCTGCCTTCAGGTTAACTCCTCAAACCAGCAACTCCTCACAGCAGGCTTAACTCCTCAAACCAGCACCTTTTAGCATTTGGGCAATGAATCTGGTGCCCATAGCACCCTCCCTCACCAAATGGGATTGTTGTCCAACATATCTGGAGAACATCTGACTCAAGAAAAGTGCTTTACAGATTAGGAATGTAAAAATGTTCCTCATCCTTGAGAGTTTTCGAAAGACATGGTTATTTCTTATATCTTTGCTTTCCTGCTGGAGGAGCCATCCTCTGAGCTTATATTAAATGTTTACAACTTATTTTGGAATATTTCCACTATGCCTTGAACTATGCATATCTGCTCTCCAATAGAAGATAATACATGCTCAGGGTTGAACAGTAGAGTCTTTGGTGTTCTGGTTATTTTCTCAAAGATGTTTCATTACCCAATTAGATAACATCATCATCAGTTGTGAGTGTGGGGTTTGGTCTCTGTTTATATACAGTAACTTGCCCTGTTTTGGTGGATGTGTGGTTTTTTTCTTTGATAGTTCCTTGATTATGGTATTGTTTTCTGCTTGATTATTAGTCTGGTACTAATCCTTGCTGCTGGAGAAACAATAAAAAAGCTAAGAAGGGAACAAGAAGACCAGCACACATGATTTCTAATAGAAAACACCCAGATAAACATAGACTGACACCAGGCAAACAATAAGTTAGAAATCAATACTCTAATCAAGGAACTGTTATGAACAATACCCTAATCAAGGAACTCCCTTCATATAAACCAGGAGCAAGACCCACACTCACTCACACTGATATTATCTAGTGAGTTAATGAAATGTCTACAAGTAAACATCCAAACTCAGAGAACACAAGGACTCCATAGTTAGCTACTCTAAATTTCTGAAATTTGTTAGATTAATTCAAATATGCATACTTATGATACTTTGCTACTTGAATGTCTGAACCAGCTCCATCAAAAATGCTCTATCAAGGAGATGAAAATATTGTCTCTGAATAAACAGTTCAGGCATTTTGCTAAAAGGATGGAAAGGATCCCATAAAAACATAAGCCTTTTCACCTTCATCAATGTTGGTGGGGCAGATTTACAAAAGCACCCTAACCAACTAAGTTTATTTGAAGAAAATATTTGAAGTGGCAAAGTATGTGGGATACTTTTCCCGAACCTGGTACTCTCATATGGCCTGGATTTCTGGGTCCTGAAGACAGCATCAAATTGGGAAAGACGAGTTCAATGAAAAGTGTAGATACCTTTTTCATCCCGCCAAAAATATTTGGGTTAAATTTCCCAAATTCTTTTCACTGCTGAAGGGCAGAATGGGGAAAACTGCAAGAACCTTTTCTTTTGAGGATAAAGTGGGGAACAGCAGCTGGAATTCCTCTTTGTAGAAAAAAAGGGGACAGTAGTTTATCTCTCCTGTAACAAGGGAAAAAATTGCTGAGGTTTCAGAAAATACATGCAAATAAACCTTTGACTTTCTTCCAGGGTTTTTCTGGTCTTCCCCTATCTCCTTTTTAGGTTTGCAGGAGAGGTACATCCTCACCTCTTTGACTCAAGGTGCTCTTAAGGTTAGAAAAATGTGTGTTAATGACATGTCAGAGAGCCAGATTGATGTAGTGGTTAAGGCAGCAGACTAGAAATGAGGAGACCTTGAGTTCTAATTTTACCTTTCACCCAAACTGTCAACTATGGGCCAGACACTTTTTCTGAACCCTAGGAAGAAGGCAGAGGCAAAGTACTTCTGAAAAACTTGGCCAAGAAAACTGCAGGGACTCCTCCAGGCAGTTGCCAAAAGTCAACGCTGTTTTGAAGGTACACACCTGCCCCAATGACATTTCTAACATCTTAGGTTTTTAAACCCACTGAAATCCAGAGCTTCTTGCTGTTTTCTCAGCAAACAGACAAAAAGAATCCCCCCCCCCTTCCTCCCTCTTGTCCCATTTACTATTGATGATCATCTGTATATCTCTACTGAGAGAGGGAGAAACTTTGTATGGATTGATCCAACAATTCCAAACATGCTTATTTGTTCTCCTTCAGCAATAGAAACTAGGCCTTATTGTCAGGAAGGAGTACCTAAGACTCTTGCTACATGTTGACTAGGTTCAGGGAAGTAAACCTTGTTTTCCTTAACGGGTTTGTAGAAGGAACTACAATTGGATGGTTCATACAACAGGCTAACCCCTAAATCATTGCTAAGCAGCTTTCCTCAACAGCATTAAGAAAGTCATAAACATAAATCACTATTGGGCTATACATGACATCTAAAGATAACTATTCTCATTTTCCTTGTGTTTTTTTTTCTTTAGCTTTTTCTCAAAAACTCAGTTTTCAGAATATAGGTAGTCCTCTACTTATGGCCACAATTAAGCTCAAAATTTCTGTTGCTAAATGAGATTGTTGTTAAGTGAGTTTTATGGCTAGTCAAATCCAAATAGTGCAACTTTTCTTCATATGTTTTACATTCCAGGCCTTTAATCATCTTAGTTGTTCTTCTCTCTGCTTTTTCCAAAGTTTCAACATTTTTTCTTAATGTGGTGACCAAAACTGGATGCAATATTCCAGGTGTGGTCTTACTAAGAATTTATAAAGTGGTACTAATATTTCATGTGATTTTGATTCTATGCCTCTGTTTATACAACCAAGGATTGTATTAACTTTTTTGGCTGCTGCCACACACTGCTGGCTTATATTTCAGTGATTGTCCACTAGGATCCCAAGGCTTCTCTCACAGTTACTGTTTCTGAGCCAGGTTTTAACTAATATGTATTTGTACCTTTGGGTTTTCCTGCCTAAATACTTTTCTCCACATTAAATTTCATTTTGTTGTATAGGGCCCACTGTGCAAGTTTGTCAAGATCTTTTTGAATCCTGAGCTTGTGCAGAATTTGTGCCTGAAGTGGGAACTCTGGATGGATTTGTTGATTTGTTCTGTAATCTGTTTTCTTAGTTGTCCACACTATTCTCGGGAGTTTTTTCCAACACCAAAGTTCATAAAGCATCACTGCTCAATACTCTTCTATTCTGTTTCTTTAGAGTCTACTAAATCAAGTAATAGAATGCTATGTAGAGAAAAGCTTAAAAGCTTGTAAGTTTTGACATCAAACGATACACCACCACCTCCCTCACACATGAAACAAAACAAAATCCCATTTTGACAAAAAAATGTGATAAAACTTACCTAATCTATTTTTCTCTATCTTTTTTTTTGCTGGCACCAGCTGTCTGAATCCAGCCATGTTTATTGAGTCTTTATGGACATTTTTAATGGCTTGGCATTTTTACAATCCTTATCTCATTTACTAGCTCACAACAACCCTGGGAGGTAGATAGACTGATGGACTTGCTAGCTAGCATACAATTGGGTTTAAATGAATGAGCTAAGGATCATTAAGCAGTTTGGGAATTAAAAGTGTCAGATCAACATTAAGTAATATTCTAAGGGGAAAGTAGCTTTGATTAGAAGGTGCAGACTCTTTTTATATAGGCATAGCAAGAATTAAGCTACAGCAGAAAATAACAAATAATATTCTACTTTTAAAAAGCAGCCAAGAGAACATTTAACATTTTATTTATTATTTTATTTCATGTATGACATATTGTAGGACATGGACTAACAATATAAATTAACATTTCAAATAGATTAGCAGAACCCAATAAAATATGTCAAAAAGATCGGTGTTCAAATATCAATGTTTAGATCATCTAACTATTGAAGTGCAGGATCATTTATATTTTAAAAAATCAGATTCTAGTTCGTTATATGCCCTCAGTTTGTAGCCGGTCATAAGGAAATCTACAGTTTGATGTGGGACGATACTATGCCCTATTTAAATAGAGATCCCAGCAGACGCCATGTGAGATGTGAATCCTACTCAGGATTGTCCATTGCTGTCATGATATTTCAAAGCCTGGCACCTTTTTTTTGTAGGGTCATTTATATGTCTTCCTATAACTGGGTGTTATAGGCAATTTAAAGATTAAAATGCCTCTTTAGCCTTGAAAAGATACTAGTAAGTATGTAGATGGGAGACAACAAGAAATTACAGGGCTGTTGAGGAGACTTAAGTCAAACAACAAACAAAAACCATATCTGAACAAAATTATCGGAAATTATTGTCAACCCCTACCCCCAAAAAACTTACAAGGCTCTCTGCTCAAGGAAATCTTTACTTCTTTTCATGAATGGAATGAAACATCAGTTTCAGTCAACTGGGTGAGAATACAAAACTGACTTTGGGTATGTAAAGACAGAGAGACCCCAAGATAATAAACTGAATTAAGAGTGTGCTTTGTCAATTGTGTGTACCTTCAGTCTTAACTGTTTGCTGGTAGTTCAACAATTTGTTGGATGGTGAGTACAGATAGTTCTTGATTTATGGCCACAATTAAGTCCAACATTTCTGCCGTAAAACAAGACAGTTGTTAAGTGAGTTTGCCCCATTTTATGACTTCTTGCCACTGTTGTTAAGTGAATCACTGCAGTTGTTAAATTAGTTACACCGTGGTTGAGTTGGCTTCCCCACTGACTTTGTCAGAAAGCCAGAAAGGACATTGCAGTTGCAAGCAATATTAAGTGAATTTTGATAATGTGACCACAGGGATATTGCATCGGTCATAAGTGTGAAAAATTGTCATAAGTCACATTTTGCAGTGCCGTTGTAACTTTGAATGATTGCTAAATGAATGGCTATAAGTTGAGATGTCCACTTCCCAACTCTTTTCTCTTTTCTCTCCTCTCTTTTCTCTTTTCTTGGTGCCTTGCAGATGTGTTAGGCCAAGCAGGCCATCTCTTTTGGATTCAGAAGGATGGGAGACAGTTGTAGACCTCTTCATGTGCAGAATATTAACACTGGCAAGCACTGATGATGTTACCTAGTTTGGTAATGAAATGTCTGCAAGAAAACCCCCAAACTCAGAGAGCATCAGGGACCCCAGAAAATACTAATTGAGGGAAGGTAGCCATGCCTCTAGGTAGGATATCAACCCTAATGGCTGCTGTTATTTTGCCTCCAGAAGGGGAATGCTACTTGCTGGACAAATCTTGGCACCACCTTGCAGGACTCTATCAATCTGTGGGCCTTCTGCAATTAGAAACCCAGGTAGAAATCTTGAGAGGCTTTCAGAGAAGGATAATATTATCTGGCCCCTTGTAAACATCTGAGTCTAGCAAGTGCCTAATAAAAACTGCACCAACTCATTCCTCCTCTTTCACACACCCACATAACCACAGGGGCATGTTGCCCGAGTCTTCCAGAAGAAGAGAGCATACAAAGTTTGCATGCTGCAGTTGGTGTCTGGTTTCTATTAATTCAGTCCCTGAAATTTCTTGTTTATCTTATTTTAGTTGTAAAGGAAGCATTAAAATGACTTATCCATTTCTGAAACATAGAATTGTATTATAACTTGCCTTTGGTGATTGTTCCGATTGTACTGATCTCAGTCTCTGTACAGTAAAGCAGTAAGAATCTGTCTGGGGGTTTTGTAGGACCATGTCTATCTAGAAATAATACTAATATTATTAAATTACTAAAAACATCCTAGATCTTTGGGAAGAATCTGATTGTCAAAAACTCCAAGTTAGAACTATCTGGTGGACTATGTGTAAATATTGATGATGATGATGAGGAGGAGGCCAGATCCAATCTAAATATCTGGCTGTCTGCGTGACTGATCATAGTCCAGGTAGTCCTCAGTTTACAATCATTCGTTTAGTAACTATTCAAAGTTACAACAGCAGTGAAAAAAGTATCTTATGACCAGTCCTCACACTTATGATCATTGCAACATCCCCATGGTAACATGATCAAAATTCAGGCATTTGGTAACTGGCACATAATTACAATAGTTGCAGTGTGCAAGGGTCATGTGATCATTATTTGTGACCTTCCCAGCCAGCTTCAAACAAGCAAAGTGAATAGTGGAAGCTGGATTTGCTTAATGACCATGTGATTCAATTAACAACTGTGGCAAAAAGGTCATAAAATTGAGCACACTTAACAATTGCTTTGCTTAGCAATGGGAATTCTTGTCCCAGTTGTAGTCTTAGGTCAAGGACTACCTGTAATTGGGAAAGACTCAATAAGGGGACAAAAATGCCAAATCCAGTCTAAGCACCTGGCTGACTGTGTGACCAATAATACAATAATAGTAGTAATCATTTATTTCTACTGAACTGGTAGAAAAGATCAAGTTGGAATTGGTCTCCATGATATTTCTAAGATCTGATTTTTAATAACATGGACTAGATTTACATAGCATACAAATTATCAAACAGTTCACCCTTATTTTAGCCTAGCCTGTGCAAACACAGTAGTAAAAAAACAAACTAGGTTAGGAAACTATCAAACATCTGAGATAGTACAAGATACCATTCTTATGTGCACTTTTTTAAAATAAAGCTTTGCAACTATAAAACTAAACTTCAGAACCTCTCTGTTTGCATTTTAGTATCCAAGTACCATAGAAAAGTGGAATTCCCTGTATGCAGCCCATTCGATCACCTCTTCAGTCTTCATTCACCTGTCTTTTAAATAAATTGGATTCCCACAATCCCTCTGCTAGTTTTGCAAAATTGGTTCCTATTTATTTCTCTGATAAGTATTTAGAGGCAAAGAAGTTGCGGGGAAGGGAGAGGATGTTCATGGATTACCTGGATGCCTAAGGGCCTTAAATTGTAACTGCACATCATGACTAAGGTTTCTGTAGTGCCCTCTTCGGGGTGACCTTATCTGTCCATGATGGAGCTGTCATCAGAATTTTTATTAGTTCAAAACCTGTAGAGCCTGAACTTACTCTTCATCCAGTCCTCGGTTTTCCCCATCACCCCCAATCAGGAAATTATAAGCAAAAGATAACATCTTCTATTTTCCTTTCAAAAAAAAAATTCAATTAGAAAAAAATCTTGAATTTCACTTGCCTCTCAAACCGTTTTCTGTTTGTATTTCTGGTACATAGTGGCATAAAGAAATGCAAAAATTGTCTTTGAATTCAATAACATGAAGAGGCCTAACTGTGTCTTTTTTTCGGCTGCCTGTTTGCATCACCATCTCCTCTGGAAATAGATTTTTAAAATATCATCCTTCTTACTGGCTCACCTCTTTCTCCCTGGTCGCCTTCCCAACTGACTAATAGCTTTAGGATCTATCCTTTCCCTCTGACGGTTGGCAACTGCTACAGTTTTTAAACCATGTTGACTTGACCTAAATTGTGTTGCCTGCTACTTCTGTGTAATGAGGAGCTCAGTTTTCAGTGAATATGCTTGATGACAGAGGTGGTATTTAGCCGGATCTGACCAGTTCTGGGGAACTGGTCGTGGAAATTTTGAGTAGTTCGGAGAACTGGCAAATGCCATCTCTGACTGGCCCTACCCCCATCTATTTTCTGCCTCCTGAGTCCCAGCTGATCTTGAAAAAGACCCCAATCCTCAAGGTGGCAGCTATGACATTGCAATTATCGTTCAGCCTCAAACTGATGACAAACAAATGAAGCTTCAGTCATAACATTAGAGCCACTATCTTCTCTCTTTCCCTTTTTTTAAGCCATCCATGCAGACATTTACATAGTCCCAAGTACATTTAAATAGTCCTACTATTGTTGTAAAAAAAATGGAGGAAAAAAGAAAAATTATTGTGAGGGGATATGGGTATGTGTGCTCGGTGTGTGTATGTGTGCACCTGATAGATTTTAAAAAATGAAGATGGTTCCTTTCATCCAGAGCTAGAACAGATCAATAGCTGTAAAACAGCAACTCAATTACAGTGTGGTGAAGATTTCAGAACTGCTAAGAAACTTTATTTCAAATTGAATTTCTCTATTTCTGCAGATTTATTTCTTCTGTTGAAGGTGTAAATAGTCTTTGACTTATAACCATTCATTTAGCAACCATTTGAAGTTACAGTGGCACTGAAAAAAGGGACTTACAATTGGTCCTCACACTTAAAATTATCGTAACATCCACACAGAGATGCCAAATTCAGCCACCTGGCATGTACTTACAATGGTTGGAGCACTCCAGCATCATCTGATTGCCATTATAACCTTCCCAGACAGATTCTTCCAAGTCGTATATGGGGGAGGAGCCAGATTCACTTAATGATCACGTGATTCACTTAACAACCATGTGATTCACTTAGCAACTACAATGATTCACTTAACAACCATGGCAAAAAAAGGTTGTAGAACCACGATTTTAAGATCTTTTTGCCTTGGTTGTTAAGCAAATCATTGCAGTTAAATGTATCATGCAGTCATTAAGCAAACCTGGCTTTGACTTTGCAAACCATTAAGCAAACCATTGACTTTGCTTGTCAAAAGCTGGCTAGGAAAGTCACAAATGAGGATCAAGTGACCATAGGACGTTGCAAACCTCCTTAATATATGCTGGATCCAAGTATCTGAAGTTTGAACACATGACCATGTATGTGGAGTGTAAGTGGTTAGACAGGTTGTAAATCGCTTTTTAAAGTGCCACTGTAATTTTAAACGGTGACTAAATTAATGGTTTTAGGTCAAGGACTACCTCTAATTTGCATGTATAGCTTAGGAGCTGGTTCTGGGTATATGTGCTTTCCTAGATGGCTGTTTGCCTTTCTCCATGGCTCCTCCTGTGCATGCCTGTCTGTCTCCATTAAAGAAAAGGGAAGGCATCCAGAGATACATGCACGCTTTAGCCTTACACACATGGCTACTGGGGGGAGGGGTTGTGCCCACCCAGTTGGAGTTGCTCGTGGAGCCATCTGCTGCATCAGCTCAGGACCTCTGACGCCTTCCCTCACTCCTTCATCCAGCTAAGCAGGCCTATAAATCCCAATGCTGGGAAAAATCATCCTCCCTTCCTTCCTTGAGGTCTGAGAGCTGCACCACATGATGCCAACTTCTTCTGTCTCATGCTGCTAGGTCTTTGTCTCTTGGCCTGGGGAGAATGGAAAACAAAATCTTAGATTCTAGGGGCTTCAAGCTGCTTGGGACTATACTTCAGCCAATACCTAGTTCTTCGCCATTGACCAACTCTGGGTAAGCTTGAGACCCAGAATATCTGTACAGCCACCCGCTGTCCAGACCAGTCTGCTCATTTACTGACTTCTCACAGCAGCCAGAAAGTATGTTAATCCATTAGTGCCAGCAACTCTTTGTTATGTTTCCAACCTTACGTTGCTTAGAGAGCCACCCAAATTTAAAGAGTTTTAAGGTGAACACCTACAGAGTTTCACATGCCCATGTTGCACCAAACAGGAATATCTTAGCAACTGCATTTCTACATGTTTTGCTCCAGGGAGTTGCAATTGCCTGCCTCTGTAAATAAGATTGGGTGAAAATACTCCATTTGCCATCCTATCAGATACAATCCTATACTACCTGAGATTAATCTGGCTTTAATACTTAACAGGATTTTGGTAGTTTTCTAGTCCAATCTCCTGCTTGGTCAGGAAACCCTGTACCATTAGAGACAAATGATTGTCCAATATCTTCTTAAAACTTCCAGTGTTGGAGCGTTCACAGCCTATGGAGGCAATTTGTTCCACTGATTAATTCTTCCAGCTGTCAGGAAATTTCTCCTTAGTTCTAGGTTGTTTCTCTCCTTCATTAGTTTTCATCCATTGCTTCTCGTCCTGCCTTCAGGTATTTTGGAGAATAGGTTGACCTATCTCCTTCTTTGTGATAGCCCCTTAGATATTGGAACACTGCTTTCATATTATCTCTACTCCCTCTTTTCATTAAAGTAGAAATACTCAATACTTCTGAACCCTCCTTTTAACTACTTCTTTTACCAAAGCTACCAGTTTGGCTAAGTCTATTTTATTTCTCTCAGTCCAAACACCCTTCTTCCTGGATGTCTAATCTTATGCATCCTACATATTAATTTCTAAATGCAAACACAACCATATTTATGTATGGGTCTCCATGAGGAGCAAAGGAGAATAATACCCATTAAAGTTTTGACTAGAGAAGCAGCAATTGCTTGGGAGTCAGCGGCTTTAATGGTGCTCAAGAAAGCCGTTTAGCTGGGTCTTGCAACCGGTAGGAGGATCCAGGCCTTTTCTGATCTATTCATTCCTAAGTTTGCAGGGTAAACACAAATTGATCAGGTCCTTGGGTGAATTTACTCTGTTACCCTCAAGTATCTATTTGTTTTGCAGCGTCTTCGCCTTGCCTTTCTTAACTATTCTCTCCAGGCAGATTACAATAAAGCTCAGCAATCTGATCTTCTTCCAATCCAATGGCCAGCAAAACTGTAAAATAGGCACCAAAAAGCTTTCACTTGGACATAGTGTAAAGACAATGACGTCAGGAACCACGGTGCCGTAAGAGGAACTGCTTTTCTGGGATTAGCCCAAGGCCTGCTGTAACCCCAGAATGGTAGGTGGGTGGGAGAGGAGATATTGAGAAGATCAACATGTGGAAAGAGAATCTCTTTTGAGCCAAATTTCTCAAGGATAACAGGAGTTGAAAAACTTCAGGAGGACTCAGTGCCTCATGTTTTTATTCCACCTGCTCGGGATCTCAGTTTAATTAGTATTGCTGGCTGGGTTGAAGAACCTGGGGAAGATGTTGTCTGAAACCCTTCCAATCTGTGCCAACCCTCATCCCTTCCCCATGCTTTCCCCCTGGGAAATCATCCAACAAAACCTGGGGGGGGGGGTTGGGTTTTTTTTTTTGTATTTACTGGCAGGCTGAAAGTGCTACTCATATCTACCTAAACATATTATGGAAGGGAGGCTGCTCCTCATATTGCATAATAGGAGAGAGAATAAACAGGAAAAGGATTTTGAGGCATAAGAAATTTCCTTCTGCATTCAAGTGTATTGGTAATCCATGACAGTCAACAATTTGTTTCGTGACCAGTCAGAGTTATAATGGCATTGGAAAGTGACTGACAGTCGATCCTTTCTCTTAGGAGCGTCACAGCATTTCTACGGTCACATGATTAAAATTTGGGTGCTTGGCAATCGGCATATATTAGTTAATCTTCCTGGCCTGGATGCCATTAAGTTACTTTTTACATGCTGTAGGGGAATGAGAAGAGTTTGTTTCTTAGCACCTGTCTTCCTTCACATTTATTTATTTATCAAGTTTATCTGCTACTCATCTCACGATTCAAGTGACTCTGAGTGGGAAAAGTTGATGAGTGACCATGAATTGTCTCAGGGTGGAGCTCAAAGGTTTCTTCAGAAAATCCCAGAGTTGAATAGAAGTTACAGGCAATCCTCGACTTACAACCACAGTAGCAGAATAACAGGGTTAGAAGGGAGCTTGATGGTCTTCTAGTCTAACCCCCTGCTCATTCAGGAAACCCTACACCATTTCAGACAAAAGACTGTCCAATCTCTTCTTAAAAACTTCCAGTGTTGGAGCTTTTACAACTTCTGGAGGCAAGTTGTTCCACTGATTAAAGGAGCCCAAATTTTCCACTGCTAAGCAAGACAGTTGATAAGCGAGTTATGCCTCATTTTATGACTCTTTTGGCCACAGTTATTAAGTGAATCACTGCAGTTGTTAACTGAATCATGTGATTGATAAATGAATCTAACTTCCCCATTAACTTCGTTTGTCAGAAGTCAGACGAGAAAGCTACAAACGATGATCACATGATCTGGGACACTGCAGCCATTGTACATATATGGCAGTGGTAAAGTGCCCAAATGTTGTGCTTCATGGTGACACTGCAGCAGTCATAATGGTGTGAAAAATACTTAGAAGTCACTTTTTTTTCAGTGCCATTATAACTTTGAGCTGTCACTAAACGAATGATTTATAAGTTAAGGATTACCTGTACTTGCACCAGGGATGCAAAATAGATCAACCACAAATATCTCTCCAGATTTCTAGAGTTCTTTTATTCACATATGTGTTGATTCACGGGATCCGAGGTTACAAATCCACAGACCTCTTTGGCTGCCCCCACCCCCACCCCCCAAAAAAAATTGCCAAAGCATTTCAGCTCCAGGGGCAGGCAGAAAAAAAGGCATGAAAAACCCCAACCACCTTTGAAATCCAGGCTGATGCCTTCGCTCCTGGCAAGGGGGAAAATATTCAGTTTGCTCCCTAACACAACACCGGATAGCTTTTCCATGAAAACACCTTGACTCACCCCATCCTTCACCCTCCCTTCTGACCCAGCATCACTGTTTCCAAATACTAAGAGACCTTTTTTTTCCTTACCTCATGGCAAAGGCGCCGGGATGACTCTCTTGTAGGAAAGGAATTCCCTAACCCAACAATCCTTCTCTCTCTTCCCTGCCTGTCCAGCAGACGTGTGTTCAGAAGCGCTGCCAGATGTTTTTCACGGGCACCTCTAGGCCATTCCTGAATTCCCTCCACATCCCAGGCAGGGCTTTTTTTCACACCTAGCCTAACCCTCAGAAAGTCCCCTGAAGCCCCACAACTCCATAAACTGAACACAGACGCCCTTCATCTTAAAATGCTCGCTCTCTGTCTTGGCAGGTACGCTTCCAGTGAAATTCACCTCAGAAAGAAGCAGGATTTGGGGTGAGGATGGAACGGAGGGAGATTTCTTGCTTAAATAAAACAAGGTTTAGAAAACTAGGAATGGACATCAAATGCTTCAGTTTCACATTTCTACAGTATAGGTAGTCCTCGACTTACAATCATTTGCTTAGTGACCATTCGAAGTTATACTGGCACAGGAAAAAGTGACTTACAGTTGGTCCTCGCACTTCTGACCGTTATAGCATCTCCACATTCATGTGATCAAAATTTGGGTACTTGGCAACGGGCATGTATTTATGACAATTGCAGCATCCCAGGATCATATTCGAGACCTTCCCAGCTAGTTTCTGACAAGCAAAGTCAGTAAGAGAAGCCAGATTTGCTTAATGACTGCATGATTCACTTCACAACTGCAGTGACTCACTTATCAACCATGGCAAAAAAAAAAAAAAGGTTATAAAATAGTGCGTGACTCAGTTAACAACTTTGCTTAGCAACAGAAATTCTGGACCTGATTGTCATGGTAAATCAAGCCCCACCTCCTATAAAACATTATCCTTTGAAGGGATCCTATAAGCAACTTTGTTCTTCCATTTTCTCGTCTTTTCACATTTGCCATGTGAAAAGTGCAATGTGATTGCTCATTTGCAATCAACCAACCTCAGTGTGACTGTGACCCATCTGTAAAATGACATTAACAGCCAGCATTAATGTGCCTATTGTATTAAATCACAATCTAAGTTTGCACCCTCAACTCACCAAAATGATCTGGGTTCACCCAGAGGGCAAAGTGACACAGAACCATATAGGCTAACTCTATTAAGGTGCTGTGTGAATGGACCTGCTAAGACTTATTTCATTTGGTGAAGGGTGTTGGTTGAACATAGCCATAGAATACAGCAGTATCACAGGATTTATTTTGAGTAATGTTAATTAGGAGCTTAAAGAACGGGAACCGGCTGCAGGGATTAGATCACCTCAAGGCCCCAGACAAACACACACACACGTACACAAATATTTTAAAATATTCCTTGACACTTCTCTCTCACCAAGTGGAAGAAAGAGATCTTTTGAAGAAGGCATGTTGGTGCAAGGGTGGGGGTTAGATTCTAGAAGAAAAAATGTGTATAAACTAACATCAAATTCTGCAGGCACTATGTTAATCCATCAAAGTGACAGAAAAGGACATGACTAGAAAACAGTTTCATTTGATAAAAGCAAAAGGAGATGGGTCTTGAACCCTTAGCCTCAGAGGATGAAAAAGGCCTTAGATGAATTGAGACGTGCACAGGCAGGTCTATGCATTAAGCCTACTTTGCAGGCCTAGGGGTGTCATTCGGACAACATACTAGCCTTAGTTCATTGTTTGTGGTTTACAAATAGTGCTTGACTTACAACCACAATCGAGACTGGAAAATTCAGTGTTAAACAACGCGAGCATTAAGTGAGACATCATATGACTGCAACCTTTTTTTGACATGGTCATTTGGTGAGATATCATGCGACTGACTCGTGGCTTTCTGCTGGCTTCCACATGCATTTTGGAAACCATCTGAGAAGGTTGTCATAATGGGACATTGCAACCATCATAAATACCTGCTGGTTGCCAAGCACCCAGAGTTCTCCACTTCTCTACTCGTTGCAGAATACCTTATGCCACCAGACTTGAAATTCTAGACCTAGAAAACCTTGAATTACGCCATCTTCGGTCCGATCTAAGTATAGTATATAAAATCATACATTGCAATGTCTTACCTGTCAATGAATGCTTCAGCTTCAACAATAATAATACAAGAGCACACAATAGATACAAACTCAAGGTTAATCTCGCCAAACTTGATTGCAGGAAATACGACTTCAGCAACAGTGGTCAATGTCTGGAATACTCTTTCTGACTCTGTGGTTTCTTCCCCAAACCCCCAAAACTTTAACCTTAGACTGTCTGCTATTGACCTCACCCCTTTCCTAAGAGGTCTGTAGGGGGCATACATAAGCGCACCAACGTGCCTACTGTCCCTGTCCTATTGTTTCTTTTATTCTTCTTATAGGTACCCATTTCATGTATTCATAACTATGTATGTACTCATACAATTATCTTGTAAGCAATTGACAAATCAAAAAAAAAAAAAAAAAACAATAAGGTGACCACAGGGTACCATGATGGCCATAAGTGCAACAACTGATGGTAAGTAACTTTTTTCAATGCCATTGTAACTTTAAGCAGTCGCTAAAGGAATGGTCATAAGTTGAGGTCTACCTGTATTCTGTTTTGCAAACTCACCACTCAATGTGGCACATGAAATGAGAGCGAATTCACTCATGTTCATTCAGAATAAGCATCTGGAGCAAACACAGCCACAAACCCAGGGCTGCAGAAGTGGGGGCATTGAAAATGAACGTCAACAATCTTATGTCTATGGAGATTCTGTCATCCAGGTCATGGTTGTCTCAACGGTGCTTTTTCAAAAGGCAACTGGACTTCCTTTGATTTTGCTTGAAGACGTTTCACTTTTCATCCAAGAAGCTTCCTCAGTTCTGCAGAACAGAGGAAGCTTCTTAGATGAGAAGTGAAACATCCTCAAGCAAAAACAAAGAAAGAGCTTCTTGGGTGAGAAGCAAAATGGCTTCAAATAAAAAAAAAGAAAGTCCAGTTGCCTTTTGAAAAAGCAACTTTGGGTCAACAACCTTAGAAATATGCGCCCAGTCTAAGACTTCTTCCCAAACTACTGGATAACTCCTTATTTGAGAACTCTTTGCCTGTAAGGTCCATGCTTAACCATGAGAACCAGTCAAAATTGAATTAGTAGAATCCAGAAAAGTAAAATGAATAAATGAATGGAATCTTTTCAAGGTGCTAATCAAGATAGTTTCAAAATGTTTTCCAACTTCATGGATGTAGGCATTCCTTTGTTCTCTTTCTCACACACATCAAAGTCTAATTCTCAGGGAAACAGGAGGCTGCCCCTTGTTCCTCACTGAATTCAGAAAAACAGATTTCCCTATAAAAGAAATGAGCAAGAATTTACAAGTAAATGTCACGCTCTCAAGAATTCAGAGATGGAAGTTTCTCATCATTCTACAAATATTAATCAGCTCACCAATATAAGAAAGTCTGTGTCACATCAACAATAGTTTCATGAATAGTCCCAATCTATGAGTCATTACCACTGACTGTCTCTCCTGTGGTTTACAGAGATGGCTGTCCCATATGCACAGGTGATGTTTTGGAAAAGTTGGTTAATGGCCCTTGATTTTCTAACAGCCATCCTTGACACCTCTCTTTCTCTTTCTCTCTCTCTTCTTTGCAGACGGTGTGTGCCAGATTGTAGTGATGCTATTGAGTCTGTATGAAGGACTCTGGGCTGCACCTAACCCCAAGCTAAAGCCCACAGACCCACGGACGGAGTTTGATTCTATTATTGCCTTGACCAGAAACCTGCTAACTGATACTAAGACCCTTTCCAACCACTTTGTAAGTCCAGCAGCCTTCCCTATTAGAGTCCATTGGATATTGTTATTGTTATTCTTCTTGTTGTGCAAAGAAGCAGAAAAAAACAGATCTTGTACTCAGGTCATGCAAGATTCCATAAATTGATGATAAACACCAACACAGTAGCCAAAATGATTCACTGGAATATCTATAAAAAGTATCATGTACCAATTATGAAAAATTGATGGGAACATATAGTTGAAAAAGTAGTAAAAAAACGAACAGTAGTTAAGTATTTTAGTAGTTCAAATATTGTGGGATTTCTGAATATAGACCTGAGCCCCCAACACACCATATTATTTTATTATTTAGCGTATGGCAAACATGCCAGATTTAATTGGTTAAGAAGAAGAAAGCACAAATAATTGAGGTGGCAATACCAGGGGAAATCAGAATAGAAGACAAGGATGATTGGAAAGTATCAATACCTGAACATCAAAATTGAAGGATTCTGGTATAAACTGGCTATGGTGGTCCCAGTGGTTATCAGCACACTAAGGCGTCATACCCCAAAAAAATCTTGGTTGACACTTAAACAATTTGCAGTTCGACAAAACGTCCATCTGTCAATTGCAAAAGGCCACATAGTCTTGATCTACACATATGATACATTATGACATCCTAATAATCTGGGCAGTGAAGATCACCATCCCTGGAGATGGCGCAATAAAAGAAAAAGAACTGGAGACAAACACAAAATAAAAATCCTGAAAATGGAAGCACAGAAGAACAATAAGCAAAAGTAGTACCAATAGTTATAGGTGCCTTGGGTGCAGTCCCAAAGCAACTGGAGCACCACTTGAACACCATCGGCATTGACAAATTCACCACCAGCCAATTGCAAAAGGCAGCTTTCCTTGGAACAGCTTCCATCCTGCAACGATTCTTCAAACATCATCAAACTCCATCTGCCTATCCCAGCTCCTTGGGAAGACCTCAATAGCTAGACAACTATGCCAAATTCAGTGTAAACATCTGGCTGATTATGCAACCAAACAAGAAAGAACGTTGCCTTCTATAAAGGCAGGAAATTGTTCATAGAGCACTAGAAAGGTAAAGTTTGTTAAAGACAAGGTAGCTTTTCTCAACCTTAGCAACTTGAAAATTGGGTTAGGGTTGAGAAATACTGAAGTTCAGAAAGACTTGCAGAGAGTGTGTCCGGATTTTTTTTTTCAATATTTGCTTCTGTGCAACAAACCCCTTATGTCTATGTGTGCTTATGCATGTACGAGACCCAGAACAGGCTGCAAATACTCTTGGGCCACATGACCAGGGAGTCGGTGGGCTTAGAATGGAGCAGTTGATAGCTTTCTGAGCCACTGCCCAGCTGCCTCTCCTATAGGGATGCATTAGAGAAATACTTTCTGGATTGTTTTTCTCCACTGCCTGCAGCCTTATTCAACCCATTTTTGAGCTCAATCTTTCTTTTGCTGTTTCCCCCCCTCCCCCATCATACCAAATTTGGTGCCATTCTCTTCATTTTCCAGATACTTATTCTACTGATGGACCAGCAGGCGGATGTGTTGGGAAGAATAAGCAGAAAACACTTCTTAGTCTCTAATAAAAATCAATTTTCTTAGATTTGGAGGATGCTTGAGTTGCTGTTTAGATTAGATTATGCTAAATTAGTCCTTTTAAAAGTAAGAGCTGCTTTTTTGCCATAATTGGCTTCATATTTGTCTCTTTTTGTGTTCCCTGTACAGAAGAAACACTTCCCAGCAGATGGTGAACACAAGCTTGAAACGCTGCCAGTTTTATCCATGAATGCTGTAGAACTTGCCAACATCCAGGTAAAAACAGCCCTTTTTTTGGGTGCCCCTTTAAGATTCTTTATGGCATCATACCTTGTTTCCTGAAGCCGGCCTTTCCCAATCTGATGCATTCTGAGTAATGTAGTCCAAAATATCTAGAGAGCATCAGTTTGG
The DNA here is from genome assembly GCA_015471245.1 of Laticauda colubrina. Lineage (NCBI taxonomy): Eukaryota > Metazoa > Chordata > Lepidosauria > Squamata > Elapidae > Laticauda > Laticauda colubrina. Next base: position 7,624,706 of record BLBF01000050.1, on the reverse strand, counting down.
AAACGGCTCATTTTCTGTCTGGAATATAAGGATTTCAATGAGAATACTGATTTTTTCTTATCATGATTCCCTCTAGAAATGTTGGATAATAGTTCTGGTTATGTTCCAAGTTGGTGTGAATTGTATTCTAAAATAATTTGGAGGACAAAAAGCTCAGGAAAACATTTGTAGGAAATCCAGTTTTTGGTGATTTCAGATGCTTCACAGCAGCCTTCTCCAACTAAACACCATCCAGATGTATGAACTTCAACGCCCAGAATTCCTCAAACAGCAAAGCTATTGCTGAGAATTCTGGGAGTTGAACCAGGCAGGCAAAGGCTGCTTCATCATCGTTTCACTTTCCTTTTCCTTTTGGTGACAGTTCCTTGGGGAACTTTCCCTTTTGCTCTGGAGATTCCAATCAAACCAGTTGCTGTCCCATGTCCCTAACATCTCAGTTTCTTCATTACGAGTCAAGGATGGGGCAGTAGCATCATTCTCCTTCATAATTTTTATGGTATGGTTTTCCCTTCCTCCAGGTTTCTGCAGGTCTAGTCCGGTTTGCCTCTGATTTGCAAAGTTACCAACGGCATTTTGAGTGGCTGAAGAAGGCAGCGACATGGCTGCGGCCCATGGAACATGATATTGGCACAGTGCACACTCGGCTTGAACGCCTCCTTAGAAGACTGGAACATCTGGTAAGGTTGGAATGAGTGGGCTCAGAACAATAATATCTGTGGTGCAAACCTTGAGGAAGCTACCAGGTGGCAGGCAACAAAGTATTCTGATTTGTTTGCGTCTCTTTGCTGTCATCTAGTAGTTTCCAGAATCTTTGCACTCCAGGTATGGTAGCTCTAAATTAGCAGATCATACAGCTGTATGATCACTGGGGCATGGAGTTTGCTATTTTTCCTGCGGACAATTTATCTCACGCTTGTTCTTTTCCTCTCCAGATGACAAAACTCAATGTCACCCGAACCAATGATGTTTTTCCAACCCTCCCAACCCATGGGACCCACTGGTCTGCTGTCCAGGCTGGACATGCCATTGTCCACTCATTTCACCTTTATTTAGACTGGGCAGCACGAGTGCTGGTCTTGATCCGAAACAAGTTGTGAAAAACCAAGAAACAAAACTGTTCAGATGTTTTGGAGATGTTCTTCACAGACCAGGAACTCTTAGTGCATATTTCCCATGGAGGAGGGCTCCAAGAAGGAAGGAAAAGCAATGAGACTAGATTCCTATTCTAGCAGGTGCAGTAGAGTGGGAAGAGAGAAGATTTACCTACCCACTTATAACTTTTCCATATTGTGGGGATGTTGTGGAACAAGAGACAGCTTTTTCGATTCCCTCAGAATGATCATCTTATCTTCTCCTTGCAGGCTTGGAAAAATAATTGGGGAAAGCATGCTACCCCCTCTTCCAAGGAAATTTTTAAACCTTCCTGCTCTCCATTGATAGAATATAACTCACTTGGACATGTGCATTGAACTGTGTCAAGTAGAGGGGAGCCCATCTTGGAGGATATCAGTTACAAACCCTTGCAATATTATCCATAATGGTGAAGGAATCCTTGTTTCAGACACAACTTTGGGGCTGTTATTGATCTGGCCTGCAGGGAGACAATCTATGTTGCCCTCCCAGTTTATGCTAGGGAGAGTGGTATGGAGAGGAGTTATATGCAGGGGTGGGATTCTACCAGTTTCCACCTATTCGCTAGAACTGGTTGTTAACATTCTAAGCAGTTCGGAGAACCGGTTGTTAGAAGAAATTACTGGCCTAATCCTGTAAGGAAGGCAGGAAGGAAACATTCTGGTGTTGCTTACAGAAACTGCCTCTCCATCAACCCTTATTACATTCTTGGCAGGACTAGACTTCCTGTCTCAGAAACTCCTCTGGAGTTTTTTCCCCCTCCTTTGCTGGTACTTTGCTTGTGTGGAGTGACCATTCAAAGTTACAGTGGCACTGAAAAAAGTGACTTATGACCTTTTTTCACACTTACAACTATTGCAGCATCCCCACAGTCACGAGAGGCCAGATAAGGAGATGCATGCCTCGATGTGAGTGATGTTGAGTTGGCCACACCTAGACAGTCACATGACCACCAAGCCACACCCACCAACTAAGCCATGCACACAGAACTGGTTGTTAAAAAAATTGAATCCCACCCCTGGTTATATGTCTAGGCTGATCTGTACCCTGTTGCGCTTCTAATATGCAGGTTCATATTGGTTGGGATTTGTAGAAGTTAGTCTCAACATAAGCAGAGCGCATGAGGTTAAGGGGTAGTTTTTCCATGAAAAGTCACTATCTATCCTGCTAATTGAAAATAGCAATAGCACTTACTTGTATACTGCTTCATAGGGCTTTACAGCATACACTAAGCCAGAGTTCCCCAACCTCTCCAGAGGGGGTGGTAGTTAGAGGGGATGGTTCCATGTGAGCTATTAGCAAGTGCATGCATGCAGCTCTATTTGCATGAGCGGTGGGCATGCTCCCTCACCACTTGTGCAAATGAAGTGTGTACACACATGCTTTCCTACTGCTTGCGCAAGTAGGAATGTGTGCACACATGCTCATTCGCTGCTTCTGCGGCCCAGTTCCGCATGGCTCACAGCCCAGTAGTACATCATGGACAGGGGATTGGGGACCTCTGCTATAAGCGGTTTACAGAGTCAGCATATTGCCCCCAATGATCTGGTTCCTCATTTTACCAACCTTGGAAAGATGGAAGCCTGAATTAATTTTGAGCCGGTCAGGATCGACCTTTCTGCAGTGGGCAGAATCAGCCTGCAATACTGCATTATAACTACTGTGCCACCAGGGCTCCTGAATAAGAACCTGCATAAAGGCATACTCGATACCTCAAAAGATTTAGAGATTCTGGAGCGTAAAGGAAGGAAAGGTATAACTTGGAGTGAGGAAGGGCATCCTTTCTGGAGAGGCTGGGCCTTCTCAACCTGTCATCCTCATTTCAGTTATAGACCCTTTACTGATTTCTCTGTATCCATTACAGGATATATCCAGTGTAGGTCAAAACCTGTAGCCCCTAATCAAAAGAGCGAATATCTTCAGTCTGTTGTTAGTTATCATTTTGATCCTATTAACCTTAAAAGAATGCTCCTCGCATAAAATTAATAGAGCAGCTGCAAGGTTGTTGGCAAGATATTTTTTAAGAGGGGAGGTCTAATTTACAAACATAAATCCATTAAGAAAAAGCACAAGATGGAGAGGCATTGTTTTGTTTCTCTCAAACATGCATTTACCAAAAGGAAGTATTTTTTTCTATTAGAAAAGCAACTATACTGTTACTCATATGCACATTTATGGAGATTCGATTAACTGGACAAGCAAGTTGAAAGAATTCAACAGATCAGGAAAAAAAAAATACTTTTTTAGGCATTTGGGTAATTTTTCTCCTAATGAGATATTTGTTTAGAAGTATATAAAATTCAATCTCAGAGTTTCTCTTTTCCTTCTAAAAATACCCTACACATAAATATGCAGTTTTTCTTTTGTTACTTCAAAGAATTTACCTGAGAATGAGGAAAGTGAAGTTGAGGTTATCTGAAATTATGTTCCAGTTTCCAAATAAATCTTTGATAAATAAGAGAATTCCTGCTTTCCTTTAGCGGCAGCACTCCCTGCTGGATGAATTGTGTTTCTGCTCGGCTTCATCAGCATTTAATCTTCAGAAAGTTAACGGGCAGTGTAAGAGGGATCAGAAGAATTTTTAAAAATTGCAATAATATCCCACATTACACCATTGAATTCAAACAGGATCATGTAACACAGAAATAAGAACAGAAGTCTAATCCTTCCTTCCAGAGTAATAATATTTTTTAAAATAGGGTTTTCTTGTTTAATATACTTTAATGCAAGAAAAGGCACCTGCAGCCTCCAAATATTACTGGATTATAACTCGCATCATCTTCTGGGCAGTATGGCCAATGATTAGGGAAAATAGTAGTTGTTCTCCATCAACATTTGGTTCCCTATTATTGTATGAAATTGTTATTAACCCTTCTCTTTTTCCAATAACCCTATACTTCATAATCCCTAATATTTATAAAGTTGTTAGAATTCATCCTTGTAAGTTATTATTTTTTATTTATCTATGCCCAGTCAGGGTCATTTTATTAATTATTGTTTTTGTCATTGTGGTTATTATTATATTAATATTATTAATAATGTTATTTTATTTTGAGTATTTTCCCAGTATTTATTGATCTGCCTCTCTCTCTTTTTCCCTCCAAATTTTCCTTTTTGTAATAAAAAAAAGATTTTTTTCAAACAATGGGGAAAATTTCATTTGAAATAAAATTTCACAAAGGTTTAAATGAACGAGTCTTGTCTTTACTACATGTGGAAAGAGAGAGCGTGGGTCTGTTATGACAAATGTAATTAATTCATTTAAAATAATGGATGTACAGTAGTGTGGGATTCAAAAAAAATTACTTACCAGTTCTGTGGGTGTGGCTTGGTGGGCAAGGGAAGGATTTTGCAAAGTCCCCATTCCCTCCCCACTCCTGGGGGAAGGTTAAAGTAAAATCCGTATTCCCTCCCCACACCACTAACCTGCTTTTCAGCTCCATTCTTCTATGCAGGGCAACGAAAGAAGACCCAGCTGATCTGCTGAGACTCAGGAAGCAGAGAATAGATGGGGGGCTGTGACCAGTCAAAGCTGGTATTTGCTGGTTCTGCAAACTACTCAAAATTTCCATTACTGGATCTCCAGAACTGGTCAGAACCTGCTGAATGCTACCTCTAGTACTGCATAGCATTTTGCCAGCTCAAGGTGGTTAGACAACCCTTCAACTTAGCAAGCAATGAGGAAAGGTGGTAAGCCTTCACCAACTTGATATCCTCCATCTATAACCAAAAGCCTACCTATAATCATCACTCCAGCTAGCTTGGAATATGCAGGTATTCCTCACCTTACAACTGTTTGTTTAGTGACCATTCAAAGTTTCAAAAGCACTGAGAGAAGTGACCTATGACCATTTTTCACCTTTACAACCATTGCAGCATCCTCATGGCCATGTCAGAGGTGGTATTCAGCAGATTCTGACTAGTTCTGGAGAACTGGGAGCAGAAATTTTGAATAGTTTGGAGAACCAGCAAATACCACCTCTGACTAGCTCTGCCCCCATCTATTCTCTGCCTCCCATTGAGTCCCAGCTGATTGGCTGGCTCTTCTTTGGTTGCCCTGCACAGGAGAATGGAGCTGGAAAGGAGGTTAGTGGGGTGGGGAGGGAATGGGATTTTGTAGTAACTTTCCATGCCGACCAAGCCATGCCCCCAGAACTGGTAGAAAAAAAAATGGAATCCCACCACTGGGCCATGTGACCAAAATTCAGATGCTTGGCAACTGAATCATATTTATGATGGTCCCAGTGTCCCAGTATCATGCGATCATCTTTTCGTGACTTTCTGACAAGCAAAGTCAATGGGGAAGCCAGATTCACTTAACTAACCTAACAACTGCAACAATTCACTTAACAATTATGGCAAAAAAAAGGTTGTAAAAAGGGACAAAACTCACTTCACAAATGTCTCGCTTAGCAACAGAAATTTTGGGTTCAATTTGTGGTCATACGTTGAAGACTACCAATACAGGGGGTGTTATCTAAAGCAGTGGGGAACCGTGAGCACTACAGCTGGGCCTTCACCTCAGCCCTCACTGCCAAGAAAATAAATCATCGCGGAAAAAAAGAAACAGTACGATGAATTGAAAGCGTTCAACAACTGCAATCCTTCGTTCTCGTCTTCCGCCATTTAATTGTCACTCATCGCTCTCACCACTCTGCCCGCCTTTCGGACTTCACGAAGGCCTATGATCTTTTGTTTTTGTCCCGCCCACTTAAAATCAAACCGTGGTTGGTCAGTTTTCCCATCACTCTCCAAACCAAAACACATAGCTTGGCCTTCCCGTGGATTCATGAAGTCCTAACCAATTAATGAGCCAGCTAACCGGGCTTTGATAGAGACGGACGATTCTGATTGGATAATATGTTTCAGGACAGTAACCCTTTCATTGCTGATGTGAACTTGACAGTAAACTTAACTTTAGAACATAGATTAGAGAAAATGTATTAAATGTATTGTATTAAATTAAATTAGATAGATTATATATAATAATTTAATACTTATATTTTTGGGTCCAGTTTTTTTTAAGGCCTCCTCTGAAGGCGTAGAAGGCCCTGAAGATTCCCCTCTGATCTAAAGTGGAGAAGAACTGACTTGACCAGATCCTGATTTGTTATGATCAGATAAGAGATCAGGCTCAGTTCTGGCATCCTTGCAAGCCCTATGCACCAGTGGTGGGATTGGCATGGTGGGTGTGGTGTGATGGGCATGGCAGGAGAAAGTTACTGCAAAATCCCAATCCCTCCCTATTCCACTAACCTACTTTCCACCTCTGTTCTCCTGTGCAGGGCAACAAAAGGAGAACCAGCCAATCAGCTGGGATTCAATGGGAGGCAGAGAAGGGATGGGAGCAGGGCCAATCAGAGCTGGTATTTGCTGGTTCTCCGAACTACTCAAAATTTCCACTACCGGTTCTCCAGAACTCGTCAGAACCTGCTGAATGCCACTTCTGCTATGGACCCTGTTCTTGACTGTGGCAACCATTGATGGGCCATTCTCTTGGCTTGAGTGGGAAACTTGAGAAAGTATGTTTCAGGAAAATTGCTGGGACACAACAGAATGGCAGAGAAACATCTCCATTCAGCGTTTTCGTTCCTCCTAAGTGGTCTAGAACATCCTTGGCAGTCATGGAAATTTCAAGGATTTCCTATTTGCAAAGGCAGGGTGGGCAATCAATCTGCCATGCAATAAAAGACCTTTCTTTTGATCTGGAGAAACTTCAAGTAAATGGACCAATCCTAAACTAAATGCCAACTATGAACTATTTACTGCAAGTTTAGCAAAGTGCATTTCTGAAATAATAGATCCAAACTGAACTAGTTACATTTCTAAGAGGAAAATGAAGGGCAACAATAGATTTATATAATAAATGGACCACCACAGTAGAATATGTCAACAATAAAAAAAATAGAAGGAGCAGTAATATTTTTCAGTGCAGAACTTGCAGTTACCTTTCCTTTTAGCATTTTTAAACAAAATGCATTCAGGAGTTGGATTTAAAACTTGGGTGGGAGAGCATATATGAACAGCAAAGAGGACATTGAAGGGAACTCTTTCCATAGTTTTTTTCAATCATAGATAATAGAATCATAAAATTCTTTTTTGGCCAAATGTAACTGGACACACAAGGAATTTGTCTTGATGCAAATGCTCTCAGTATACATAAAAGAAAGATACTTTCATCAAGAGTCAAGAATAATCAGGTACAACACTTAATAATAGTCATAGGGTACAATAAGCAATCAAATCATACGAGGAAACAGTCAATATAAATTATAAGGATACAAGCAACAAAGTTACAGTCATACAGTCACAAATGGGAGGGGATGAGTGATAAGAAGTGATGAGAAGATTAATAGTAATAGAAGTGCAGACTTAGTAAATAGTTGGACAATGTTGAGGGAATTATTTGCTTAGCAGAGTGATGGCGTTTGGGGAAAAAAATGTCCTTATGTCTAGTTGTTCTGGTGTACAGTGCTCTATAGCGTCGTTTTGAGGGTAGGAAAAGCAAAATTACAGCACAAAATTACAACTGGACAAGAGATAAAGGATTTAGTTCCTTGAGATCAGGATTAGAATTAGGGCTAAATTCTCTGTTGTTAGGAAAAGAAGTTCCAGTCCTAGATTCTGCTCAGGTGTTCTTTCTCAGCGGTGCAATTTACAAAGAGGAAGACAAAGGTTTTGAAGTGGTTCCTATTAAGACAATTGGAAATCACTCCTACTTGCCCAACTAAGAGATCACACAAGGTTCTCTCAGGGGATCCTAAGCTGCTATGGTGGGCTTCATATTTCTGATCCCCCTGCTTAATTTTCTTTTCTCTCAAGCAGAGAAATGAGGAGCAGCTGGAAACTTCCTCCTCCCTCCCCCACTTATGAAATGAAGCAGACTGACACTGATTAATTCCTTAATTTCTTTAATCAACCAGAAATTAATGACTCTTGCTCTTCCTTCATTCCCTACAGATGAGAAAATTGCACGATGCTAAAGCAGATGAGATTAACCAAACAGCTACAAATGGTTTTTGGGGGAGGGGAGCAATATGGGGGGGCAGGAGAAGGGAGGGAGGCCAGGAGAAGAGAGCAGAAGCAATACTTCATGACAAAGTAATGGGGAGGGGAGGGTGAAATTGCAGAGCAGAATATCTGATCCAAGTGGCTAAGTCATTACCTGGAATAACTGGGGGAAGCTATACCTACTCTATTACTCAAGCAATCATACTGTGCACACAACATGTCACATGAGCACTTGAGCATCTTTTGATCGCAGAGTTTCACGTCCCACAGGCATAATTCTACAACAGTGAAAGCTGGATTTTGGCACACATGTTCTCCAAGTGTTCTACCAAACACTTGCCCCTATTGTGCTACTGAACCAACCTCCAAATAGGAGAAAGCAGAAGGTAGGTGTATGTGTGTAGTGGTATAAATGAGCATAAGAACTAAACAATGACTTTACACTCATCTGAACTACTCCTGCATTATTGGGGAAATCTCAAAAATATATACATATACTAACCATCATACAGGCCAACTCATCCTGGACAGATGATAGTTTTTCCATAAGAAGTTTTAATACACCAAATAGAAAGAGATCTATTGGGGATCTACTTCCTCTGAGGTCTACTGTATCCATCAATGTAAGTGAATTCCCCAATATCTAAGTGAGATGATCAAAAGAAAGCCACTGGGATGATCTGCAGGGGGCTTTGACAAAATTGGCTCTCAGAAGCCACAAGAAAAAAAAAGACTCTTTTTTTTTAGACTCTTTTTTTTTTCCGTAGCAGCCCTGGTCTACATCCTTAGAAAGATTTCCCCAGAAAAATATGTATGACTTGATTAAATTTCTAAGAGAACATTTAAAAATGAGAGTGAAAATAATAATATGAGCATTTGATTCCAATCAGTGCTTGGATGATGTCTTACACTTTCCTTTACAGGTAGTTGGTGAGATTAATGACCTAATTAATGGTTACAGTAATGAGCTGTTCATTAGTAATTTTCCATCATTTCTTGATGACTTGAAGAGCTTTTGGCTGACAGGCAAACAGATAATATTACACAAAGACAAGTAGACCTTCTGATATCTGGAGCAGAAAAGTTTAGTGGCACTTGTCCAAATGAGCCACCAACTTTCAGGAATCAGGCAACAGTTCTGCCAAAACTTAACTGGTGGATAAGACAAGTCTCTTTTAATTTGCCAAAGCTTTCTGTAATTCAGTGTTTAAGGTCAGTCATGAAGGTCAATCTCCAAAATCCATTTGTTAAGGGATCTTTGCAGCTGAATTGCCTTGACATGAGACATTCAACATCCATCACATCCCAAATCAATAAAGCTTCATTTGTGGTCTGCTACTGATCTGACGGGGAGATTAGATCTCTGGATCTGACAATCTTGTCTTTCTAAATCTGTAGGACTATCTCAAGCAAATGATGAATTCTAGACCTACTTTAGGCATGAAAGCCAGCTAAGTGATTTAGCTCAATCAGCAGGTGACAGTGAGTTCTAGTCCCATTTTAAGCATGGACACGGTCTGGATGATTTTGGGCCAATCACCAGATGCATTTTCATCCCATCTTAAACATATAAAACTAGCTGAGTGATTTTGGGCCAATCTGTTTCTCGACCAACTCACCCCACACAGTAGTTCTTAAGGAATATTGGAATGATTGCCACCTTGAGCTGTACTGTATATGAAAAAAACATGGGGTCAAGATCTTCTTGAAAACAGGTCCTCAATGATCAGCTGTGAAAGTTACTGAGAGGTTCAACAGGAGAGAGGAGAAAATGTCTTTAAAATGAGATGCATGAGGGAGTGAATGTGAGAGGGATAAGAGAAATAATGGACAAGGCTCTCTTTTTCTACACATCATCTCTTCAGCAAGGTTCCCCATCATCTTCATCCTTGGTGTCTTCACTGTGACTTCTTGGGAGTCCAGCATATCCACCTGAACACTCCTTCCGGCCCCCACTGAGAACTAAGCGGCTAGGTGGACTTGCAGAGAAGTCTAGGGATTCACTGACACTGAAGATGTATTTCTCCCATAGGAAACGCTCCAGGTCAGGGTCAAATGCTGGCGAGTTGGAACCTCGAATGCTTCCCGTTGATGCCGTATATTTCTCAAAAATCTGCCGACGGTACTTGAATTCCAGAATAGTTTTGGTGTAAGTGTTGAGGGTCAGCACCGAGGCTGACATGCAGAGAGTGAAAGAGAGCCAGGCCAAGCTGTGGGGAGAACATCAGGAGAGGTGAGCAAACGAGAAGAGAACAAGACTTGAATCCCTTGACCATTGGTACACTCACTGAGGGCTTCCTCAACTGTCCATCGCCATTCCCAAACATTTATCCACCCACTCAGATGAACTACTTCATCCATCCACAAAGTTCCCTCATCTCCAGGATCTCAATATTAAGGCCAAGGTCAATGTCTCCTCTATTATAAATAAAACAGTAGCTTCGCCCCATGAATCTTAAATATGCTTAGTTGCAGAGGTGTCTGAGACAGTCACGACAACACTTATGATTGGGCAATTAAAGTCCCACCTTTTCTTGGCCCACGTAAAAGGAATGAGGATTCAGCCATTCTATCATGGATGTCATCTTGACTTTTTTTAATCCTCTGCCCATGGACACCCACCTCTTGGTGTTTTAGAATCAGTCTTCTTTTTCATGGTTGCCTTTTGCCAGTTTTACAAGTAAGAAAACCAGGCTTCTTGAGTTATTAGACAGCTTTCTCTAAAATATCTCTGGAGATTCGGGATTTTTATATTTTGTTGTTCTTGCTCATTCAGATTTACACTCTTTATTTTACTCTCCACTGCGCTATTGTCATCAAAAATGAGCAGACTATATGTTTTGGTAGATCATAATCTTGTGCAGTTTATCACAGGAATTTACAATCGGCCACCACTTGGATTGTATAACCATTCCTGGATACCTCTGAATATCTTCCTTCCCCCCTTTTTTCTACTTCGATTAAATCCTCTCTTTTCTTCCATCCTGACCTGGTCTAAAGAATCACAAGATGAGGTGGCAAACTCTAAAGGTGAAAAGATCCTCCTCTAAGCTGGCTACTCACCCAAAGGACCATCCATAATACCATGTCTGGGGCCTCCAATCTTTTGGCCCCAGGTTTACAGCTACCTGAAAGACAGTCATGTACATCATGTGGGCCACCATGCCCAGGAGACCTGTGAAGAAGAAGAATGAATCTTATTTCATTCTTCAAGATACTGACTGTGGACATAATATACTTAGATTTCAGCAAGGCATTCAACAAAGTAGACCCTAACCTACTTTATGGTAAGCTAGAAAAAAGTTGGATAGATAGCACCATCACCAGATGGATTCACAACTGGCGGACAAACCATACTCAACGAATAGTCCTTAATGGGTCTAAGACTACATGGAGGGAAGTAAGCAGCAGGGTGCCACAAGGTTCTGTCTTAGGCCCAGTACTCTTCAATATCTTCATTAATGACTTAGATGAGGGAATAGAAGGGGAACTTACCAAATTTACAGATGATATTAAGCTGACAGGAATAGCTAACACCCAAGAAGATAGGCTCAAGATCCAGATGGATCTTGACAGACTAGAACACTGGGCCATATCTAACAAAATGAAATTCAATGTGGAGAAAAGTAAAGTCCTACACTTAGACAAGAAAAACAAAAGTACACATATAGACTGGGGGAAACCAGGCTCAATAGAAGAAACTATGTCTTGGAGCCTTAGTGGACAACCAGCTAAATATGAGCCAGCTGTGTGCAAACAGCAGCCAAAAAAGCTAATGCAATCCTAAGTTGCATTAACAGAGGGATACAATCATAATCAAGTGAAGTACTAATTTCCATTGCTAAGTAGAAAATAGCAATAGCATTTAGACTTACACATTGTTTAACAGTATTTTACTGTCCATCTCTAAGTGGTTTACAGAGTCAGTATATTGCCCCCAACAATCTGTGTCCTCATTTTAAGGCTAGGTCACATTGGCCGACGGATGCAAAATGTATGCAAAAAGGACACAGCGGACGAGCAAAATTTCGGGGGTGGCTCCATCCATTGTTATCCGCTCTCAAAAGTGGTGAAAATTTGCATAAACAGAACGGAAAGGAACGGACGGGGGTAGTACGTAGCCAGGATGGTAAGCGGATGTTCGTAGGAAGCCTAGCGGATGGAAGCAGATGGAAGCGGATGATACATCCGAAGGGCTTCCAGGGGAGAATAGCGAAGCGGACGCGTAGCGGAAGGAGCGGATGACGCAGACACATCACGGACACCTATAGGATGCATAGCGGATGCGTAGCGGATGCAAAGCATTCACTGCGCATGCAGGGAGGATAAATTGCGTCAGCTCTGCAGATATAAAAGGATGCAGCTTGCAAGCAGTCACCATTCAGAGGAAAGACCTGCTGCCAGAGACATCTTGAAAGAACACCATGGTTCGTCAGTCAGGGAAGAAGAGGAAGCCTGTGCCTACTCCTGCCAGCCCTGTCAAGAAGGACAGAACCACCATCCCACCCCCTGGCGCTGACTCTGAAGCTGCTGGTGCTTCTGCTGCTGCTGCTGCTGCTGCTGCTGCTGGTGGTGGTGCTGGTATTGCTGCTGCTGGTGCTGCTGCTGTGGTGGATCAGCCCCAAGGCCCTCAAAGCCCTGCTGCTAAAGCCCCTGAAGCCCCTGCCAGAGGGAGGAAGAGGCAAGGCAAGGAGAAGGGAGAGAGAAAACAGTACTCCATTTCCGAGGACCATGAGGATGAGGTGCTGGAATGGCTGAGGGAGAACAAGTACTTGTGGAGAAAGGGCCACAGACTCTATCGCAACACCAAGAGAAAGCAGGCAGTGTGGAGAGAGAAGGCGGAGAGCCTGGGCTACAGTTCAGATGTACTCCTGGGATAGTGGAAGCACATGCACACCTGGTATGGCAACCTGCACCTGAAGAAATCTGGCCAGGCTGCTGTCAAGCTCACTGACCAGGAGATGTACGTCATGGCCAAGTGCAGCTTCCTGGAGGGTGACGTCCGCCACCACGGAGCAGCCCCTCTGTCAACCCTCTCCCTCAGACAGCCCACAGACAGCCACTCCTCTTCCAGCCAGGAGACAGCTACCGTGTCCAGGCAGGTGTCTTTGGAGGGCCCCACAACAGAGACTTCCCCTACAGCTGCACTCCCCATGCCGGAGGACGTGGAGAATCCCCTGTCTCAGATGGAACAAGAAGAAGCAGCCACCAGAGACCAACCCACATCCACACCCAGCTCCACCTCCACAGAAAGCAGGCAGAGAGGCAGACCGGAGGGACAGAGCCACACTGTCCTCTCGGAGATCAGGAACACAATCAAAGCCAGCACAGATCTTCTCTCCCAGCTGGTCCACTTTGACATACCATCCTCAAACCGCAAGCCCTTCATCATGTACGTGATCCAGACCCTCATGGACATGCCCAAGGCCCAGTACCAGGTGATGAAGGAGAAGATCACAGCACTGCTGCACCACCCTCCAGGCCCAGCTGAACCTGTTCTGACCCACTCCAGGACTGCTCCTCCACCCCAGGCAATGTCACAGCCCTTCCACGGCTTTCAACAGCCCCTCACCTACCAAGCCTACCACTACCAGGACTTCCCACAGCAGAGGCAGCCCTTCCCAGTCCAGGCCCAGGTACATCGCACACCACAGATGTCTCACCTCACCCAGCTGCAGACCAGACAGCCCCACTACACTCCTCCTTCCTCCACCCCACAGCCAAGCCCCTCAACAGAAAATCTGTCATCATTACTATGCCTGACATCCCAGGTCCTTGAGGAAGGGACTCTCAACCTCACGGGACTGAGTCAGCTCTCTGAGAGCTTCCTGAACACACCATCCCGTTGTACTCTCGGGGCCAAGCACCCCAACGGCGCCTCAGACCAGCACTCCAGCCACAGCCACCTCCACAGTCCCTGGCCGCACAACAGCTGAGACCATGGACATGCCTCAGAGTGACTGAGAACAGTGCCAGAGACTGAGTTGTGACCTGTTCACTTTATCTTTGCTTAAAGACACTTTACTTGGTTCATTTTGCTTTTTTAATAAAGTCATACAGTTTACTTAAGACAGTTATTAATAAAGGTTATCTTTGCTTCACGCACTTGGTTCATTTTATTTACTTAATGAAGTGTTGGTGAAAACTTTGAAAAAAGGATAGTTGTGGGATGGGTAAGGATAGCTGTGGGATAGGTAAGGATAGTTGTGGGATGGGTAAGGATAGCTGTGGGATAGGTAAGGATAGTTGTGGGATGGGTAAGGATAGCTGTGGGATTGATAAACCTCCAGTGCAACCATAGTGGGACTGTATGGTCCACCCTCCCATCTGTCACACCTATGGCCCTTTTTTATCAATAACAATTTATTCATTGATCAACACATTTCAAAATAAACAAAGCTCTTTATTAATGCCCTATTCATTGTAGGGCCACTCAACATACATGGCACAATCTCATCAGTGTTATGAGACAGGCTCAAGGAAGCATCCATTAAGCATCTACCATCCTGTCTTGCCACTCCACTGCTCCAGCTGGGGAGTTGCACCAGTGTTTCAGGAGGTTGCGCTGCTTCTTCCTTTCACGTGAAGCTCTGTTGGGGCCTTGTGCATCCACAGTGTTTATCAGGTTTCGTCCTTGCCTCCATTCACCAGGCTCCATGTCCCCATTCCCTTGTTGATGGTCCACAAGCCTGTTCTGCAACACTGGGTAGCAGGTGCGCATGAGATTGTGCAGGATGCAGCAAGCTTCCACGATGCTCCTCACAGTCTGTGGGTGATGCTGCATGGTGGTGAGAAGTACCTGGAACCTGTTGGCCAGGATGCCAAAGGCGTTCTCCACCACCCGTCTTGCCCTGGACAGCCTGGAGGTGAAGATCCTCCTTCATGGGTGAGGTATCTTGAAGTGTAGGGCTTAATGAGGTAGGTTCTGAGGGAGAAGGCATCATCACCCACGATGAAGTAGGGCACATCTTGTGTGTCATTGGGTAGGGGGTCTGGATCTGGAAAACCCATGATGAGGTTGCGTTCCAGCCTATCCTTGAGGTCACTGGCATTGTATACCTGGCTATCTGAAGCTGACCCGTTGCCTGAAGCATCGATGTACATGAACTTGTAGTCAGCATCAACCATGGCAAAGAGGATGATACTGAAGAAGCCCTTGTAGTTGAAATAATTGGACCCTGAGTTGGCTGGAGCTTTGCAGGCCACATGCTTCCCATCTATGGCTCCAATGGTGTGGAGAAAGTTCCACCTCTGATACCACTGTTCTGCAACTTTCCTCCAGTCTTCTTCAGTGATGGGGCACTGGAGGAGCTCCTCCACGTATTCTTCGATGATGGCCTGCACCATTTCTCTGACCACTTTGCTGATGGTATTGTGTGGCACCCTCCATGCATACTGCATGTTTCTGTATGTGGTTCCAGAGGCCAGGTGGTGCAGAGTCAGTGCCACCTTTAGTCCAGGGTCCAGGCTGGGACGGAAGTTGGTGCTCGGCTTGGTCAACCTGGGCCTCAGACGCTCAACAAGTTCGTCAAACATGGCTGGTGACATCCTCATGAAATGATGGAATGCACGAGTGTCTTCATTCCTTAGCTCTACCATCAGCTTGTCATACAGTCCAAACTCCACTCTTCTCCCGATCCATCGTCGGACCCACACAGCTCTTGGACGTCTTCTTCTTCTCCTTGCGTAGAAAAGGTGAAACAGTCTGAACAGGGCTTGGCCTGGTGTTGAATAATCGCAGCTACCATAAGGAGTGTGTGATGATCCATGGTAGAGATCAGTGGATGATGTAGAAGAGCAAGACCAAGGGTGAAGAGGTCTGTACACCACGGCTGCTGGACTGATAGTGAGATCCAGGTGAATTCCTCCCCCTTTTTATAGGAAATATTGGTTTTCCGCTAGGTGTCCTTCCATATATTCTAGGCATACTCCAGACATCCTAAATATCCGAGATACATCCCATATACAAACGTTTTGTCCATTTTAATGCTTTATATACGAGATGCATCCGCTTACATCCTTTCTATTTCCGTGCTACTAACGCTGTGTGGAAGTTCCGTGTACCTTTCGCTTCCTCCCTCTTTCCGCTTTCAGCTGCAGCAGATGTGAGTTGATGGAATGTCCAGAGGATGCCGAGAGGATACAGCGGACGTGTAACGGATGATAACGGACGGAGAACATTTGTTGCCCGTATGTGTTGCGGATGTACAGCGTACGTGGCGGAAAGTTCATCCGCTCAAAAAGTTTTGTGCAGCTCAAAACTTTTGAGCGGATGAAATAGCAGTAGATGGATGTTTGACGGATAGAGCGTATGAAACACGTACGCAGTGAATACACAACGGACGCATCGCGTTTTCCAACGGATGGCAAGCTTTTTTGTCCGTTTTACATCCTCTTTGCATCCATTGGTGCAGTGGGACATGGGCTTCACCAACCTTGGAAGAATGGAAGTCAACCTTCAGCTGATGAGAATCAAATTCCTGGCAATCCGCAGAGTTAGCTGCAATACAGCATTCTAACCATGGCACCACCATAGCTCACGTTTCAACAAGGCTCCAGGTTAAGTGAATTGCTAATTGTTAAATGAATCACACCTAATTTTACAATCCTCTTTTTTCTCCACATTGGGCATTAATTAGGATTCTCTGAGTAGCTTGGCCATATTGCTAAAATTCTGGGAGTTGAAATCTACCCCTCTGAAAATGGCCAAGATTGGAAAATTTACATTAGCACTATCTCTGAGACATTTCTGTCTACATAGAATAAAGAGACGGACAGGAGAGCAAGTGGAAATACCTGACAAAACAGTGATCACAGCTGCAAAAGCATTGATCTTGAGACCATCAATGAAGTTGGCATAGTAGATAGCATCTAAGCACATCAGCAAGAATCCAATACTCAACAGGATAATATAAAGAAATTCGGAAGCAACAGAGAGCCACAGCACTCCTGCAGGAAAAAGAAAGGGGTTATGGGAAAGAAAGAAGCTAAACTGCTTTGCTACCAGGAAAGAAGCTGATGGCAGTGACTAAATTATTCTGTTACCCCAGAGACTGACTGAAGCTTTCCCGCTGGCTCTGCTTATAAGATTCAAAAGCCCAGCTGGGATGGACTGAAAAAAACTGACAACAAAAACACCATTTGGAATGACTGAGTGCAGGGTGGGAGAAAAGACTTTAGTGGCCACAAGGCTTTTAAAAATCTCTTTGAGAAGGCAGCACTCAACTAGCACAAAAATAACCTTTGCAGTACTTACGGAGTTGCTTCCCACTCATTTTGCACTTTCATGAGTTGGCCTATTTTGCCATCCAAATTCTCACCTTGTTCTGACTCTGGAGGCAGCTCAATGAAACTCCGACACTTCTCCTCTGGTGAGAGGGGAACAGTGAGAGAAGACAATGACAGGTTAGCTACAGTTGCTGCTGAACGTGACAATGACTTCATGCCAATGTTTGTGATGCCCTCCTTCCCTGCCCCCAGGAAAAGGGGATCTTTCAGTCTCTTCTGCAGATAAGTGGCAGGTAGATCTGAGTTGATCTCAGCAAGAAAGTGTGCGAGATTGAGAAGACAAAGAGATAGAGCAAAGGAGGAAAAAAGAATGCCATAGTTCAAATACCATTTTTATCTCATCTACAGTAACTTTCCCCAATCCAAAACCCTCTAAATACATTGGATTTTTTTGACTCTCAGGATCCCTAGCCAACAAAATCCAGTGGGAGACTTGGGAAGTTGGAAGGCACTTGGGCTAACTTAGGCTTAAACCATGACTTTAAAAGTTGTTTTGAAGTTTAAAGTTTTCCATTTCTCTAACTACGCTCTAAATTCTGATTCACAAGATCTGGCAACCTTGTCCAGCTGCTGGCCCCTCTTATAATAATTGGGAAACTGTGGTGCTAAGTACATTTTCCATAATGCTTTGAAGGAAATGTTTTGGGATTTGTGCTGGGAAGTCAAGCTAGTGAACATGTCTGTCTTCAGACATTTCTCAAAAAAATGATGTTCTTTTCCAAAGAATTCTCCAATAAAGGTAAAATTGGGTTCTACTTCCTCCCTTAAAATTGTATTTGGCTGGCTACAAGTAATCCTCAACTTATGACAGAACATTTAGCACTGGCCAAAGCAATCATGAATCTACCTTGAAGCTACTTGCAACCCAGATTTGAAGTTTTGATTATTGTCCCCCAGTCAAATGACGGAACTTCAGACACTTGGCAACTGGGATCCATTTACAGCCATTTGAATGTCCAGTGGTCACAGGACTGCATTTTATGAGTTATGCTTTTATTTCCAGTTTTTTAAAAAAACCTGCCTGTAGCGAGCTATTGGCTTGTTTTATGAATAGTGCATTTGCTTAATTGACTACTGCAAAAAAGGGTATAGCATTAGGTTTAATAGAATAGAATAACAGAGTTGGAAGGGACCTTGCAGGTCATCTAATCCAACCCCCTGCTCAAGCAGGAGACCCTATGCTGTTTCTGACAGATGGCTGTCTATTCTCTTCTTAAAGGTTTCCCATGATGAAGCACCCACAACTTCTGAAGGCAAGCTGCTTCAGTGATTGGTGACTTACGACCATGATGGTCCGGTTCCATTATAGTTATAGGTTAAAGACTATCTCTACTGTAAGTGGTTCTGAATAGTATTGCTTATTCACAGCTAATTTAACCTCCTTTTAATCTAGTGAACATGTTTTTTGAGTTTGCACAACACACTAAACTATGAAACTGCCAGGTTTATTTAACATACTAGGCTTGAATATTACTGGATAGTTGCAATTCAATGTGCTATGCAAATGATGGTCCTCTTTTCCAAACTGTACATTGATTTTGTGTAAATTAAACAAAATTAGAGTGAGTCTGTAGCACTCTAGAGAAGTTGTTTCAAATTGCAACCTAAACCTCTATGGCAACCTCTTCTTTCTGTTTGTGTCCTCATATGAGATGGTGTAACACAGCATAACAGGAGAGGAGAAGATGGTTCTGTTTGAGTGGGCGCGCACATGCAAGTGCACACAGTTCCATTTGCACACTTGTGCAAAGGCCAGCCATTTGCACAAAGGGAGTTTTTGCGTGCGAGAGCAAGTGCCCACTGCTTGGGCGAGGGGAGCTTCATGCACACATATGCTCACCTGTTGCTTGTGGGGCCCAGTTCCAAACGAGCCACAGCCAGGTAATGGCTGTGGGTTGGAGACCCTTGGTGTAATGGGCTGTGAGAATAACCTTGAGGAACAGGAGGAAGAGCTGCAGCCAAAGCAATATTCAAATAAAAGGAATTTGAGTCCAAAGCAAGAATGTAGTATGAGAAAACATTTCAAATTTGATCGTCCCTAGAATAATGACAGGGAGAGAAGAGGCCCATTCAGAGTTGCAAGACTCTGTTATTGTACCTATAACAAAAGTAGTGTTTATATTCATGTCTTTTGTGTTCAAGTCTGATCCATCTCAAAGGCCTGACAGGATGGCCCTGGACTCTTTTTTCCCTTAACACAACATGTGTTGGATCCAATCTTATACATATCACTAACCATACTATTTGAAGTGCAGGTAGTCCTCAATGAATGACCGGTTGCTTAGCAACTATTCAAAGTTATGATGGGCTTCCCTGGAGCTACTTATGACCAAGTTTCAAAGTTCTGATGGCTGCACCCACATACCTTGTATTCACAGGACCACATTTTGATGCTTGGCAATGAGCTCACTGTTGCAGAATCCAATAGTAACATGACTGTGATTTTCAGCAGGTTTTTAACAAGTTTCTAGCATGCACTTTTAGTTTCTAGCAAAAGAAGCCCATTGGGGAAAACAAATCTACTTAACAATTGCCACACTCACTGTGGCAATTGTTGAACACTGTGGTGTTCACTTAACAACCACAAAAAAAAAAATCCTGAAAATGGAAATAGAAATGAAACCAGAACTTTTCCATTTTGGGGGGATTGATGGAGAAAGAACTAGAGAGAAAAAATTGGAACTTTGCTACTATACATGTTGATAACAGCAAGATTATTTTATGGACAAAAATGGAAAGACACTTCGATACCTATCATGGAAGAATGGATGCAGAAATTGACGGAGTTGGCTGAAATGGCAAAACTGATTAAAGAAAAGAACTTTTCTTTCCACATGGAACCCACTTCTGAATTTCGTGTTTGATGTGGAAAAGAATGTAATTTTTTCTTTGGGTTTTTATAGATTAGACTGGAAGATCTTTATAGAAATGACATTATTATCATGGAAAAACAAAAAGCTGTGATTTAATGTTAATATCCTATTCTACTGCAACATAGAGAGTTGGAAGTCAATACTTCTTTTTCTTTTCTTTTCCCTGCCCTTCCTCACTTCTCTATCCCCATTTCCCTCCCCTTTCTCTGCTCTTTTATTCACATTTGTATTTTATTATAACGTAATAAAAATGGTTGATTCCCCCCCCCAAAAAAAAACCCCAACTATGGCAAAAAAGATTGGACATGATCACTTGAGGACCCGTTTAATGACCACCATGGTCATAATTCCAAGTTTGATTCTGCATAAGCCAAGGACTACCTGCACAAACAGGTGATTGCTAAGGGTTGTAATCAGCTCAGCACCTCAGTATAGTCATGTCATCTTTTGTCTCTGGTCCATGAACACTATGTTCCAAAATCTTTCCAATTTAGACAACCACAGCATCTGGGTTCTTCCAACTTGGAAAGTTGGATCAGCCTGTATCGCCATCATCCAAATTGATGGCCAGGGTGTATCCACTAATCACTGACTTGTAACTCGCTTCATTAGAACAATGAGGACAGTCCCTCTTAGGTTCTTATTAGTGAGGCAGAATGGGGGTTTGCAATGAGGAGAACCCCATTTGTGGCGGCATATGCTCCTCCAGGGCTCACAGATTTGTGGAAAGCACTTTAACACAGCTGTTCGGCCATGCTCTGAGATACAGGAGGGAGGAAGCAGGTGCCAAGATTTGCAAAAGTACAAAAAAAAAAAAAAATTGGGTGGGGAATGAAAAAACCCACCTCCAATTTTCACACAGAGGGTTGAGCATGCCACAAGGGCTTTGGTGGCATCTTTCCCTGTTTTGTTCAAGAGAAGAAACCATAGTGCTAGTACCCTTATTCTAACACTTCATTGGAAAAAAAAACCTGTATGTAACCAGATAGAGTTTTTTTTTTAAATTATCTGTTGCATTTATCTCATCCTTCCTCCCAAAAGCTCAATCTTTGTGGGTTCTTACAAGACTCTCCCTCCCCAGTTTCTGTTTTATATTCCAACAATCCAAAATTATCAGATTGAGAAAGAATAATTGTGTAAGATAAAGTTTGCCCAAAGGGTTTGCCCAAACCCCACCAGGGTTTCTGAGAATATGAATATTAAGATTTCACTTTCTACTCTGTCATTTTATTATCGTTGCTAGTTATACTTCATCACACAGAATAGGACAAGTTTCTGTCACTAGTAATTTAGAAAGAAGATCCTAGACAAAAGTAAAGGAGAAAGAGGTGAAAAGATCTGGCTGGGGGAAAAAAAAACTTTCTGTGCTCTTACTTTTAGGTTGGCTGTATACATTATCTCCTTCTTATAAAACTCTATTTGTAAAAATCCTTTATGCCTCCTTGAGGTTTTCCTACAACATTGTCTACATTGCTTATCTAGCCAATTCTTTCTCCCACCGTTTCCTTCTTAGAAGCTCACCCCATGAAAACATGAATGTCTAACTACAAATACAGTCACAGAATCAACTGCCCAGGGGTGCAACCCTCTTTAATACCTCCATGATGTTCTTCACACGACAGCCAAAAACCCGTGTGGAAATACTGAAAAGCATATTTGTCTTCACCCGTCTCCCAAATGTATTGGACTTTGTGGGGATCCACCGTCTCATTGGCATCCACAGTCCCATTGTTGTTGTTGGGTACGCAGTTCCCTTTCTTGACCACGGAAAGGCAGGGTGATTTCACCACTTTGTGAGTCCCTTCACACCAATAGCTGGTGCTGAAAGCCGACACAGAAAAGCAGAGGGCAAGACAGTTGAGGCCCAAAGAAAGCATTGAGCGAACTCTTCGGCTTAATTGAATCATTGTTACAATTTCCCTAGAGCTACAGAAACAGACAAGGTTGGTCCTTGAAATCAAACCCAATTGTTCAAAGTCGCTTGAAGTGGTGGATCGATCAGACGGTTTCTAGATTTAGTGAATAATTCTGCAGAAGAGTCCGGTGGCAAATTGCTTCTCCAATTTTAAATCATTCCCTCATCTTCATAAGCAAAGAGTATTCAACAAAACAATCACCTTTAAGAAAAATAAGCATGTCAGAACTTGGAGTTAGATCTGGTTACTTGAGGATAGGAACAGGAACCAAAGTTTTCCAAGGAACAAATGGAATCTAGGATCAGAAGGAAAAACATGGTTTGTGCTTACATTCCAAGGGATGTGGGCCAATGAGATTGAATGAGCAAATAAAGAGATGGGTACCATCAATCCTGGCTGCTCCCTGATGACAGCTCCTAATGCGACTGAGCAAAAGATACCATGCAGCTAATCCTTCACACCTTAATAGATTTCAGGGTGGTGTATGTTTTTGTGATAAAAAAGATGGAAAAGGTAATAGGGGAAAATGGGTTATAAATGAAAGGTGACAAAATTCTGTGCTCAGCCCCCAAAAAAGTCTGATATAGCTTCTCAAGGTTTGTGGATATTATCAGCAAGAAAAATGGATTGTGCTGAATACTTTAAAAAGATCTTAAAAAAAAAAAAACCTTCCTTTTGACTTGCCTTTTCTTCCTTTTTACTCCCCTGTTAATAAGAACAAAACCTTTCAATCGGAATAAAAAGCAGAGACAATCCTAAACCCTTTCTTATGTTGAAAGACCATCAATGAATTTAAAGCGAATGCTAAAAGTCTTTTGGCATACCACAGAATCTACACATAATTTCTGATGCTTTTCATCTCTTTTCTGTAACTAGCAAAGCCTCTTTTGAAGAGCTGAAGAAGCTTTCCCAATTATGGACATCTTTTTCCAACCTTCCATTACTCCCACCTGCCACCCATATAGTTACAAGGGGCTGATATAGTTTAAGAGACTGAAAAATCTCCCTCTTAGGCTGCAGAGATCAGCTTACTTACTGGATGGTGACACTGTCTTACACTCCATACTAAGTTTACATGTTAAAATTTATCTTCAGTTATTACAAAAAGTCATAGAAACTACCAGAGGCCTTACCTGACTCTAAAATGCTACCTTGGAGACCCCTGATCAGAAGCTAATACTCTTCAAGGTGAACAACTCGCCATTCTTCCATGTCAATGAATGTCCCACCACATTTTCCTTTAGTCTCTAGAGTCTAGAGCCACAGTATGGGAACTAGGTAAAATATTAAGTTTTGGGAGAGCCCAAGACTTCAAAAAAAATAAAAAATAAATCCCAATTCATAAAATTTAGCTTCCTAGGCACTCCACAGTTTATTGTTTCTTACAGTGGAAAAGCCAAATCTAGAAGTCTAGGATCTCCTAATTATTTCAAATGCCTCCCCCCACTTTCTTAAATCTCCCCTAGTTTGCTTCCCAGCAGTTCTGTTGGGCCCATCAGGCTTGTTAAATCTATTTAAAATTAGATCTTTGGGTGCAGCCTATCCAAAGCAAGTGAGTTGCTTGACCTCTGCACCCACAACTCTGCCTCTCCTTGGGATGAAACAGCTCACAAGATGCTTGCTGATCCTACTTTAAGAATTATTTCTCAGTCCTCTTCCTCTCCTGAATGAAGAAATTGTCTTTCTGAAATCCATGGCAGCTCCTTTACAGTTCTCTCCCACAAGTCTGCAAACTCTTCTTCTTTTAATTATTCAACACAATTACAAGCCACAAGCCTGTAGCGGGCTGTGTCAAATCTTTGGAGTTCTGCCCGTTCAAACTGTTGCCCAGAAGGAATGTCAAAAATCCAGTGTTCGTGCTGAAGAATAATGGAAACAAATGCAGAAAGAGAGGAAATCTGTATCTGAAGGAGTGGCACCTGTCAGAATGATCCAGCACTTCACAACCCAAAAAAGAAGCAATTTGAACCAAGTGGATTGCACTGTTTATTGCTTGGGGGAGCTGAAAGGCTGGATTGCAAAGAGTCCAAAATATCACCCATTAACAACAGCTCACAATACCACTTAAACTACCAGTCACAAATATCCCCATTTGAAGAAAATATTGGATGTTCAAAATCCGGGAAATATTAATTCCCCTTCTTTAACAGATCCAAAAGAAGGTTGCTCAAGAGGTAATCCCAAAGACAAGTATCATGGGTGTGACTCAAGATCCCACAGTTGATGGATGGAGACTAATCCTGGAACATCTCACCAAATCACTCCTGGACCATCACGCCAACAGAGGAAAGCAAGGTCTGTCCTCTTTAAAAAGCAGAAAGGAAAAGGTATTCAGCTGGTGCTGATAGATACGATGCAAGGATCTTCAGCAGAGGGATAGATTCAAAGAGCAACTCTCAGGGGTTCACCCTGTACCTTGTAAAAAACGCTTCTCAGTCTCTGCTCAGTAGGAAGAATCTCTCTACACCGGCTGAGCTGACTGGAGAGATGGCATAAGCAGGGTGATAAATGAGCAGGCAGTAACAGCTTCAGCACCCTCCAGTGCGACACAGTCCCTGGGGCATAGGAATCAGCAAAGAAGTGGAGCAGCAGCTGATTTAAAAAAAAAAAACAACCACACATACACACAACTTCATTAGTGCCAAGGGGGTACCGGTGCCAAGTTTGAGGGATTAGCATCTAATAAAGGAGAGGGGAGAGGAAGACAGAGCATTACAGAACCCGCTTTTTAATTCTGCATTTGATCAGCTGGCTCCTTGAAAAGGATGAAAAATTGGATGCCGAGATGAGGGAGCAGGTGGGTCAAAGGTGGCAGATGGACTGAACGAGGGGAAAAGGAGGGCAGGGAAAAAGAGAGGGGTGCAGGAGAAGAATAGGGACTGGCATGATCATGGAAGACCTATCAGTAGAAGAGTGAGCTGGTGAACTGGGATGATCAGTGACACAGAGGGATTATTATAATATGAGTGAAAGATTTCCACCAAACAGCATTTGTGGGTTGAAAACATTACTACAGTCTGATGTTTAGGGAACAAAGGATTACAGCAAATGTACACAAGCATTATTGCCTTTTGTATTTTTCCTTTTGGCTGTCCTTGTTCCCCATTTAAAATGTCAGCTCTTGTTTAGCAAGCATGAATACATACGGAAGGCTAGTCAATATAGAGAATGAGCACTGAGATAGATAAGGGAATATTTGTCCCACAGCTCAGAGCTGGAGGGGAGGGAATCGATCCATACATAAACAAGAGTGAATAGATTGGCCAATATGTCAGTCTAAAAACTGATATGTATCATATTCTATGTGTATTTCAATGCCCAGCCAGTTCTGGGTCTTCCTCATGAGATGCTTAGTCTTTATCTTGGGTTTCTTGGGATTATCATCTGGCTGGCTATAAAGAAATTGCTTTTGTGTGTCCCATTTTCAATGAGATCAACATTAGGAAATCAAAGCTGGCATAGACTTAAACACAGGAAAGTAATTAGAGCAGAGAAGATCTCATCGGGTGGGCTGGCAGTCAGAAGAAATAAGAGCAATGCAAGCTAAGTGGAGGACAGTTGGGAAATGGAAAATGTAAAGGTGTGGCAGGGTACAATGGGAATAGTCTGTCTTAGGACACACACACACACACACACACACACACACCTTAAACAAGGCTGCATTCAGTTCCTAAATATTTCTAAAACAACCCCCCCCCCCCCGCCGACATCAACTGCCTCTGATATCACTGTCAACCTTTGGTGGCATGAATTCTTGCCATTTTGCTCTATAAAATATGCATACAAAAATAAGACAAGCTTTAAAATAGACTCAACACAATATAGAAAACAAAGACAACCTACCCACTCCCCAATTCCCTTCCAAAATCCAAGTAAGGATAAAAGAGGACTCGGTTTGCTTTTGGCACTCCACAAAAAGTTATTCCACATCTTTCATCAAAAAAATTTCCATTCCCAAATTCAGACTATAAGGGGATTAAAGGTGTCTCAGCAATCTGTTTTCTAGTACGGGTTTAGGAATTGGTCACATTCCCATGGCAGCCATGTTGTTTCTGGACAAATTTATTTACAGTAATACCTCAGTACTCAACTGCTTTGAAACCCATCAAATCTGACACTCAATGCATTTGATATGGAAATTTTGTCCCGGTACTTATTGTTTGTTTAGTATGGCGCACAAGCCAGAACTTGTCGGTGTCAGTTTTACTACCCCAGGGGTCTTCAAACTTGACAGCTTTAAGACTTGTGGATTTCAACTCCCAGAATTCCTCCTCCAGTCATGTTATCTCAGGAATTCTGGGAGTTGAAATCCACAAGTCTTAAACTTGCCAAGTTTGAAGACCCTTGAACTACCCTTTTCAGCTGAAACAAAGGGTGACACATTAGTCACATGATTTGTTTGCTACTTGTTTTTTTTTAATACTTGGCGCACCTTCTGAAACCAATTAATTATGGATATCAATGTACCACTGTATTTATTTTCGTTAAATTTATCTGCTGCATTACTCACCATGGGACTAACTCTCGTGGTTTTTGCCTCTTCAGTGACAGCTATTTGAGGAAAATGCCCACAACCCAACTTTCAAAATCAGAGTATAAAACCTGACCCAAAACTGGGTAGGTGCAGGCTGATAGATCTCAGTATTTTAATTTAAAAATCTAAGCACTCTGTGTAATATAAAGCCTATTCATCGCATAAGTCCCCTTGGAACCAATTGGATTCAAGCTGCTGTACCAGAAGAGATTTATCTAGCCTAATCTCCTATAATTACAAGCAGTCCCTGAGATAAGAATGTTGAACTTAAGGACAACTCTAGATATGAACAGGCTGCCTATTACTAAAAATGGCAGATGGCATTCTCCTTCCTTGAGTCAACAAACCATGGAAGCCATGCAATGTGTTCAGAAATTGCTGAAGCCGCACATTTTTAATACACAGCCTGTTTGCAGCCATTCCTGAAATCATTGTGCAGCTGCAACAGTTCATTGGTTCGAGGAAGGACAATGTCATCCACCATTTTTAGTAATAGGCAGTCCATTTCATAAGCACCAGTCCAATTTACATACAAATTCATATTAAAGACAGACTTTGGAGCAGAACTCACTCTTAACCTGGAATTCCCTATAACTAAAAACCTTTAATGATGGAAAATGCACAATTTTATTGTCACACTGTAAGGAAATGTAGCAAGAGATAACTCAGTTCATTTGCCTGAGAGAAAAAGGATGAAGACAGCTCCTCCTTAATAGTTTACAGAGTATATGCTTGGGGAAATGGTAGTTTACTTTAGTTTGACAAGATTATGTCTATAGATGAGGATCAATTAAAAAAAATCTGCTTGGAAAAATCACAGTGTGTCTTTCTTGGTTTTTGGAACTTGATAGAAAGCTCCTCCTCACATTTCATGTAAGGGCCTTTCATCGCCCTTGAGTTAAAGTATCTCTAACCATCCTTGGACGGACAGAAAACTATCAAAGTGAAAATAGTTACCAAATGGCTGATCCATATTTTGCTCCTGCAACCTCAATCGTGACTCATTATTGAATGATACTGTCCTCATTTTGCCTGTGCAATCCATAGTAAGCATAGAGATTGGCTAATTTCTCTAGCTCTGTTACCTTCCAATTCTGCATATCTGGAACTACACTGTATGAAAAAAAAATCCTAACAATGGTGGCATAGTGGTTAGAATGCAGTATTGCAGACAAAGTCTGCCAACTGCCAGCAGTTTGATCATGACAACCTTGAGGTTGATTCAGGCTTCCATCCTTTCAAGGTCAGTAAAGTAAGGAGCCAGATTGTTGGGGGCAATATGCTGGCTCTGTAAAGTTCTTAGAGAGAAGTAAAAGCACCGTGAAGCAGTATTCTGGAGTGTTTGAAGAAAAGATTGGACAACCATTTTTCCAGAGTAGTATAGAGTCTCTTACACAATCAGAGGGTAGAACTAGGACCTCCAAGATAACTTCCAGTTCTATTGTTCTATATTCTGTATTCACCACAGAGGTGATCAGCTGTGACTTCAGGAGTAGAGAGAAAAGATGTTTTTGAAAATGAACCATCCTGTGGGTAGAAATACTAGTGGAATCTCCCCCCTGGCATTTTCTCATACCACTTATGAATTACTTTGTGAATTATGTGCAGAAGAAGAATTTGAAACAAAACTTGAGGAATAAAATGGAGATTTTGGAGCAGAGTGAGACTCTAGTTACAACTGGCAAAATCCTCATGGCACTGTTATTTGCATATCCAAATTCTGCAAATGACATTAACCATTCTTGTTACTTGATGATAAATCACATGAGATATAAAATGTACCCAATGTAAATCGTTTTCAACTCATATTTTTTCTCTGTATGTTTTCTATTTTTATTTTACAAGGCAGATCCACATTTTTAAATTGATATTATTGTTTTTAGTATTTTTGAAAGCATAATAACTACCTAAAATCTAAATGTATTAATTAATTAGAGAATTGTTTAGAAACATAGAATGGGTAACCAACTTTGCCAATATTTCAAGAAATGCTCTGGCCTTGAAAAAATATATTATATATAAATGATACTGACTTATGAGCACTTTTGAATATTTTAATTAGCTCAGGTTGAATCATGAATGGATATTACCCAAATATAATTATAGTACAAAAGGTTTATTGGGTACAGGTTAGTGTAATAGCAAAATGTCAATATTCTTGTTGTTCTATTACATGTATCATGAATCTATATACAGAAACTAGGTTACTAATAATTTTAAAAGAAAAATGTCTAATTCTAAAGATGATCAATATTTTAATATTATCTTCCAAGGTGAATTGCAAAAAGAATGTACAGTTAAAATGTGAAAATATGTATTCAATACACAGTTATCTGAGATGCATACAGTGCATTTACCTACTTATTTATTGATCAAAATCAAGTGCTTATAAATTAATTCTTGCCAACTATTAAAATTCTGTGTCGAAGTTATAGATAGATAGATAGATAGATAGATAGATAGATAGATAGATAGATAGATAGATAGAGATAGAGATAGAGATAGAGATAGAGATAGAGAGAGAGATAGAGATAGAGAGAGAGAGAGAGAGAGAGAGAGAGAGAGAGAGAGAGAGAGAGAGAGAGAGAGAGAGAGAGAGAGAGAGAGAGAGAGAGAGAGAGAGAGAGAGAGAGAGAGAAAGATATCTGCATAGCAAGCACTGTTCTATTTGAAGAAACATTTTATCCAATGCTAGAACACAGTATATTTTTGCTTGTTAAAAACAATGGATTTTATACTAGAAGTCTAGCTCTCACAGTCCTCTTCTGTTCATGTCCCTAATTTAGATCATTTTGCTGACTTACAGTACAGTACAATAAACTATAATCCATTAAAGTTTATAATATAAAGGTACAGAGTAGGTTCCTGTACATTTTGTCTTAAGAGAGACAAAAGATGAAAAATGAAATTGAAAGAAGAAAGCGGCTGCCGCAAAAGGAGAACTACAAACTAGATTATTTATTCATTCAATGTTTATTGTATCTGCCCATATCAAACAAGATATCTATTTTTTTCCTCTGAGCATGAGTGCGTCTGTCTCTCTCTCTCTCTGTCTGTGTCTGTCTCTGTCTCTCTTATGAGCCTGCATTGACTTGGGGCTTCTGATGGTGTCAATTTTTAGTCCTCACTTCATTCTTGGTACTTCAGTTGTTTTTTGCAGCAAAAATGACTGCTCTCTCTCTCACCCAGAACAGGCCCATCAGTAGCTTGAATGTCAACATTATTTGCAGTAAATCACTTACTCCATTTCATGCAGAGTGGCAGGAGATAGTTAATGTAATATCAATTTCCCTCCCAATCAATCAACCATCAAAGCAACCAATTATGTATTAATTATCATCTCTGTCCTTCCTGACATAAATTCGCAAACATTACACACACACACACACACAAGCTCTGAAGATTAATGGAAATCTGAAGGAAAGAAATATTGGTCCAAACTCTCCTTTGCCATCTCTTTCCTCTGAGAAAAAGGCTTCTGTTTTGCTCTTTAATTTTCAGGAGGCTTGAGAATGTTCTTTGGTTTCTTCAAATGGGATTTTTGAATTCACTTTATTATTAGAGGTGGCAGAAGATGGCACTGCTGGTGGTGCTTTCAGTCAGGATCTTTTCATCCTTTTGAAGTCGTTCCAGCTGCCCACGTTTCCCATTTTCAAAAAATGCAAAGGGAGAAATGCCCTCATCATGGTTTTCCCTTGGAATTTTTGTTTGAAATGGTGGAAGCTTCAGAATTCAACCATCTCTCTAAGAAAGAAAGGCAAGAAAGCTGCCTTTGTTGTAAGAAATTAATCAAAATGTTATTTTTAGTTTTCATGGAAAGCAATTTTTTTTGTCAGGCTGAATGATAGCCAAGGAAACCCAAGCGTACTATCTTATATTTTACTATCTTGAGGAATAAATAACCTGCTCATCAGGGCATCCCATAATAAACTCCCTCATTATTCTGGAAGTGAATTATACAATCAATTGCTGTCAAAGGCATTATGACTGGGGAATCTAGGGATTAAATTTGAGGTGTTCTGCAGGCAGATAATCTATCTCTCAAATAATTAGCCCATTGATATCTGCTGAACTATGGTACAATTCCCAATGTTCTGTTAGTCATGATGGGAGGGCCTTCAAAGAGTTGAGACCTAACCTAGTTGGATGGCATTAGGTTGGCTGATATCTTTAGCTGAGATCTTTCCACCCTTCATGTAAACATTGTCATCGCATCTAGAAAGACAACTTGCTTGGAGAAATACAACTATTAGGTTCATTTTATGAAAGGAAATCAGAGGAGTAAAGTAAGTGCAGTGGGGGACTTGAGTGCAGAGCCACATCAATTGGTTTTATCAAAAAGAGCAACAAGTCCCATGGTAATTCATAACATAGAGTAATTATCTATTACTAATTATTATAGGCTAGAAAGTGGGAGCCCATGAGTTCTAGTCCCACCTCAGCCATGAAAGCCAACTGGGTGACTTGGCCCAGTCACTATTCCTCACCCCAACCCATTTCAACAAAGTTCCTGTTGTGAGTAAACTAAGGAGGAAAGATGCTGGATATGTTCACTGCCTTGAGTTATTTATAAAAATAATGAAGGAGGGATACAAATAAATAAATATTACTATCTCAATTAGGGGTGTCCACAAGAAGGGTCAACAAAGAGAATTCACCAGAGCAACTGGCAGCCACCTCCAACAAAACCCCAGGGGCCGGACAGATCCCAAAAGAATATTGGGACCTCTCTCGGAGGTGTTCAGTGGGACTGAATGTGACATCCTACCTGAAACAGACTGCACCACAGAAATAATCTCTGGGGCAAAATTACCAAAGTACAAAAGGTATGCCATGACGCCCCAGGAAATGCAAAAAATGCACAAATATATAGACAAAAACCTAATAAGGGGTTTCATTGAGTCATCAGTCCCAGTCCTGCTCAAAGAAAAAAAAGATGGGGCTATGAGATTATGCATTGACTTTAGAACGATCAACGGACTATGCATACACAATCTATACCCTGTCCTGCTCATGAAGGACATGATATCCTACCTGGCCAAAGGGAAGATCTTTACCAAATTAGATATCAGAGAAGCATACTATCGAGTCTGCATCAGGGAAGGAGATGAATGGAAAACAGTGTTCATCTGCCCCCTAGGGAGCTTCCAATTCAGACTTTCAAACTATAGGAAGCCCCAGACTATAGGGAACCCCAGTGTTCATGTAATTAATAAATGAGGTGCTACATGAACATCTTTATAAGGAAGTCCTTGTCTACTTGGCAACATTCTCATCTACATTGAGACAATGGACAAACATGTAGTGTGTGCCAAGTACTGGAAAAACTTCTAGCAACAAATCTGTATGTCAAGCTGCTGAAATGCGAATTTCACCATGCACAGTTGGACTACCTGGGCTACCGAGTCTCCAATGAAGGCATAGATATGGACCCAGCCAAAGTACAAGCTGTCCTCAGTTACAAGACCCTGGCACCCGCAGACAGCTACAAAGCTTCCTGGGGTTTGCAAAATTCTACCAGCAATTCATCCCCTCCTTTATGAGGAGTGCCAACACCCATGATGGACCTTCTAAAGACAGGGAGTACAGAAAGAAAACTTCATCTGGGACAACCCAGTGGGACCTAATCTGCCAAAAATCATTTGAAACACTGAAAGAATTGTTTGCAAAAGAACCAGTGCTGAAGCACCTTGACCCTGAACAACACTTTGTCATTCAAGCAGATGGCAGTGACGTGGCAGTGGGAGCAATGTTACTGCAAAGAAACGACCAAGGAAACCCATAGCCTTGCGCCTACACCTACTGCAAACTCACGGACATAGAAAGGTGATGGGCTACATGGGAAAAAGAGGCTTTTGTGATAAGATGGGCACTGCAAACCTGATGTCACCTGCTGGAAGGGGGCCAGAAGCTATTCGAAGTTTGGACTGACCACAAAAATCTGGAAAGCCTTAGGAGCCCATGAAAACTATCACCCAAACAAGTCCGCTGGGCCCAATACTTCAACCAATTCAACTTCATGCTAAAACACATCCTGGGGGGGAAGGATTTTCTGGCTGATGCCCTCTCTTGCATGTCCCAGTATAAATGCGAAAGGGAGGAGATTATAAATACCATTATCCCCCCTACCCAAATAGCTGCCCAAGTAACCACCAGGCAACAATGACCGATCTGCACATGACTTAACCATGAAATTAAAAACCAAACTGCTAGCAGACCATTGGTTCCGGGACAATCAACACATCTTAATGAAAAGAGATGACCTAGCCTGGAAAGGAATAAAACTCTATATCCCAGAACCCCTACATACTCTAGTCCTTCAGAGAAGCCACAAGGCCAAACTGGCAGGTCACTTCGGGTTCTTAAAGACTTTACACTTGGCTCAAAGGTAATTCTGGTGGCCTGGCATAAAGAAAGAAATGGACAGTTATATGAAGAGTTGCACCATTTGCGCCGCGATAAAAATATTAGCAGGAACTCCCCCCCCCCCCCCGACTGCTACAGATTGCAACAAGGCTGTGGGAAGAGATCTCAATAGATTTCATAGTTGAGTTATTGAAAAGTGGATGAAACACAGTGATATGTACTGTAATAGACTTATTTTCCAAACAGGCACATTTCATACCATGCAGCGGGCTACCCTCAGCCCACCGGTTAGCCAAGCTGTTTTTGAAACACATCTACCACTGCATGTAGAGCCATGGAGAATTATCTCAGACAGGAGAGTCCAGTTCACAGCTAAATTTTTCAGGAAGTTCCTGTGGACTATTGGGACATCCCAGGGCCTTAGCTCAGCTTTTCATCCAAGCTTCAATGGGGGGGGGGGGGACAGAGAGATTGAACGCCATGGCTGAGCAGTATCTGAGGTGCTACATGAATTGTCAACAATCTAATTGGGCCAACCTCCTGCCTTTTGCGGAGGTCATGAACAATAATGCTGTTCACAGTAGCATGGGACTAACCCCTTTCAAAGTACTGAGTGGCATGGACTTTGTCCCAATGCCTGAGTATCCAAGGGATTCCCCCTCCTCAGTCAGCCTGACCTATTGGATGTCAACGCTAAAAGCAACTTGGGAGAATATAAAAAAGGCGCTGGCAAAAGCGGGACAGAACTATAAGAAACAGACAGACATCGGGCCCTGCAATGGCCATTCCAGGTGGGGGAGAAAGTTTACTTCTCCACCAAATACTTGATATTAAGGCTCCCTAGTAATAAGTTGGGGCCAAAGCTCATGGGATCTTTCCCCATAGTAAAGATCATCAATCTAGTCACTGCACAACTAAGTTGTCCTGATTGTTAGGGAAAATACACCCTTGTATTCCATAGTAGCCTTTTAAAACCCGTGGTGGGATCAACCCTGAGGCCACCATCTTGCGAACCCCCAGACCCCTGGTCATAGAGGGCCAAACCCATTATGAGGTGCAGTGAATCCTCGATTCGAGGTGGCACAGGAGACAACTTCAATACTTAATCAAGTGGAAGGGCTACCCCTTATCAGAGGCAACTTGGGTAAAGAGCAGGAACATCAAAGCAGATTGCCTTGTGATGAGGTTCCATGCAAAAAACCCAACCAAACCTGGGGTGGGGGTTCACAACCCTAAGTTCTAGACCTGCAATAAATTTGTTTTCTTTTTGTGTTGTACATATAACTTGCAATAAATGAGGGGAGCTCAAGATGCAAATAAACCAGGTAGATGGTTAGCATATAAATTGAGAAAGGAGAAAGAACCAAGGAAAATATTGCAATTAATAGACGATCAAGGCTAAGTTTGCTATGGTAGTAAAGAGAAGAAGGAAATCATACGAGACTATTATGGGAAATTATACAGACAAGAGAATATTGATGAGGAAAGCGTTAAACAGTATTTACAGAATGCTAATCTACCCCAGATACCTAAAGAGATCGAAACAATGTTAGAAAGCAATATAACGATGATGGAGTTAACTCAAGAAGCAAAATAATGGAAAGGCACCAGGCCCAGATGGACTTCCGGCAGAATTTTACAAAACATTATAAGAATCGTTGAACCTTCCATTGCTAGAAGTTATGAATGAAGTTATGTTAAAGATGAGGATACCTAAATCAAGGTCAGAAGTTTATATTACATTTATTCCAAAAGAGGATGTCGATCCATTACAAATCAAGAACTGTAGACCTATTTCCTTAAGGCCATATCACACTGCCCAACGGATGCAAAAAGGACACAACGGACAAGCAAAATGTTCCATCCGTTGTTATCCACTCTCAAAAGGGGCAAAAATTTGCATAAGCAGAGCGAATAACATGGAAAGGAACGGACGTGGGGAGGACGCAGAGCGGATGTATAGAGGATGCGTAGAGGATGTGTAGAGGATGCGTAGAGGATGCAAAGCGGTTGCATAGAGGATGCAGAGCGGATGCAGAGCGGATGCGTAGAGGATGCAGAGCGGATGCAGAGCGGATGCGTAGAGGATGCAGAGCGGATGAGCTGTATCCGCTTTCATCCTTTCTCCATCCATGCTACTAACGCTGCACGTCCGTTCTGCTTTCTCCCTGCGTCCGTTTACCACTGGAACGGATTTGAGTTGTGCGGATGCACAGCGAATGCCTAGCGGATATAGCAGATGTGTAATGGATGCAGAACGGATGTCCCCCGTATGCCTAGAGGATGCAGAACGGATGCATTGGATACATTTTCCGCTCAAAAGTTTTGGGCAGCTCAAAACTTTCTGAGCGGATGAAACGTCAATAAACGGATGCTGGACAGATAGAGAGGAAGCAAAATGGAGGCAGTGAGTACATCGCGTTAACCAACGGATGGCAAGCTTTTTTGTCCGTTTTACATCCTCTTTGCATCCGTTGGTGCAGTGTGACATGGGCTTTAGTAAACGCAGATTATAAAATTTTTGCTTCAATATTGGCAGAAAGACTTAAAAAATACTTAAACAATTTTATCCATCCTGATCAAAATGGATTTCTGCCAAAGAGACAAATTAAAGACAATATGAGAGTAATCTTGGACACTTTGGAATACTACGAAGCACATCCTGAAAAACAAATGGCTCTGATATTTTTAGATGCACAGAAGGCTTTTGATAATGTGAATTGGCGATTCATGTTATTACTGCTGGAACAGATGGGCTTTGCTAAAAAATTTATTCAAGCAATAGAAGCTATATATCATAAGCAAACAGCAAAGGTAATGATAGAGGGAGAACTGACAGACTCTATTGATATAAGGAACAAGACAAGGGTGCCCACAATCACCTCTGTTGTTTGTTTTAACCTTGGAAGTGCTAAATAGAATTATTAGAGAAGAAAAGGATATAAAAGGGATGAAAATTAAAAAGGAAGAATTTAAATTGCAAGCATTTGCAGATGATCTGGTTTTCATTTTAGAAGACCCACTAGAAACAGCATTAAAATTGATAGAAAAGATAGAGACATATGGAAAAGTGGCTGGCTTGAAAATAAATAAAGATAAGACAAAGATCCTGACAAAGAATATGTTATCAAGACAAAAGGAAGAACTGGCAGATCTATTGAAAATCCAAGTCACGAATAAGATCAAGTACCTGGGGATATATTTGACAGCAAGATGCAGTACACTAAAAGAGAATAATTATATCAAACTTAAGTAGTAGATAGTGCTAGATTTGGTGAAATGGGAAAAATTACAAGTGTCATTAATAGGGAGAATATCAACAATCAAGATGAATATATTACCCAGAATTTTATATTTGTTCCAAACAATTCCAGTTAGGCTTGGAAAATATTATTTTGAAGATTTAAATAAAATTGTGTTGAAATATATGGCAAGGTAAGAAAGCAAGAATAAAGTTAAAACTTTTGCAAGATGCTAGAATAAGAGGAGGATTTGGTTTGCCTAATTGGGAGTTGTATTACCAAGCTACAAATTTGATGTGGGTTAAGGAATGGATAACATTAAGAAATACTAGATTGTTGACATTAGAATGACATGATCTGTTGTTGGGGTGGCAAGCTTTTTTATGGTATAAAGGAACTAAAGCACAGGGGTATTTTAGAAGACATTATATATGGGAGTCTCTGTGGCTAAACTGGGAGAAGACTAAAAGGCAATGTTATTTGAAAATTCCAGTCTGGCTACCGACTATTGAAGCATACAAAAAGGAACAAACAGTTAGATATGGTGAAATATTGAATGAAAAGGGTGGACTTAAATCTATGCAAAAACTAGAGGAACAAGGTATAAAGATGAATTGGTTTTCATATGTGCAAATACATTCAAGACATGATAAACATTCTAAAACAGAAGGTTTCTATGATAAACTGACTGACTTAGATAAGATTTTGACAGGTAGTGATGAAAAAGTGATTTAAAAATTGTATGGATATCTATTAGAAATTAAGTTAGAAGAAGAACAAGTTAAAGAAACTATGATTGCTTGGGAGAAGAATTTTGGATATGGGATTGATCTAGAAAAATGGCAAAAACCATGGTCTCAAAATTATAAAATGACAATGTCAACAGCATATCAAGAAAATTTGTATGTTTTATAGGTGGCATTTTCCCCCCGACAAGAATAGCAAGAATATTCAAGAATAAGTCCAAAAAATGTTGGAAATGTCATCAGACACCTGGCTCACATTACCATATGTAGTGGACATGTGCAAATGCTAAAAAATATTGGACTAAAATCCACACGTGGTTGGAAAAAAATGACAAAAAAAGCATATAAATTTGAAACCAGAGATATTTTTATTAGGAATTTTACCTAAAATATATAGTAAAGACTTGAAATATCTGATTGTAAATGTATTAACAGCAGCTAGGATTGTATTTGCTAAAAACTGGAAAAATGAGAAAACACCATCACAGGAGGAAATCATGAAGAAAATATTGGAATGTGCTGAAATGAGTAGATTGACATTTGACATCAGAGAACAAGATGATAAACAATTTTATAAAATTTGGGATCTATTCTATCAATGGTTAGACAATAAAATATAGTAATGAAATATGTAGATTCTTGGAAAATAATAAATATATAAAGATGCATTCTTTTCTTATTATATCTACAAAATGATTTTAGGATAGATTTGGGATGATAATATGAACCATCATAAAACAAATTAAGTAAAATATGATTACTTCGTAAAACATGAATGAATAAAAGTATAGTCAAATGATTAGTGACATTAATATATTTAATATTTGATTGAAAATATGAGAGTATATATAATGTAATTATAATTGAAGACTACGAAATGGAAGCACAAAACAATTTGTAAACCAATCGGCACACTGTATGTATATATATGGAAAATGGCTTGATGTTTTTATGTTTTGTTTGTTTATGTTTGTTTTAAAAACCAATAAAAAATTTTAAAAAAGAAAGAAAGAAATGAGGGGAGTTAAATGTCAACTAAAAAAAATACTTATTTGGTTTTCTTAGTTGTCAGCAGAAAGGGAGGGGGAAAAGCAGTGCATTCCTTAAAAGCTTGAGATCATCACTTTGGCAGCTGAAGTTTTTGGCGCACAAAATTATTACTGGAGAGCATGATTGGTGACTCTTGGCTATGGATGTGTCTCATTGGAAAGTATACATCCTGGGGGTGGGGGGAAGAGCAGGGTCAAGGGTGAAATGAATGATGTGTCAGAATTGCTGCAACTGGGAAACGCTGACATGTCAACTCCTAATAAATCAATCTTTTTTACTATGAGAGATACGGCTAGAGACTTATGATTTGAATAGGGGTGCATATTGGAGTCTTGACAGCCAGTAGGGCAGGCCTAACCACAACATCACTGCACACCTGCATTGAATGCTGATAAGAGATACGGGACCCTCTCCTGCAGATGTTCTGGGTCCTACATTTAAAGAACTCAAGATTTATTGTAAAACAGGGCACCCCAAATAATTACGGGGCTGAAGAAGGAGTTTAACTAAGAAACAGCACAGGAATTGGAGCAAAAGCATTAAACACCTTTTTCAGATCTCTAATTATTTGAGTTGTGAGATTTTACAAAAGTTAAAGAGCTTCAAACAAAGGAGAGACAGAGAAAACATGACAAAGGAATACAGAGCCTTTCCTGGCATCAGTAATGCAAAAAGAAGTCTCCCGACCCCACCCCACACCATTTTAGAGCTCAAGGTCATCTGTGGAACCTTAACCAAAGGAAGATTTAAGATCAAGGCAAAGAAAGGCTGTTTCTCCCAACATATAATTAAATCGAGAATTCATTGCCAGGGGTTGGAGTGATGGCAGCCTATTTGGGTGGTTTGAAAAAGAACTGGAGAAGTTCATTGGAGGATCAAGCTATCAATAGCTGCTAATGTGCTAATAATTCCTGCATACTAGGCAAGTGATTTTCAATCCTAGGGAAGCTATGAAGTAAGTTGAGTCTTATTCCTTGGTTCAGGTTTTGAATCTTCTCCAATGGACCAACAGTAGTGGCTCATCACTGCAGAAACAGGTCAGGGCCTGATCCAGCAGATTTTGTCACATGTAGCCCTTATTTTGTCTTTGGGACTCCAGTTTTGGGAAGAAAGTGATGGTTTGAAAGCAAATCCAGTGGTTCTTCCTAATTCCAGCCAAAATTCTAATCATTATAAACACTAAACATATACTTGTTCAGTGTTATCGACAAGGAAACTAAACATGGGATAAATCGATTCAAATGGTTTCTATTGAATTCAGAGTTCATTTACTACTTTACAGATTGTTCACTGTAGTAAGGAACATTATCCTTCAACTTCATTCCAGACACATCAACGATTCATAAAATATAGAACAAAGAAAAATAGAGTTGGAAGTCACTTTGGAGGTCCAATCCCTGGCTTGAACAGGAAAACCTTGTACCATTTCAGACAAATCATTGTCCAGTCACTTTCTGAAATCATCCAGTAATGGAGCACCCACAACCTCTGAAGGCAAGCTATTCCATTGGTTGATTGCTCTATTAGGATATTTCTCCTTAATTCTATGTTGCTTCCCTTTCTGTTTAGTTTCGATCTATTGTTTCTTGTCTTTTAGTGCTTTGGAAAATAGTTTGACCTCTCATCTTTGTAGGCACCCCTCTTCTTTGTAGGATTTCCAAATATTGGAACACAGCTATCATGTCTCCCAGTCCTTCTTTTCATTGGACCAGCCATACCCAATTCCTTCTTTGTATGTTTTAACCTCCAGCCCCCTTATCATTCTTGTTGCTCTTCTTTGCACTCTTTCCAGAGTCTCAACATCTTTTTTTTATATTGTGGTGACCAGAACTGGATGCAGTATTTCAAGTGTGGTCTTACTAAGACTTTCTAAAGTGATACTAGAACTTCACGTGATCTTAATTTCATACTCCCTGGAGGTCATCTAAATAAACCTTAAGAACTCTAGCAACTTGTACACTCTCTACCAATGTAAAACAGTTTTGGAAAGCTGACCCTGATACGATACCCAATGACAGGTCCTATATTCAGGGGTCTTAGTCCAGTGACGGTAAACCGTTTGAGTTTGGCATGTCAAAAATTTGGAAAATGCTGGTGTGTCACACATCCCTGCTGAACAAAAGAAAACCAGTTCTTTACAAATTTATTTATTTTTAAAAAATATATTTCAACCATGGTGTTCCATGAATTATAGAAGGAAACATCAAATTATAAAAATGAAATACAAATAAGACAAACTTTTTTTGGAGGTTCTGGAGGCTGCATGAGTGCATACTGCATTCTTGCTCAGCCTCCAAAAATCGTGCAAGAATGGGGTGTGCTTTTGAGAATCACTATCAGGTGTTGGTGAACACTGGCATGTCAGCAAAACAATAATGGGTGTCGCCTTCGACATACATGTTGTAGCTTTGCTATCACTGTGTTATTCCCAAATAGGGAGGTTGACCGGAATGTGAAAATCCAGAAATATCCTTGTTCCGTCCGGAAAAACGCGAGGTAGACCAGGTTCCAACAGTAAAAGTCTTTATTTCAACAGTTAAGTGAAAACGAAACAGTGGCTCTTGCCGCGGCAGCCTTTATATACGGCTTGCCTGCCGGCTTGTAGCCAATGACGGTTACTTGGTTTTGCCACCTTTTGGCAACTCTTTTGGATTGGTTCCTAGTGAACCAATCCCTATGCTGGCTTTTCTAGCCAATCACAATCGAGGATTTGGAGTAAACTATTTTATACAGAACACCCCTCCCCCCTTGGTTTAGTCCTACGTGGTGACGTAGTCGCGCAAGTAGGTGGGGCTTCTTCTGACTCTACTGGACTTGCGCGGTTCATTTTCGCTGGAGTCTTCAACCGGTTCGGATGGGGTTGCTGTCTCTCCGGCTCTTTTCCATGGAACCGCCTGGAAGGGTGAGTCGGCCATTTTGCTACCGCTTGAGTTTCTCAGGCCGGTGGTTTTGCCATTCCCTCCTGGTTTCTCCAGGCAGGTCGAGCTGGCTTGGCTGGCCCCTTCATCTGGATTATTTTCACAAGTCTCATCTAACCGTAAGTTTCCTTTTTGCTCTTTTTGATTGGTTAGATGTTCTGGGTTTATTTTTAAAGGTTCTTTATTATTTTCTTG
Organism: Laticauda colubrina; assembly: GCA_015471245.1. Classification (NCBI taxonomy): domain Eukaryota; kingdom Metazoa; phylum Chordata; class Lepidosauria; order Squamata; family Elapidae; genus Laticauda; species Laticauda colubrina. The sequence goes on along the minus strand of BLBF01000050.1, from coordinate 7,583,436 downwards.
TATTTCCCCTCCTTCTTTGGTTTTGTTTTCGTCGATTTTTATTTTTTGTTGTTGTGCGTTTGTATTTCTTTCAATGTTTCGGGAACGAAGCTGGTCTATGTGCCGCTTCCATTTCCTGCCATCGTCTACAGTTAGGCAGTAGGACTGGGGGCCTGTGAGTTGTGTGATTGTGGCTGGAAGCCATAGGGGGTCCCCGGTAAAATTTTTTGCGTAGACTAGGTCACCGATTTCAAATGTTCGGTAACGGCTGGAGGAGTTGGGGGGTCTTTCCAACGTGTAATTTGGGTGCAACCTGTCTAATTGTGACCTAAGTTTTCTTCCCATTAATAACTCCGCTGGGCTTTTGTTGGTTACGGTGCTGGGTGTGATATGTTGGAGGGTGAGTAGATGGTTGATTTTATCCTGGACATCCCCAAGGTCCATTTTCTCTAAACCCTCTTTGGTAAACCTGACCATTCTCTCCGCCCTACCATTTGCTGCCGGGTGGGCCGGCGTGGTCAGTGCATGGCGTATACCTAGGGAGGCTAGGTATTGTTCAAATTGGATGGCGGTTAATTGTGGCCCGTTGTCGGACACTAGGACGTCCGGCAATCCATGGGTTGCAAAAAGTTTGTTAAGTTGTTTAATGACCGCCTCAGTTGTTGTAGATGACATTACTACAACCTCCAGCCAATTTGAGTATGCATCTACAACAATTAAAAAGGTATGCCCCCTAGTAGGACCTGCGAAATCAATGTGGACCGAGACCAGGGGCCTCGTGGTGTCTCCCAGTCCCTTATGGGTGCTTGTGGTGGGGAAGGCCTGGTTTTCTGACATTTAGTGCAAGTGGCAACCCCATATTTGATATCTTTATCTAAACCAGGCCACCAGACATAGCTTCTAGCAAGGCTTTTCATTTTTACGATACCAGGGTGGCCTTCGTGAAGCATACCCAACACCCTAGTCTGTAGTTTAGGAGGGATTACTACCCGATCACCCCACAATAAACAACCTTTTTGAATTGAGAGTTCGGTTTGTCAGGTCCGGAAAGGTTTAAAGTTTTCAGTTTTTTTGTTTTCTGGCCAGCCTTTACCTACCCAGTTTAATATGCAGGCAGTCACTGGGTCCTTTGCGGTGGCTCTGGCAACATTGTTTGCAGATATTGGTTGTTCGGGGGTTTGCAGGGTTGTCATTGTTGGCGCCGGGTCTTCCTCCGTCGTCAGCAGCGGTGCTCTGCTTAATGCGTCTGCATGGGAGATTTGCTTCCCGGGTCTATGTGTCAATGTGTAAGAGTATGCTGCAAGGAATTCTGACCATCTAGTCATCCGCGGGGATAAAATGTTCTGTGTAGGCTTGTTTCCCGCCAGAATTCCTAGCAACGGTTTATGGTCTGTTACAATCAAAAATGTTCTTCCATAAAGGTATTCGTGAAAACGTTTCACTCCAGCGACGATTGCCAGGGCTTCTTTGTCTAGTTGACTATAGTTATGTTCTGTTTTAGACAGAGTCTTTGAGTAATAAGCGACGGGTGCCTCTCTCCCATCTGGCAATTAGTGGCTCAGGATGGCACCGACTCCAAACGGTGAGGCGTTGCAGGTTACCGTCAATGAAAGTGTGTTACTAAAGTGGATAAGAACGGTGTTTGATGTTAATAAATTTTTTATTTTCTGGAATGCTTTTTGCTCTCTATGACCCCAAGTCCAATTAGTTTTCTTATCCAGCAAACGGTGTAATGGTTACGCGATTGTTGCTTTGTGGGGGAGGAATACGTTACAGAAATTTATTAGACCCAAAAATGCCTGCAATTCCGTTTTGTTTTTTGGCTGTGGTGCATCTTTAATGGCTTTGACTTTTTTTTCTCCATCAATTAAGTAGCCCAGAAATTCGACACGATCAGTCATTAAGCAGCATTTTTCTTTTTTAACTTTCAGACCGGATTCTCTTAATTTTGTTAGTACACTTCTTAGTCTTTTTTCTAGTTGGGTCTTTAGCCGAAATCAGGATGTCGTCAAAATATGGTACAACCTCTTTTATTCCATTTAATAGGCATTCCATGAGGCCTGGGGAAACGCCTGGGAAACGCCTGGGGCCACACTCACTCCAAACTGAAGTCTGTTACACTTGAATGCCCCTTTGTGAGTCACTATTGTCTGTGCCTCAGCCGTTAAGGGGTCTACTGGAAGCTGTTGGTAAGCTTGTGCTAGATCTAGTTTAGCAAAAAAATTTCCTCCCCCGAGTGAGTGTAGCAAATGTTGTACGACTGGCACCGGGTATGCGCTTTGTTGCAGCGCATGGTTCAGAGTAGCCTTGTAGTCTCCGCAGATGTGTACCGACCCATCAGGTTTAACCAGTGTTACTATTGGCATCTCCCATTTGGCATGGTCAACAGGTTCCAAAACCCCTTGGTCAATTAATTTATTCAATTGTTCCTCTATTTTTGCTTTTAATGCAAAGGGAACTCGTCTGGCCTTTAATCTTCTAGGGGCCACCTGGGGGTCTAAGCTAAAGGAAATTGGGGTCCCCCGATATCTGCCTAGGGAGCCATCAAAAACATCCTGGAACTCGTGGATCAGGTTTTCTTCCCAGTCAGTTGCGGCCACTAGGTCTACTCCAGTCATTCCGATGCCCAATGGTGCAAACAATTCGATGCCCAGGAGGCTGGGTTGGTCTTGGTCGACTATTGTCAGAGGCAGGACTTCGATATGCTGCTTGTAAGCGACTCAGAAATGTCCTAGACCTATCACAGGGATTCGATTCCCTTGGTAGTCCTTCAGAGTTAATTTTTGTTTCTGGAGCTCTTTTAGTTTAATATTTGGGACCAGTTGTCTGATTGTGTCCCATGACACCATTGACAGGAAAGACCCTGAATCAACCTCCATCTCACAGGGGCTGCCTTCGATTTTTACGATGATTTTAACTTCTTTTCCGCTTTCCGTCTGAGCGCTTCCGATAGTGACAGTTTGATGGGTCTTTTCTCGGTTACTGGCTCGTTTGTTGCGCTCCCACTTTCTCTCAGCTTGTTTTGATTCAGCTTGTGGGGGAGAGTTACTGCGTCTGTTAGGGTTGTTATTTTTTCGATTCCTACAGACCTTCTCGATGTGTCCCCTTTTCTTACAAGCTCTGCAGATGGCATCAAGGAATCTGCAATCGGCTCGAGGGTGGTTTCCTCCGCAACCGGCGCATTCCCGCCAGTTTCTTTTTCTGTGCCTTTTTTTGTTGGCGTATAGGCGGTGGACCTCATCGTCTTCCTCTCCGGATTCTGATGTCTCGTCAAAATCTTCATGTTGTGTGGTGGCGGGAAATTGCTTCTTCCCTCTGGTTAGGCTCGTTTCATCGTTGTTCGCGTTCATTTGTTTCATGGTGGCCGCTGACTTTTTCGCAGCTTCAGCAGCTGCGTCTTCTGCGATTGCTTCAGCCACGGTTATGTTGGGTTTATTTAGCAATTTACTTTGTAAATTAGAGTCTTTTGAACCCAATACTACTCGATCTCGCATGGCTTCATCTAAGTTCAGGAACTCACATGCTCCCCCCAGTTGTCGGAGGGCTGCCACAAAATCAGCGATGGTCTCGCCTTCTTTTTGGTTCCTTCGGTAGAATTCGTGCCGTTTGATGAGATTTGACACCACTGGTGCGTAATGAGCCTTCAACATTCGCTGGAGTTCAGGCCAGGTCATTTGTTTTACGTCTCTGGGCTTCGCCAATGCCTTGGCCATTTTGAATACCTTTGGTCCGCAATGCGTTAAGAAGACAGCCCTCTTATGCTGGTCTGAGATCTCTTCCATCTCGTTACTTTCTAAGTACATTTGGAAACGGTCTACGTAGGATTCCCAATCTTCTTCATTGGGATTGAAGGGTGCGGACGGTGCATTATTTCTGGTCATCGCTTCAAGCCTGGGTTTCAATTCGCCGCGTGCACAGTCTCGCGTTTTAGGATGATCCCATCCTCGTCGCCAGTGTTCCGTCCAGAAAAACGCGAGGTAGACCAGGTTCCAACAGTAAAAGTCTTTATTTCAACAGTTAAGTGAAAACGGAATAGTTTGGCTCTTGCCGCGGCAGCCTTTATATATGGCTTGCCTGCCGGCTTGTAGCCAATGACGGTTACTTGGTTTTGCCGCCTTTTGGCAGCTCTTTTGGATTGGTTCCTAGTGAACCAATCCCTATGCATATGCAACCAATCCCTGTATAAAACTATTTTATACAGAACAATCCTTGTATGTTAACATTTTAAAAAATTAATTTAGAACAGCGTTCCTCAACCTTTCTGGGTTGACAGTCTGGTGCAGTAGGGGGGGAGGAAGAGGAGATGGTTTTGTGCAAAGGGCAGGTGTGCATGCACACAGCTTCATTTTGTGAGTGGTAGGTATGCACACATGCCGCTTGTGCGAATGGCGCCACAAGGGCCAGCACCTGCTGCTCGTGTGAGTTGGGCAGCCTGGTTACGAATAGTCCATGGCCGGTAGTAAGCTGCGGCCCAGAGGTTGGAGATCCCTGATTTAAAAAATGTATATGGCCACCCAAGTGTCTCATGGTGACTCCGGGTAACTTAAAGAAATAAAACTCCAACTATAAAACCCAATAAACCCCCATCTACTCCCCCAATAACAATAATCAAAAACCACTTGATGAACTATGTATCACTCTGAAGTCACCAGGCCCACTAGAAAAATCAAGGCCTTTTGAAAGAGTTTCAGGATTAGGCCAATCTTTTCTGCAGGGATGATGTTTTAAGAGCAGGAACCATTGCAGAGAAGGCCCTTCCTTCTTCTAGGTCCCACTAGATCAGGGGTGTCAAATTTGTTCTCATTGAGGGCCGAATCAGAGTTGTGTTTGACTTTGCGGAGGGCAGAGTGTGGCCAGCTTGATGTCATTCGTGTCAGGAGCACCTGTGAAGGTGGCCCAAGCACTCTGCCAACAAAAATGGGCTCCTGAGCTCCATTTTCAACTGAGATGGCTTCCTGCAAGCATCTGCCAGTGAAAATGGAGCTTGGCAGAGCTGCGTGCAGCTCTCCAAGCTCCATTCTTGCTGGCAGTGGCACTGCGGTCCAGTCCTTTGCTGTTTCCAGGCCAGATCTAAGCAACCTGTGGGTTGAATATGGCCCACAGGCCTTGAGTTTGACACCTGCACTAGATGAATCTTCTTACTGAAACAATTCATAATATAATCTATTTCCTCAGTGTAGTACAAGGGTGTCAAACTCAGGGCCCCCAGGCTGGATGCGGCCCACAAGGTGCTTAGATCTGGCCCACAGGGCCATCCTGGAAACAGCAAAGGACTGGCCCACAGTACCTCTACCAGTAAAAATGGAATTTTTGTTTTTGCTGGCAGTGTTGCAGGAGGTTGTCGCAACCAAAAACGGAGCTTGGGAACCTAGTTTCCCTGGCAGACTGCTTGGGCTACTGCAAGCACCCCTGAGTGACATTGAGCTGGCCACGCCCACCCCAACCACACACACCCTGCCCCCCCCAAGTCAAACACAACCCTGATGCAGCCCTCAATGAAATTGAGTTTGATGTGCCTGGTCTAGTATGTCAGGTAGATGTAACTGGGAAAAGGTGGTCCTTGGAATAACCTGGCCCTGTGCCATGCAGGGCTTTAAAGGTGACCATCTTGTACTGAATTGGTTTGATCTGATCAAATTTGCACAGACTGCTAGATATGAAGTCTCTTTTTCCTTTTTGAAATGGGGACGCCCCACGGGAAAGGAACTATAGAGGTAGGAGTGTCTACTGGTTACTCACCAAATCACTTGGCATGGTATCAATGGGTCACCCCCACCCCACTTCTGTTGCGGAATGAGCATTCAAGCTGCCTTTTTAGTGTTTCTTCCAGATCCAGACCACATTAGGATTTGCTGCAGATAACGGCTAAAAGCAATTTATAAAGCCAGGGCAGAAGAATGGTGTAAAATTGGATCTGAAGAGTTAAGAGGGGGAAGTGGATAGAATATATTTTAAAGTGGGTGGGGGGGAGAGCAAAGAAAGATTACATGGTAGGAGAAAATAAATGGAAAAAGGGAAGGTGTGAGACAGCAAGGAAGTACAACACAAATCATGGGGTAGTGTGAAAGATTATACACTGAGAGAGATAAAGCAAGTCACAAGGCAGCATTAAAAACATCATCTAAATCCTAGGCAAAACAAAAGGTGCAAATGCAGAAAAAATAATGTTCTGCAGAAAGGATAAAAGGGAAGTATTTGGATAACTAATTGCTGTGCGTGGGGAGGCGTTGCAAAGTCTGGTAAGGGTGGGACCAGTTACTTCTTCAGTGGGTGGATATGCAGCAGGGTGAGGGGTGGGGGAAAGGTGGGAAAAATATCCCATTATAGACTTTGTTGCTTTGTTCTCAGGGAATAAAAATACCCCAGGAAATTAAATGAAAGGAAAAGAGAACATCACAGATGCAAGATGGTTGAGAGTGAAATGGTAGAGATGTGTTCACTTATGCTTTGAATGTAAGAACCATAGAGTTGGGACCATGGAGGTCATGTAGTCTAACCTTCCATTCAGGGCAGGATCCACTATCCCAACTCTGACAGATGACCATCAAAGTTCTGAAGATATTGAGCAGAAAACACACCATGTTATGTGCAGCCTGTTTCAATGGCTCATACAATCACAGAGAATTAGTTACTTCTGAAGTCCAATCTTCTCTCCAAAGCCTCATGTAACATTTGAGAGACACCCCAGATTGGCCCCATAACTTGTTCAAGTTTCATGGGTTAGGTAGGATCATGACACACCAGAAATCAAGTCATGATAATGGCTACAACCCATGATTTAAACCCCAACCCTATTTTTAATGTCTTTTCAAGACAATGGAATACCGAAGAATAATTTGGCACTCATGAGGAATACTTCTATTTCTTTCAACAATACTATGTTTTATTTTCCCTATATTTGACTATAAATCTTAATTGGGGATTTGAGTTAAGGAAAAATATGCCATTGTCCTTTTTTTTTTTAATGGAAGGCAAGGCACTTCCTTGATTCATGAATGGATCCAAAGGATCCCACAGCTTGTCAAGAATTTCATAGCGTAATACAATAAATGAAGCAAGAATTACAAATACAGTACTTTAATATTGTAAGGTGTTTTAATAGAAGAATTGGAGGTGAAGTACAGAAACTTTCCAACTATAATAGGAAATTTCAGTCTTCATTGATTAATCAGTTGTTAAGATTGAATTTATTTTTATAGTGTCTATTTGAAGTTAATGATGACGCTGAAAAAAGTGACTTACAACTTTTTTTCACACTTGACCATTGCAACATCTGTACAATCACGTAATCAAAATTTGGTTGCAGTGTCCTGGGATCATGTGATCCATTTTTGCAACCTTCTGACATGCAAAGTCAATGAGGCAGCCAGATTCATCTAACAATCATCTACAATGTTAATTGAACCTGGCTGCCCCATTACTATTACTAACTTATTTGAATGTTTTGAATATCTTCTTCTTGAGTTTTCTGCAACCTGGAGAACTGTGATTTAGGACACAAGTCCTAAAGGATAAGCTCCTATCCTTGTAGTTGTTTATGCCTAAATTTTCTTCTGTTAACAGTATCTCACACAAATCTTGGGGACCAATTCATGGAATACCTTCAAATTTACTGGTTACCAGATCTAGTCTGCAAAATTTGAGAATCCACGAGGTGGTAGCAAAGAGGTTTCAGTAATTCTCTGTTGCCATCAAGTGGTCATTTTTCCAGTCTGGATGAAGCAGCCCTCTTTGATTGTTGGGATAACTGGACACATGGGATTAGCAGATGTTATAACTTTAGGGGATATAGATGTGGATTTGCCTGGAGGCTGGCTGAACACTAATTCCCTCTTCCTTGCCCCTGCTCTTGCACTGGAAAATATTTCACAGGAGCAAGAAAAATGCAAGTTTTTGGAATAATCGGAAGGATCTACTGGGGAAAAAAACCTCGTAAATCTATAATCAAAGCTATTTTCTGGGCTCAACCCACCATTGAAAAATTGTTTTGTCTTACCAAATTGGCAGCCTGGAGGCTGGATGTTTCATGCACAAGCCACACCCACCCTGGCTCAGCAAAGGCAAAAAAATGTTGTAATACATCCCAATGTCATGTGACATGAGTTTGACACTGGTGCTTTACACATTCTGCTAAAACCCAAGGTTTTGCTGTTGTTTCTTTCTGTAGATTTCAGCTTTGGACATGTCACTCTCTCACATACACCACCCTACCTCACAGGCTTGTTGTTAGGGTGAGAAAAACAGGATAAAGCTCTTGAATGTAAGGCATACATTTAATGTGTAAATTAGTCAAGTCAGGGAATTGTTGGACTGGGCCCCTATTGGGTGTGATATTTTGGAGGTGGATAATGGATAATAGCCCAACTCCTCCCTGACCACCCTTTGCTCAATCTTTCTCCCTCCTGCTCAATTTTATTTTAACTGAATTTTAAATTTAAATCCCTATTTATTGCAGTAATGCTTTATATTGCATTTTTTATTGAATGATTGTGAAGCTACCTAGAATCACCTCTAACAAGATAAATTGCTGTAACCATCCTAAACATTCAACATGGTCAAGTTAGCGAAATTAAACCCCCCCCCCTTTTTAGTCTAATTTACCAGACAATATTCTGGTAAGTTGGACTAACTGATCTTTTGGGTACCCTTCTTGATTTATGTAGCTTCCTGCTGTAACAATTGTGGAACTCTCCATATCTATTAGGAATACAACTCCGAGAATTCTCAGCCAGACTGTATTAATTCCAATGATAACTACATTTTTAAAAACTTTTTTTTTCCAATTTGCAATATGCTGCTCCACAAGAGACAGCAATTCAACAAAGGAGCGAGGTAAGGGCTAGGTCCCACTGGCCGACGGACGCAAAACGTATGCAAAAAGCACTCAGCGGACGAGCAAAATTTTGGGGGTGGCTCCATCCGTTGTCATCCTCTCCCAAAAGTGGCAAAAATTTCCATAAACAGAACGGAAAAGAACGGACATGCGTAGCATGTAGTGGGGATGTTAAACAGGTGTTCATAGGAAGCCTAGCGGATGACAGCAGATGGAAGTGAATGACACATCAGAAGGGATTCCGGGGGAGAATTGCGAACCGGACGCATAGCGGAAGGGGCAGGTGGTTAGCGGATGAAGCAGATGCATCACGGACATCTATAGGAAACAAAGGTGATGCCGCACGGATGTATATCGGATGCAAAGCGTTCACTGCACATGCAGGGAATATGAATTGCATCAGCTCCGCGGATATAAAAGGATGCAGCTCTCACGCAGTCAGCATTCAGAGGAAAGACGTGCTGCCACACACATCTTGAAAGAACACCATGGTTCGTCAGTCAGGGAAGAAGAGGAAGCCGATGCCTACTCGTGCCAGCCCTGGCAAGAAGGACAGAACCAGCAACCCACCCCCTGGCACTGACTCTGAAGTTACGGGTGCTGCTGGTGCTGGTGCTGCTGATGCTGTGGTGGATCAGCCCCAAGGCCCTCAAAGCCCTGCTGCTGAAGCCCCTGCCAGAGGGAGGAAGAGGCAAGGGAAGGAGAAGGGAGAGAGGAAACAGTACACCCTTTCCGAGGAGCATGAGGATGAGGTGCTGGAATGGCTGAGAGAGAACGAGTACTTGTGGAGAAAGGGCCACAGACTCTATCGCGACACCAAGAAGAAGCAGGCAGCTTGGAAAGAGAAGGCAGAGAGCCTGGGCTACACTGCAGATGTACTCCTGGTATGGTGGAAGCACATGCATACCTGGTATGGCAAGCCACACCTCAAAAATTCCGGGCAGGCCGCTGCCAAGCTCACTGACCGGGAGATGTACGTCATGGCCAAGTGCAGTTTCCTGGAGGGTGAGATCCGCCACCGAGGAGCAGCCCCTCTGAGACCCCTCTCCCTCAGACAACCAGTCCTCTTCCAGCCAGGAGCCAGCTACCCTGTCCAGGCAGGTGTCTTCAGAGGGCCCCGACAGCTGCACTCCCCATGCTAGCAGACTTGGAAGATCCCGTGGGGGATGACGCCCTGCTGTCACAAATGGAGGAAGAGGGAGCAGCCACCAGAGGCCAACCCACTCCCACCCCCACCCCCAGCTCCAGAGGATGCAGGCAGAGAGACAGACTGGAGGGCCAGGATCAGTATGCTGTTGGAGATCCGGGACACAATGAAGACCAGCACAGAACTTCTCTTTCAGCTGGTCCACTTGGACAGAGCATCCTTGGGCCAGAACACCTTCATCACCAACGTGAGCCAGACCCTGAGGGACCTGCCCGAGGCCCCGTACCAGGTGATGAAGGAGAAGATCCCAGCACTTCTGCACAACCCTCAAGGCCCAGCTGAAGCTGCTCCTACCCAGTCCAGGTCTGCTCTTCCACCCCAGGCGATGTCACAGCCCTTCCGTCTTGGAGTGGCAAGACAGGATGGTAGATGCTTAATGGATGTTTCCCTGAGCCTGTCTCATCACACTGATGAGATTGTGCCATGTATGTTGAGTGGCCTTACAATGTACAGAGCATTAATAAAGAGTTTTGTTTATTTTGAAATGTGTTGATCAATGAATAAATTGTTATTGATAATAAAGGGCCATATATGTGGCAGCTGGGAGGGTGGACCATACAGTCCCACTATGCTTGCACTGGAGGTTTATCTATCCCACAACTATCCTTGCTCATCCCACAGCTATCCTTACCCATCCCACAAGCATGCAAAGGATTAACCCTTTTTTCAAACTTTTCACCAACACTTTATTAAGTAAAAAAAATGAACCAAGTGTGAAGCAAAGATAACCTTTATCAATACAAACTGTATGACTTTATTAAAAAGCAAAATGACCCAGATAAAGTGTCTTAAGCAAAGATAAAATGAACAGGTAACAACTTAGTCTCTGGCACTCTTCTCAGTCACTCTGAGGCATGTCCATGGTCTCAGCTCTCGAGCGGCCAGGGACTGTGGAGGTGGCTGTTGCTGGAGTGCTGGTCTGAGGCGCCATTGGGGTGCCTGGCCCCGAGAGTACAACAGGAGATGGTGTGTGCAGGAAGCTCTCAGAGAGCTGACTCAGTCCCGTGAGGTTGAGAGGCCCTTCCTCAAGTACGTGGGATGTGAGGCCCAAGACTGATGACAGATGTTCTGACGGGCTTGGCTGTGGGGTGGAGGAAGGAGGAGTGTAGTGGGGCTGTCTGGTCTGCAGCTGGGTCAGGTGAGCCATCTGTGGTGTCTGTGGCGTCCGAGGAACCTGGGTCTGGACTGGGAAGGGCTGCCTCTGCTGTGGGAAGTCCTGGTAGTGGTAGGCTTGGTAGGTGAGGGGCTGTTGAAATCCTTGGAAGGGCTGTGACACTGCCTGGGGTGGAGGAGCAGATCTGGAGTGGGTAGGAGCAGGTTCAGCTGGGCCTGGAGAGTGGTGCAGAAGAGCTGTGATCCTCTCCTTCATCACCTGGTACTGGGCCTCGGGCATGTCCATGAGGGTCTGGCTCACGAAGGTGATGAAGGGCTTTCTGTTAGAGGATGGAATCTCGAAGTGTACCAGCTGAGAGAGGAGATCTACGCTGCTCTTGATGGTGTCCCTGATCTCCAAGAGGACAGTGTGGCTCTGTCCCTCCGGTCTGCCTCTCTGCCTGCTTTCTGTGGAGGTGGAGTTAGGGATGGGTGTGGGTTGGTCTCTGGTGGCTGCCTCTTCTTGCTCCATCTGAGACAGGGGATTCTCCACGTCCTCCGGCACGAGGAGTGCAGCTGTCGGGGGGGTCTCTGTCGTGGGGCCCTCCAAAGACACCTGCCTGGACATGGTAGCTGTCTCCTGGCTGGAAGAGGAGTGGCTGTCTGTGGGCTGTCTGAGGGAGAGGGTTGACAGAGGGGCTGTTCCTCGGTGGCGGACCTCACCCTCCAGGAAGCTGCACCTGGCCATGACATAGGTCTCCCGGTCAGTGAGCTTGACAGCGGCCTGCCCGGATTTCTTCAGGTGCAGCTTGCCATACCAGGTATGCATGTGCTTCCACCATCCCAGGAGTACATCTGAAGTATAGCCCAGGCTCTCCGCCTTCTCTCTCCACGCTGCCTGCTTTCTCTTGGTGTCGCGATAGAGTCTGTGGCCCTTTCTCCACAGATACTCGTTCTCCCTCAGCCATTCCAGCACCTCCTCCTCATGGTCCTCGGAAATGGAGTACTGTTTCCTCTCCCCCTTCTCCTTGCCTTGCCTCTTCCTCCCTCTGGCAGGGGCTTCAGCAGCAGGGCTTTGAGGGCCTTGGGGCTGGTCCACCACAGCAGCAGCAGCAGGAGAAGCACCAGCAGCACCAGCAGCAACACCAGGAGCACCAGCACCAGCAGCAGAAGCACCAGCAGCTTCAGTGTCAGCGCCAGGGGATGGGATGGTGGTTCTGTCCTTCTTGACAGGGCTGGCAGGAGCAGGCACAGGCTTCCTCTTCTTCCCCATGGTGTTCTCTCAAGATGTCTCTGGCAGCAGGTCTTTCCTCTGAATGCTGACTGCTTGCGAGCTGCATCCTTTTATATCCGCGGAGCTTACGCAATTCATCCTCCCCGCATGCGGTGAATGCTTTACATCCGCTATGCATCCGCCCCTTCCGCTATGCGTCCGCTTCGCTATTCTCCCCCGGAACCCCTGCGGATGTGTGTCATCCGCTTCCTTCCGCTTTCATCCGCTAGGCTTCCTACGAACGTCCGCTTTACATCCCCGCTACATCCTCCCCATGTCCGTTCCTTTCCGTTGTTTTCCGTTCTGTTTATGCAAATTTGGGGCACTTTTGAGAGCGGATAACAACGGATGGAGCCACCCCTGAAATTTTGCTCGTCCGCTGTGTCCTTTTTGCATACGTTTTGCATCCGTGGCCCAGTGGGACCTACGTTTTACGTCCTCTTTGCATCTGTTGGTGCAGTGGGACAGGGGCTTTAACACACTTCCTATTGTATGAGGGGCACGAGCGGATTCGAGTATGTCCTAGAAACATTCCCAACGGCTTCTGATTGGTCCCGAGTGGCGGGCGTGTTTCCCTCAAAGTTTCTCAACCTTCTGTGCGCCTGGAAAGAAAATGAATTCCAAAATTTTTCCTACCCACGTGACTTTCGGAGAACTCACGGAGGGCCGTTTTCGACCGACTATCGAGCTCATACGAAACTATCGCCGAGGAAAGCCGATTCGTTTCCGAGAGTCCCCGAAACACATCCGATCATTTCCGAAAGAAGCCATTCTCTGTGACACGCCAGTTGTCGCCGGTCTACTCTTCACATCTCTATGATGGAATTGGTTTACACGGATGGATGGCTCAGACGGAGAAAGCCTTTCAACCGTGGGCCGGAAATGCTTGCGATTGCAGAGCGGAAGAGACTGGAGTTCGAAGGGGGGTGGAGCTTGCTTGAAAGGCGACAGACATATAAAACCCTCCCGCAGCGGATCAGCCCCTCTTTTTCCGCTTCCGATCGCAGTTATCAGCAAGAGGGTGAGGTCTAGGCCGCATGTTGGTCTAAGGGAAAGACGCTGTAATGGAGGACGTAGAAGTGGGGGATAAGGACAGAATATTCTGGGAGAATTGTTAGAAGGGCGTCACATTGTCGAAAATACTAATCCGCCGTCTCTATTTATTATGAATATATATATATATATATATAGCCGGAAAGAAAAATTGTGCCCCCTCCCCCCTTAGTCGCATTATATTTAAGTTCGGAATATCAGGTTTTCCCTGGACATGTGTTGACAGCAAGGTCTAAACTTATTAGAAACGGATTCACTGAATCTCAGTGGGATTTATTTTTAAGGAGTTTATGCCTTGCGCTGAACGCAGTTTCTCTTAAGGCGGAAGGAGGCGGAGTATTCCCCCCTCCTTTTTAAAACATGCTTTCGCGAATTTTGTAATGTTGGCGGTTAAACTACATATTAGGCGAGCTGATACCTGCTTCATTTTGTGTAGGAAAGGATGTATTCTTTTTTTTTGAAAGGATCATTGCTTTAATTTCGTGAATCCTTTAATGGAAGGAAGGTGATGGAGAAAAGAGTTGCCCTGAAGTATTTATTTTCATTTATGCCACTCTTTCAGCTTTGCTGCAATATCTGTAGGGGAGTAAAAAATAAAGGAATACCCTCTGGCGCTTATTGGCAGAGGGTAACTTTTACTCAAATAACTTGTAAGTGTTTTATGTTTCTGTTGGATTCTTCATTTTTAAAACAGTATTTCCCAGGTGTTCAATTCCGGAGTCCTCAACTAGCATGAAAAATATAGGAATTAGGAATATAGCATATTGAGTTGGAGATAGCTCTTTTACTACATTATCTTACGTTCCATTGAAAGACCTAGAAAAAAATTGAATTAAAATAATATCAAATAGCAAGCGTAAACTTGAAATGAAAGCAGCAGTGACATTAAACATAATCTGTATTGAAAGGAATAAGAATACTTGTTGGACTTCAAACACAAATCATTCAGGTCTGGGTTTTTGAAATTAAATGAACTGTATAAAGCATTTTTGACTATTTTTTGGTCTTCCCTTGTCCAGGAACTCTCCACAATGTCTGCTCATCTGCAATGGATGATTGTACGCAATTGTTCAAGTTTCCTTATTAAAAGGAACAAGCAAACTTACAGCACGGTGAGCCACATCTATCTTCCAAACCAACAGCCTCCTTGCAAATAATTCTAGAGCGTTATTAAGCTTTCCTGGACTTTGAACATACTTTTTCTCACATACTCCCTTTTCAAATAAAATTTCTGCCTTTAGCTTGCAAAACCTTTCATTGTATGTTGCAAAGAATTCTAATTTTTTTCTTTCTTTATAGGAGCCCAACAATCTTAAGGCCCGTAACTCTTTCCGTTACAATGGTCTGATACATCGCAAGACAGTAGGGGTAGAACCAGCTGTTGATGGAAAGGGTATTGTTGTAGTCCTCAAGAAGCGTGCAGGTAGGTATAGTCCAATTAAAGCAAATTCCTTCTGAACACAAAAGGCAGAACAGAATAATATGGAAGCAACCTCAGAGGTCTTCTAGTACAACCCCCTGCTCAAATCAGGAGACCTGATACTTTCCAGACAAGTGGCTTTCCAGTCTAGTTCTCTGAAGGCAAGCCATTCCACTGGTTAACTTCTCAGTGTCAGGAAATTTCTCTAGTTGTAGCCTGCTTTTCTCCTTCAATAGTTTCCATCAATTGTTTCCTGTTTTGCCTTCTGGTACTTTGGAAAATAGGTTGACCTCTTCTTTGTGGCAGCCACTCAAATATTATGTCACTCCTAGTCCTTCTTTTCAGTAGACTAGACAAACCCAATTCTTGCAGACGTACTTCATATGTTTTAACCTCCAGCCACCTAATCATCTTAGCTGCACTTCTTTGCACCCTTTCTAGAGTCTTTACATCTTTTTATAACATGGTGACCAAAATTGGATGCAGTATTCTAAGTGTGATCTTACTAAGCCTTTATAAAACATTACTAATACTTCATGTGATCTTGGTTCTATCACTCTGTTAATGTAGCCTAGGATTTCGTTGGCTTTTTTGACTGCTGCCACCCACTATTGGTTCATATTTAAGTGATTGTCCACTAGGACTCCAAAATCCTTCACAGTTACTGCTATTGAGCCAAATGCCATCTATACTATGCCTATGCATTTGGTTTTTCTGGCCTAAATGCAAAATCTTGCTTTTCTCTACATTGAATTTCAATTTTTTTTAGGCGATTCAGGAAAGGATAGAAATAATATGGTGACCCCGAGCCATTGATAATGAAAAGTGTGATGGAAGCTCAAGGAGCTAAAGGAGCAAAGAAGTTATTTGAGTCTCCATATAACATGCTTATTAACTTTTATGGAGATCAATTTTGTGGAACCAGAAGTAACTATTACATTTCACAATGATTCTGAGCCACTTAAAATATAACTAACATGTCAAAAATGCTTCTAAATTACTATAAATCTTAAGCTTGCAAAGAAGTGCTTACGGAGATTTTCAGGCATCCAGGTCATTTTTTTTTTTTACAGAGCAGTGTTTTTAAAATAGTTAAAATCCCTGGATAAATAGTTATATCATGAAATACTCTTCCTGCCTGTAATAAGATACTTTGATTTACAACATGTAAAAACCAGCATTAACCTTAGATACCAAGTATATCTAGCAGGACCTGCAAACAGTGCTCCATTAATGTCCTACACTCCTGTTTCTCAGGCCAGCGAAAGCCAGCCACTTCCTACGAAAAAATCACCATCAACAAAAATGCACGCGCCACTCTCAGCAGCCTCCGCCATATTATTCGCAAGAATAATTACCGTAAGGATCTGCGCATGGTAAGTCAGTCTTCTGGATTCTCGCTCTGCAAGGTGGCACTTGGATGAATGTTACAGCTTCCATTAATCCAATTAGTGCATAGTAGTGATTTCTGATAAACCAAGCTGCTCCGTCCAACTAGAAAGAAATGGAAGTGTTAGTCTTTTTACCCTAAATCCTAAACCCTGGCATTTTGAGAGGGAATGGGTTGGTTAATAAGGTATACTTCATAGGAGCTGTGGTGGTGCAGTGCTTGGAATACAATATTGTAGGCTGATCCAGCTCACTGCCAGGAGTTCAGTCCTCACTGGCCCAAGGTTGACTCAGTTTTCCATCCTTCCGAGGTCAGTAAAATGAAGATCCAGATTGTTGGGGGCAATAGGCTGACTCTGTAAATCGCTTAGAGTTTTAAAAAATGTAAAAAAAAACATTTGTAAAAAACAGCTGTAAAAAACTGAAGCTAAAATTAGTCTAAATGCTATTACTATTGCTAGTTTCAAATTATGGAGCAAAAAACCCCCCCACCTCCACTTCTGTAAGTTGTCCCAGGGTTTAGCAGTCTCAGCAGATTGGGCTCAGTTGCTGAATAATCTGGAAGCCTTAAAAATTGCTCCAAATCTTAAGCGTTTTTTGTTGACCGAGCCAAATTTTTGCCGAGTGCTTGGGCACACTGATAAGTGGGCATTTTATTGCCCATATCTCTGTTAAGGTTATGAGAGCATGATCAGAATTGGTACACATACTGAAAAAAGTATGAAAAAGCTTGACTTAGGAATGCTGTTGAATGAGAAAAAGAGCATGTGTATAAATATTAAGAAATATGAATTTGAGGAGAGAAGAGATCTACCTGGACTTCACTATTCATTTCTTCCTTTTTCTCTCCTCCAGGCTGCTTTGCGTCGGGCCAGTGCAATTCTGCGTAGCCAGAAGCCTGTGGTGGTGAAGAAGAAGAGAACTCGGGCTCCCAAGACTGCATAAAAACAGTTCTCTGATTATCAAATAAAGAAATAAAACCAGAGAACAAAATGTCTGAATGTCATTTATAAATCTCTACTTGTGGGATTAGTTCTCTCCTCCGAGAAAATGAATTTTGGCTAAGAACAGAATAAATGTCCCGTAAATTGCTGTTTCTGTAACAGGATGGGATTTGAAAAATAGCATGGATTTGCAATTTGAGTTTTGAGTCATGTTTGATTTCACTCTCCTTCCTTGATGCTACAGCTAGTTTGGGAATGGTTTTGATCCTTTTAGAAAGTCTTGGCTCTGGTTCAGAGTCCTTTTCAAAATGCTTTCCTAGGATATGTGTAACTATCTGAGGACCTTAGGGTGATGTTATGGGTCACTCCCACTTTTTCCCCTTTAACTTGTAAAGTTACTTTAACTACAAGCAAGAGTTGCTTTTTAAAAGCAGAAATCTGTTCATTTCCCTATATGTTGCTTTTTAGCAAGCATCAATACAGTTTTTTTTCTTTATGGTGTCTTGAACTAATCAACAAAGAGTTTTAAAGGTGCCATTAAGAGGGAGGCCAGCCTGGGGTCTCAATTGTTGGATGCAGTTAAACCAGGAAAACTAAATTTATCCTTATGTTGGTGGTTAAATACCTCTGTTGTGCCAGTTACAGTCTCTTGACTTCACTGTTTACAATGTGAGTTTATTATAAACAATTCCTGGTAAAGTGAACTTTCTGTCCTGCTAAAATAGCTTCCTTGCGATAGAAATATCTTCCTCTAGAACTGAGCAGTAAAAAAATAGCATAGGTTAGAAGAAAAGCCCCCCCACACAAAATGAAACATTAAAAATCTTCAGGTCATCTCAGGGAGAGTGACATTTTGAGATTTTTTAAATTGGCTTTGCAACCACCAGGTGGCAGTTAAAGAGCTGAAGCAAATCTCCTGGGCTGTTGTTTATTTTCAGTTTTATTCTTTTGTCCTAGATTTCAAGAGGTTGAATTTACCTATCATTTTCTACACTGCTGCCTCAGCCAACTAATTAATGTTGATTGATGAGAAGCATTTTTAGGGGAGACAAATCCAAATGAATCACTTTGTAGATGATACAGCAAAAGTCAATGGAGAAACCTGATCATTTGTATCTATAAGTGCTGGGTGCATTTGGCTCTGGATAGCTGTTGGGATATTCAACAAGAAAGATGGGCTTTCCAGTGGATAAACCTTTCCAGTGGATAAACCTATAGCATCTATTGTCTTTCCTTGTGAAACAGTCTCCTATCTCCTAAACAGACAAAAAAGAATAGACCAAGCAACTTGGTCATTCCATATGTTGCAGGAATATCGGAAAAACTCAGTCAACGCAACATACACGCCACACTTTAAACCATCTAAAGTAGAAGTTTGTTCAGCCCAAGGTGAAACACCCAGACACAAACATGGTATATGCAGTACAATGCAATGAGCAATGTACAGATCTGTACATGGAAACAAAACACTAAACATATGGCACTGTGCAGCAAACTCATCTGCGTTTAACAGACAAAAGGCCATTCTTGAAGATGGCAAAACCCACCTTTCAGACACAGGACTGCTGGTTTGAAAGAGGTCAAAGAGGTCATCTATGTGAAAGTTGAAACAACCCCCCTTAAAAGAGGGGAGAGGAATTGGACATCATCTATCACCAGTTTACAACAGTTCCAAGAAGGCTCCATGCACATATTCAGTACTTACATGGCCCTGAGGAAAGAAAGCCTCAATAGATACATAAGAAAGATAGAATTATTTATTGGCCAAGTGTGATTGGACACAAGGAATTTGTCTTGGTGTAAATACTCTCAGTATACATGATAGATATATTCGTCGAGAGTCGAAAATCATAAGGTACGACACTTAATGATAGTCATAGGGTATAATAATCAAATCATACTAGGAAATAGTCCGTATAAATCGTAAGAATACAAGCGACAAAGTCACAGTCACAAGTGGGAGGGGATGGGTGATAAGGAGTGATGAGAAGATTAGTAGCAATAGTAGTGCAGACTTTGTAAATAGTTGGACAGTGTTGAGGGAATTATTTGTTTAGCAGAGTGATGGCATTCAGGAAAAACCTGTCTTTGTGTCTAGTTGTTCTGGTGTTCAGTGCTCTATAGCTCAATAACTAAAAGAATGCAAATGACCAGCTTTCTGCAAGGAGTATAAATCCTTCCATTCGCCACCATCCAGTCAGAGCTGAAGAAACTTCTTGGATGAGAAGCAAAACCCTTCAAAGAAAAACCAGAAAATCCAGTTGCCTCTTGAAAAAGCACACTGGGGACAACCATGACCTGGATGACTGAGAATCTCTATAGATATTCCTCCTAAAAGCTGCCAAGATGTGACAGGTCAGCAGTTGGACTGACTATGTACCCTCAGAATTGAGCTGGCTGTGGCAAATTACCTTTGTAAGCCAATAAAGGAGAATACAGGAGGTTCTCAACATATTACCACAACTAAGCCCAAAATTTCTGTTGATAAATAAGAAGCAAGTGTGTTTTGCCTCATTTTTATGACCTTTCTTACCCTGATTGTTAAGCGAATCTCTGCAGCTGTTAAGTTAGTAACTCAGTTAGCTTCCCCATTGGCTTTGCTTGCCAGAAGGTTGCAAAAGATGATCACATAACCTTGGGACGCTGCAACCGGCATAAATATTAGTCAGTTGCCAGGCATCTGAATTTTGATCCCATGGTCATGAAGCTTCTGCAATGATTGTGTGAAAAAGAGTCATGTCATTTTTCAGTGCCTTTCTAACTTTGGACAGTCACTAAATGAACTGTTGTAAGTCAAGGATTATTTGTATTTGTAGCACAGGGTTGAAATTAACAAGAGAGATCAGAGCAACAAAAAAAGCTACTCTGAAAAGTTAAAGAATCAGTTCTCAACAAATGAACCAGCAAACACGTGGAAAACTTTTAAAAACATCACTGGCTTCAGCAAATCTCCTTCCCAGCCAGAAGGAAATCAACAACTAGCAGATGACCTGAATGTGTTTTACTGCAGGTTTGAAAAGAAACTACAGTCACCTATCTCCACAACCCACATCTCAAACACACCAACAACAGCCAAGCTTCCTACAACTGGCCCCAATCCATTGGGCTCACAACCTCTGGTGATCATAGAAAAAGAAGTGCAGGATCTATTACACAGACAGAAGCCAGGAAAAGCACCAGGGCCAGACAAGATAACTCCTTCTTGCTTAAAAGTCTGTGCTGAGCAATTGGCCCCCATCTTCACCCGAATCTTCAATAGATCACTAGAGATGTGCTATGTTCCTTCCTGCTTCAAATGCTCGACTATCATCCCAGTGCCAAAGAAACCCTCCATCAAGGAACTGAATGACTACAGACCAGTTGCTCTAACATCTGTAGTTATGAAAATCTTTGAAAGGCTTGTGCTATCCCACCTGAAAACCATCACGGATCCGCTGTTAGATCTCATGCAATTTGCATACCGAGCAAATAGATCGACAGATGATGCTGTTAACATGGCTCTGCATTATATCCTATAACACACCTTGAATCTCCAAATACCTACGCAAAGGTCCTCTTTGTAGACTTCAGTTCAGCATTCAATACCATCATTCCAGACACTCTTCTAAGTAAATTAAACCAACTAGCAGTACCTAAATACACTTGTAAATCAATCATAAGCTTCCTAACAGACAGGAAACAGCAGGTGAAACTAGGCAGAATCACATCCAATACCTGTACAATCAGCACAGGGGCCCCCCAAGGCTGTGTGCTATCTCGACTTCTCTTCTCCCTATATACCAGTGACTGCATCTCAAACAATCCATCTGTTAAAATACTGAAGTTTGCTGATGACACAAGAGTGATTGGTCTCATTTGAGACAACGATGAATCTGCATACAGACAGGAAGTTATACAACTTGCCTCGTAGTGTAACTGGAACAATCTGGAACTGAACACACTCAAAACCGTAGAAATGGTGGTAGACTTTAGAAGAAACCCATCTATACTACCACCTCTTACAATACTGGACAACACAGTATCAACAGTAGAGACCTTCAAATTTCTAGGTTCTACTATATCACATGACCTAAAATGGACACTTAACATCGAAAAAATCATCAAAAAAGCACAACTAAGAATGTTCTTTCTGCACCAACTCAGAAAGCTCAAACTGCCAAGGAGCTGCTGATCCAGTTCTACAGAGGAATTATTGAATCTATCATCTGCACCTCTGTAACTGTCTGGTTTGGCTCTGCAACCCAGCAGGACAGACACAGACTTCAGAGGATAATTAGGACTGCAGAAAAAACAATTGCTACCCACCTGTCTTCAATCGAGGACTTGTATACTGCACAAAAAGAGGGCTGTGAAAATATTTACAGACCCCTCACATCCCAGACATAAACTGTTTCAACTCCTTCCCTCAAAACAATGCTATAGAGCACTGCACACCAGAACAACTAGACCAGTAGTTCCCAAACTTTTTCAGTCCACTGCCCCCTTGGTGCTACAAACTCATCCTCAGTGCCCCCCACCCAGGGGTGGGATTCAAATTTCTGTGGGTGTGGCCTAATTTGAGGGTGTGGTTTGCTGGTCACATGACTGGGTGGGTGTGGATTGCTGGTCATGTGACTGGGTGGGCATGGCCAGGTGACTGGCAAACTAAATACAAGTGGTCCTCACTTAATTTCTGGTTGTTTAGCAGCTTTAGATCAGGGGTCTAAATCCCACCCCTGCCTGCGTGTTTGTGAGAGAGGGAGAGAGAGAAGTTGGATCAGATCTTTCTCTCTCTCCCCCACCAATGCCAGAAAGCCACCGTCAGTCAAAATTCATATTAGTAGTCTCGGGATTTAAAATTATGAGTTTGGTGATCCCTGAGGTCCAAAAGTTTGGTGACCCCTGATCCAAAGGGATGAGCCTGAGGGAGGGAAAGAGAGAGAGAAAAGAAGGAGAAAGAGAGAAAAAATCAAGAGAAAAGGGAAAGAAAGAAAACAGGACAAAGAAAGGGTGTGGTAGAAGGAAGGAACAGAAAGAAAAAGAAATAAAGAAGGAGGGAGGGAAGAGAAAGATTCTATTGGACTATTCTAGTCCAATCACCTGTGTGTGTGTGTGTGTGTTTTCTCCTTGTGATTTACCAGTATATTTTGGTTTTGTCTTCTTCAGAATTGGCACTCTAATACATTGGGGAAAAGTAATTTTTAGGGTGGAGATCTGGTCCAATAGATTCTGTTTAAAGCCTCAACAAAATGTGAGAGCTTCCTGATAGTCTTGACCATGTTTCGTCCACAAAACCTTTAATAGAAGCCAAAGATGTTTCAATGTGCTGGCAAAATTGTTTCAGTGTGAAAAAGGGTCTCAGTCTAAACTACGCCTTGTTCAATCTGATGCGTCAGGTCTCTTTCTTTCTCTCTCTCTCCCTCCCTCCCTTCTTCCCTCCCTCCCTCTCAGACTGGCTTTGCTCTTCTTTCCCGATGTGCCTGCGGGGCCAGCGTTTCGAACATGGATGGATGGAGGGAGGGAGGGAGAGAGAGAGAGAGAGAGAGGGAGGGAGAGAAAGAGAGAGAGAGAGAGACAGGCAGGCAGGTAGGTAGGCAGGAAGGCAGGCAGGCAAACAGACAGACCTTTTGGATGAATGGATGGACAGACGGACAAACAGACAGAATGCGACAGCAGTGGCACTTTGGGAAAGTGATGGCAGCGGCTTTTCCCAATGTGCTGCCGCATTCGAGGCACCAGTTCTGAAGCATTACTACAGTCAATGGGTGAACCTGCAGGGGCAGCGCCTCGAACGTCCCCATGTTGCCTCTTAGCATCCCCAAGGGGGCCAGCAGAGGGGGGCTAAGAGGCGGCAGGGGGGTGTTCGAGTCACCGGCCAGCGCTAAAGTTTCACCCATTGACTAGCACTGTTCCGGAGTTGGAACCTCCAATGTGGAAGCAGTGGTATGTTACACGCCGCCACGGTCGCGTTTGATGTGCCACCCCCTGCCTCCTCTTAGCACCTATCTGCTGGCCCCCTTGGGGATGCTAAGATGTGGCAGGATGGCGTTAGAGGCGCCGGTCCTGCAAATTCACCCATTGACTGTAGCACCACTCCGGAGCTGGCACCTCAATGAGTGAACCTGCACGGCCAGCTGGTGTCTCAAACGCCCTCCTGCCACCTCTTAGTACCCCTCTGTTGGCCCCCTTGGGACACTAAGAGGTGGCAGGGGTACAGTGCATTGAACACTGCCGCAGCGGCACATAATGTGCCACTACTTCCTCATTGGAGGCGCCAGCTCAGGAGCAGTGCTACAGTCAATGGGTGAACCTGCAGGAGTGGTGCCTCGAATGCCCCCCTGCCATCTTTTAGCATCCCCAAGGGGGCCAGCAGAGGGGCGTTAATAGGCAGCAGGGGGAGGTGCATCAAACGCGGCCATGGTGGCACATAATGTGCCACCGCTTCCTCATTGGAGGCGCCAGCTCTAGAGCGGTGCTACAATGAGTGAACCTGCAGGGCCGGCACCTCAAACACCCCCCTACTGCCTCTTAGCATCCCCCTGCCAGCCCCCTTGCCTCTTAGTGCCCCCCTAAGGCAGCCCACCATCCCCAGGGAATGGTACCACCCACTTTGGGAACCACTGAACTAGACACAAGAACAGTTTTTTCCTGAAAGCCATCACTCTGCTAAACAAATAGTTCCCTCAATACTGTTCAACTATTTACAAAGTGTACACCACTATTACTGTTAATCTTCTCACCACTCCTTATCACCCACCCCCTCCCACTTGACTGTTTCCTAGTATGATTTGATTGTTGATTGTACCCTATGACTGTCATTAAGTGTTGTATGTTATGATTCTTGGTTCTTAATGAATGTATCTTTTCTTTATATATGCTGAGGGTATTTACACCAAGACAAATTCCTTGTGTGCCCAATCACACTTGGCCAATAAAGAATTCTAGTCTAGTCTAGTCTAGTCTAGTCTAGTCTAGTCTAGTCTAGTCTAGTCTAGTCTAGTCTAGTCTAGTCTAGTCTA
>BLBF01000050.1:7352653-7559238 GCA_015471245.1 Laticauda colubrina | reverse complement strand
TAGTCTAGTCTAGTCTAGTCTAGTCTAGTCTAGTCTAGTCTAGTCTAAATGAGGGGTCCTTGGTGCTCTCTGAGCTTGTTTGTTGTCTTGCGGACAGTTCTTTACCAGACTAGGCAACATCATCAGTGTTAGTAGGGAGTGGGGTTTGCTCTCAGTTTATAATCTAGTGACTTGTTGTGTCAGTGGTCTTAGAGATTTTTTGGTTGGGCTGTTTATTATTGGCTAAGACATGAAGAACATTTTAACTTTGCAACATATGGACAGACCAAACCATAGTTTCAAGTGGGAAACTGATCATCTTAGACCAAGGCAAAACCGCTAGAGAATTTTTAGAAGCCTGGCAGTCTGGCAAATTAGCCATCACTAGACACATAGACATCAACAACATCTATATATATTGCAAAAGAGACAATCAAATCAAGGAAGGAACAAAAAAGACCCAAATACCCCCCCCACCAGCAATCAGCACCCAGACGAGCATAGATAAACTGCAAGATTAACATCAACAATCAAGTAAACAATGCCCCGATCAAAGAACTGCCAAACAAGCCAACAGTAAACAGCTCAACCAAGGAACCTCTATATGACCACACCACCAATGCCGACAGGACAAGTCACTAGAGTATAAACTGAGAGCAAACCCCACTCCTTATTAGCACTGATGATATTACCTAGTTTAGGTCATAAAATGTCTGCAAGAAAACCAAAACACAAAAGTACCCTTACAAGGCCAATGAAGTCAAGATTGGGGACTTTTCTTGAATTTAGGGGTCACATGTCATCAATCTGTTTCATCAGTCTCACTCTCCTTGATGTCACAAATGAGGTGGCAGCTAGACTGAAAGTAGATGGTTTTGCTCCTTCTAGGAGATTTTGATTATGGTATAGAATTCTTTTCAAATACTTAGTACAGGTAATCCACGACTTACAGCAATTTGCTTAATGGCCATTCAAAATTACAACGGCACTGAAAAAAGTGATTGATGACTGTTTTTCACACTT
This sequence comes from Laticauda colubrina, assembly GCA_015471245.1. Classification (NCBI taxonomy): domain Eukaryota; kingdom Metazoa; phylum Chordata; class Lepidosauria; order Squamata; family Elapidae; genus Laticauda; species Laticauda colubrina. Next base: position 7,558,236 of record BLBF01000050.1, on the reverse strand, counting down.
ATGACCGTTGCAGCAGCATTTCCCATGGACTGTGATCAAAATTTAGATGCTTGGCTCATATTTGTGACAGCCGCAGTGTACTGGAGGTCATGTGGTCCCTTTGTGATCTTCTGGTAAGCAAAGTCAATGGGGAAACAGATTTGCTTTACATTCATGTTACTTGTCTATAGAGATTCTCAGTCATCCAGGTCATATTTGCCCCAAAGATGCTTTTTCAGGAGACAACTGGACTTTCTTGTTTTTTCTTCTGAAGACGTTTTGCTTCTCATTCAAGAAGCTTCTTCGGCTCTGACAGGAGACTGTGAATTAGAAGGATTAAATCCTTCCATTCCCCACTATCCTGTCAGAACTGAAGAAGCTTTTCTCACATAGCAATATAAATTTTGGGCTCAATCATGGTTGTAAATTGAGGTCTATGTTGTGGTTCACTGGCAGCTGGTGCAGACAGCAATGGAATCAGACAGTGGGGAAGAACGTAGACCAATCTGGGAGTCTGGAGAGGATTCAGACTAGGGTCCTGCGTCTGATGCAGAGATGGGGTCAGGACCATCTGGGAGTGGAGTGCTGCCTTTGGAGTCTGGCAGCAGCAAGGCAGAGAACCCAGGGAAGCCTGTTCCCAGTGTACATGTATGCAGAGCTGCTAGAGGCGGGAGCAGCTGAAACGAAAGGGGCAACTCGGGAGTAAGGCTGGGAGGTGATGACCCCACCCCCATAAGGGATAAAAGTCAGGCCAAGATGATGAAACCTTTGCAGGAAGCAAAGTAGTTCGATCGGTTCCAAATCATCTTTGAAGCTCTCTGTACTTCATTTGGTTTTTCTGGTACTTCAGTTGATTTCTTTTCTTGTTAATTTGATACTTCTGTTTTGGCAGCACTTCACTGCCAAAGTATGAAAGATATGTGCTTATCTTAGGGGACTTTTTCAGCTTAATTCTGGCTGGGAATGAAAACAATTCCCAGCATTGCAACAAAATAGGTTTTCTTTTTAAAACAAGTTTGTGAATGATTACGGTTTACGAAGCCTGGGTCAAAACAGTCTACCTGTATATGTGTAACTATCTGAGGAACTGAAGGTGATGTCAATAGTCCCCACTTTTTTTCTTCAATCTTTAACTTGCAAGGTTGACTACCTCAATGTAACAGAATATCAGAGTTGGAAGGGACCTTTGAGGTCTTCTAGTCCAACCCCCTGCTTGGGCAGGAAACCCTATACCATTTCAGACAAATAGATGTCCAATCTCTTCTTAAAACTTTTCAGTGTTGGAGCAGCTACAACTGCTGAAGGCACGTGGTTCCCCTGGTTAATAATTCTGTCAGGAAGTTTCTCCTTAGTTCTAGACTGCTTCCCTCCTTGATTAGTTTCCAACCATTACTTCTTGTCCTGCCTTACTTACCTTTATTGCTGGAGCAACAAAGTATGGGGCTGTTAATACATGTTGTTTCCCCCTCCTCAACATTAAGGCCCAGTCCCACTGGCTGACGGACACAAAATGTATGCATAAAGGACACAGCGGATGAGCAAAATTTTGGGGGTGACTCCATCCGTTGTCATCCACTCCAAAAAGTGGCAAAAATTTGCATAAACAGAACGGAAAAGAATGGAAAAGAACGGATGGGGGTAGTATGTAGCGGAGATGTTAAATGGATGTTCATAGGAAGCCTAGCAGATGACAGCGGATGGAAGCGGATGACACCTCCGAAGGGGTTCCGGGGGAGAATTTAGAAGCTGAAGGGGCGGATGCATAGCGGATGAAGCAGATGCATCACGGACGCCTATAGGAAACAAAGGTGATGCCACGTGGATGTATATCGGATGCAAAGCGTTCACTATGCATGCAGGGAGTATGAATTGCGTCAGCTCCACGAATATAAAAGGATGCAGCACACACGCACTCAGCATACAGGGGAAAGACGTGCTGCTACATACATCTTGCAGGAACACCATGGTTCATCAGTCAGGCAAGAAGAGGAAACCCTGGCCTACTCGTTCAAGCCCTGGCAAGGTGAAGAAGGCCAGAACCAGAATCCCATCCCCTGGCACTGACTCTGAAGCTGCTGCTGCTGTGGTGGACCAGCCCCTAGGTCCTCAAAGCCCTGCTGCTGAAGGCCCTGCTGCTGAAGCCCCTGAAGGCCCTGCTGCTGAAGCCCCTGAAGGCCCTGCTTCTGAAGCCCCTGAAGGCCCTGCTGAAGCCCCTGCCAGAGGGAGGAAGAGGCAAGAGAAGGAGAAGGGAGAGAGGAAACAGTACATTGTTTCCAAGGAGCATGAGGATGAGGTGCTGGAATGGCTGAGGGAGAATTAGTACCTCTGGAGAAAGGGCCACAGACTGTACCGGGACACCAAGAAGAAGCAGGCAGCTTGGAGAGACAAGGCAGAGAGCCTGGGGTACACTGCAGAAGTACTCCTTGGATGGTGGAAGCACATGCACACCTGGGCAGGCCGCTGTCAAGCTCACTGACCGGGAGATGTACATCATGGCTAAGTGCAGTTTCCTGGAGGGTGAGATCCGCCACCAAGGAGCAGCCCCTCTAAGACCCCTCTCCCTCAGACAGCCCACAGACAGCCAGTCCTCTTCCAGCCAGGAGCCAGCTACCCTGTCCAGGCAGGTGTCCTCAGAGGACCCCACAGCAGAGACCCCCCCGACAGCTGCATTCCCCATGCCAGCAGACTTGGAGGATCCCATGGAGGATGACGCCCTGCTGTCACAAATGTAGGAATAAGCAGCAGCCACCAGAGGCCAACCCACCCCCACCCCCAGCTCCAGAGGATGCAGGCAGAGAGGCAGACTGGAGGGCCAGGACCACAGTGTGCTGTTGGAGATCAGGGACACAATGAAGACTAGCACAGAACTTCTCTCTCAGCTGGTCCACTTGGACAGAGCATCCTTGGGCCGGAACACCTTCATCACCTACGTGAGCCAGACCCTGAGGTACCTGCCCAAGGCTCAGTACCAGATGATGAAGCAGAAGATCACAGCACTTCTGCACAACCCTCAAGGCCCAGCTGAAGCTGCTCCTACCCAGTCCAGGTCTGCTCCTCCACCCCAGGTGATGTCACAGCCATTCCACGGCTTTCAACAGCCCCTCACCTACCAAGGCTACGACTACCAGGACTTCCCACAGCAGAAGCAGAACTTCCCAGTCCAGGCCCAGGTTCATCAGATGCCACAGACATCAGTCTTCACCCAGCTGCAGACCAGACAGCCCCACTACCCTCCTCCTTCCTACACACCACAGCCAAGCCCGTCAATGGACATTCTGTCATCAGTATTGGGCTTGACATCTCAAGTCCTTGATGAAGGGCCTCTCAACCTCACGGGACTGAGTCAGCTCTCGGATAGCTTCCTGAACACACCACCACCTGTTGTACCCTCGGGGCCAACCACCCCAATGGTGCCTCAGACCAGCAATCAAGCCACAGCTACCTCCACAATCCCTGCCCGCTTAACACCTGAGACCATGGAGTGATTGAGAATAGTGTCAGAGACTGAGTTGTTTACTTGTTATGTTTATCTTTGCTTAAGACACTTTACTTGGTTCATTTTGCTTATTTAATAAAGTCATAAAGTTTACCTAAGAAAGTTAATAAAGGTTATCTTTGCTTAACACACTTAGTTTACTTGGTTCATTTTTTTTTCTTTATAAAGTGTTGGTAAAAACTTTGAAAAAATGGTTAAGCCTTTGCATGCTTGTGGGATAGATAAAGATAGTTGTGGGATAGATAAACCTCCAGTGCAACCATAGTGGGATTGTATGGTCCACCATCCCAGCTGCCATACATATGGACCTTTATTATTAATAACAATTTATTCATTGATCAACACATTTTAAAATAAACAAAACTTTATTAATGCCCTATTCATTGTAGGACCATTCAACATACATGGCACAATCTCATCAGTGTTATGCGACAGGCTCAAGGAAGCATCCATTAATCATCTATCATCCTATCTTGCCACTCCACTGCTCCAGCTGGGGAGTTGCACCAGTGTCTCAGTAGGTTGCGCTGCTTCTTCCCTCAACGTGAAGCTCTGTTGGGGCCTTGTACATCCACAGTGTCTATCAGGTTTCGTCCTTGCCTCCATTCACCAGGCTCCATGTCCCCATTCCCTTGTTGACGGTCGACAAGTCTGTTCTGCAACACTGGGTAGCGGGTGTGCATGAGATTGTGCAGGATGCAGCAAGCTTCCACAATGCTCCTCACAGTCTGTGGGTGATGCTGCATGGTGGTGAGAAGTATCTGGAACCTGTTGGCCAGGATGCCAAAGGCATTCTCCACCACCCGTCTTGCCCTGGACAGCCTGTAGCTGAAGATCCTCTCTTCACGGGTGAGGTATCTTGAACTGTACTGCTTCATGAGGTAGGTTCTGAAGGAGAACGCATCATCACCAATGATGAGGTAGGGCACATCTTGTGTGTCATTGGGTAGGGAGTCTGGACCTGGAAAACCCATGATGAGGTTGCGTTCCAGCCCATCCTTGAGGTCACTTGCGTTGTATACCTGGCCATCTGAAGCTGACCAGTTGCCTGAAGCATCGATGATGCTTGTAGTCAGCATCAATCATGGCAAAGAGGATGATACTGAAGAAGCCCTTGTAGCTGTAATAAGTGGATCCTGAGTTGGCTGGAGCTTTGCAGGCCACGTGCTTCCCATCTATGGCTCCAATGGTGGAGGAAAGTTCCACCTCTGATACCACTCTTCTGCAAGTTTTCTCCAGCCTTATTCAGTGGTGGGGCACCTGAGGAGCTCCTCCACATATTCTTCAAGGATAGCCTGTACCACTTCTCTGACCACTTTGCTGATGCTGTTGTGTGGCACCCTCCACACATACTGCATGTTTCTGTATGTGGTTCCAGAGGCCAGGTGGTGCAGAGTCAGTGGCACCTTCAGTCCAGGGTCCAGGTTGGGACGAAGTTGGTGCTAGGCTTGGTCAACCTGGGTCTCAGACGCTCTACAAGTTCGTCAAACATAGCTGGTGGCATCCTCATGAAGTGCTGGAATGCACGAGAGTCTTCATTCCTCAGCTCCACCATCAACTGGTCATACAGTCCAAACTCCATTCTTCTCACGATCCATCCACACAGCTCTTGGACGTCTCTTTATTCTCCTTCTGTGTAAAACTTGATACAGTCTGAACAGGTTTTGATTCTGGTGATGAAAGGGTGCAGCTATCATACGGACTGTGTCATCATCCATGGTGGAGAACAATGGATGATGTTGAAGACCAAGACCAAGGGTGAAGAGGTCTGTACACCATGGCTGCTGGACTCATTCTGAGATCCAGATGATTTTCTTCCCCTTTTAATAGAAAATATCGGTTGTCCGCTAGGTGTCCTTCTACATACTCTAGACATATTCCAGACATCTTAAATATCTGAGATACATCCCAGATACAAACGTTTTGTCCGTTTTGAATACTTTATATATGAGATGCATACGCTTACATCCTTTCTATTTCCGTGCTACTAACGCTGTGTAGACGTTCCATGTTCCTTTTGTTTCCTCCCTCTTTCCGTTTTCAGCTGGAGCGGATGTGAGTTGAGGGGATGGCCAGAAGATGCAGAGAGGATACAGTGGATGTTTAACAGATGATAATGACATAGAATGTATGTTGCCCATATATGTCACGGATGTAGATCGTATGCGACGGAAAGTTCATCCGTTCAAAAAGTTTTGTGCAGCTCAAAACTTCTTGGGCAGATGAAATTGCAGTGGATGGATGTTTGACGGATAGAGCATATGAAACACGTATGCATTGAGTACACAACGGATGCATAGCATTTTCCAACGGATGGCAAGCTTTTTTTAATGTTTTACATTCTCTTTGCATCTGTAAGTGCAGTGGGACAGGGCCTTAAGCTCCTCCAATCCTGTACCTAAAGTAGGTGAAGTGAAACAACCTAAAGAGTCAGGGGTGGGATTCTACCACTTTGCACCTATTCTCAAGAACCGGTTGTTAACATTCTAGGGAGTTTGGAGAACTGGTTGTTTGAAGAAATTACTGGCCTAATCCTGTAAGGAAGGCAGGAAGGAAACATTCTGGTATTGCTTATAGAAACTGCCTCTCCATTAACCTTGTTACATTCTTGGCAGGATTAGACTTCCTGTCTCAGTAACTCCTCTGGAGTTTTTTTCCTCTCCTTTGCTGGTACTTTGCTTGTGTGGAATGACCATTCAAAGTTACAATGGCACTGAAAAAAGTGACATGACCATTTTGCACACCGTACGACCATTGCAGCATTCCCACAGTCATGAGAGGCCAGGCGAGGAGATGTGTGCCTTGATGTGAATGATATTAAGTTGGCCACACCCAGCCAATGACCACCAAGCCACATCCACCCTGTCACATGACCACCAAGCCACATCCACCCTGTCACATGACCACCAAGCCACACCCACCACCTAAGCAATGCCCATAGAACCAGTTGTTGAAAAAATTGAATCCCACCTGTGATTTCAGTCCCTTCCTCTGCTGTGGCCATAGTGATGACCTGGTATTGTGTCTTGAACACATTCTTATGCCCTCCTCCCTCTAATTTTGTAGTTCCTTGCTTCTTTACCTCTCTCTCCCATGCTGAGAAAGTAAATGCCAATCACTAAGATTTTCATTAGTAAATCTTTTACAGGTAGTCCTCAACTTACAACAGTTTGTTTAGTGACCGTTCAAAATTTCAACAGCACTGAAAAATGTGACTTATGAACATTTTTCATAGTTACAACCTTTGCAGCATCCTCATGATCGTGTGATCACAATTCACATGCTTGGCAAATGACTCATGACAGTTGCCGTGTCCCAAGGTCATGTGATCATCTTTTGGGACCTTCTGACAAGGAAAGTCAATGGGGAACCCAGATTTCCTTAACCACAGTGATTTACTTAACAACTTTGGCAAGACAGGTCGTAAAATGGGGCAAAACTCACTTAAGAAATGTCTCACTGAACAACAGAAATTTTGGGCTCAATTGTGGTTGTAAGTCGAAGACTACCTGTACCCATTGATTCTTCCTTATACCTGCCACCTGCCCACCTGGTGTGTGCAAAATAGCAGTTTTACTGTTCTTTCAAACACCTGAAATAAAAGAGGGGAATATAAGAGCAGAAGGCAGAGGATGTTTTGTTGCAATGCACAGTACCCTGTATAACAGAGTGAGGAATTTGCTTACAATAGAATTAAGCACAGGAGGTGAAGAGAAGAGCACCACTTGTATTAACCACAAGTCAGAAATTACTACTTTGGATGCATAGCAGGACAGAAAATGATCTGAAATTTCCCAATTGGTGGACTAGGGTGAGTAGACAACAAAATGGATGCCAGTTCTCCAGGAACACTGGCTGCTACTGAGGAAACCTGGTGGAGCATATTTATCTCACATCACCAACATCACATTCGCCAACATAAATGTGTATGTGGTGAATAATAATTTTGCAAATCGGGCCCTTTGCTCTGCCTTATTTAGACTGCTGTGCCTTATGTAGATTGCTGTGTCTAAGATCAGGAAGTGAGCCAAATCCACAGGTGAAAATGATTGAATGATATTCTGCTTGCCCTATTTTGAAAAGGAACTTTGCAGTGTTGCAAAGAATAATATTAATGCAAGTAAAATAGAACAATTTCTGTAGCAGAAAATTCACTTAAGCCTCTGGTTTAAAAAAAAAAAAAAAGAATCCCAGTTTTTATTTTACATCCTGATCCTTCTGTTTTCCCCAGAAGCTCACAATTATCTGTGCTTCTCATATCATAAGAAGCTTATTCACTGAGGTTGCAGCTGGGGATGAGATGAGCATATTGATAACTTGAAAGGGAAGGGGGACTTCACCATTTTCCATTTACAAAAACCACAGAATATCTATCTTCACCCCATGAGAGAGAGGAGGTGAAAATGGCAATTATTAATCTAATCAAAGAGTCTTGATTATATTTGGAGGATAAAGCGATAGAAAATATTAAGATGTGGGTAAGCTAATGATATCAAAATGGGAACCCAGCTTAGTAATAAAAATTCATTCACTATTTTTCAAGCCTGCTGCACATCACACTCCCCCCGCCCCAGAGGGTTTGTTCTTTCATATTTTGAGAAAGGTTTTCTTTGCCTTAATAATTTATTAAGCTGTAAATGCCGATAGATGAAACTGCTGTTTGGGAGAGAAAGATTATAGAAACTGCAAAGCGTTTTTTAAAAAGTCACACCAATAAAGGAATGCATGATAGTAGAGTTTATTAGCATTCATATGAGTTGTGCAATGAGGTAATATGTAATTATTATAAGATGCACTTCACTGAAGGATTTTTTTTTTTTAGCTCAGGTGCTGGTATCTGAATCTTAGGCAATATCAGTCTAGCTAAAATATGTTATAATAAAATATTCTGATCCTTGCTTGAGTGAGCATCTACAGGCAGACCTCCAATTAAAACCTTTAGTGACTGTCAGAAGTTATGGCCAGTTTTCACAACCATTACAGCAGCCCCCTGGTCACTTGATCAAAATTTGGGCACTTGGCAAATTATTTGTGTATTTGATGGTTGCAATTTCTTGGGGTCATAAGATCACCATTTGTAACCTTCCCAGCCGTTTTCCGACAAGCAATGAGACGGGAAAGTCGATTCACTTAATGACCCCATTATTTATTTATTATTTTGTTTATTGATTTGATTTTTCAATTGCTTACAGGATAATAGGTATAAGAATAAACATGATGATCAATACGGGAAATAGGTACAAATAAATAACCTCTAAGGAATGGGATGATTGAGGTTTGAGGTTAAAAGGAGTGGGGGTTTGAGGATGTAGCAACAGAGTCAGGTAGTGCATTCTAGGCATTGACCACTCTGTTGCTGAAATTGTACTTTCTATAATCAAGTTTAGAGCATGGTTGACACCATGATTCACTCAACAACAACAGATATTTGGTTAATAACTGTGGCAAAAGGTTGTAAAATGGGGAAAACTCATTTAACAACAGCCTTGCTTAGCAACAGAAATTTGGGGCTTTATTATGGTAATACTAAGTGAAGGACTACCTGTCCAGGGAAAGTGAAGAAGTAGGAAAAATTATAGAAGGTGACTGCAAAACAATTGTTTCAAAGGGGGAAACTGGACTTTCTGTTTTTTCTTTGAAGATGTTTCATTTCACTTCTCATCCAAGAATCTTCTTCAGCTCTGACTGGATGCTGGGGAATGGAAGGATTTACACTCCATGCAGACGGCTGGTCATTTGCATTATTTTAGAGAGTCATTGAGGCCACCTGGAGATTTATTATCCTGGAACACAGCAATGGTCATAAGCATGAATTAGTTGTCAAGCATCTGAATGGATGGACACATCAATATACAGGTAATATACAGGTAGTCCTTGGTTCATTAATCACATGATCATGGGGATGCTACAAAGGTTGTAACTGTGAAAAATGGTCATGTCACTTTTGTTGGTTCTGTTGAATGGTCACTAAATGAACTATTGTAAGTCAAGGACGACCTGTATATTGATGTGTCCATCCACCAGGAATTGAGCTTTGACCCAAGGGAGATTTTCATCTTTAATGCAATGTTTTAAAGTATTTCCCACTACATTACCCAACAATAATCTTTGCAACAACCCTGTTAAATTAATTTGAAGACTTCCTCTTCTCAGCTGAGGATGGGTTCCCTGAGATCACTGCATTTCTATATGCTATAATCGTGCAACCACTAATTTTCCAGAACCTTGCTCTTCTTCTATAATCCTTTCTTAAGAATAAAGTGTTCCTTTGAAAACAACTTTAGCTATATTATAATTATGCAAAAGAAGCATATTATATGGAAATTAAGCTGCTTAGAGAAGAGGTGTGCAGGCCAGTCTAGCTAAAAAGCACCAGGCTAGGAAAATAGGTTATGGCCCTTTGTGTCATTCTAGGAAATTATTTTTGTGCAGGCAAACCACCAATTAAGCAGCAGAAACGTGAGTTTTCCCAGCAGAAAGAGTTAAAATTGAATTAAAATTTCTTCCTGGTCCTCCTATGGATGGCTTTATTTACCATCCATAAATGTTGGTGCACCTGCAGAAGCTAAAAGAAGCTACCTACAGTCTGGGAAAGTAGCTGGACAAGTAATACAATGCAGTGACCGAATGAACCTTGGGCCAGCCTGCCAGGAGGATGGGGCAGTAAGGAAAAATGTGGGTGGATGTTTATGTTTCTGATTTTCCTTCTGTTCTGAACAGCTTCTAGGCAGAGACCCCGCCAGCCTGGAGAACATGTCATTCATCAGCAGGAAATGGGGCCGTGCTCTCGGAACAATGCGCTGACCTGGGAGAGACTTAATAAAGGGAGTGATAAGCTCCGGCTGTTTATAAAAGGGCACCAAGATGGCAGAGATTGTGCCAGCCCCAAAGGAGTTTATGCAAGGCTATCTGTGTAGCCCAGGATTGGGAGGGGGGGAAATTTTCCTTTCCTCTTGGGATCTTGCTCTCACTGGAAGGTGCAGGCCAATTTTTAGCCCTAAGGTCTATTTTGCAAAGCACCAGCCACAGGGCTCAGCTCATTATGCCTGGATGGTGCTACTTCAGATTGACAAGCGATTGGTGGGAGCAATGATGCACTGGCTTGGTTCAGTCTGTACAAACTGCCCTTATGCAAGAAAACAAAGCAATGCAGTTAAAAAGAGGGGAGGGAGGGGAAGGAGGGGAAAGGGAGGAGGGAAGAGAGGAGTCAGTTGAAGCTAGATTGCACTAATCCCTTTCACTAGAGGTAGTCCTTGAATTACGACCACAATTGAACCCCAAATTTATGTCGTTAGAAAAACAAAATGTTAAGTGAATGTTGTCCCATTTTACATCTTTTCTTGCCACAGTTGTGAAATGAAACACTGCAGTTATTAGGAACATGATTATTGAATTAATCTGGCTTCCTCATTAATTTTGTTTGTGAGAATATCACAAATGTTGATTTCATGACCCCAAGACACTGCAACCATCATAAATATATACTAATTGCCTAGCATCCAAATTTTGATCAGGTAGCCATGGGGATGCAGCAGCAATAATGTGAAAATGGTCATAAATCACCTTTTTTTTGGTGCCGTTGTAAATTCAAATAATCACTAAACAGATAGTTGTAAGTCGAGGACTAGCTATATATTTTTCCATAACCATCATGAAAATAGTGTCTGTACACTTCTTCATACTTTGCCTTTTGTTTTTAAAATTGTCATCTTTCTCTTTTTGAGGATCTTATCAACTCCAATCAACCATCACATTCTCCATCTTTCTCTTTCTTGCAAACTATTCATTCTTTTTTTGCTGGGGAATTTTGGGAGTTGAAGTCACACAATTTAAATTTGTCAAGCTTAAGAAATATTGTTCTAGTTTTTCACCATTTCTATATAACTTGCAATCACTCATTCCATTTGCCCAATCAAATACAATACCTTGATCTTTAATTCACTAATTGCAAGAGCCACATTCTTTGTTTCACTCTGTTGTCTATCAAATATTTGTTGCAAATCTTTGAGTTTTTGACCAACAACTCAGAATCATCTACAAATAAAAGTCGAGATTCCTTTCCCCCAAGGAACATCTTTTATAATTATAAACAATCCTTAAATTTTTATCCAGGATTGTGAAGTTTATCCAATCATCTCCCTTTTTTTTTGGAAAATTAGATCTCCATCACTGCAATGGAAAAAGAGGAAGGGACAGGTTACTGAGAATGATATACATGCATGTGTGAGCATAAGACATATAAATGCATATTTGCAGTGATATGAAACAGAAACTATCCCAAAAGGACCTTGACAAAATATGCACAAATATGTAATTCTTTTTTGATACAATGGCAAAAGAAAAACATATATGCAGTCCTCATTTAGCAAGCACAATTTGATGTTTAGCAAAGCGGTCGCTAAGTGAAACTTCAACCGTGCTAATGAATTTCTACTTTTCTTTGCTTTATAGACCTGCAAAAGAGTCTTGTAAATGAGAAGATGGCAAAATTACTTTCTCATTGCCATCATAACGGCAAACAAGGCAGTCTCTAAACAAGGACTACCTGTATTTCATTTTGTGCTAAAAAGTTGTTTTTATAAAGTAGGCTCTAGAGTGGAAGGCCTCTTATCTTTTCAGTCTTTGGGCACATGATACAAGAATCCTTTTATGTTTATTTTGAATATGTTCATTTCAAGCCCCCCCCCCCCCTTTTTTTTTTTTTTCTTGTATGCCTTTTGGTTCCTTTTTCTTGATTTTATTGTTGCTTTTGTTTAATCTAAAACAGTGGTGTTATTCAGCCGGTTCACACTGGATTGGGCGAACAGTAGCAAGAATTTGGCATGGGTTGCTGAACCGGTAGTAAGTTCTGGCTGGCCAGGCCCCCGATCCAATTGCCCTCCCGCCTGATGCTCCCTTACCCACCCGCCTAACATTGGCCTCAGGTATTTCTTTTTTTTTCCCCTCCCAACAATCAGCTGTGCATAGATCAGTTGTGCCAGATTCCCCTTGCTGAGGCCCAGGAAGCAAAAAATGGAGGGAGGAGCTCAACCCCCCTCCATTTTTTGCCTCCCAGAGCCCCAACGGAGCCTTAGGGGAGCAAAAAAGCCCCTCAGGCTTCTCTGAGGCTAGGAAGCTCTCAAAAATGGGTGGGGGCGGCAAAAAAGCAAAGAAAAAAGCCACACCCAGCCAATCACATGGCCATGCCCACCAAGCCACGCCTGCAGAACTGGTAGTAAATTTTTTTGAATCCCACCACTGATCTAAAAGAAAACAAGAATGGTGGGGACCAATTCTGAAATTAATCAAATTAGTTGGAAATAAGCTTTGCCCAATGAAGCCAAATGAGATTTTATCCTAGGTTAAGTCTCCTTGAGTCTGGTTCTGGATTTGGTTCTGGATCTTCAAATAACTGGCTTTTTTGCTTCCGTTTCACCGGTGAGGACGGTCCAGCTGCCACAGTGCTTCCTCCTCTTGTATTGCTGCCAGATGCAACCTATGGTCAATCCAAGAAGCCCAACAGCCAGCAGGACACCGCCTATAACAGTCAGGATGGTATCAGAGAAACTACCGGCACAAGCAACAGTTGTAGTCACTAGGCCAATGATGCTGGCCAGCACTTCAAAAGGAAGCAGGCAGGTGTGCCAAGAGTCTTCCACGCTACCAGTGGTAGTGCTTATGAGGCGGGGATCCAGTGGGGATTTGGTGCGCTCCAGAGAAACCTCTTCCCGTTCCATGTTCACCGTTACACGGTCATAAGGCAATGTGGATGGCAGGGCCATAGTAGTTACAAATCTTTGAAGGAAAACAGAAGAGAGGGTTTAGGTTGATCTATCACAGTAATTAAGATTTGATTTGAGAGAGCAGGCCAGATTTCTTTTTTTTTTAACCAGGAAACTGAAATACAGATGGTCCTTGAATAATAGCGACAGTTGGAACTAGAATTTCTGTTGCCAAGTAAGACGGTTGTTAAATGAATCAAACCCACTTTTATTACCTTTCTTGACATGATAGTTAAATGAATCACACAGTTGTTAAGCTTGTCAGAAGCCAGCTGGGCAGGAAGTGGCAATCACATGACCCTGGGATCCTGCACCCATTGTAAATACACTCTACTTGCCAATCACCCGAATTTGGGTCACATGATTATAGAGATGCTGCAATGGTCACAAGGACGTGTCATAAGCACTCTTTTCAGTACCACTGCAACACTGCAACAGTCACTAAATGAATGGTTGTAAGCAGGGGTAGGATTCAAAATTTTTAACAACCAATTCTGTGGGTGTGGCTTAGGTGGTGGGCGTGGCTTGGCGGTCATGTGACCAGGTGGATATGGCTTGATGGTCATCTTATTGGCTGGGTGTGGCCAATCCAATATCACTCACATTAAGGCATGCATCTCCTCATCTGGCCTCTCATGACTGTGGGGATGCTGCAACAGTCATAAGTGTGAAAAATTGTCATAAGTCACTTTTTTCAGTGCCATTGTAACTTTGAATGGTCACTCCACGCAAGCAAAGTACCAGCAAAGGAGGGGGAAAAAACTCCAGAGAAGTTCCTGAGACAGGAAGTCTAGTCCTGCCAAGAATGTAACAAGGGTTAATGGAGAGGCAGTTTCTGTAAGCAACACCAGAATGTTTCCTTCCTGCCTTCCTTACAGGATTAGGACAGTAATTTCTTCTAACAAACGGTTCTCTGAACTGCTTAGAATGTTAACAACCAGTTCTAGCAAATAGGTGCAAACTGGTAGAATCCCACCCCTGGTTGGAAGTTGAAGACTACCTATAAGGAGGGTTGAAGGGAAAAAAACTACTCTCGAAAGTTAGCAAGACTGGGAAGTTGGAAAATAGGCTTGGAATTAGGCTGAAGGTGGAAGAAATATTTGTGCTTGCCCTTCTCCTCTCCAGAAGAATTAGGAAGAGTTGCCCCCTGATAACATGGCAGGCACTGAAAATGACAGATTGTGAATAAGATAGAGTATAATGGTTTGACTGGATTCAGAATTGGTTCCTGTGTTTTATTTGGAATTATGTCCCATCTGGAATTAAAATGAAACTTCATAACAGTGAGATAATTAATTAACCAGTGGAACAGCTTGCCTTCAGAAGTAGTAGGTGCTTTATCACTAGATGTTTTTAAGAAAAGACTAAACAGCCACCGATCTGAAATAGTATAGGATCTCCTGTTTGAAAAGGGGGCTGGGCTGGAAGACCTCCAAGGTCCTTTCGAGCTCTATTCTGATTGATTGATTGGTCTCTTAGCTGCTATCAGTTACGAGAGCAGAATCAAATTCGTAGGGTCCGAAACAGTAAATTGGTTTCTTTATTATCCATCCATCCATCCATCCATCCATCCATCCATCCATCCATCCATCCATCCATGTTTCTATTTATATTCATTGTACAGATATAGCTGCTCAGCTCACAAAACATTGCTAAGGACAAATGTATCAGGCAGGTGCAATAAAACTCAGGGCCATCAACAATCGTTATAGGTAAGAAAGGACCACAAACCCAGCTTATATGGTCAGAGGCGCTCTTTTAAAACAATTCTGTCAGTAGTGGATGGCTCTAACGGGTGGATCTTGAAACTGTAAAAGAAAAAAGGGAAAAAGTGAGGTTTGCCCCTTTTAATGTTTTCCCTGATGGCATTCAGAGGCCTCTGTCATGGGGGCGGGGGGGGGGGGAGTTTTCAAAAAAAGTCAAAATGGCACCCAGGGCTCTACTTTTCCATGGCTCTTCTTTTTTGGACACCAGCACCTCTCCTGCATACACTCTTGAGAACCTTTGGATTCCTTATTATACCCAATTGCTGGAAGACAGATCAGTCATAGGCCTTTTACGACTGTCTTTTTATTTTTACTGCCAAAAGTATTCCACACTAGCAATTTATAGCACTGCTTCAGCCATCGTTGATATAGCACTAATGCAGACTGGCATTATATTGTAGCTTGGCTGACTCTATAAAACATAAAGCTCAAAAAACTTCTAAATCAGCATTTTTCAACCCTGACAACTTTGAGATGTGTAAACTTCAATTTCCAGCATTCCCCAGCTAGGGAATCCTGGGAGTAGAAATCCACACGTTTTGAAGTTGCCATGATTAAAAAATACTGAACTAGACAGAGTGTAATATGCTGATGGATTTTAAGCTATTCGCTTTAGGTCAGGAAAAGAAAGATAGGAAATTCATAAGACTATTTACTGGAGGCCTGTTTCTACAATGCGATCCATGAAAGGATCTGACATACATTGTGCAATTTTAATCTTTCAGAAGCAAGTTTAAAGATATCGACTCCAAGAAGCTTTCCTCAAACTGATACCCAAACTACAAGTTCAGGCATCCCCAGCCAGAAGAGTACCACAGTAGTTCAATATTTCTAGAGAATAACATATAAGGCATAGTTAGCTCAGGCAAATCAAAACTTTTTTTCCCCTTAAGCACGAGAAGAATCAAGTGTGGCGTTGTAAAAGGAGGCTGGAAGCATTTTCAACACACCCGCTTATTGTATTTCCAGATTTTGTTTGTGTGGGTCACATTTGTTTTTCCAAGCTGGAGACTGTGTATTGAAAATGTTTCCGCACATGCAGGATATATGTCTGCCTTTGGTCTGTCTAGCTAACCATCAAAATGTTTGGACAAGCTGAGTGGATACATGTAATTTCAGCAATGGATGAGAGATCAGAAGGGATTTGGGAGATGGGAGGAGGAGACAGGACAGAAAATTGCTTTTTTCTGACAGAGAGGAGCTTGAGATGACATTATTCAATAATCTTTTCAGCTGAGATTACAACCTGGTATGGAATCCATTCCTTCCCAAGGGAAACTGTGGAGGTTTTGTTTTAAAAGAAAAGCCAGGAAGATAGATGAAGTTATGGAAGAAAGTTGACAACAGGCCAGGGATTTTTTTTTTTAAAGCCTCACCTGGCCTGTGAACAGAATTTCATGGTTGCAAACAGAAAACAATGCTTTTAAAAGACAAAAGACTGAATTCATCACTGCCCCAACAAAAACAATGCTGGAAATAAAGAGGAATAATTAAAAAAAATCAAAAGTTCTGGATTCGGAACAATCACAGTGACAGCCATTAGCAGATGTTAAATTTAAATTTTGCAAATCCTTCTCAGAGGATTTTGTTTAATTCTGCACTTTCCACTGTTGTCTGAGGTGAATGTTCAAGATTGTTTATTTTTATTTCTAGTTAATTAGCAACCTAATTGTGTAGGACAGTCATCTGAAAAATAAAGGAAATAATAGGAAGTCCTTGATAGCTATATTACAGACCGAGTCAGTAAAATAATATTTTTGAGGCAAGTTGATTCACTGATGGACAACTGCACATTTGATTTTTTGTAAGCAATAGTAATTCAGTTTAAGGATATTTTTTAAAGTATTCTCAGACTGACGTTGAAAAAAAAAAGAAACCTGTATTTGTATTTTCATCATGCAATTGCTATATTTGAAATACTGTAATTGCCTGCAATGCCTAAATTCTCTCTGTATAAATAGCTAACACAAATAAATAATAAAAGCAACTATCAGAACTGCAAACCACTATTGCAAAAAACCTTTAAAAATTGTGTCTAAAGGGGTTAAAAATTAAAATTTTTACTCCTTCCATGATACTGGCAGATAATTATATAAAGGTAAAATTAAGCAACACAGAACATCCGCTGAAACCCAAGGGAAAAAGGAAAAGTAAGCTGACTTCTGCAGCAAAAAAAAAAATATTCTCATTTGCAGTGCCATCATCAAAAATATAGAGTTTGTAGTACAGAAAGTAAACACAATGCTGGCATCAGAATGATGAGCCCAGTTCAACAACTGATCACATTAAGTCTCATTGTACTATCATAGAAACAACAAAATCCAAGAGGATCTAGTGGGTATTAGAATGGATATCATCTACTTGATATTAGAGGATCTGTCAGTTTCAGTATTTCATGATGTTACAAATAGATTAAGCTGGTTTAAAAGATGCCTTCATTATTTATATATCTTTTATTTTATTATTGATTGATTGAGTGATTGATTGTACCTTCAAGTCAGTTTTTTTTAAACTCCTGGCAGCTGCCTGAATAAGTGCCTGCAGGTTTTTTTAGCAAGGTTTTCAGAAATGGTATGACATTGCCTCCTTCCTAGGGATGAAAGAGAGTGATTGGTTAGATTTCTGCCTCAGGCAGGACTAGAACTCACAGTCTCCTGGTTTCTAGCCTAGTGCCTTAACCACTACCCCAACTGACTCTATTTATATCGTCCTAATAACCATCCTATAAAACAGGTTGCTCTGAAAGAGATTAACTGGCCCAATACTTTATAGTTCAGTGGGATGTTCAATTTGAAATATCCTCAAATGAGCCAACATCTAAACAACCATATTTTACTTGCAATTTTGCCTAATGTACATATTTTGGGCAAATGTTTTTCCTAATTTATGCAACCTCATATATTATTTTCATAATACTATGCATTTTGTAGACATTTCCTGAATCCACATTTTTTTTAACAGTTGGCAAAGTACATCGTAAAATTTGGAGACCTGGACATTTCAAACAAAAGCTGCATTTGGGTTTAAAAATCCAGAACTGGGTATGTTTTTTGCACTGAAAAGTTAGTTAAACACATTTCCCCCTCCCCCTCCCTTTCATTTGCAGAGAAGTACCAAAAGTGTGATCACACCAGCATGCTACAAAATCTTCAAGATCAAACATATCCTCCCACCCTCACACCTTTTGTAAAGTTGTCAGAAAGAGCTAAAAGGCAGAATTCACTTAATTTTAACTTAATTGTACCCCTCAATAGCCATTCCCCTTGGATATATTAAGGTAAAAATTTCCATGTTCAACTCGAGGGCATGGTGCTCCTCTCAGTTTCTTGGCTGAAGAGCCATTGTTATCTGAAGACAATTACCGTGATTAAGTGGCCAGCATGGCTATACGTCTAAGGAACACTGTTATCTTTCCACGGAAGTGGTACATATTTATCTACTCACATTCAGATGCTTCGAAGTGGTAGGTGGGCAGGAGCTGGGGCAAATAATGGGAGCTCACCCCATTGCACAGAGCTCAGGTCTCAAACCTGAGCTGTCAGCTGTCCAGCATCTTTAACCTATGAGCCATACACACACATACACACACACACACACACACACACACCCTGATACAATAGCAGCCCAATTTGAAGGGAAACCTTTGCTGTGATGTGCAAATCTTAGGGTAACTCCTAAGCATATTCTTGTCCATCTCTTTCTTACTCACCTTAGCTGCAAGTCAGTATTCCTTGTAGATAAATTATCTCCCTGCCATTTGTTCCGGATCCTTAGCCTGGTCACTTGTTCCGGATCCTTAGCCTGCTTTCTGTCTTCTTTGGATTCCACTCAGCTCAGTGCCAGACAAAACTCAGTTGTTCTCTCCTGCCAGCCTAGCTGTTGCTGTTGCTGTTGCTGCTGCTGCTGCTGCTGCTGCTGCTGCAGATCTTAAATTTGGTTCCCAGCTCCCCCACCCTGATTTCTGTGTCAATCATCCTGGAATACGGATGATGGACTGATAAGGTGGCAATTAAGGAGTTCCTGTAACTTTAGTGGCCATCAGAGAAACTTGGATACAATACACAGAGAGAGGAATGGAGCACATTGTCCATGGTAGGTACACACCCAGCCAGTCAGAGAGTGCTGTAAATAAATTGGCGGACTCCATTCAATAACCTGTAATTTATAAATGTAAATTGACATTCTTCTGAGAGAGCCCCTGATAAGCTTCCATGAATTCTTCAGAGCTGAAGAAAACAGTGTGACACCAAGTGACTTTAGAATATAGAAGCTGCATCCAGATTTAAAGCTCTAAGTGGAAAAGGTGGAGTGAGTGAAAAGGGTAGAAATGTTAAACAGAAAAAGAATAAAAGTTAACAGTATGGTCTGAATTTCATCTTAAACTTTATAAAAAGGTACCATTTTTCATGTTTGCTGGGCCTGGCCTGAGTGAGGTGAGATGGGCATTAGGGAGACTGACATAATGGGTAAAATTTACAGCTGCCTAGATACTAGGCGGAAAAAACCTTTCTGATGGTAAGATTTGTACAGCAAAGGCAAGGGTTTGGGTTATGGAATTGGTGAACTCTTCCTCTCTGGAGGATTATTAAGGATCTTAACAGCCACTTTACAAGCATGATTTAAATTAAGGGGATGGCTGGGGAATTCTGGGAGTTTAAGTCCACAAGTCTTAAAGTTGCCAAAGTTGGACACCTCTGGTTAAAATGGTTTAGAACTGAACTAGATTATCACTGTCCCTTCCAAATCCATATGCGTAGTCCTTGATTTCGGCCCAATAGTTTAGCAACAGTTTGAAATTACAGTAGAACTCCCTGTTTTCTGCTTATGATCTGGTTCTGGCTGATCAGGTATATAAACCAGATCCCAGATCAAATCTAGAAATTCCAGAGACCTGAACTTCCATCTGGGATTTCATCTGCTTCATTTTGCTCCCTGTTCTCACAACCTGAGGAATAAATCACATCCTAATTTTTGTAGAATGTAGAAATGAAGTTGAATTATCTAAGATGTTTGCAAATCTAGCTTTAGAACTATGACCATGTTGGAGAAGTGTTTTGTAAAGCTATAAGCAAGGAGATAGCAGAATAACAGAGTTGGAAGGGACCTTGGAGGTTTTTTAGTCCAACCCCCTGCTCAAGCAGGAGACCCTATAACATTTCAGAAAAATGGCTGTCCGGTCTCTTTTTAAAAACCTCCAGTATTGGAGCACCTACAACTTCTAGAATAGAGTAAAATAGAATTCTTTATTGGCCAAGTGTGATTGGACACACAATGAATTTGTCTTGGTGTAAATACCCTCAGTATACATAAAGAAAAGATACATTCGTGAAGAACCAAGAATCATAACATAACACATTAACACTTAATTATAGTCATAGGATACAATCAACAATCAAATCATACTAGGAAACAGTCAATATAAATTGTAAGGATACAAGCAACAAAGTTACAGTCCTACAATCACAAGTGGGAGGGGATGGGTGATAAGGAGTGATGAGAAGATTAACAGTAATAGTAGTGCAGACTTTGTAACTAGTTGGACAGTGTTGAGGGAATTATTTGTTTGGGAAAAAACTGTTCTTGAGTCTAGTTGTTCTGGTGTGCAGTGCTCTATAGCATCGTTTTGAGGGAAGGAGTTGAAACAGTTTATGTCCGGGATGTAAATATTTTCACAGCCCTCTTTTTGACTTGTGTATACAGGTCCTCGACTGAAGGCAGGTGGGTAGCAATTGTTTTTTCTGCAGTCCTAATTATCCTCTGAAGTCTGTGTCTGTCCTGTTGGGTTGCAGAGCTGAACCAGACAGTTACAGAAGTGCAGATGATAGACTCAGTAATTCCTCTGTAGAACTGTATCATTCCATTGATTAATTATTCTAATTGTCAGGAAATTTCTCCTTAGTTCTAAGTTGATTCTCTCCTTGATTACTTTCCATCTATTGCTTCAAAACTGTCACCAAATTTAGAAGTTCCTTAGCACATAGTTAAGTGTGAAAGTTTCCACAAGTTGGAGATTTGAAATCTAAAGGCTGGGTCTTTAACTCTGATCAGTCAGCAGAACCTCAAGGAATTTCATATGGATCCACAGATGTTTTTCCTACAATGTAGAAGAATTTCTGTTCACCTGTTTTAATGAAAGAGAGAGATTTACAAGGTCACTTGCCTACAGGTAGTCCAGAAATTACAATCACAATTGGAACAAAACAATTCCTTTCACAGAGGCAGTCAGCCACCTTGGTGATCCCTGGCTAACATAAGCTAAATAAATAAAAGTCCAGAAATTACAACCATAATCGGAACCACAATTTTTTGTTGCTAAGCAAGATGGTGTCAAGCCTGAAATTGACAACTGGGGTTGTTTCTAATTTCCATTATTATGTGGTGTAATTCCGATTTGTGTCAGATCCAGAATTACAATAACTTTGCCAATTTGATGCTTACCTAAATAAAAGAAATTTGTTTTGGAAGATAGACTTTGCTCACTTCTTTTTAAATGGGTTTCATCACTTGGAAACCTGACAGGCAATTGTTGAGGGAGTCATGCCCAATGTTATGACCTGTTTTGCAACAGTTGTTAATCAAATGACTGAAGTTGATACGTGAATCACATGATCACTACGTGAATCCAACTTTCACCATTGATGTTGCTTATTGGAAGCCAGCTGGGAAGATTGCAACTGATGATCACATGACCCTAGGATGCTGCAATTATCGTAAATACATGCCTGTCGCTAAGAATATGAATTTTGATTACATGAGTATGGGGATCTGCAGTAGTCATAAGTGCGAGGATCTCTCATATAGATAGTCATTGACGTGCAACCATTCATTTAGTGAGCATTTGCAGTTACAACGGCACTGGAAAAGATGACATATGACTGTTTTTCACATTTAAAAATGTTGCAGCATCACTAACATGATCCAAATTCAGGTGCTTGGCAGCTGGCATGTTTTTACAATGATTGCAGTGTCACGGGGTAATGTGATCACCTTTTGCAATTCTCTGAAAAGCAAGTCAATGGAGAAGCCAGATGCATTTAAAAACAGTGTTAGTGAATTAATAATTGCAATGATTCTCTTAACAATGGTGGCAAGAAAGATCCTAAAATGGGTCAAAACTCATTTAACTGTGCTGCTTAGCAGTATAAGTTTTGGGCTCAACTGTAGTCATAAGTCGAAAACTACCTATAATTTCCTTTCTTTGGTGGCATTGTAACTTTGAACAGACCCAAAATGAATGATTGTAAGTTGAACATTAGTTGTACTTCTTTCTATACACATAAGCCATTTAGTTGGCTGATGATATGCTGAACTATAGTGCTAGTGAAACATTGGTCATCTATGTCAGAATATATTCATGAATTGGAATAGAGCATGGTAACAAGACCAGCCAATGAATAAGATAGCAACTAAGTCAGCCAATGAGGACTGTCTGGAAACTGAAACTAGAAGTAGCCTAGGTGTGGCTATATATTAAGCTCTGAAGCTCTGTTGACCTCTGAGTCTGTCTATTGAAATAAAACTGCTTCTCTCTTCTACTGTATATCTCTTGCTTGCCTGCCTGCTGAACTAAAGTGAAACTGATGTCTGTTTCTGTTTGAATTTGCTCCATGTTGGAGAAATCTACAACTGGTTTGTAAAATTTATTTAATATGTTTATAAAGATATTAAATGAAGCATCAGCCATCTGTATTTATTTTTAAGGCACTGAATTTACGCTGCAAAACTCTGAACAAGTTGTGAAAAAAAGCCCAGAAAAAGACTGAATTGTAATTAAAGCTGAGAGACTGCCTATTTTAAAAGTAAGAAACAAGGCTTTGCAGGATGGCTGAAAAAATTAAGGAGAGCTCTCTGCCCTATTTGGGTCAGAAGAACTATATTATATGGGCTGCAAAGATGGAATATTTCCTAAAAGCTAAAGAGGTTTGGAATATTATTGAAAATCCACCCCAAGCACCATTGAATGCTGCAGATCAGAAGCTGCATGATAGGGCATTTGCTTACATTATCTTAAGTTTAGAAGATGATCAGTTTATCAATGTAGCTGATTTAAAGACTGCAAAGAGGTCTGGGATAAATTCAGGACTGTTCATATGAGTATATCTGCATGCAATATTGTACAATTATTAAGTTATAAAGAGCTCGTTTGCAGCCGGGAGATTTGGTGGAACAGCATTTTGTTCATATGCAAACTTTGTGGAGTTAAATAACGTGGGATGAGGATTTCTGAATCTCAGAAAGTGTTGCTAGTTTTGAATAGCCTAGATGAAACTTGGGACATTATTTCTGCTGTGTTTGAATGCAAACCAGAGCAGGAGATGCATTTAGAAGCCCTTAAAGCTTAATTAGCCATAAGAAGAAATTCCCAAAAAGAGGAACCAAGGAGCAGAATGGAAAATTCCATAGAGAAGAGAAGAGCAGCAGAGGATATTAGATTACAGCTAAGCTGAAAGCCCAACAACAGAGACAATGCTTTATCTGTGGTGAAAGGATTCACTTAAAGAAAGACTTGTTTGCAAAGGGACTGTTTGCAAGGAAGAAACAGTTTGTAAGACAGAAGAAACAGTATGCAAGACAGACAAGTTAATGGACATATTGCAATACCAAAAGTCAACTCTAGCAGCAGAGATCAATGGCTAATAGACAGTTGGGCTAGTCAAATGATTATTAATAATACTAAATTGTTCTACAGGATGGATGCAACTGCTGGAGACACAGCAGCCTTGGCAAATGGCAAGAAGGCTACAGTCATTGGAAGAGACATTGTGCAAATTCCATATTTGGAAACAAGGTTTAATAATGTTTTATGTGTACCAGAAATGGAACATAATTTGCTGAGTGTCTCTAGTTTAGACAAGCAAGGATTTGAGACTACATTTGTAAATGGGCAGTGTCTTACAAAGGAAAATGGAATTGGCTGTGCAAAGGGCATAAAGCATGATAATTTTTATATGTTACAGGAACAAAAAGTTCAATGTGCACAAACATTTGGCAATGTTGCAAAACATGAATTATGTTTTCATGTTTTGCACAGAAAGCTTGGGCATGCCAGCTTTATAGTTGTTCAAAAAATGGACCAGTATGCAGAAGGATTGCATTTAAAGGGATGTAAGGCATATTTGGATTGTGCAGTATGCAAAACATCAAAGTCCAAGGCATTCCCAGTAAGCAAAAGTAGGACAAGGCAAACAACAAGAACTGTAGAGCTGGTTTATGTAGATTTGATGGGCCCAATGCAAGCTAGTTTGGGAGGAGCTAAGTATGTGCTGGTCATTGTAGATGACTATGGCAGGTTTGAGTTCTGCTATTTACTAAAGAGTAAAACAGAGGTGCTACAGAAATTTAAGCAATGGGTAACCTTTGTAGAAAGGTATAAACAACGTGTATGTCAGCTGCAAACTGACAGAGGTTCAGAATTCATGTCAACAGGTTTTCAACAGTGGTTGGCACAGTAAGGAATAAAACACAGATGCACAAATCCTTACACAGCAGCTGAGAATGGTGTTGCTGAAAGATGGAAAGGAGTCTTGCAAACCATGAAGGACTCACTGCTAGAGGATTCTGGTCAAAGCAGGTCATATTGGGGTGAAGCCATATTGACTGCTAATTATTTAATTAATAGGTTGTGGAGTTCTTCCATTAATGATACTCCATATGCAGTGCTACATGGGAGAAAACCATCTCTAGCACATTTAAAGGTGTTTGGAAGCAATCCATGGGTGCAAAAGAATAATGTTTTCTAGGTCTGCAAGCTTTGCAGAGTAAAATTGGAACAGAATTGATGCAAATTTGTGGAATTATTCACTTAGTGACAGTGATCAACTTAGTGATGGTAATTCACTTATTGATGGTAATTCACTTAGTTATGATGTCAGTGTTTAGGAGAAGCTGAACAAGATAAGCAAGAGAGGGTTGACACACAACAGCAGTCAGTGCCACGCAGGTCAGAGTGAAGGAACAAGGGGATTCCACCTGACAGGTATTCTGCTAGTGAAGTTAAAGTGTGTAATGTATGGTATGAGCCAAAGAACCTCTAAGAAGTATTGGCATTACCTAAAATTAAACAAGTAAAGTGGAAAGAAGCCATGGACAAGGAAATGAAATCCATGGGAGAACATGAAGTATTCACATCTACGACTTTGCCACAGAGTAGCAAAGCTGTAGGATGCAGGTGGGGATCAACACAATTATGTTGAATTAAGTATAAAAAGGGATTCTCAAGTATTTGGAGGGAACTGTGGATGTGGGTCTTCAGATACAGGTATCTGAAGAATATTAAAGTTATGTCTATTTATGTCTATTCCAATTATGAAGGGAGGAGTGTCAGAGTATATTGATGAACGGGAACAGAGCAGGATAACAAGATCAGCCAATGAATAGGCATAGCAACGAAGTCAGCCAAAGAGGACTGTTTGGAAACTGAAACTAGAAGTAGCCTAGGCATGACTATATATTAAGCTCTGCAGCTCTGAAGCTCTAAAGCTTTATTGAGCTCTGAGTCTGTCTATTGAAATGAAACTGCTTCTCTCCTCTGCTGTGTATCTGGCTTGCCTGCTGAACTAAAGTGAAACTGATGTATGTTTCTGTTTGAGTTTGCTCCATGTTGGAGAAATCTACAACTGGCTTGTAAAATTTACTTAATATGTTTATAAAGATACTAAATGAAGCACCAACCATCTGTGTTTATTTTCCTGGTGCTGGATTTACACTGTAAAACTCTGAACAATCTAGCTGGATGGACCCACTGTCACTAGAGTGAGAAAGAAGAAAAGGAAGGAAGGAAGGAAGAAAGGAAGAAAGGAGGGAGGGGTGAAAGAAAGCAGGAGGAAAGAAAGAAAGAAAGAAAGAAAGAAAGAAAGAAAGAAAGAAAGAAAGAAAGAAAGAAAGGGAGGGAAGGAGAGGAGGAAGGAAGAAAGAGAGAAGGATGAAAGAAAGGGGGAGGAGGAAGGAAGAGAAAAAGAGAGGGAAAGAGACAGGGACTGGAAATGTTTTCTTCCTGTCTTTTCCTCTCCTTCTACAATACAAAAGAAATTTATCTCTACTGCATATACTGTACATGCGCACAAGCACACACATAAAGGTACAGGCACTCAACTGAATCTTGATGAATTTCATTTGACATTAATACTGCTTTACTGACAGATCTGGAAGGGCAAAGAGGATTGAACATATGGTTGAAGGTAGCAAGGGACAGCCAAATTAGCTGTGGACCAAAGCAATTAACCTCTTGAGTATGTCAATTTTTATTTATGTGTAAAATGTTTGTCCTGCTTTGAAGTTTGCAGGTAGCATGCATCTAGCATTTGGTTTGGGGAGTATTCTTACAACAGTCTTGTGGGACAGCTTTGCTAAGAATGTTTAAATGGACCATTTTTTCCATTTAAGTGAGCCTGAGTGGCTAAGAATGACTTGAATCCATTCAAGTCATGGAATATGGATAAGCTTCTTCTTATCCATTACGCCATATTATCTCAAAAAATTGCTTTAACAGAAATTGAGGTGGGAAGTTTGGGAGTGAATCTCTTGATGTCTCTTGGCCAAACTGAAGAGCCAGAGAAACATGATTTCACTACACTAGGGAACTGGAGACTGAAAACATATGAAAAACACTTGCAGGAATTGGGCATGTCTGGCTTAATGGAAAGAAGGACTAGGGGTGACATGATAGTGGTGTTCCAATATCTCTGGGATTTCCAGATAGAAGTCGGGTTCAACCTGTTTTCCAAAGCACCTGAAGGCAAGGCAAGAAGCAATGGATGGAAACTGATCAAGGAGAGAAGCAACCTAGAACTAAGGAATTTCTTGGCAGAACAATTAATCAGTGGAAGAGCTTGCCTGCAAAAAATGTGGATGCTCAAACACTTAAGATATTGGACAACCTATTTGTCCAGAATGGTCTGAGCGCAGAGGTATGGACTAGCCACTAGAAGATCTCCAAGATACCTTCCAACTGTTACTCTGTTTGTTTTTCTGTTGTAAGAGGACGATAAGACAAGAGCTGTTGCTGGCAGTTTTTCAGAAGAGGCATATTAGAAGGAGTGTAAGCAATGAGAAGAACATTCTAGATCCAGCGTGAGAAGCTTTAAGCCTCTCCGATTTATCGCCTGTACTCTAATGAGATTCAATCCTAAACGGATTTTATTCCATTTACACTCCATTCTTCCCCATGAATGCAGACTAAAGTGCAGATAGTTCTTAACTTATGACCATGCCTGATTTTATAAACTTTTCCCATGGTTGTTCCATGGCTATTCAAGGAGTAAGTAGCACCTTGTTTAGCAATGGAAATTATGGTCCCAATGTAATAAGTTGAGGACTCCTTGTTCATGTATGTAATTATATTACTCGTGGTACACATTCGTAAAAAAATACCCAATAAAGCTTTCTTTTATTTCTTGAGTAGCCATGTACAGGTAGTTCTTGACTTATGACCACAATTGAAGCCAAAATTCCTATTGTTAAGTGGGACAGTTGTTAAATGAATTTTGACCCATTTTAAGTTACTATTGGTAACATGGTTAGTAATTTAATTTTCCCATTGACTTTGCTTGTCAGAAAGTCACAAAAGGGGATCATATGACCTTGGGACACTGCAACTGTCATAAATATGAGTCAGTTGCCAGGTTTTTGAATTTTAATAACATGACTATGGGGGATGCTGCTTTATAATTGTGAAAGTTTATAAGTTTGAGGTTATAAGTGTGAAAAATGGTCCTAAGTCTTTTTTTCCAGTGACATTGTAACTTCAAATGGTCACTAAATGAACTGATGTAAGTTGAGGACTATCTGTATACTGTAACTGATTGTGTGCACTGAAATATAGCTCTTTGTGTAGTTACTGTTAGGTATGTAGGTTTACTTTGCTGAAAAAAAAACACCTACTTATCTGAATGAAAAGCTGTTAAGTTTGAAAATATAGAAAGGGAGCTATTTCTTGGTTACTGATATTTTTCCATGTGGGTCTAATAGGATGACAAGAAAAAATTTAACTTGGTATATAATTCTTTCCTTCCTTCCTTCCTTCCTTCCTTCCTTCCTTCCTTCCTTCCTTCCTTCCTTCCTTCCTTCCTTCCTCCCTCCCTCCCTCCCTTCCATCCTTCCTAAAATTAAATCCTAAAGTACCATTTGAAACATACTTCAGTAGCTTTTTTGTGACCAACACATCAGTGACAAAGATGGCCTGTCTATCTGTCTGTCCATCTTTCCCCATTCATAGGTTTTTTTAAAAAAAATTCCCAGCACCCACGCTTATCTTGAGACTGACACCATCTGAATAAAGTTGGGCTGTTAAAGGAGGCTAGAAGGATTGAGAAGGCGGAGGGCAGAATAGGCCAGTGATGTCTAAAGCTGATTTTCTTTGTGCTAAAGAGCTTGGAGAAACTGTGATCATCGCAACCAAAATAGTCTCTCCCTTTATATATGTGATATCCACGTTGGTGTATTCATGACCATTAGGAGAGGCAAGGAACAGGTTCAAAGGTCCATCCCAAGCAGTCTATATAAGAAGGTATTCTGGTCACCTGCCCTTCCACTAGCTCAGTGGAGGCAAGAGAGAAAGGCTAATTCTAGCAGCATTGGTGAAGCAGTGTTAGGAAGTGAGCATCCAACCAAACCATGGGAAATAAGAAGAGCGGAATGATCTCCAAGGAGATCCTTGAAGATCTGAAATCGAACACAAAGTATTCTGAGGACGAGCTGGTCAAATGGTATGACGCCTTCAAAAAACAATGCCCCGATGGACGCATCGGTAAAGCTGACTTTGAAAAGATCTATGCCAATTTCTTCCCCAACTCTGACCCCAAGGTCTATGCTCGGCATGTCTTCCGAAGCTTTGACACCAATGATGATGGGACTCTTGACTTCCGGGAGTACATCATCGCACTGCATCTGACCTCATCTGGCAAGACTGACCTTAAACTGGAATGGGCTTTCTCGCTTTTCGATGTAGACCGCAGTGGAGAGATAAGCAAGAATGAAGTTCTTGAAATCATTGCCGTGAGTGCTGAGAATATTCAGGGAAGTAGAGGTGGTGCTCTGTGGAAGGGACAGGGAGTTGGGATTTGAGGACAACCCTTAAGGGTTGGACATTAACCAATCTGTGATGAAAATGTTTTCTTGCAAATACAGGTAGTCCTCGAATTACAACAGTTCTCTTAGTGACTGTTCAAAGTTACAACAGCACTGAAAAAATGACTTATGACCATTTTTCACAGTTATGGCTGTTGCATCATCCCCATGGTTATATGATTTACATTCAGATGCTTGATAACTGACTTACAACGGTTGCAGTGTCCTGGGGTCATGGAATCTCTTTTTGCAAACTTCTGAGAAGCAAAGTCAAGGGGGAAAGCCAGATTCACTTAACAATTGTGTTATTAATTAACAACTGCAGTGATCCACTTAACAAATATGGCAAGAGTTATAAAGTGGGGCAAAACTCACTTAACAAATTTTTCACTTAGCAACAAATTTTGGGCTAAGTTGTGGTCGTAAGTCAAGGACTATCTGTAATACAGTGATAATTGTGGGTATTCATACTTAATGGTTTTGGTGAGGAAAGCTTGTGGAAAAAGTTTATTTCCTTCCTGTTACTCTGTGATCCATCTGAAATTCGCATTGTTTCCCCTTGAATTACATTCTTTAGAATAAGCCTCCTTTTGTAGAGTTGTAAAATCCAATTCTTTCCATTCAAGTATGTGGTCCTGTTCAATTTAACTGCACCTCTGGTCTCATCCTGCCTGGGCCAACTCAAGCCATACAAATTGCCATCCTTATAAGAAGCTGGGTCATTGCAAAAATAAATACAGTTGTAATCATCGAGAGGGAATAATGGCTAATGGTTGTGTGACTTTCTCAATCCATTTCTAGATGGTAAATTAATGGATTACATAGGCTAATACTTGTCTCCTGCACCCAAATGGATTAGCCTGTCCCAAATGCGGAGAAGTGAAACTATTGGGTTTATTTAATAGGATGAGCACAATTCTTACAATAGAAATAGTTCTGAATCCACTCATAATTTTCCCTCTTGGGTGTCAACCATCTTCTACTGACTCCTTTCTGAGAAAAAAGGTTTGTTTGTTTGTTTTTTAAAAAAAGAAATTCATTTTAATTCTACTTTTCCAGTTTCTAGATTCCCTCCCAGTTGTGCACCACAAACCACAGAAGGACAAAGCAATGAAAGATTAATGTTGAACCTAAGACTCGGATTCTCTCCATAGAGTTTTTGTGAAGTCATTTTAATTTTGTTATTCCACCCAGAAGAGTAAATTCCTGAGACTTTGAGAAGATAAAGGCATAAAAAATACATAGACTATGTTGGTTTTTCAGATCAGGCAAAGACCTAATTATTTCTACTATTATTTTTAATCGAGGGGAGAAACAATGAGAACAGAGGGTAAATTAAAAAATAAACCAATATATGGGAAAATTGCTATTTAGTTAGTCCTCATTTAGCAACCGCAATTAGGACCAGTAACTCAATTATTTAGCAAAATGGTCATTAAGTGAAACTACAACTGTGCTTATGATTTTATTTCAGCTATTCTTTGCTTTACTGACCTGTAAAAGTCATTCATGTGAAGACTTGTCACAAAGTTATTTTTTCAGCAGCATTGCAATTATGAATGGTTGATAAATGAGGCAGTTGCTAAATAAGGACTGCCTATATTTGTCCTATTTTAAACATGCTATATTGTTTATTTATTCTTAAAGAGGAATTATATTTCCTGGCTTTGGTAATCCTTGCAACAAATTGATGAAATAAATTACAAATATTTCCATTGCACACTTGGGACAGAGAGACTAACTACATTACGTGATCAAAGTTATTGTATCAAATCCTAAATGGAACTGAGATTTATATTAATTTGCAGAATCATATTTTGGATCCAGTGTTCTTCTGGGGTAGTTCAAAAAGATATAAATTGAAAAAAAACTAACTATATAGCTCCATCAACCTTCCTGGAGCCAAGCCTAAACTGCATTAAAATAACACATTCTAGAATGATTTTCACTTAAGGAAGGGGGGGTACTATTAATTCTACTAAGTAGAATTAATATACAAGTCTAGCTTCTTCCAAGTTGTGAAGATTTTCTACTTCAAGGAAAAAGTTTTGTACATATTATTTCAGAGTGTGTATAGCTGTTCTCCCCAGTGCTAAACTGAAATACAAGACACTGATGTTATGACCTAGTTGGATAATGAAATGCCCATAAGAAAACAACCAACCTTAGAGAGCACCATCATTTAACCCAAACCTAAGCCCTTGTATCAATAGAATATTTGAGCTACAAAATACTTTTTCCTATCAATACAAAGCCTTAGCTAGTCTTCCAATGGGCTTTCTCATTTGAGATTGCAATTCCCAATCATTTGATTTAGGGCAGGCTGGCTGAGGAATTCTGGGAACTGAAGTCCACAAGTCTTAAAGTTGCCAAGTTGGAGACCCGATTTAGGACACAGAGAAAATTCCAACAAACTCCATGCTAAAATTACTTGAACGCTTTGTTTCATCTCCTTCTGCTGAAGCTCAGTTGCAGCCTGATATAGAAGTAATCCTGAAACTAGATTCTTCAAGTCAGTAACAGATCCTTTTAAAATATTTTTTGTATTTTGTATGTTTCCTTCCAGTCCATCTTAAACCCTGCCCAGATTAGGCCGTTTTCCTAGCCACACTTTTCGGAAACAGTTTGCAATATACCTTCTTCCTAGGGCTACAATAGGGAGACCGGCCCAAAGTCACCCAGTTCACTTCATGCCTCAAGGGCAGGACTAGAATTCATGGTCTCCTGGTTGCCCAATGCTGGCCCTCAAACTAGTTGTTACCATAGTTCTCACAACAAATTATATTTATGGGCACACCCATTCTTTCTATCAACGCCGTGCATCTCAGACAAAGCAAGAATTCTGCAAGAACAATTTTGCATGCATTCATAAATCCTTTTATTTATTTACTTTACAGCAAATATTTTACTTTCTGTAGATATCTATTACCTGAAGGGAATGTGCTGTTCAAGGCATATCACTTTTAAAGTGGGTTGTCTTTTTTCTGCTCAGCTTATCCAGTGATTTTTGATCAAAATGAATATATCCAATTTTATAGACACACGGGATGCTAAACTAATAACAAATTAAGTTGTCCATTTTGTTCTTCCACCCAGAATATTTTTTCAAGTGCATAATATGATGACCCAGGGTGGGATACAAAACAGTCACAGAAAACAGGTGAAACCCCTTTTATTCCTTCACTTTGCTTCCAAGTTCTGAATATTCTTGACAGAAGCCAAAAAACTCGCACACAAACAGTTACAAGAAGAAGGGAAAAAGCAATACAAGCCAGGCAAGATAAGGGCTGGAGGATGTCCACAGATGACACACACTGGGAAGGATGCCAAACTCAGAGAGAAACCATAGAGATATTTCCACTTTGTTTCCAGCATTCGCCTGTACGCAGGTCCGTACTCTTATTCAGTTGTCACAGCTGCAGTCCATGAAGAGGATCAAGGCCCTCTCCTCCCGAGTAGACCATATCTCTCCCTTATCATTTCCTCCTTGCCGTGCCCTAGGTTGGAGAGGGGATGGGCCTGGGTCCTCCTCTGACTGCCCAGCCAGCCTCTGCCGTTTCCCAGCCTCCTCCACAACCTCCAGAGCCACACTTCCACTCCGTTGGCTGTTCCTCCTCTCCCTCAGTCAGTCTCCGCCAGGGGCATGACACATATGCTCACCTGTCTATATATACATGTATGTTTTAAGCTAGGCTTGTTTTGATCAGTTCTTACATGGGTTACAAGGTAGAACAAAAACTTTTTTTTTTTAAAGAGGAAACATTAAACCATAATCAATAAAAACAAATACTAACCTGAAAAAATAAATAAGCTTTGAGAAGTGTCTTAAGGACACTCTCAACTTCAGAAACTATTTATTCAGCAATGGGAAAAGCCAAATTAATTGCTGAGATTAAAAGTATCCGTAGCAGGATCTGCAAAAGATGCCCCATAAATGCTTTAATCCAGGGGTGAGGAACAATGGCTCTTTTATGAAATGTGGACTTCAATTCCCAGAATTCCTGAGCCAATCAGATTGGCTCAGGAATTCTGGGAGTTGAAGTCCACCACAAGTCAAAGGGGCCATCGTTCCTCACCCCTGCTTAATGGGGCAGAGCAGACTGTCTGGGAGATGGTGATTTTGAAATTCGCTTTCCTTTTCCTTTTTTCAAACAAGTATGTTGAATCAGTGACTTCTTCAAAAATTCTTCAGTTAAAATACAACTCTTCGTCACAATCGCATTTATAGGAACTCTGGAAGGAAAAGTTTGGGAGAGCAATAACAGACCACGAGCTCTGAAATTTGGAAGCGCCTCTGTCCAATATTTTCTGCTTAGGAATCTTCAGAAAGTCTGAAAAATTTCAAGGAAAATTTATGTGAAAACAGGGAGAGAGGAGGTCAAACAGTAAGAAAGGAACCAAAGATTTTCACTGTTCTGTATATATTTGTTAAATTGCTTACTCAGTTTAGTAAAAGACCGCAGAGCCAATCACAACTGAGAACAAAGTATTCTTTTAAGATATATAGGTAGTTCTCAACTTATGACTAGTCACTTAGTGACAAACCAGTTACAATGAATCCCCCCCCCCTGGGATATTTATGTCCTACTTCTGTAGTTCTGACAGCTGGATCCCCTTCCAGTCATATGACCACACTTTGGGTGCTAAATAATTAAATTTATTTGCCTTTTTTTTGTTGTATGGCTACTGTAGGTGGCTTACAATAATAAAAGTATTATAGCTGTTTGTAGCATTTCCCCCCCCCCCCATCGTGTGACTAGGTTTTATGAATATTTAGCCCAAAGCTGGCGTTTACTTCCATTTTTGGGCAAAACCTGCCCAGTGAACCATTGTTTCGCTTAGTGTGGCATTCACTTCATGATCATGGTGTTTGCTTAATGATTGCCACAAAAAAAGGTCATTAAAACTGGTCAGTGATGTGGATGATCCGTTTTATGGCCAAGACTTAGGGCTATGATGGGCAGGCTCTATTACTTGTACTGCTTTTAAAATAGATCTGTATTGCTCCATTTTATAGATGAAAAATTACGCTATGCAGTTGTTAATCTCTAAAGCTCTGCACATTTATCACCCGCTTGTTTGAATCCAAGTTTTATTTGATTTTAATGTGATGTATTACATCAGGCTAATGCTGTACACTAGTTTATTAATATGCAGGGCTGTGCATTTTGCGTGTGTATACTTCAAAAATTCCCAATTTTCTAAAGCCCAAGTTCACATTATGTAACCAGAACAAAACTAGTTTTTAATCAATTAGGCATCTTTTTCATAGGCAGGATTTACAATTTACAACTTTTGGATCTCATTAGGAACAGATTGGTGTCACCTACCAGTGGAAATTGTTATCACATCTTCAGGTAGTCTTCAAAAAAGTTTTAAGCACTAGGAATTTGGTTTTGAAGAATGAAAATAAGATCAAAGCAATTAATCACCCTTAACAAGAAATGTCTTGCCTCCTTGGTGTTAAAAGGAATAAATTCTACATAGAGACTGTAGTTTATCCCAAATAAATGTATATGCGGTTTGTGGCAGACTACATATATGTCCTGTGTACATATTTAAAACACTTCAAGCAATGAAGAAATTCAAAAAAGAGCCAGGCTGTTGGAATCCTGGGAATTGAAGTCCACATGTTTTACAGTTCCCAAGATTGGGAAACACTGCATTAAACTTGTATAGTGCCATGATTAAGGTCCTTAACTAGAAACTAGTAATTTTTATTCTCCCTCAGTTGAAGAAACAAGATAGCTATCTTTGGCCCAACTGCTTTCTTCTCAGCCCAACCCTCCTTACAGGGTTGCTGTTGGAGAGGTTGATGTCAGCCCTTACAGACAAACCAAATCATGAAGTCCTCCATAAGAAGATTAATATGATTTGAGATGGCTATAATAAAAGAATCTTAAGTTTTACCCCCTCCTTTACTTTCAGTGAACTAAGGAGGTGTCCATCTGAACCTCTTCAGAATATTATCAGTTTGTTGTGGATTTAAAAGCTGTTTTGCCCATTGTCAACAGAACTGGCATAATTCTATCATCTCCCTCAAGGTCATTTTCCTTATTCTCTACAACTGGTGAGCTGAGTTTTTGACTTAATTCTTTCTGCTCCTGCACCTTCACCAGCAGGCATTTAATAAGCAGAAATAAAAGGCGTAACGGCATAGAAATGTGTGAAGAAAACAACTTGATCTGCTTAATTTGTATGTGTCAAGCTGTAATTCAAAGCATAGAAAGGAGGACAAATACAGAGTTTTAAATTTAGCAACTCTATCAGAACAAATTAGAGGGAGCGAAAAAGAAAGAACTGTGGGGGGTGCTTGTGTGCAAACGTGGAAAAAACATATTTATCTTTTGTATGGTAGGACTGCTTCATCAAAGATACAGTATTAGGTTCAATAGGCTTTACAAAACACCAGAGCAAATACATAAGCAGCCCAGCAGATTTTGTGCTGGCAATGGCAGACGGGAATTCTAAAAAGATGCACTATTTTGCAGGGAAATTGCATGTAAAGAATCTTAAGTCTCCATCAGAGAAGGGTTTACAAGTTCAGTCTAGGATAAACTGAAATAAGATTGGATAAGAACTCAGGTGACCTCAAGATGGACAGCCAAGTCGTAATCGGATATTATTGAGCTCTTGTTTTTGCTTATATGACAATGGTCTTTTAATGTTCCCCAGATGTGTTCCTAGTAAATCAAGAAAATTCCCCAGAAGTGGCATGGTCAGATGGACATTTTAGGAATTCTGCTCCCAACGTTCTTGGAGGATAATGAGCTATGAAAGGCTCTCAATAAAGCTCATAAGATGAGCCATTAACATTTAGGTTTTTATGATATCAGCCATTAGAGGGCCCTCCATGCTTAACAGGCCTTCCAGTGAGATATAACTAAGATCCTAAGCAGATGTGCTCCATCTTTTGATTGACATTGTCTTACGGACGAGCAGCAGAAAAACAGGGGCATCACAGATGGGTGGGCATCAGATATTTTAGAATTCTACCGTCTACCAGGATTAACAATGATGAATGATGGGAGATATAATCCAACACTATTGCCTGTCATGACCGCATCATATAAAAACCAGATAACTGGTAGCAAGAGAAAAGTTTCAGTAAACCAGCCCGAACTGATCAATCTCCTTCAATGTCAAGATTCAGTTTGGAAGATGAAAAGGTGTTATTGAACAGGCTAAACCACATCACGCTTTTGGGATACAGAATCCATATTTCATGCTCTTCAGCATAGAAATAATTGCCAAGACTTACATCTATAATGTAATTATAGAACTTGCAGTTTTGCTGGCTGAGAATTATGAGAGTTGCAGACCCATGCATGTAAAATATATCAAGTTGAAAAGGCCTGCCATAAGTAAAAATATATAGGTAAGTCTCCATGGATTCATTGATGTTCTTCTTCCTCAAGCACATGATATCTGAACTATTTGCCATCTAGTGAACATCTGGATTTTTGCAGTCCAGATATGGTACATTTACTAGAGTCCTTATCAGTTGTTCCAGGTATTTTATGCAAGGATTTAGAATATCAAGCTTAGCTGTATAGAAAGAATGACTATGGTTTCATTATTAAATACACAGGTGAGCTAGATTTAGTAGTATTAAATGAAAAGCAAGAGACCTAAAGTTCTCCAGAAGTTGGCCATCCTATCTTGAACTAATGAGAACTATAGGCCAATACTTCCATAGTCACAGATTTCCTAACTCAACTGAAAAGTGCTACATCTTCGAGTCCTCTGGGTGACCAACCAAGAACTCGCAAAGTATTCTGGGAACTCAACATAGTAGAATAATGCAATGGCAAACCACTTCCAAGTCATGCCAATTAGACCACTAAAAGATGACTCAAAGGCATCAGCTTTTAAACAATGTGGTGCAGTAATTATGCTAAATATGCAAGAAAAAATTCCCAGTTTGAATCCCAGTCTCAAATCTCATTGCAGGAGCTGGGAAATTCTCACTCCTGTGCACAAAACTGATGACATAGGAATACAAAACCAGCACCTCCTTCCCAGAGTTTGCTATGTCTGGGTTGCAAACAAGAGCATGGAGAAATAAATGTGATTTAAAAAAACTTTCCCTTGTACTCTGTCTATGCTTGAAAACCATCTTTTTCCTGTAGTCACTCAATCTCTCCTCCTTTTTCCACATTGCCTTTTACCTTCCTTTGCCCTCATATTTACTTTTCCCTTTAGATGATTCCCCAAGCTTTACAGTTTCTAAACAAGGCATATATTTGCAAACCTACTGTTCTGATTACATTCAGAAACCTTATCCATGGGGACCCTAGGTGTTTAGAGAATATGGGCCAAAGGAGGACCAGATACCAGGGATTAGATACTGAGGATAGGGCTCCTGGATCTTCAACAACTCTGGCAAGTAGGCCATTCATTGCTGAGTCAGTTGCTTCAGGTATCCCATACAAAGATTTAGAATATCAGGAAGCTTAGCTGTATAGAAAGATTGACTATAATTTTTGTTTCCATTTATCCTGCCAGGCAATATTTAAGATGATTCCTCCAGAAGAACAGAAAGCCCTGCCTGATGATGAAAACACCCCCCAGAAACGGGCTGACAAGCTGTGGGCATTTTTTGGCAAGGGAGATGCTGGTAAATTTGCCTTTCATCTCCTATTCAGACTACGTATTGTTATGAGTTGTATAACTTTACATATAACAATCTACATATAAAACAATGCATATTTGTTCTATAATAGTTTTTGACTATTTTGTCTTTAAAAACTGAGGGAATGACAACCCAAAGCCACTCAGTGGTTGAAGAGTAGACTACAACCCGTGTCTTCTCATAATCCAAGCTTTTGATGGGAGCAGGAGAAAGTGGCCTCCTTGAGTACCTGTTTCCAGCAACAAGCAAATTTCTCACATGGAAAGTAGATTCTGATCAGAACCAATTCAGGCTAACTAGAAGCAATGTCTATGCAAAAGATTAAACTCAAATGATCTGACAATTCATTCTGTGGCAAACATACCTCCTGAATATGCAATTAGGCACTAATAAAAATGGTTACATATAGTTACTGGGCATGCTATCTAGATGTTTAATGACTCAAATTATTTTGGCTAATTTCTTCAATTAAAAACATTAAAAACCCAACATGCTTGAACCATATATAAAGTAATTTTTTCCTTTTAAGGGTCTCTCATCTTTTATCTGTGGGAGACCTTTCTCTCTCTCTTTCATCTTGTCATAAATTTCCAGGGTTGTGCAATAAAAACCTATTCTGGCCTATTGGGAAATTATGGATAGTCAAGAATTAGCTCTCATATTATGTGTAACCACTTGGTTGCTTAATCACAGTTAAACCACAATTAAGCATATAAATAGATAAAAATAGTCAACATAGCTCCAACCATCTTTTTAAAATTAGACTTACTTTTGAGTTTCATTTAACATGTGCATAACATGGAATGAAAAAGGGTGATGGGAGGAGAGTTCTCCATTCTGAAAGCTTAACTATTTTTATACCTTTTCCCAAGATTACACAGCCTTTCTCCAAGACAGCAATCATTATGAGAGCTACACCAGCATCTGGGCTGCAGGAATCTAAAAGACCAGTACATACCATAGCAGGATGGAGGAAGAAGCAAAGAGATATTTTGCTATCATCTAGTGGCTATCTGAAATTTTGCAGCCCAGATATGATAGCTCTATGGTAGTTTCATAATCACAAATGTTCAAAAATTAATACAGGAATGTTTGTAACATTCATTCCAAATGATGTCAAAATCTTCCACTTTCTGTTGCACACTCAATTATCTCTTGCTCTGTCCTGATTTAAAATCCAGAATCTATTTTTTTAAAAAATAGGAAACAATCTGGGCTTAAAAGCATTTAATAATTTGTATGACGTATCTCTTAACCTCTACTTGTTATCAATGAACCCATTGATTCCTTCCTTATAGTTTTTTTGGGGGGAGGGGAATTATAGCAATAGTGCTTAGACTTATATGTCACTACAGTGCTTTATAACCATCTCTAAGTAGTTTAGAGTCAGCATATTGTCCCCAACAATCTGGGTCCTCATTTTATCCACCTCAGAAGGCTGGGTTAACTTGAATCTGATGAGATTCAACTGCCAAATTGCAAGTAGCCGGCAGGCAGCAGAAATAGCTTACAGTACTGCATTCTAACCACTGTGCCACTGCAGCTCATGACCCTGTAGTCCCTTTAACTTGGGCTGGGTTCATGTCTGGGTAGAGCTGAGCATTTACTGGCTGGATGCCTTCCTGATACCTAAATGGAGTTTGCAGCAGATATTTTTTGTTTGTGAGAGAATTAACATTTAAAGAATAATAAAGAATAAACAAACCTAGGATCAAACTCTCAACCTTCCAAGTAGGAGGCGAGAGTTCTTCACCACTAGGCCATTGCCCCACTCCCTTCCTTGTATTTCATGTTACCTAAATAATTTAATTGTACGCATTGGTTTTGTTTTTGCAGACAAAATTGCTGAAAAGGAGTTCATTGAGGGAGTAATGAAGAATGAAGCAATAATGGGCCTCATCCAGTATACCCCCAAGGAAAATAAATAAGAGCTTCCAAGTTGGACAGGAAGCAAAAAGGCAGGGATGTGAAAAAGCAGCATGCAATGAACAGCCAGGGGGAATTAAATATATGTTTCTATTTGTGTATCATATGAAAGACAAAATACAACTCCAAAAGAGTGTTCCTTTTTTTTTTCTCCTAGTACCATTACTTGTTCGGTTAGCAGTAGCAGTCAATCCATATTTAATCTTGCAGTTTTCTAGAATTTTTCAAAGAAGGATGGAAAGCAGTTTTGGAAACTGTGACCCTGAGTTGTATTATTTGTAGAAAGAAAGAAAGAAAATTGCAATATGATAAACTGCAGGACTGAGATCTCTTCATTCCAGAAATCACCTGAAAAGTCCAGTATCTGTAGGGTGCTTGGTGCTCTCTGAGGTTGGTGGTCTTCTCGCAGATATTTCATTACCAAACTAGGTAACATCACATTAATGGTAGAAGGGAGCGGGATTTGCAAATGTTCAACCACGAGTTAAATATTCTCTTCTATTAGTCCACTATCTGCTAGCCTATCTTAAAACTCAAATACAACAAGTGAAACATTTCCCTTCTGTAATACATAAATAGCATTTATAAGCTAAAGATCATAGGTCTTAACTTGCTACATTCGGTGCTCCATTCTCCATTTCTTGTGACTTCAGAGCCCACACTTACCAATGAAGTCCTAGCTGCCATTTTTCAAACAGCAAATACAGAAGCACATTATTGGAGGGTTGAAATCATATACAAGTAGACCTCAACTTACAATTCATCTAGCAAGTATTCAGAGTTTCAATGGCACTGAAAAAAAGTGACTTATGACAGGTCCTTGCACCATCAAAGCATCCCAAGGATCACGTGATCAAAATTCGGACACACATGGTAACTGGCATGGACTTATGACAGCTGCAGTGTCCTGAGATCACATGAACACCATTTGAGACCTTCTCAGTTGCAAAGTCAATGAGGGAAGCCAGATTCACTTAACCACTGCGAGATTAATTGCAGTAATTCACAACTGTACCAAAAAAAAGGTCATAAAATCAAGTGTGACTACCTTAAGAATAACTTTATTTAGCAATGGAAATTCTGTTGTGATCATTAAGTCAAGAACTACCTGCAAAACCTGATCACATTGATCCATCCTTAAATGCTACCAGTCCTAACTTAAAGGTTCTGACAGCTAAGTTGCAAAATATGTTTCCTGAAAAGTAAGTAGCATTCGCACCAATGGGATTCACCTTCTAATTCCTGATATATTTCTTTGGATCAATATTTTTGCACATGTGAAAGATTTATCAGCATAGGCAACCTTCTCTCCTAAAGATTAATTTTCTTTTCCTCTTCCTTCCCAATGGTGCATTTAAAACGTGCACTGACAATCTTCCCTCCAGCTTTATTTAGCAGAACAGGTAGCCTGGATATACCCATCATCCTGGAGATATTTATGCACTTCTGTTTCTTCCCTTCATTTCTCACATTGGCATTATTTCTTGTTTATTTAAGAAATGGATTACTTCTCAGGGGTGGGTGTAGAGCTTTAATGTAATAAAATAGGACACATTCAAAATCGATGTGTGTTTTTCAATAAAGGCTGCCGAGTTGAAAGTAATATTCACCAAGGTGAATATTCACAAATCAACTGATAGTGGATATTTGGTAGCTGCAAGGTATCTCAACAGTGGGCTGCCTATCACAGAATATTTAATAGTGTTGCACCAAGCTCACTTCTAGGGAACAATGCAAATTATGTTATTATAGAATCATGCCATAAGCTACTCAATAAAATTGTATGATGGCTTCTTAGGACAATTTACTTCAAATGAGTGCCCTCTAGATATCTTGGACTGCACCCCATCCTCTGGCAAAGGGCTGGCTGAAGACGAAGGACTCCTTGTATCAAACATGTGGAAAACAGCCAGTTGAGGGGGAAAAGGCTTGAAGCAATGATATCCAACCTTGGCAACTTTAGGACGTGTTGACTTCAGTTCCCAGAATTCCCCAGGCAGCATGTTTTGCCCATGACTGGCTGGGGAATTGTAGGAGTTGAATTCCACAAGTCTTAATGTTGCCATGGTTGGATACTCCTGGTTTATGCCTTTCTCCACTTTAATCTCACCATGGCACAAACGTAACCCAGTAATGCCTTTTTTTCCTCCTGTTTCTTGATGACATTGCCTCCCCCTCATCCCTAGCCCACGACTGAGACAACTCTGCTTAGCTGTCCTGGTATTAAGACACTCAATGTACAACGATTCATTTAGACACTGTCTGAAGTTACAACAGCAGTGAAAAAAGTGACTTATGACAATTTTTCACTCTTATGACTGTTACAACATCTCCACGGTCATGTGATTTACATTTGGATGCTTGACAACTGACTCATGTTTATGATGACTGCTGTATTATGGGATCCCCTTTTGTGACCTTCCGACAAGCAAAGTCAATGGGGAAGCCAAATTTACTTAACAGCTGTGTGACTGACAACTGCAGCGATTCATTTAACAAAATCTGACAAGAAGTCGTATAATAGGGCAAAACTCACCCAACAAATTTCTCACTTTCTCACGCAATATAAATTCTGGGCTCAATGGTAGTCATAAGTCAAAGATTATCTATATTCTCCCACCCCCAGCCTCCTCTAACATTGTCCAAGGACAGCATCAAGGGGATAAAATCTGTTAGGATTGATCACGTCTTGTGAAAGGCAGCCCAGCAGGCTGTGTTGATTGCAAAGAGAGTGCATGGGCCAACATGGAAGGACCTAATGCAACTATTTTCAGTTGCAATTGCAGGAATTTGGATGTTATATTTCCTCAGAACATAAACATCTATTTTGATTGAGGGGAGGGCTTCACCCAGCTTGGGAACCCTAACCCTAACCCTTTAAACTGGGCTACCCAGTGAGCCCAAACACCCCAAATTGATGTTTCCATTCTTCATCAGCAAAGACCCACAAGATCTCAACGTTCTGCCTCTTCTTGCTTTAAATGCCATTCACACTCAAATATCCTTGATCCCTTAAGAATATTACTGTCCTAAGTACCACTGGTTCACTCACACAACCAATCTGAGTTTGATCTGCAACAGCAACATCAGAAGCCACCAAAATTTAGCAGGCAAAGCTTTTCCAGATCTAAAGTTAAAGATAGTTTTGCCTTATTTTCACCATCTTAATTTTATATTTTAATGTTATGTCAGAGTATGCCCTATTTTAATTGTGATGCTTCTGACATAAATAAACAAACCAGCTTAGCTCATGGTTGTTTCCTTGCAATTGCAAATACCAGTTGTAAACAGGTTTTTTTTGTTTTAGTTTCTTCCAGCTAAAGGGTCTAGACTGAAGTAAAACTTTCAACATGGAGAGCCAATTCCTTTTATTTATTTTTTTCTCTTTGCCCTTGAAGCACTGAGTTTATGCTGTTTGCTAACCTAATTTGGGCCTTTCTAAAGCTTTATGTTTTCGTTACACAAGGAAGATTTCATAGGTAAGGCAGAAATTAGTAAGCAGGCTTGTCCTGTCCTCCTCCAATGAATTTTAAATGTAAGCAACTTAAGAGTTGATCCGCACTAATCTGCCTGTGCATAGTAAATATGGTTGTAAGGAGCTTGTTGTGGTCAGATAAGATAAGGTTGAGAGAAAAGACAAAGCCAATCCTTTCCACTCTGAAATTCCACCTGACCAGCACTCCTACCACTCCTCCTTCCTCCATCTTACATATGCCCAAAGACATCTCTTAAAAAAATAAAAGAATTAATACAATAAAATTTCATTCTTTTCTTTGACCATATGCACCACCTGGTGGAAAGACTAAAAATGGAACATAAGCGTTTGCCCTAAAAGAGAGCGCAAACAATGGGCATTTCATTTCCAAAATATGGCAAACAAGATTCAAATATGCCCAGAATTCATTTCAATTTATATCATCCTTTGTGGTCTCAAAGGTACATGAATGAATTTGAGGGGTACGTTCCAGACTCAAAGCACTTCCACTGAAATTGGATTATACCTATGGAAAACAGCAGTTAAAAATCTTGAATTAGGACTGGAGAGAGAAACTCATTAAGAGGATCTTGGGTAAGCCTAGACTACTTTGTAGGGTTAGAAGATCGTTTATGACCTTTGGACTTCAATTCCCAGAATTCCTTAGCCAGCTATGCACAAGAATTCTGGGAGCTAAAGTACACAGGTTGTAAAAAGGCCATAGTTGCCCACCTGTTAGATAATAGTAAGTATATACATTTGTAGGGCCATGAAGAGTGTTTGGTTTTGAGCACCACTAATATGTGGCCTTGAGTAGGCCTCAGAAAGCAGGAGATAAACCTCAGGTTCTAGGTTCATTAAATGGTGGGGAGGGGGGAATTAAAAGAGATATTTTGTTAGTGGAAGGTGCAGAAAGAAACTTGCAGGTCCTGAACTCAAGATTTAGAGGCTTGGTTTTGGTAATCCAGAGAAAGGGCCTAAAAGCAAGCAGCTAGGATTAAAGGGGAGAATATTTGAATGGGAGAAAGCAAATCATGGTTCTTGGCCTAAAATTCATCTAAAAAGCCATCAGGAAGTAGTTTCAGACACACACACACCCCTTTATTTACTTTTGCGTTTGCCCATGTCACTAGGAGAAAAGCTCAGCAAACAAGTATCTGACAGATGTTGGGGAAAGAAACAAAATGACTTCCAAGGGAATGGCAGAGAACAAGGAAGGTGAACTTATTAGAAATATGCAACAACCATTTCCTTATTCATTGAATGAATGAAGGTCTCCCTAATTCTCTTGAGATATAAGAAGCAGGAGGTATCGTACAATCATACTGGGAAGATTGCTATTATAGTCAATCAGAGCAGTTTTAGCCTTCCTGTGGAGTGGATTTCTTAATCTGATCCATCGAATTGGGGATTGACAGAAATGCAACCCTACAAGGCAAAGAATCCCATCCCCTAATCTATACCCAGAGTGTTTTTATGGTCCGTCAACATCCCCTCCCTCCCTGCCTATCAAGTGGGACAAC
This sequence comes from Laticauda colubrina, assembly GCA_015471245.1. Classification (NCBI taxonomy): domain Eukaryota; kingdom Metazoa; phylum Chordata; class Lepidosauria; order Squamata; family Elapidae; genus Laticauda; species Laticauda colubrina. The sequence goes on along the minus strand of BLBF01000050.1, from coordinate 7,513,611 downwards.
TATTGCTCTGATCATGCATAGTAGGGCAGACCATATACGCACAGGCACATTCATGCGTAGGTGAAACTCATGGACAGAAGGATAAGCTAAGTCTGTATTACTTTGCAATGTTTTTTACCTACGCCAATAGGAGATGGACACAGGCTAGCTGATACTGCTGGATTCTGACCCAGGCCTAAGCCTCACCTATGCTCCCCTTGTACTACCACCATCTGGAGAGGCTGGGCTGCTTAAAACTCAGGCTCCAGGCAATGCAATGGACTCATTAGGCTAAGGATCTCTTGGTGTTTCTAACTGCTTTCTATACTACTCAGGATTTGTGGGAGAAACAATACTGCATTCCAAAACAGCACCAAGCAGGTTCCTAAGAAATGTAATTTTTTTCCCCACTGTTTGGCTGCAGGGTAGAAAGCCTAGACCTCTAGTTCCTCCAAAATGCATAATATTAAGACTAAACAGGTACACACATACACACAAAATGCAGCAGTGCCATCTGCTGGCCTCTAAGAAGTTCAGCAACCATGGTCTCAATGTAGGCGTTCCTTCAGAAAGATAGATAAATCCATATTTTTGGATCTTGCAATTGCAGAACCGCTGGTATTTCTCCCTACTTTTTAAACCTATCTAGGTTGGAGGATACAACACAGAGACTGAACTTTTGGGAAGTCCGAGCATCCATGGTTGCTGAACTACAGTTGAGTTTTCCAGCTGTTTTGAATGGGAACTATGCAGAACAGAACACTGAAAGACTATTAAAAAAAATCAAGTGCCACCATACAATTTCCCCCAACTTTACATCTTCACCCTTTTTACATCACTTCTGGTTTCCATCACTCAAATTTAAATTTGAGGGGCCAAATCTCATATACTCAGTTTAAAATTATTTAACTCTGTGTCCATCATCACTCTTTGCATGAAAAGCATTTTCTATTGCATCTTAGGTGGTCCAGTTTTCATTGGATGATCTGCATCTGACTGAGAAAAACTCATCTTTTTTTTCCAAAACCCAACATTATGTATTGATCAATGGCTCCTGCTTTGGGACCATTTTAGCTGCCTATTTCTGGCCTTGCACTGCAGTGGCCCTTTGGAGAAGCATTGCAAGCTAGGTAGCAAAAATAACTTTTGCCATTATACATCAGTATAAACTGTGGTGAGAAAATTTATTTTGATTTCTTGATATACTTCGCCTATTCCCATGCAGATGAGCCTGATCAAGGGAACATCGTGTTCAAGCTGGAAATGAATCCAGCTTGAACTGGGAAGATACTTATTTCTTGACACAACACTTAATTATGCATGATGAACAAACTTCTTTGTAGTTACAGGATGACAAGAGGTTCCAATGGAGAAGCCAGAAATCACATCAACATTCTTGACACAACTGAAGTCATATCCCTACATGGACTGTATGAATTCTCAGTGAGAAACACCACTATCAATCTGATACTGAAGATAAGACTCAAAAGTCCTACTCCTTCTAGTCTTGATACATAAAGATGTTTATTAATTTATGTCACCCATCTCACTGTTGAAGTGACTGTTGACTTTTATGTCACCCATCTCAAAAGAATCAGCACCCTAAACCTGTACACTCTGCTTTATTTTGAATAAATGGTACTGAAATTCTAATTTTATTGATTTGTTTCCATTTATATGGGATATTTATTTCAGAAAGTAATAGGTTAAAAAATCTTTGATGGACTTGCTGTTTTGGAAAAAATCCATAAAATATTTATATAAAAGTTTTTAAGCATCAATAAAAACTAAGTAATAAAATGAGAAAGACAAGGGCAAGCAGATTTTGAGTCGTTCTGTGATGGCACTTGTAGGCAATAACAAAGAGTCTGGTCTGAATTGTTGAATACTGAATGGACACAGAAATACTCTACAAATAAACTAAGTGTGATAAATATTAGATTTCTAAGCAGGACACATTACCTGCTGTTCAGTGCTGATTAGATGGGGCAAATAGGAACATCAGTTGTTTTATAGGCCTATCTGCTCATCTTTTCCTGAATCTCTGGCACAGAACTACACCTGTGGCCAGCAAGTTCTCAAATTAGCTTAATCATTGCAAGTTAATGTTTAACTGTGAAATTCTGGCCAGACATTTCTCAGGAAGCCCTTCTGAGGGCGATCATAAAATCACCTGCACTAAAATGACCCAGAGGACCATTTTCTTTGCTTAAGACACCCATGTTTTAAATGCATGAACTTGCCCTTCAACAAACAGAGATCACTCAGTTCCAGCAAGCTGCCATATAGCCAAGCAAATGTTCCTGGAACAGCCATTCCAGCTTCCCCTTGCCTGAACATCTAGATCTACACAAGCCCGAAACATAAGAATCTCATTTTGACCTGTGTCGTGAAGATACATATATTCTCTCTCCTCTAAAAATATACCTGCTCTCATGTCCACATCTAAAAATCATAGCAACAAACTTCTGATTCAGGTATTAGGTGAAGAAACATTATCTTGTATGAAGTAATTTGATAAAGTGAAATCTAAGAAGACATCATATCCTTCCCTTGTACCATTTTATAAATCATACTAATTTCCCTCCTTGATGTTTTCTCTTAAAATGAAAATACAAGCTTTTTCAATCTTCTTCCAAATAGCAAAAGATATCCCTTCCCACCTCAACTGAGTTCTGCCCTTTTGGGCTTCAAGGTCTTCATTTTAAAGAGAGGAACCAGGTACCCTTGACATGGTCCCCACTATGCTTCATATGATGGCACAACCGTAAATTAAGAGCCTTCCTTAGAAAAAAAAGGCATTTAATAGATTTTTCTGCTTTTATAATTTAAATAACTTAAAGACTAAAAAGAAGAAAAATCTGACAAGGGCAAGACAAAGTTGGACTGCAGCCTCAAAATGAAGGTGGCACAGCAAGAGAGGAGAGACTTTAAAATGTACTATGGAACCCCCAATGCCCACAACCCATCTATTTCAGACCCTCAACCCCCCCCCCCCCCAAATCCCCTAAAGCCGCCGAAGAGCTCGCTTCTTGTCAGTCTTCTTCTTGGAAGCCAGTTTCTTGTCTCTGTCACCTGCGTGTTTCTTAGCCATGGGACCTTCCCCGGAAGCACCTGCCGAAGATGAGCAAGGCTCAGCAGGGTTCTTGGTATGCAAGCCAGAGGAGAGTTGGGCATGAATCTCAGTTAGGAGCCGTGCTCGGGAAGCGTACTCCTCATAGTTCTCCAGCAGGAGGCGCCCTGCCTCTTCATTCAAGGCGGATTCCGGGTTGGGATGAATCAGCAAACACTTGATGGTCTGGAGCAGGAGCAAAATAAGGAAATGAAGAGTTACAAGAGGGAGGAAATCTATGTAGATTCTCAGTCATTCAGATCATGGTTGCTCCAAAAGATGTTTTTTCAAAAGGCAGTTGGACTTTCTTTTTCTTTGAAGACGTTTCACTTCTTTTCGAAGAAGTTTGTCAGTTCTGACTAACTGTGATGTTTACATAATGACCAGATTCGCTTAATGGCTGCCACAAAAAAAAAGTCAGTCAGAACTGACTGGATGAGAAGCAAAATGTTTTCAAGGGAAAACAAAGTCCAGTTGCCTTTTGAAAAAGCACCTGTGGGAACAGGGAAGAATCCTCAGGCAAGAGCCATACATTCATAGCCAGTGGTAGATAGATACCAGCCAGTTGCCCATTCCCTACAAGGTCTAGCCTGACTTCCACCCTTGATGAGCTTATTATCTTCTGACTCCCCAACAGAGATTCCTAAAGGAATGGAGAAGAGACATAGGCTTTGGTCACTCGCCAAACAACACAGACCTCTAGGTATACAATGCAGCTTTATACAGGTAACCCTCAATGTATGACCACAGTTGAACCCAAAATTTCTCTTGCTTAGCAAGACAGTTCTTAAGTGAATTTTGCCCCATTCCTTGCCACAATTGTTAAGTGAATCACTACAGCTATTAATGTTAATAACATGGTTATTAAGTGAATCTGCAATTCCCATTGATCTTGCTTGTCAGAAGGTTGCAAGGGATCACCTGGCCCCAGGACACTGCAACTGTCATAAACATGAGTTAGTTGACAAGCTTTGAAATTTTGATCATGTGACCATGGGGTATCTATAATGGTCATTAAGTCTGAAAAACTTGTCATAAGTCACTTTTTTCAGTGCTGTTGTAATTTTGAACTATCACTAAATGAACTATTATAAGCCGAGTACTACCAGTACAGGGCAGGGGATGTGCAAATGCGATTTTCTCTTTCAGCAAATCATAGTGACTGCAATAAAGCTACAGTTCGCAATGTACTTCTAAATGAATACACAAAGAATGCTTACGACAACGTTTCAAGGCACACTGGTTGGGGCTGTGGATGTACGTGCGGTTTTGTAGGCAGACAAGGCCACCTGGGTGGCTAAGAACAATTGATCCGCAGCAAAAGCTAGGAAGCTGTATGGTACCCCAAGGAGTCTGATCCAAAAATCAATGCATCAAAAACCAAGGCAGTTATGTTTGACAAGAAAAACGAGGCAAATTATTGCAGGTTATTCTTAAATGGTGTCTTTTTTTTTTTTTTTTTAAAGAACCATGAGCAAGCAGGTGAATCTACCTAGTTTGGAAGTGTTTATTGAAGATGAGGAAATGATTGGAGAAATGTGAAAGCTTGTGAATTCTGATAGTAAAATAGTGGATAGTATCTGGCCAGTTGCCAGGAAGGAAGGTTTGGTGAAAGAACTGAAATGATAACCTCGAGAGCATGTTTATTGTATGGAAAAACATTAAAGTTGGGTGCAGTGTGTGTGTGTGTGTGTGTGTGTGTGTGTGTGTGTGTGTGAGAGAGAGAGAGAGAGAGAGAGAGAGAGAGAGAGAGAGAGAGAGAGAGAGAGAGAGAGAGAGAGAGAGAGAGAGAGAGAGAGAGAAATATCAAGAGATCGCATCAAGAATGGATGAGGATTGAATACAAAAGGGAGTGATATGTAGGAATGAAGTACACAGAATTGGTTTAGTGATACAGAAGGGATGAAGATGAAATCACAAAACAAGTACACTAGTACTTTGGTACAAATAGTCATTGACTTACAGCAGTTCATTTAGTGACTGTTCAAAGTTACAATGGGACTGAAAAAAGTGACATGACCATTTTTCACATTTACAACTGTTGCAGCGTCCCCATGGTCATGTCAAAATTCAGACTCATATTTATGACAGTTGCCGTGTCTTGAGATCATCTTTTGTGACTTTCTGACGTTCAGGTAAAGTCAATGAAGAAATCAGATTCATTTAACAACTGTATTCCTAACTAAACAACTGCAGTGATCTACTTAACTGTGGCAAGAAAGATTGTAAACTGGGGCAAAACTCACTTAACAAATGTCTCACTTAGCAACAGAAACTTTTGAGCTCAATCATGATTGTAAATCGAGGACTGCCTGTACTCATTGTTAATTGGTTCTGGGAGGCACAATGAGTAGCAAACAAATTTTTCCCATAAAGCAGTGAGTCACAGAGCAGGTGTCACCAATAAATTCTAGCTTGTGCATTGAGTACTAAACAAGTGATGAGCACCAGGAGAAAATTCTCACATCAAAATGCGTTGAGTACCAAATTTGATGGGTTTCAAAGCAGCTGAATATTAAGGTACCAATGTACACGAGGAAAGTTTGAGTTGAGAGGAAAGGAAAAATTAAGGAAGTTATAGCTGAAAGGAGTTGATAAGAGCTCTAAAAAGACAAAGCTGGCAGGTTTAAAACACAAAAGGCAACGTATGGATGTAGAGGGAAGAAGGATGGTTTTCAAAAACCAATGGCATGAAGATGTTGATGTAAAATACATTTAGCTGTATGTTTTTCTTCCCCTCATATCTTTATATTTCTATGGCATATTAGCCTGTTTCCCAGTCTTATTTTCTTTGGGGCCCAAAATAAGAACTTGGTCTTATATGATAGGTGTCACGAGCTTGGGAGGCATGGCTGTGGTGATCCTAATGTAAGTAAGTGTGGTGTACCTGGGGCATCTCCAGTCCCTGCCCTCCCACTGTAACTTGATTTTTATATCTGCGCCTCGCCCCACCTCGTACAACTAGACTATGGATTATTTTTGGAGTAGGCTTATATTAGGCACAGGCGTGAAAATCGGGCTAGGGCTTATTTTTGGGGAAGGTCATATTTCTGGGGAAACATGGTATTTGCTACTCCATTTTCCTCTCTTGGAACAAGGTTTACCTCAGTAGCATAATTGGTCATATACAGTAAGGTAATTCTCAACTATTTTTTTAAAAAAGAAATACACAATTTTACATTTAAAAAGTTTCCATTTCCCTTATAAAACAATTTCCCCAAATAGCAAAAATTTAAAAAGTTTAAAAAGATAAAATATGCAACATTTTAGCTAGGAACAAGAAAGTGCACATTCACAAGTGCATTACCCTTTCAGAATCTATGTCAGGAAAGTACACTTCACTTGTGAAACCACACAGCTAACACAGTAGATCGGGGTCCCCAATCCCCAGTCTGTTAACTAGCACTGGGTTGTGGCATGCCAGAAACTGGGCCCCATCCATGGTTTGCGATAGCACACTAAACCATACCTTCTAGTCCATGGAAAAATCAGCTAAATGTTTTTAGAGATTCTCAGTCATCCAGGTTGTCCCAAAGGTGCTTATTCAAAAGGTAACTGAACTTTTTTTCTTTTCCTTTGAAGATGTTTCGCTTCTCATCCAAGAAGCTTCTTCCATTCTAACTGGTTTTAAACCAGTCCTCTCTTTCTTCCCTTAGCAAGTGTGAGGAGCATCATGACTTCTACAACACTATTGTTTCCAATCCTGAAATTTGAAGCCAAGCCTTCGGTGGCCATACGTTTCCTTTGTACAGACAATGACACCATCCCATGGCCCCAAGCCACGTTTCAGTTTCAGCTCCGAGATTTTAGAACTAAAAACTCGGAACTTGGAAAAGTGTGCTGAAAGAAGCCAGATAAATGTTGGACAAGGGCAAAACATGGCTTTTTAAATCTCCCCTATTGTTGCACACCAACAGCAGGAAGAATGAGGAATTAAACTTTGCGAGCTGCGTTGGCTGTTCTTAATGGAGTTCACCAATGACTATTGGTTTTATTTTATTTATTACATTTGTATAACATTGAATCTCCAGGGATGCCTGGCAGTTTACAAATGACTTACAAATTTATAGTTGATTATTCGTGTGGCTTTTAAGTGTTTAATTAAATGCAAACATATCTACGAATTACCAAAGCTCGGAAGCACCATTTTGAAATGTTTAAGACCACTTACACTCTTCTTCATTCCTAAAGGCAAAGCTGCAACAGACCAGCATAGAAATTAACCAGACCACATCTTATAAATTAATTCAATAATACGAAGTCTCTTAGTTAAAACACTACCTAAATTATTTCAAATGCTTCTTTCCACATGCAACCCTATCATTTTTTATTTCTTCCAAATAGCTGTCTGTAAATACTGAACACCCATTCTCTGCTTTTTTCATCTGGAAACTAGGTGGGAAAAACAAAATATCATTTCTGCCTCCCAAAACTGAGAGCATTTTGCTATACATTTTTTGAAAAAAATAAAAATATAGGTAGTCCTTGACTTGACCACAATCGAGCCCAAAATTTCAGTTACTAGGTGAGATAGTTGAATTCTGCCTCATTTTATGTCCTTTCTTGCCACAGTTGTTAAGTGAATCACTGCAGTGTGTTATTAATGTGGTTGTTAAGTGAATCTGGCTTCCTCACTGACTTTGCTTGTCAGAAGGTTGAAAAAGGGATCACATAATCCTAGACACTGCAACCGTCATAAATATGAGTCAGTTGCCAAACATTTGCATTTTGACCATGGGGAGGCTGCAACAGTTGTAAGTGTGAAAAACTGTCATAAGTAATTTTTTTTCAATGCTATAACTTTGAGGACTCAAGGACTAGCTGTATAGTTTAGGAAATATTTTTCTCAATAGCTTTTTCCAAATCTTTCCATGAGCTATTTTGAAGAAAGTCACACATATGCACACTAAATGTTCGCAAACTCCTTTGACTTGTCATTATTTCTACATAAATATATTGTAAAATATGCTCTGTAACTTTACAAAAGTCCCAAAACTAGATAAAGAAAACCAGCTAAACAATTATCTAAGCCAGTACTTGTTCATTTATTTATTCATGAAAATGATCAAAGGCAACATATTGGCATGTGGCAAAAGTTTGTGAACCTTTCTTTCAGTAAGTGTGGTCCCCTTGAGCAGCAATAACTGTAGTGAAATCTTTTCAATCGCTGTCAATTGGTCCACTGCACATGGGTTTGGAGGAATTTTAGCTTATTCCTCCTCACAGAAGGGATGGTTAGGGATGTTTGTGGGCCTCTTCACATGAGCTCATGCTTCACATCCTTCTGCATTTTTATAGGATTATGTTATTTAGATTTTTTTCACTATCGGTCGCTATTTGCTTTTATTTCCATTGATTTCAATTGTTAGCCACACAGAATCACATATCAGATGGCTGGCCATATAAATACAGCTTTATACATCTCTGACTATATGAGTCTACATGCTTTGGGGTCACTGTCTTCCTGTATGATCCACATTGCTTTGAGTAGACAGATATATGGACAAATACTCTTTGACATTTTTTCTGTAAAATTTCCTGGTACACTGAGAGTCAGTCTGCGGATATTATGATAGCAAGTTGAGGACTATATGTATATCTAGTCCTACTGTTTCTGCACATGCCTACGAAGAATAAAATAACTACTTTGGAGCCCACTATCTGCCATCCTGGGATCTACCCAGTTAAAAACACTACCTACCAGCAGGACATGTCGGATGCCCAGTTCTGCCTTCCAGTCTTTTTTGAGGACATTGACACAGATCTCCCCATTGGCACCCACATTGGGGTGGAAGATTTTGGTCAGGAAGTAGCCTTTTGGTGGACTGGCAGGGAAATCTTTGCCGAGAATCAGCTTCATGCGGAAGAGGCCACCAGAGTAAGGAGTACCTTCTATAAAGGGAAGGGGGAAAAAGAGAGGTCTTATCACCACCGATAGTCCTTGACTTACAAACAGTTCCAATGAAGCTATCTAGGGGATACTTATGACTCAAATTTGAAGTTCCAGTGGCTGCTCCTCCTGGTCACATGACTACACTTTGGGCACTCAGCAAACAGATCATCTCCTGGGATCACCTTTTATAGCAGTTTTGCCAAAAACCAGAACATTTCTGATTTTCAGCAATACCAATGGTGAACTAATGGTTCACTTAATGACTGTGGCATGCACGTAGCGACCACAGATTCATTTAATGGCTGATACAAAAAAGGAAGTAAAATCATGTTTGCTATGTGACTGACTCTCTTTACAACCAAAATGAGTTACAACCATGATGGCCAGTCATAAATCGAAGGAATATAATCTGTATGAGGAATATCTTCTTGAGTAAGGCTCACATTTCCAACATCCAACTTTTTCCTTCCTATTGACCAATAATTCAAGACAGGCTGCCTTCTCTAGTTTGATTCTTTGACTAGAGCAGCATAATCACTACAGTTCAATCTTGAGATGGAACCCTTAAAAGAAAACTGAAATGAACCCTTTTCAAGTAAACCCCTCTCTTACCGGGTCCTTCAATGGTGACCTGCACATCTGTAATGTCTTCCTCATTGGGGAACACCTTGATGCCCTCTGGTGGATCTGATGTTAGAGTTGAGACTTCCTTGTAGACCAGCCGGATCACATGTGGAGGCAGGTTTTCAACATTGGAATTCTGAAGAATTGAGAGATGGGAGAATAAAAGAAAGAATGTAGCTCTCATATAAAAGAGTGTTTTACTGGATGGGTCAAAATGCTCCAAACAGCACTGACCAAAATACACCCAAAAGAAAGACAACTTTCTGTGACACTGTTAACATCTTTACTCTGGACTTAATACATTTTGGACAGCAATGTCTTCTTCAAATAATACTTATGAAAGCAAAGCTTACACAGATTTTTTTAAATCTACATTTTATTATTCAAATGTATAAGGCTATTTGATCTAAATGATCAAAGCATACTTTTAAAATACATTTTCAAGTGAATGTTTCATTTTATCTGTATTCATATGCACCCTCTGAGGATAATTCTTTAGGATGTGGATTTGTCCATTACCACTTTTGAAGACTGACTCAGGAATTTAAAAAAAAACATTAAGTGAGACCAACAGATTCAAGAGCTGCCACCTCTAGCGAGAAGGTAGAACCTATTTCAAAAGAAATAACATCTCTATTCTACTCACTTATTAGAATGGATACCTGCTCCCGGGTTCCTTGTCTATCTAAGATATCAATAGGCAGCTTGCAACTTTACAAACTAAATTCAGGAATTGACTGTTCAAATCAATAAACTCTCAACTCCAGCTGTCTACTTTGAATGCAAGAAAAGAAGGAAGGAGGGAGATAGAGTGTCAGTCTTCAAGATCTTCTGCTATTGCTTTACATCTTTTCGACTGCCATAAGTAACGGGGGGTGGAAAAGGGAGGTAGGAATAGTTGGGGAAGTGAGCTGGAGGAGTTACATTCGTCTGATGTATAAATGGAAGGGGGAGCATAAAATAGAGTTAGGTTTCTATTTCTCGCTTAGCTTTCTTCTCTCCGCGCAACTGCAACCCGTTATCAAACTATGCCAAGGTCAACGGACAGAGGCCTCATCATCACCTGAAGATGCCCACATGATCATATCCACAACTTCTAATTGGAAGTGTCATTTGAACTATTGGGGGTGGGAACATTTCCATCACTTTCTATATGTGAATTGCGCGCCTAAATTCTCAGATTCAGAATTCTTTGGTTGCTACCACTTCACTTTCAGTAAAAGATATCTTTTCTCTAAACTAAAGAGTCTTAAGTATTTCTTTCCTGGATTTTGAATGGAGCTCCGCCTGACATTATTCTGAATCTCACCCCACCTGCCCACCCGGAGAGAATACCCAATTTTCTTCTGAGGGGGCCTGGACATCATGTCATCTTCAAATAGTGACCAGGAGGATCTGGGAGCCATTGGAGGCCAAGATTTTTGCTGGTGCAGGAAGCCCAATCGCTAGCAGAGCTCAGTCTGGAAGAGGATCCAGCTGTGAAGCCCAGATGGTCGGTGGGAGTTGGTTGGAAAGATCCGGAGAAGGACCCGCCCCCTGGGGTCACAACTACCCGCCGGCGTGGAAAAGAGGAGCCTTGCCAAGAGAAGGAAAAGAGGGAACTCTTGCTGGATCAAGCCAGGAAACTCCTGAATGAAGCCTTTGAATAACCTCAAGCTCCACAAAGGTATGAAGAGGGAGGGGAAGCAGCCCCAGCCAGAAGAAGCAGAGCAACTCCCTCTCCCATAAATCAACCCGATCCAGCAGCAGCCCCGGGGCCTTTGGCGGGAGGTGTGATTCCTAGAAGGCGTAGAGCTCCTAGGCTGCCTCCGTTAGAAGTAAAATACGGAGGGGATCCCAAAGCCTTGGGATTTTTCTTAGCTCAAGTATGGAGCCATATGGAGGAGTATGGGGAGGATTTTCCCTCAGAAGCAGCCAAAGTGAGGTGTGTTACCAGGGCTCTGGAGGGAATAGCGGCAGAGTGGATGGTGACTTTGCATAATGATAATGCTCCTCAGTTGCTGAATTATAACCTATTTATGGCTGCACTGCGGGCTAGGTTTGAGGACCCACTGGCGGAGCGCAAGGCCCGAATGAGGATGAAAACCATAAAACAGGGGCAGAGGTCTGTGGCTGATTACACTCAAGAATTTAGGCAGTTAGCTGGCCATTTCCGAGGCTGGCCCCAAGAAGCCCTGATAGAACTGTTTAAAGATGGTTTAAATGAAGATGTGTACCAGAGATGCACTGATAGAAGAGACCCCAATGACTTGCAGATGTGGTACTTGCTGGCAGAAGAAGTGGAGATTGATTTAATCCGAAGTAAACGGCGGGGAGGTTATGGGTGGAGCAAGTTTTCCCCCTCGCGCTCTCAAGAAGCTCCTAAACCTCAGAAGGGAGGAATGGCGGCAAGACCCAACCCCTCGGCCTGCTTTCGATGCGGGAAAGAAGGTCACCGGGCTGTGAACTGCAGAGTCAAGTTGGAGCCAAAGGGGGCGCCAAAGGAAGGAAAGAAACCTGAAAAATCCCCAGCGAAGCCTCGCGAAACAGCACTAAAGTCGAAACAGACAGCAGAGGTCGCCCGTCCCGCAGGAGAGGAATTAGAAGCCCCAGTGACCCCTGAGGAGGAGGATTCTGACTCGGAAGACGACTTCCTGGTAAGTCCAAGTGTGGGCCCTATGACCATTCCGGTGAAGTTGAGGGTACCCAATTCAGGGGTCGAAGGGGAAATGCTAGCCCTGTTAGATTCTGGGTGCACCAGGTGTATAATAAACACGGAAGTAGTGAAGAAAATGGGCCTAAAGTTAAAACCTTTGAAGATGCCCATTTCCTTTTGCCAACTAGATGGATCAGTGGCTGGAGGTTGCCCTGCACGTTTTGTCACGAAACCTATAGAAATGGTCATGGGAGAGCATGATGAAACCCTGCGTTTTATTGTGGTCCCTGGGATGGAGCAACCATTAATACTGGGATTGCCCTGGCTCCGGAAATGGAACCCCCAGGTTAACTGGAGAAAGGGGTTGTTGCGCATACACACAAAGCAGCGACCGGGAGGAGGGGCCAGATCTCAGCCGAAGCCTGGGGGCCTAATTGAAATAGCTTCCACAAGTACTGAGCCCGTAAAAGATGAGGAGAAAATTCCTAAAGAGTATTGGGATTTAAAAGAAGTGTTCAGTGAGAAGGCCTCGGATGAGCTTCCACCTCACCGACCAACAGACTGTGCTATTGAGATTTTGCCTGGGGTGAAGCTCCCGAAACCAAAGTTGTACTCAATGACCCCACGGGAATTGGAAGAGCTAAGATTGTTTATTGATAAAAATTTGGAACGTGATTTCATTCAACCTGCTAGACCCCGGGTAGCGGCCCCAGTGTTGTTCCGTGAAAAGAAAGATGGTTCCAAACGCTTGGTGGTGGATTACAGAAATTTGAACGCTATTTCTGTGGAAAACGTGTACCCCCTTCCTTTGATGAAGGACATGTTGGCCCATTTAGCGAAGGGAAAGATCTTCACGAAGTTGGATTTGAGAGAAGCATACTACCGGATTCGAATTAAGGAAGGGGATGAGTGGAAGACCGCTTTTAACTGCCCGATGGGATGTTTCCAATTCAACGTTCTTCCTTTTGGTTTACAAGGGGCCCCAGCTGTATTCATGCAAATGATCAATCAAGTGTTGCATGAACATTTATACAGGGGGGGTTTGGTTTATCTTGATGATATCCTTATCTACACAGAGACCCTGGATGAACATGTGAAGTTAGTGCGGTCGGTTTTACAGAAACTGTGTGCCGCTAAGTTGTATGCTAAATTGTCAAAGTGTGAATTCCACCAAGACAAAATTGACTATTTGGGATATCGCATTTCATCCGAAGGCATAGAGATGGATCCAGAGAAGGTGCGTGCCGTTCTGGAGTGGGCTCCACCACGCACCAGAAAACAACTTCAAAGCTTTTTGGGATTTGCAAATTTTTATCGGCAATTCATCCCGACGTTTGCTAAGATAGCAATGCCCATCACAAATCTCTTGAAAACAAAAGGGGAGGTGAAGCCGAGGCCAGGAAAGCCGCTGGAGTGGTCCATGGAGTGCCAAGCCGCTTTTGAAAAGCTAAAACGACTGTTTGCTGCAGAACCAGTGCTGAAACACCCGGATATGGACACTCCTTTTGTGATTCAAGCTGATGCAAGTGATGTAGCTATTGGAGCGGTATTACTTCAAATCAACGAGAAAGGGACCTTACAGCCTTGTGCGTATACCTCCCGTAAACTGTCTGAAACAGAGAGAAGATGGGCCGTCTGGGAGAAAGAAGCTTTTGCAGTTCGTTGGGCCTTGCTGACCTGGAGACATTTCCTGGAAGGAGCAAAACACCCGTTTGAGGTATGGACTGATCATAAGAATCTGGAAGCCTTAAAAACACCCCGGAAGCTGTCCCCTAAACAAGTTCGCTGGGCCCAGTACTTCAAGCAATTCAATTTCTCATTGAAGTACATTCCAGGTGGGAAGAACTTCATGGCGGATGCTCTCTCTAGACTACCTCAATATAATAGTATGCGTCAGGAGGTGATAAGCCCAATTGTCTCAGCCAAACACCTAGCTGCCCCAGTGGTCACCAGAGCCCAAAGGAAGAACCAAGAAGTGGTTTTATCGAATGACCTTACCGAACAATTAAAAGAAGCTTTAAAACTGGACGAATGGTTCCTGGCTCATTCAAGTGACTATACAATTAGAGATGGTTTGGCTTGGGTGGGGGCCAAGTTGTATGTGCCACAGGTACTGAGAAGCCAAATACTACAACAGGCTCATGATTCTAAAGCAGCTGGCCATTTCGGATTTGTGAAGACCTTACATCTGGTTAAGCGGCAATTCTGGTGGCCTACTTTAAAGAAGGACATTGAAGCTTATGTAGCTAGCTGTCCGATTTGTGCTTTGGCAAAGAGACCTCCTGGTAAGCCAGTAGGATTGTTACAAAATGTAGCTAGACCAACGACTCCTTGGAAGGAAATCTCTATGGACTTTATAGTAGAATTACCCGAAAGTGGTGGAAACACGGTCATCTGGGTAGTGACTGATTTGTTTTCCAAACAAGTACATTGTTCCAAGATTCCCTCTGCTAAGACGCTGGCTAAACTATTTATATCACATATCTATAGGTTACATGGCGTCCCGGAACGCATAATCTCTGACAGAGGGGTCCAATTTACCTCAAATTTTTGGAAAGAGTTCCTGAAGTTAATAGGCTCCTCCCAGGGGCTAAGCTCTGCCCACCAACCCCAAACCAATGGGGCCTGTGAGAGGACTAACTCAGTGTTAGAACAATATCTCACATGTTACATAAATTATCAACAAGATAACTGGTCCGAATTACTACCATTTGCCGAAGTGGCATACAACAACTCCGTACACAGCAGTACTGGATTTACTCCATTTAAAGTGGCTTCGGGACAAGATTTCGTTCCCATACCTGAACTTCCTCGTGAAAAGCCCAACATCCATTCATTGGATGAATGGATAACTCAACTCCAACTTAACTGGCCAGTAACACGCAAAGCATTAGATGAGGCCCATCAAGCTCATAAGAAATTTGCAGACAAGAAAAGATCCCCACAGAAAGAATATAAAGTGGGCGACAAGGTTTTCCTGTCCACCAGATACCTGCAAACCACTCAAAAGTCAAAGAAGCTTGGTCCTAAATATGTTGGTCCATTCACAATTGAACGGATTATAAATCCTGTAACGGTCCAGCTGAACTTACCCAAAACTCTTCAACGAATTCATCTGGTTTTCCATGTTAGTTTGCTAAAACCTGAGTGTACTTCTGACCTAAGGCCCATCCAGACTGACTCTCCCATACCAATATTGATTGAAGGCGAACAACATTTTGAAGTTAAAGAAATTCTGGATTCTCGCAAATGGAGGGGTCGACTCCAGTATCTCGTAGCCTGGAAACATTTCCCTTCTTCACAAGCCGAATGGGTTAATGAAACCGATGTTAAAGCCCCTAAGTTGATCAAAGCATTTCGTTCCAAGTATCCTGATAAGCCTTAGGAGTGTATTGTTTTGAAATTGTTTAATGATTAATAATTGTCTTTATATTCTCTCCTCTCTCTCTCTTCTAGGACTTCTAGGACTGATGATTTCCCTTTTTCTAGGAGGGCCGAATGTCAGTCTTCAAGATCTTCTGCTATTGCTTTGCATCTTTTCGACTGCCATAAGTAACGGGGGGTGGAAAAGGGAGGTAGGAATAGTTGGGGAAGTGAGCTGGAGGAGTTACATTCGTCTGATGTATAAATGGAAGGGGGGAGCATAAAATAGAGTTAGGTTTCTATTTCTCGCTTAGCTTTCTTCTCTCCGCGCAACTGCAACCCGTTATCAAACTATGCCAAGGTCAACGGACAGAGGCCTCATCATCACCTGAAGATGCCCACATGATCATATCCACAACTTCTAATTGGAAGTGTCATTTGAACTATTGGGGGTGGGAACATTTCCATCACTTTCTATATGTGAATTGCACGCCTAAATTCTCAGATTCAGAATTCTTTGGTTGCTACCACTTCACTTTCAGTAAAAGATATCTTTTCTCTAAACTAAAGAGTCTAAGTATTTCTTTCCTGGATTTTGAATGGAGCTCCGCCTGACATAGAGAGGGGGACAGAGGGCGGGTTCAGTAGGTCCATTTCAGCATCATCCCCTCTCAGTCAGAAGACCCCTTTCTCATCTTATTCCAGAGTTGCATCTCTTTTAGTATATTAGGAAAAATGACACTTCCCACATGTTTGTCATTTTGGATTAAGAATCAGAATACTTAGCTCTTAAAATCTGGATGCAACCCACCCAAACAGTAATGTGCATGGCCATTTCTCAAGTTTATTTAGGTTTTTCATCTGGTAGTTCTAAATAATTCATGAAATATGGGACATCCATTTCCAATATGCATTTTGCCCTATCAACACTCAACAACAAATTGCCTGATACAGGTGGTCTTTGATTTACGATTGGTCACTTACTGATCATTTGAAGTTATGACAGGCCTCTCCAAAGCTTCTTATGACCCAGGTCCAATGTTCTGATGGTTGCCCCTCTCACAGTCACATGATTACATTTAGGCACTTGCAGCCAGCGAGGAACGCAAAACATGACCACATTTTACAACTTTCTTTTGCTAGGAGTCAGTATTTACTTCTGGTTTCCAGCAAAACAACACCCATTGTGAACAATGGATTTGCTTAACAATAGCAGCATTTACACTGCATTTGTTTAACGAGTGCCTAAAAATGGTTGTATAATCAAGCAGTCATGGGGCAACCCATTTAACCAGCAGGACTTACAACCATAATTCCAGACTTAATTACGGTTCTAAGTTGAAAACCATCTGTATATGGAAGGCAAAATTTATTTATGAACATTTTACTTTAAAATTATTACCACCTCCAAACCCCAGGGAACTCATTTTACCTATTAAATTGTACCACTCATCTTGTAAGACATGTAAATAACTTACATGCAACCTTAAACAAACTTTTCATTATAAAAGTGACCTGCTCATTCCAGCAAGTGAGAATTGGTAGCCTCTTGTAATTGGAAGCCCTTGTTTCAGTATAATTAACAAGAGAGCTATGTGTGAACTGGACAGCAAGGATATTTTAGATGTTTTCTTTTCATTATTGAAAAGAAAATGAAAACTTTAAAAGAACACTGGTGCAAAAGAGCACTATACCTCATTCTAAACAGCAAATAACTGTCTAATTACATGAAGAGAATGGGAAGTGATCCATATGTTTGTAGAGCTGGCCCACAATCGGTATTTCCCACCAATTTTACATTCCTGATTTGTAATCCATGAAATCCCAAAAAAGTCCACCTAAACTTCAAACCAAGATGCAACTAGAACTTCTAATGATGGATAGACATTAACTATATATTTTTGAACCCCTGGGGCTTTGCTGGTACACAGACCCCTCTGTTATGGTCCACATTTCTGGTCATAGGTTAAGATTGTGCACTAAGAAACGTTAACTCACTTAACTTTTTAAAAGGACTGAATAAAAAAGAGAATATATATTATTGGATAGTACTAAAGCTGTTGTTGTAAGCTGCCTACTTTAAAATGGTGATCATAAATTTACTAAATACAAGTAGACCTTGACTTGCAAGCACAACTGAGCCCAAAATTTCCATTGCTATTTTGATCACATGACCATGGAGATGCTAAATTGGTCATGTGAAAAGTGGTCATAAATCACTTTTTTCAATGCTGTTGAAACTTCAGTCATTAAATGTCAAGGACTATATTGACATTTAGGACTACTTCAGTCACTACAGGTCAAGGACTACCTGTAAACAATAAAGCAGTAGGAACATTAATTAATTAATAGTAATAATCATTATAACATTATCCTCCTAAAAATAGGTTAGTGAAGGAGGTCAGTGTTCAATTGTTTGTGCACTGTTATCAATAAAGACTTCAACACCGTTAATCACATTTAGTATGGTATGTCCAAAGATGACAGGTCATGTTAATTAAGGCTAGGTCCCACTGGCTGACGGATGCAAAACGTATGCAAAAAGGACACAGCGGATGAGCAAAATTTTGGGGGTGCTCCATCCGTTGTCATCTGCTCCAAAAAGTGGCAAAAATTTGCATAAACAGAACGGAAAAGAAAGGAAAAGAACGGACGTGGGTAGTATGTAGCAGGGATGTTAAAGGGATGTTCATAGGAAGCCTAGAGGATGTATATAGGATGCAAACCGTTCACTGATTATCCTTTCTATTTCCGTGCTACTAACGCTGTGTAGACATTCCGTGTACCTTTTGTTTCCTCCCTTTCTGTTTTCAGCTGCAGCGGATGTGAGTTGAGGGGATGCCCAGAGGATGCAGAGAGGATACAGCGGATGTTTAACGGATGATAAACGGACATAGAACGTTTGTTGCTCGTATGTCATGGATTTACATCATACACAGCGGAAAGTTCATCCGTTCACAAAGTTTTGTGCAGCTCAAAACTTCTTGAGCGGATGAAATCGCAGTGAACGGATGCTTGACGGATAGAGCGTATGAAACACGTATGCAATGAGTACACAACGGATGCATAGCGTTTTCCAACATTTTTTAACGTTTTACATCCTCTTTGCATCCATTGGTGCAGTGGGACAGGGGCTTTAGGGCACAATGTCCTAGCACACATTGGGCAAACAGGTATAGACGCTGTAGTAGTTTGCACTGGTGGCTTTAGATCTGCACAGTTCGTGTTATGTGGTGCTTTCAAAGCACATTTCACTTCATAAGCTTGACAGCCATTACAGATGAGGCCATGCCAGGTAGAATGATTCTGTGTTCCTGGGTGGTTGGATCAAAGTCAGGCAACTACAGGGAGGCCTTTAATATATTTTTGTAACTTTCTTCCTGTCCTCCAGGTTTCTCAAGAGAGTTCCTCAAAAGGGAATTGCTTGGGTATGCCCTAATATGGAGTAGGATGCTCCTTGGCTCATCAGTTGTATGTAGACTGATGGTAGATTTGCTCTAGAGTAGGTTATCCAACCATAGCAACTTTAAGACTGGTGGACTTCAACTCCCAGAGTTCCTCAGCAGGCCTGGTCTAATTGAGAAATACTGGGAGCTGAACTCAACAAGTCTTAAAAATTGCCAAGGCTGGACATGCCTGCTCTATAGCAGTGTTCCCCAATTATTTGGGGACAAGGGACTAGTTCTGTGGAGAAGACTAGAATGGGTGTGGTTTCATGCCTGCATCCCGTGGATGGGCTTCACTTATTTGAGTGGCCCAGTTTCTGGCATGGTGTGGACCACTACTGGTCCACAGACCAGGAGGGGTAGGATCTCTGCTCTAGAGAGAACTTCAATGTCTGGTACTTTAATTATCTGATGCTAACATTCTGTGAGGCCAGGACATGTGGAAATGGTTGAGTTTTCTTGCATGCCTTCAATAACCAGCCTGTGTTTTCACAGAAGGGTAACGAGTACCTTGGCTCTGCAGACCCTGGACTTTTGTTCCTGGACTAATTCCTCAATGCTCCCATAAAGTAGAGTGCAGTCTATTGAAAACGGAACTTGCTTTTGCTATTTTACAGTTAACTTCTGTATCAACTGATCACCTCTGAGGAGAGGTTGATGTCAAGACAATCAAACTGGTCTGCTGCCTATAATTTCTCCCTTTTGTGATTTTGGGTTCTGTGTATGAGGAGCAGGTGGGTGCATCCATTATACCTTGAAGGATTCTCTGCCATCCAACTCTCTCGCCATCCTGCCATTGTGGAATTGCGGTACTACAGTCAAGTTAAACTGTAATGCAATCTGCCCATTACGGTCATAACTCAGATGTTGCGGCAGTCATTAAAGAAAACCCATGGTTTGCTGTGAACTGATTTTGCCAAAAACTGGAAGTAAATGTCGGGTTTGGGCAAAACTGTCACAAAATGGAGTCATGTGACTGTAGGATGTTGCAAACATCTATAAATGCAGCTTGGTTGCCAGAATGTTTGAAGTATGGTAATGGAGGGGGGAGGGAAGAAAACTATAAGAACTTTGAATACAGTAAGTCCTCAGATTGGTCACTTAGAATTTCAAATGGTCACTAAGCAACTGGTCATAAATTGAGGACCATCTATTCTGACTAAATACAGTGGGGCTGCTGAACTTTGCCATGATCCTCCATAGCCTTGGCAGCTGACGGTATCGAAAGCTTTCATGAGGTGAACAAAAGTTGTATAGAATTCATGATTCTGCTCCTGACGTTGGCAACACGTGGCAACACACGTCTGCAGAGGGCCAAGATTCCTCAGTGGTTATCATATACTCGTCAATTGCCTTTCCTTTTGGAGGAGTATACAATGGGATGCACCTTTAACTTCCTGAGAATTGGATCCTTGCTTTCAAATACCTCAATGATTTTCTCTATAAATAAACGACCACTGATTTCATATACCTCTGCAGGGGTGGCATTTGTCAATGGAAAGCTGGCTAATACTTGGGACTTTCAGCTGCTATCCATGGAGCTTGTTGATGTCAGCCTGGGGAATCCTGCTTATCACCTCACTGTTAACAGTCAGTTGAGGATGGTTCTAAAATGTCCAACTCATCTCTGCAGGATCTGAGCCTTCTTTACACAGGTAGACTGCAACTTAACAGTTCGTTTAGTGACCGTTCAAAGTTACAATGGCACTGAAAAGTGACTTATGATTGTTCTTCACACTTACAAACGTTGCACCATCCCCCATGGCCACATGGTCAAAATTTGAATGGTTGGAAACTGACTCATCTTTATGACTACTGCAGTGTGCTGGGATCATGTGATTAGGTTTTTGTGACTTTCTGACAAGCAAAATCAATGGGGAGGCCGTGTTACTACTTTAAAAGCTGCAGTGATTCACTTAACAACTGTGGCAAGAAAGGTGTTAAATAGGGCAAAATTCACTTTACAAATGTTTCACTTAGCAACAGAAATGTTGGGCTCAGTAGTGTACTAAGTTGAGGACTACCTGTTATGAGTTTTACAGTACACTGACGCGGGGCAAACTCCTGAGACTGACACCTGTAGATAGTGTTTAAGGCCTTCATAGAACCATTTCACGTTTTTTTTCCTCAGCATATCCCTATACTTTGTCTGCCTTGGTGCTCAGCCAGGCATCTTGTACTTCGGCCAGTTTATTCTGGACTATTCTACACATACTGATAAAAGCATTTTTCTTGGCAGCTGATAAGTCATTCTGATAGACAAGACAAAGGCGATACTTTTCAGAAAGTAAAGCCGGTACCTCTTCATCATTTTCATTAAACCTCAACACTGCCAACAAGATGTAAGTGAGCAAGCTTAGTTTTAAGTCTTCAGCCAGTTCTGAAACTGTCCTGGGGCTCTTCATCCTGGCCCCATTAATTATTTTCATGGTCTTGCTTCCTAGTGATCACCACTTGGATTAGACATGGACTTCATTTTGGAGACAATGAACCTGTGATCTCTCCAATGTTTGGCACCACACATGGTCTGAGTGACTATGCCTGTCTTTTCTCCTGACAATGACATCAGTAAGATGTCAATGCTTAGAATGGAGGTGCATCCAAGAAGTCTTGTTATAGTTGGTTAGCAGAAAGTTGTATGTGGTGATGAGGTCATGTGCTACATTTGCCTGTTCCATGTTGTGAAGTGGCTGCTTGTCAGGCTGCAAAATTGCACCCTATTCTTGTATTAAAGCATTGGATTACAATCAGGGAAAAAACGTTTCAAATTATTTTTTGTGCCAATCACTTATTCTGAATTTAAATCTGTCCCACAGGTTCTTATTAATCAATGATCATAAACAATTTAATTTATTATTCACCTCTTGAGATGTCTATGAGACTAAAGGATTGTTTGTGTGGGTGTGGATGAGAGGGTACGAGGGATAGCACATACAGTAATTTACAATTTGAAACACACTATTTTGCATAATAGTTGATATTTGAAATAGTCAAACTATCACTGTGAAAGTATTTTTAAGCTCATTTTGAATGCCATGTTTCAAATGCCAAATATTTTGCACACCTCTGAGAGAAGAGATTCTTCCTTCAAACAAATATAGAGTATTCATAATCTGTCACTTTTTCAGGCACTATACTTCATCCTGTGATTTTATATAGTTTTTTTTAAATGTCCCACATCTGACTTCTGTGTAAAACTTTAAAAAAACAAAATTTAAAATAAAAACTTGAAAAAACTTGACTTCTACCATCAGTTCATCCACGCACTAACATTGCCCTCTCTCTCATTGAACTCCTAAAAAACGGGAGGGAAGTCAAACTGCAGCCAGGCCAATCGTTGAAGAGGACTTTACTGTATTACTAACTGTACTGCAAGCTACCACGAGCACCATCTGAAAGTGTAGAACTTAAGACATCCATGTGTCGGACTTCCGGTTTGCAAGGCTCGGTGGCGGCAGGAATCCGTGATCGTGTGCGGTTTCTGCTGCGCTCACTGCTGGAGTGCCCCGAACCAAGCAGCTTCGGGGCTATAGCTACCCCGTAGAGGTAGCTGAAGACAGGGGAGACCTAGCAGGGGTCAGGAGGAGTCACACACCCCCTCCTCAGCTGGCTTAACTCCCTTTTCTGAAAGCGGTAGAGTGGCGGTCAGAAATGGCCGCCACAAAGAAGCTTTCATCCTGAAAAGAATGTGCAGGAGGAAGCTGAGAAGTAAAAGTTTTGGCTGACCAGGATGAGAAGCAACATCCAAGATATCCTGGAATTTAAATTTTGGAAAAAGATAGATCGCTCCCTAAGAAGATCTGGAAGCAGCGAATGAAGTGAAATGGGAAAGATTGTTTTTTCTCACTCTCCTTCCTGACGGTGACAGCAGATGAATGAGAAATTGGAAAAACCCGCTTTCGCATCAGCAGGTAAGCAAACTGGAAAATTAAAGCGAAGGGGACAATAAAGATTTCTGAACACTGGGAAAAAACTTTTTTTATGCTCTAAGTAGGAAGGGAGAGGATAAGAATTAAGATTAAGATTTGGCTGGAGGAGATTTGCTTGGAATTTAAAAGACTAGAACAAAATCATAGCAAGACTTCTAAAAGATACATTTTAACTGGAATTTTGTAACTGAATTACAACCCCAGGAAGAGAAAGTGAAAAAAAGAAGAAAGTGTTAAATGAAATAGACTGTGTGTATTTGGATTGCTTGGTGACTTTGGGACTTTTGGAAATTCTTATTTGAATGATTAAAATCATTTGGGTTGTTTAATTTTTTTTTTACAATGGCATTACTTGTGGATGAATTGAAAATGGAATTTATAAAATATAAAGAAGAGGAACAAGAGGGGAAGGGCTCTTTTGGCTCCGTTTTTCATTTTTTAGAAATGACGATTTCTATGTATGAGAAACTACAAGAACAAGATTGGGATGATGAAGAAGCCATCTTTAGTGAACAAGCAACTTTATCTGGGGAAGAAAGGGGAAAGGGGGGAAAGAGAATGGAGAATTTAAGACTTTAAAAAACCAAAAAAGGGAAAAAATAAGGTGAAAAGTGGACACAGCATCAGAAAGCAACAGAAAAGAGGAATACAGAAGAGAGTGGAGATTAAGAGACAAGGGGGTAAAAAGGGTAGGGTGGAGAAGCAAGGGAGGAAAGAAGGGAAGAGAAGCTACAATGGTTTGAAACAAGATGTAAAGAAACAGGATTTATTTAGAGATAATGGGTAAAAATATAATTGAAAAAGAGATTCTGCAAAGGTACATAAGACTGTATTGCTGTATTTGTATTTGAAATAATGTTAAAAATTGGAACAACATATGATTATAAAATGGGATAAAATATTTAATGTAATTTAGTGATTTTTTTTTTGAATAAAATAAATGAAATGAAATATGAGAGAATTGAACTAAAAAGGAATGGGAACACTGTCATTACATAATATTTTAAAATATAAGTGAAATGGAGGGGAAGTAACTAAGCAAAATCTATAAGTATTCCCATAGAAGCATGATACTTATTTGGAAAGGAATGTGTAAAATGTTTAAGGACTTAAATGAATATCAATTTTAACGATATAATTTCAATTGCTATGGATTGTTGTTTTAATTATATTATATATTAAAAAAAAATTCTTATTTTAAAATATTGAGTGTAGCTTTAGAATGTACTACGCTGAATCCGAATGAAAATTATGTATTATTTTAAGTGTTAAACTTAGGGGAAAGATATAAAGGTGTCATACTCCAAGACATCCATGTGTCATACTGCCAACCACACAAAAATTGGATTGCAGTGATGAGTGGAAAGCAAATCAGCTTGTACCCACCTGTCTCTCACACTGAATAGTGGTCAGAATTGGGGAAAAAATCACTTAACAAATGTCTAACTTAACAGAAATTTTGGGCTCAACTGTGGTCATGTTTATTTTTACTAAATTTTGGACACCTTTCAATTATATGTAATCATAAGAAGATCACAAAGAATTCAACGGATTTTCCTGGCTGCAAACACTGAATGGACAGCATATAAAAGACAAGAGTTACTAAGGGAAACTTCCTGTACTTTGTGACATCAGACTATAGACAGCCCTCAGTTATCTCACTTGCACCATAAGTACATTCAACTATATTTCACTTATCAGTTCTAGAATCTCAAATAAATATTTCAGAAATTGGCATTTTTAACCTTTCTGACAAATCAAGACAAACTACATGTTTTTGACAGTTGAAATGGTACTGTATTCCTCTTTCAAAATGTTTGATGGTTAACACTTCGAGAAGTGGTTAAACTAGTTTTTAAAATGAAAATAAAATACGGGAAGGAGCAGGGCCTATATATATTTGTTTTTGTACAAACCTGAAAGTTTGCTACTTCCATTTCAAGAACAGCCATGGTTAATCTCTGTCATGGGCCTCCTTTTCTACATCTTTAATTCCACATTAATTCATTATCATAGAGATAAAAGTCATTATGTCTGATGGTGGAATGGTGAGGAAACACTTACAATATAATAACGGTGGGTGTATGTTAAATGCCTCTTTGCCAAAGTGTAAATACAGCTACACACATTCTTGGGGCCTTGAACTACACTAATGAAAAGCAGCACCTTAATATAGAGTTTGACACTTGAAAAGGATACTCTACAGAGCTACTATTGATGCTGGAGTAACAGTATTTTTTATTACTTATTTTCCTTAGGAATCTTTTGTGCCCACAAAATCTGATTCTCTTCAGAGACCGATTATAAAAAAAATGTTACAGTACAACAACCTATCACCAATGATGGTAGAAATGATGCACCTGTCTTATGTCCATGACTTATGAAGTGACTATATGAACTATATAAAGTACAATATGCAGTTATCCAGATGCCTTCCAAAAAGAAAGAAAATTGCACACCACTTTAACATTTTTCCATATGATAGTCTGTATCTATAAAGATGTGCTAGAAGCTAATAACACTGCATTCCAGAAAAATCAAACTTATTTATGTAGTTAAGTGTTTAGAAATCTATTTTCCTTTTAATGGTTAGAATCTACTTTCCTGTATAGGTATTTGTGGTTTTTTAAAATATTATCCTCTGGTCTCCAGAAAATACGTTTTCATAAGAACTAACCATAAGATACGCCAGGGGAAGAGCTTAGAGGGAACAATAAAGTTAGAACAAAGAAATTTCAAACATTGGTTTGAAATGTGACATAGAACAGATAGAATACTTTTATTGACATTGCATTCCATGAATACAATGAAATTTGAAAGCTACTCCAGCACAGTGCCCCAAACACATCACAATCACTCTACAGAGTTTTAAAAATTAAAATAATTATAAAAATAATAGAACTAAATGACAAGTGCACTGTTTGATTCAAGACAATTACTGCCTTGGAGAAGAAACTGTTTCTCAAATCTATTAGTCCTCATTTTAGGACACCTATAACATACTTTATGGATAGCCCATAGTGTCGAAACCAAACATTAACCTTCCTCAAACTATTTCAGCTGCAGAGATCTAAAATTTTAACAGAATGTTCAGAAAGACTGGCATCCATGCCACATCTCAAAAAGCAGTTACTTGGGTCCAATTTTCCTGCAATGCTATTATGTACCCCACACATCATTTACTCAATTTAACTTCCAACATACAGTAGTGCTCTGCATCCAATACTGAAGTGCTCTGCATCCAAGATACCACCCTGTCCCAAAATAAAACTTTGATAACTGTTCACATATTTTCAGTGTAGAAATCTAGTGCTCACCAGAGGCCCAAAGATCGCACTCCACTTGCACAAAGCAACTGGCAATTTTGGTCCCTACTTAGTACTGTAGCAATAGACTTGGCCATAGAAAGACACTCACGCCATGCAACTGGATTTTTGCACTTGCACATGTGCCTGCAGCAACAGCACAACCATGTAAGCTCTCCAGATTCTGCTTTGGGGAAAGAGTTCAAGCTCACCATCCGGTTAAGGTTTACCTACATCCCAAAAAATTACTCATGTAAACCCACCCAAGTTCTGGGGAGTCCCAGAGACTAAGCTTCAAACTTCGAACAAGTGGACAAGTACACGCAGCACTAAAAGCCACTCACCATTGTGTTGGGTCTGCACAGAGGTTGCAAAGTAGCGCGATTTACCCTGATCTCTGGAGGGTTCACATACGCGCCTTAATCGATACTTAGATCCCTTCTGATCAAGGAACCTATCCTTAATTGACTTGGAGGTTCAGACAGCCCTCCCCCTGAGTGGATGCTGGATCTTCTTGTTTAGGAAGTTTGCAAATGTATATATTTAGGTTATTTACCCCGCCACCACCCCCACCCCCACTTCCTCCTCCTGCTTCTCCTCTGTGAGACACCCGCCACCCCTAACTCAACCCTGCCACCCTCACTTTAATGAGGGTGGCCTCTGACCAACAAACGATTTTTATAACCCTCGGCCAAGATCAGCCACACCCCTTTAGAACCCGGGCTACCCAATCAGGCCCGTTAGTACGGAGGGAGTCCTGAAGACTCCCCTCCCTTCTTGGGTCCTCTCCTCGCTGAGAACCGTTGACAACCAATGTCCGCGACAGTCGGCAGCCAATGGGGATAGGCGTAGTGGGGAGGCGGAGCCATGGAGCTTGATTGGAGGATTTTGAATATGGACGCTGGGGAAAGCGGCATTTAAAGGGTGGTTCATCTACTAACGGTTGTAAGAAGAACTTACTCGTGGGGCGGTTTTCAAATCGTTCGATTGATGGGAAGCTTTGCCAATAGAATGCAAGTGGGGCCGAAAGGCGCTCGCGTAAGAAATCGCAATTCAGGTGGCTGTGCAGCCAATGGATGACGACAAAGTGGCCAACGAGGAAAGCCTTTTTAATCCTCTTATTCAAACAAAGCGGGCAGGATCTTAATTGGTCAAAGGAAAAAAATAATCCCGCCCACCAGACAGAAGATGCATCTAATTAAAACTGAGAACGAAAAATAAATATGTTGATACAATACTGATAATCATGCACAGGGTGGGGGATGCTATGAGGTATGAACAAGAAAAACAAAACACTGCACAGGACCAACCATTCGGGGTTTACACATGTCTCCCCTTCTGAATAGGATTTCTTTATCCTTCCTGTGCGCTGGGACTTCAACTCCCAGAATCCTCAGGACGTTTTGGAAATGGGACGAGTTGAATTTTAAAATACCCGAAAGGCGGCAATTGGGCAAAACGAATGAAGTTCGAAAGTCGTTTGTCTGCTAGGCTACCTTGAGGAGCACATCCCCAGCTTCTTTTAATATCTCACAGCAACACAAATTATGCAAAGCAAGACTTGAGGCCACATGTTCATCACACCGTGTTTGAAGATCCTTTGACCAACTCTTGCATTTAAATAATATATAATTAACCTTAAATTTGAGACTATCAGATCCACTTTCCTAGTTTAATTTTAATTTAAAAAACAATTTTAAAAACATGAATGATGCTCATAGTAAAGGGCTGTCCATAAAATCTAATTAATAATAATAAAAAACAGATTGTATTGTAGCTAACCAAGTAAAATACCTTTCCTATCTACAGTATAAAAGCTATGCTGTTCATTGTTTATCATGTGCTAATAGTTTTGATCTGTTCTGAAAGCGTTCAATCCTAGTCCACTTCAATTTGTTGATGTCTAAAATGTCTACAATTGTTCATTTAATCTTTCTTTGTGTTGAGATTTCCCTGTTCATACTTCTTACATTCCATCATCCCAGTATATTTTTTGCAGCTTCAGTCTTCCTTTTCTTGTACAGATAGTACTTGTTTACCAACCACTCATTCAGTGACGGTTCAAAATTACAATGGTGCTGACATGGTCAGTTTTTGACCTTTGTAGCATCCCACAGTCACACAATTACCATTATGGTGCTAATTTGTTTTCTTCTCTACTTGCAAAGAAGATAGATTGGAGAGAATGGGATTGCAGAAAGTAAGCTGTTTGCTCTTCTGCACATCAAAAGCAACATGATTGCAAGTGGAAAAGATCAGACAAAGAAAAAAATGTGTACATCCATGAATACCCACTGGCAATCAGATGATGAAAACTCCATAATTTCACAACATATAGACAACCACAGTTTCAGCTGAAAATCTGTGACCATTCCCAGATCAAGCCAAGTCCAAAATACTAGAGAATTCCTGGAAGTCTGGCTCTTACAAATCAGCCATTAACAGGTACATCAGCATAAACAATATCTGCATACCATTCAAAAGAGACAATCAACAAGCCAAAGGGGGAACAAAAATGATCTAAACACCTCACTAGCAAGCAACACCCAGATGAGCAGAAATTACCATCAGGATTAACATTAGACTAACAACAAGGAAGCAAGCAAAGGAAGTCCCAATCAAGGAATTGCCAAAACAGCCAACAGTAAACAGCCAACTAAACCAGGACCACTCCTATTAACACGAAAAGGGCTAGTCACTAGAACAGAGGTGTCAAACTCACAACCCATGGGCCAGATGCATCACGTGCTGGTTCCGCCTCCGCCCAGTTTAGTGAAGGGGAAAAAAGTCCCAATATGTCATGTGATAACAATGCAAGTTTGACACCCCTGCACTAGATTATAAATTGAGAGCAATCCCATCTCCATATTAACACTGCTGATGTTACCTAATTTGGTAATGAAACATCTGCAAGAATACCACCATGTTCAGAGCCCACCAAGAACACCACAGTTTAACCTTGAGCTATAAATACTGACTTTTAAAGAAGATATTGCTCACACAAATCGCTTGCTTCACTCCCCTTCTTGATGTCCACAAAGAAAGATATTTCAAGTGAGTATTGTAATGTTTGCATAGCATCAGAATAATTACATTGCTTTCATGTGAGTAAGACAGAAATCAGGCTTTCAAGAATTCCAAAGGATAGTAGTTAAGAGGCAAACAAAAGTGAAAGTTTGAAACTGACTACAATCCTTGATTTACCCTGATTTTTTTTGTGTTCGCAGTTGTGACAACAGTTGTGACACACTAAAAAGTTACTTACAATTAGTTCTTCCCCTTCTTCTGCCATGTCTAGATCAAACTTTAAATTGCCAGAATAAAACCATCTTCTTGTGGTTAGCCAAAAATAAATCATTAGTACGTGCTTCTGGTAACAGCCAACATACCAGCAAATGGCCGGGCTCAGTGTCTCTCCACAATCATATAGCATGTTATCTGGGTTCTCACACTTGCAACCATTGCAAATTGTCTTCAGTCGTACAACTGCAATTTGGGTGCTTGGCAACCAGTTTGTATTTACAACAGTTGTAGCATTCTGGAGTCATATGATTGATTGATTGATTTTATTTGTCAATCGCTTACAAGATAATAGGTATAAATAAAAACATAGTTATGAATACATGGATATATATAAGAAAAATTTAAAAAATATAAAAGAAACAATAGGACAAGGATGGTAGGCACTTCCCAGCTGGCTTCTAACAAGAAAAATCAACGTGGGAAACTAAGGTCATTTTACAGCCACATGATTCACTTAAGAACTGCTTGTAAAATTGGCCATGGTCATGTGATGGCTCACAATGACTGCTTCATTTAGTGGTGGAAGTTCTGGTCCCAACTGTTGTAAGTCATGGATTACCTGTGATCACTTTTCTTTCTGGATGGAAAATGCAGTTACAGTCTCATGATTTCCCATTTAGCTACCTCTTCACTTAGCAACACAGTTACTGATCCCAATTAGGGTTGTTAAGCAAGAACTACCTGTATGGAAATATTGCAATTAGACTACCAAAAGTTTTTAATCCAGTAATGTCATAAACACCATGAGTAGGCCAAGAGATTTCAGCTCCTGTTCAGTAGCCAGTTGAGTGCCACCTGCCCTGATGGGTCTACCATAAGGATGTCAAACTCGATTTCATTTGAGGCCCACATCAGGGTTGTGTTTGACTTCGGGAGGCCAAGGGGGCATGGCCAGAGTGGGTGTGTCCACCTCAGTGTCACTCATCAAGGCTCCATTTTTGGCCACTATGGCCCTCCCGGGCTCCATTTTCAGCCACAACATCCTCCTGCAGCCTTCTGCCAACACCCAAGCTCCCTTTTCACTGGCAGAGGCCCTGTGGGCCAATCCTTTGCTGTTTCCAGGGTGGGCCAGATCTAAGCACCCCATGGGCTGGATGCAACATTCGGGCCTTGAGGGACACCGCTGGTCTAGGACTACACAGGTTATCCTCGACTTAATACCACAGCTGTGCCTAAGCTTTTAGTTGCTCAGTGAAATACCAATAGTTAAGTAAATTTTGCCCCATTTTATGACTTTTTTGTCGCAGTAGTTAAATAGATCACCACAGTTAATAACGTGGTTATTAAGTGAATGTGGCTCCCCCAATTACCTTATTTGCCAAAAGGTCACAAAAGGCGATCACATGATTCAAGGACACCGCAACCTTCATAAATATCATACAGTTGCCAATGTCTGAATTATGATCGTGTAACCATGGAGATACTGCAACAGTCCTAAGTGTGGAAAATGTTCATAAGTCATTCTTTCCAGTGCCATTGTAACTTTGAATGGTCACTAAATGAACTGCTGTAAGTTAACAGCTATCTGTGTTGTTAATCATTTTATATTTTCCCTTAATGTGATGTTCTTGATAAAAAAAAAACATGAGTATTTACTGCTGCCCTCTCAGCAATATGAATTGGTACCTTTGCCATTTTACTAAAATGATCATTCTGTTTCCAGCATCTTCCTGTACCAGCTCTCCAATATACAGTAGGCGCTTGCTTGCTTTAGCTGGGCAACTAGGATGATTTCCACACTTTGGGTAACCCTGCTGGGAATAAATACCCTTGGCATACCTTCCTGGCACATTTTATTTAACCTCCCAAGAATATCCCCTTCACGATGATGGAGCAGCCCAGCAGGACTTGAAGAGGCAACCATTTGGTTGAACATTCCAAAACTGTGGGGCTTTTACTAAAGACCCACTTCTGAGCAGCCCCTCATTACATCTCCCTATGGAAGGGCACCTGGCACAGATTTTCTAAAGATGATCTTAGGTTTATGAGAATAAATATTTCTGCAGATACTATGGTCCCAAGTCATGAAGTATTTCCTAAATTAACTTATTTAACTGGCCCAGGAAATGAATTCTAAGTATTCTTACCAGAGCAAAACTTTTTAAAATGTATGTATTGGCTTCAAGAGCAGGGCTACCTACATCACAGTAATATTTGCAAGGTTCTTCAAGTAGATCTACAGCTGAGCACCAGCCAAAGTTAGCGAGAGGTCCACCAAAGCTAATTGTACCCCTATTGTCACAGATGAATTCAGAAACATCCTTAAGTTTAAAGTGTAATATCTTAAGAATAATGCAATACTATTAGAAATAGTTTAAACCATCTACTGGTCATCGACAAATGATACCTTTGTCATAAACAGAAGATCACTCAGGCTATTATCATGGTTGGCCACTCACTTAGTTACTCTTCTACCTTACGCGATTTTAGAGAAAAGGAGAGAAAGAATTGAATACAGGTAGTCCTGACTTCGAACAATTCATTTAGTGTCCATTTGAAATTACAATCGAACTGAAAAAAAAAGTGATTTATGATCATTTTTCACAGGACTGCTGCAGCATTCCCATGGTCACATGATCAAAATTCAAATGCTTGATTCATATTTTTGAGGATCGCAGTGTCCCGGGATTATGTGATCACCTTTTGTAACCTTCTGACAAGCAAATCAATGGGTAAACCAGATTCACTTAACAACCATGTTTTTAACTTAACAACTGGAATGATTCACTTACCAACTGTGGCAAAAAAGTCATACAATGGGACAGAATTTACAACTGTTTCAGCAACATAGATTTTGGGCTCAAATGTAGTCGTAACTCAAGGACTAACTGTATTTTATCCATTCTAATTTTCCACTATGCTCCTGATTTATCATTTATTGGGTATTATTTGAAATGGAAAACTCGGCTAGACTTTCCACTCAATATTGCTAGTTGGTGCTATGAAAGGTAAATTAATCAGGACTTCTTAACAGAAGAGGGCTATGATTAACCTCCTCAAAAGTAGAACAGTGAATACTTATAAGCTCCAGCCCATCAACTTAACCAGCACTATCACTCTATACTTACAAAGGAGGGAAGTGTTTGTTAATGGAATTCCACCTTAATTCAGGACCATTTATCCTTCCAATTCTCTTCCTACAGTCTTTCTCAGACAAATCGATCATTTTTAGAAGTTGTTCGTGAGAGGGGCCACCTACATCTGGAAAAATCTTGGCACTTACCTGGGCGTTGTCAAATGTGTGAACTACAAATGTGCAGAGAACAGTTCTGGTGCTCAGTTGGAAGCAGTGAGAGAGATGGGTATGGGAAAACTGAGCAGAAATTAAGTTCTCAATTATAGGTACAGGCTCAGTCATGGCTGGTGTCTTCAGCAAATTTTTCTGTCCATGATGCAGGCTCTTCTTAATAGGCATTAAGCACAATTGAAGGGGGAAGAGGAAGGATCAGATGTTGATGCCCAGAGCACCAGCCTTTCTCTGTCAACCATTCCTTTGCTCAGCTTCTGATTCTGTAAATCACTCCATCAGATGGAATATCAAAAGATGCCAGAGGCTGCACAAGAAATCCCGAGGGTCTTAATCAGACCCCTGGGGTTTTATATTTGACAGCTTGCTAAAAGCAAGTTTGAATATTAATGAATTAAAAAAGTTGGCAGGGAGGAGGGGGATCTCAAGTGCAGGTCCAACTGAGCCAAACTGCTGAAGAATATTAATAAGATGATGGATGCAAATTGCTGGCTCAGAGAGATAATCATGCATGTTAATGAAAAATGGAGATGTGTATTAGTAGAGCCTGCCCTATTTGAATAAAAAAGAGATCATCTCAAATATGAATATTTCATAAAGATCCAGTCAATTGCATGAGCTGAATATACATGGTTTGATGAGGGCTATTTTATCATGTGACTTTTTTTTTCTTTAAAGAATGACTGGTGTGGAGAGAAAAATGTGCCCTATCACCTAAGATTACCATGTGTATTATATGACTGTCAATATCTATTAACATGGAATACCTCTGTGAAAAAGAACTAAGCTTTTACCCATCTTCCTTGAATCTGTGCCATAAATACAGCCTGAAGCATAAATACGGCAACTACATTTTATTTTTTATTCCTAAATCTTTACATTACAATATGTGATGTCAGGAAATCCTGTAATTGGCAGACATCCAACACTTTTGAGGTGTGTGGAAGTGAAGAGATGGATTTTTTAAAGTGCTGATTTTGAATTTTGGCTGTCTATCAGGAAGAAATATAACTATTCTTATATAATCTGATCTCTCAAGTTAGGAAATTAGGAAGACTTGAAGTAACATTGCAAGAATAGGGAATTGAGTTTTTACCAATTGCCACTGCCAAGTTCTGCAAAACATTTAATTTTAATGCCCAATGTAAGCTGTGTAGTACCAAAAGATGAAGAAGTTACATGTAGAGAGATAACTGCCTGGCTAATTTTGGAATGTCTCTCATCCTGGATTTCCATGTGATGCTGGA
Source organism: Laticauda colubrina (assembly GCA_015471245.1). Lineage (NCBI taxonomy): Eukaryota > Metazoa > Chordata > Lepidosauria > Squamata > Elapidae > Laticauda > Laticauda colubrina. Next base: position 7,479,528 of record BLBF01000050.1, on the reverse strand, counting down.
ACAGTTAAGAAAGTCTTTTCAGGTCCCTGGTGAAGCTGAATTGTTTCTAAAAGGTCTTGGGAAATTCTTTGTCACTTGGAAGAACTTTTAAAGTTTCTGACTGATCTGTATAATTTGCAGATGATCTGGGCTAGCCAGCATGATCTTGGATAAGATTTCTGGAATATTTAAAGAGATACTTTTACTTATCATTCTGTTTGCCTACTGATAAGTCTTCAGGTCCTCAACTTACATCCACAATTGGGACCAGAATTTCTGTGGCTAAGGTTGTTAAATGTGTTGTGTTCAATTTTAAAATCTTCTTTTGCCGTGGTGGTTAATTGAATCATTGCAGTTGTGAAATAAACCTTGCGATGGTTAACCTCATGTTTGTCAGAAGACAGATGGGAAATTCACAAATGGTGATCCCATGATCCTGGGATACTGCATGTAAATGCATGCCAGTTGCCAAGTGACCAAATATTGATCATGTGACCGTGGGGATGCTGCAATGGTCATAAGTGTGAGGACTAGTTGCAAGTAATTTTTAGTGCCATCGTAACTTTCAATGTTTGCTACATGAACAATGTAAGTCAAAGACCTGTACTTATCTATGCCTCCTCCTCGTTATTATTATTGAAACTATATATGCTTTTCAGGGAAAAAAAGTTGTTATTCTCAATGAAAATATGCAATAATCTCAAAGGTCCATTCTAACACAAGGTCATTAAGATAAGATATAAAATTACCTAGTTGTCTATAAATGATACATGGCCTATTTAAAAAACAAATTATCAGCTCTTCTTTTTCACTGTCAAAAGAGTAAAATTATGTTTTAGGTCTAAAAGCAAATATACAAACACAGTTCTTAAACATGTATTGATTGATCATCAATTTCCTCATCTTTAATGTTGTTTCAAAAAATCTCCTTCATAATGAAACCCAGTGTGTGTTACAGCAATATAGAAATACAATTCATGGTGCAAGACAAATGGATGACTGCAAACAACAATCCATTGCCTAAATAATCTTTAATTACCAATCCAAAAAGATATGAATTTTAGTACTGTAGTGTAGATCACACGGCGGGAGGGAGGGGGAAAAAACCACAAGAAGTAGGTGAAAACATTGGTTTATTGAAAACAAAATCACACCAATTCAAGAGGAACTTGATAACAAATGGATCTAGTCTTTAAACAACATCAACTTTTGTGCTTCTGGGGAAAACAAAGTCAAATATTAAGGAGTATCACTTGCAGCTCCAACAGCTGATTCCATTCAATTTTTGTATTCATGTCCACATAGGTTTGCTTTTAAAAGTGTTGCGTATTCTTCAATTATGGTTGTGGACTTCTATTTGCACTCTTCCAAGAGTAAACCTCACCAAACCTTATGAGAATTATTTATGAGTGAAATGTGTATAGAATTGCACTCTAAATCAGGGGCCGGATTGTTGTGTGCCACACATTTTCAAATGGGGACAGTATAGGGAGATGGCTACACCTCAGCTAGACATGAATCTAAGCAGTCATGTTGTCCTCTTTGTTATTCTTTTCCCAAACTGTCTTTCTATAAAAGCCCTATTACATTCCAGTTAAGGAAGCTCATTTTTTTCCAGGATGAAGGCGGCTACTGGGGGCCTTTTGAACAAACCAATGCAAGGATGTCCATGGGGAGAAATAAACAGATCAAAATGGCGGCCATGCCATGATAAAAACTTTGTTGTTTTTATATATACTATGATAGATGTATCATGGATAGGGCTTCAATCACATGGCTGAGGTAACCATCTGGATTTTTTTTTAATGCACCCCTGAACCAATGGCAGGAAGAAAAGAGGTAAGCAGCTGTCTTATACCAACAGTCTATTTTCAATGGAAAGTCACCAATGAAGATTGTGATTTTAGTGTTTGGAGATGTTTTCCATTTAAAATCTGAAGAAAAACTCATGAAACATTTGATAGAAGGAAGCTGGATCACCATCATTATGTTTCTGTCCCCACAGGTCGCTGTGGTTGTCATCCAAAGCTTCTCCCGAAGCAAGCAGGATGGTGCCTAATTCAGGTGGATACAGTATCACTGAAAAATATTTACTAGTGAAAATGCTGCAAAATAAAGTTTGTGCATAGCAGGGGAGAAGGAGATATTAGGAAAATACATAATTAGCAAAAAGGAAACAAAATTCAAAGGGAAATATTCAAATGTTAAGAACTTGAAATAAGTATTGTGAAAACAGATTGAAGAATATCTGCTCCAAGCACATGAGCTTTGAACATGCATTTTCCCTGCTCCATTTATGGAAACTTTTCCCCATCTTTTCCCACTGCTTCTTCCAATCTTTCTTCTTTATCTACATACTCTTATGCACTCATACATAAGCTCAAACCTTCCTTCATCTAATAGGAGTAGATGGAAAAACTGCCTAACATTTCTTGCCTAGTCGCACTAGTAATCGTACATCTGCCAAAGGTTTTAGGGTTAACAAATCTACAACAATGCCTTTTTATTATTGTGGTAAAAAGTCATTGTGAGCTCATTTCTCTACAATCACTATTTACCCCCTGTAAGATAACTTCTATGTGGTATTGTTGTAAACCCAACAGCACAATGAATACACTGATTTGAGCAGCCACTGCATATGCCAGCATGCTCCTTATTGTAATCTCAACTTTTCTGGACAGACATGACCTTCAGGAAGACAAAAGATGAAGTGGAGAATTTGGGAGTTGAAGAGAGTGCTAAACAAATAGTTAAATCCATCAATGGAATCACAAGCTTACAGGATTCACCATCACCTCCCAACCATCTATAATCTATACGATTATGTCTACTTAGCTTCCATCTGGTTTACTGGTATGATCATGCATACGGCTAATTTTAGTCCTTTGTTAAATGATGCCCAAGAGAAAGAGACACCAATGATTCTTAGATGCTGTTCAATACATATATATTACATGATTCTTCTTTTTCATCTACAAAGAACCCAAACCTAATAAAATAACAAATGTAATCAAATGACAGCTATTGAATATGCATGCCAAGAAGAAAAGCAACCCAGAAGGGACTGTTAGATTTTTATCCACTGTACATAATTATCAAAAAAAATTATCAGATTTTGTTTATCCTGCCTTTATTCTTTGCTGAACTCAGGATAACATACAAATCTAATGCTTATATCTCTGTATTCTCTAAAATCAGAACCCTGTGAAGTGAGGTGGGCTGAGAAAGACCAAGTTATCCAGCAAACCTTTCTACCTAATGGAGGCCTGTAATTCATTCCCTCCCAGTTTGTATCCCAGCATCTTAGTTATTACCCCAGACTGGCTCTCAGTTGCCCAAATCCATTTTAGTGCGAAGAAGTATCCATCTGAAGAAGGATTAAATTAAAATGCCATCCCAATTTTTTAACAATGGGCTCATTTCTAGAAGGAGGAAGGATCAAAATTCCTGGTACATGAAAAAATCAACACATTTACAAATATAACATTTCCAACCTATTTGCAGAAAGGGAAACCAATTCAGTAATTCAGCTTTAAAAGAAATGTAAGGGAAACTGAGGGAAAAAATGCCTTTAAGGGAGAAGTTTCAAAAGGACAACAGATTTCTCAGGGTGTAATCTCAACTACAGTGGGTGTTCTTAGAATAGATATTTTATTTTCATTCCAAATCATGAAATAATACTAGAAGCTATGGAAGGAGTGAGACATAGATTAGTTTTAGGGACAAAGCCATCCTTGCTTCATTCAACCAACATGAAAAGAAATCATATTTAGTCATTCATTTATTTTCAGTAAAAGAAAATATAACATGTCCCCTTTTACAAATTTCTCTCACATGTTCCTTAAAGAGAAAAAAAATAACTTTTCCCCATACATTCCCACAACAAAACCAGTCAACCTCCTTCACATATTCATTTTTTTCCTGATAATAAATTTTATCCAACAGACATATCCTAACAGACAAATCCCACATTCTTTCTCACATACAAGATTCTACTCCCATTATTTGTCTCTTCCATGTTTTATCTTTTGGGAAGAGCAATTCTGCAAATGGCTTCTTAACAGAATTTCGTTATTCAAACAGAGCTAGAATTCAGAGAATGGATTTAAATAGACATATCATCAGAAAGGAGTATCTATGGAGATTCTCGGTCATCTATTTCATGGTTGTCCCAAAGATGCTTTTTGAAGAAACAACTGGACTTTCTTTATTTTTCCTTGACGATGTTTCACCTGTCATCCAAGAAATTACTTCAGGAAGTGAAAAACTGTTTTTTGAGGAGAAGTGAAATGTCTTCAAGGAAAAACAGAAAATGCAGTTGCCTCTTCAAAAAACACCTTTGGGATTATCTGATTCATTCATATTTTAATGGATCAAATGCCCTAGTGATACATGAAAAATTTAGAAATACATTTTTTAAAATAAACCATAGAAACAGAACACTGGGGGAAAAGTTTGATTTAAGAACTTTTGAGATGCTGAAACCCAATTCACTCATACATATGTTCATTTCAGGCTTTTATCTTATGGCTTCTTAAATTAAAACTAGCAAATATTCTCTCATGTCCTTATCCATAGATAAAGGGGAATTTCCATGGTTTAAACTCTCCAGATATGACTGACTGACACCTCATTACTAAAGCCATTCTTCATGAAAATTTCATGATGCTAGTTTCTAGTGCTCTGTCTGTGTCCCAAGCTAACCTGAAGACAATCCCTCTTTCTGTCTACCCAACACACTGAAAACAGTATCAAGGTGTCTGAAGCTCTGTAGAAGAGAAAAAAGCCAGCAGATGGGATTCTTTGATCAATGTAAGAATGGGCCACTAAAATACTTCAGTTCTATAGCTGTTTGGGGGTGGGGGGGTGGATTCTGGTATAGCTTCAGTTAGACTGTGACTGAGCCAGCAATATTCTTAGACATGTGAGATTAGAGAGCTTCAAATGTCCTTTTTGAAATCATGTTCAGTCATTCAACCCTTCCATACAAGAACCCATCACAGATAAAAGGTGCCCCGTGTTCTTCATCTGTCTCACACTATCCTGGGCATGCAATCCATATTCTGAGGAGGTGGTAGGATGGCAGAGGTCAGTCTACATCAGAAAAACTAGAGCAAGTCATCAGAATGTACTTACTCATTAAGATACAAATCACAACTTTCAGCTCCTGCACAAATTAAGCAATCCCAAACCAAGAAAGCTAGAATAATCTTTCCTCATCTTCATTTTAATTTCATGAAAACTAAAAAGGTAGGTTAGACTAAGCAACAGTGACTAGCTCAAGGTTATTTAGTGAGTTACATGACTGGCTAGACATTGGAACCTGGTCCTCTCCAATCCTAATTCAACATTTTAATTACTTTTCTTATCCTGGCAGATCCAAGCTTCATCCTAAACAACAGCTTAAGCTGTGTTCACAACATGCTAGCCCACAAATCTTTCCAGAGGGTTGGGTTTCTATGACACATCAAATGACAACCCCATTAGTTCAACTTATATGATAGATTATCAGATTTAAATAAGAATGAAGATAGATCTGGAGATTTTGAAACTAGGATTCATCAGTCATTTATGTGAAGTTTTAAATACTGGTTTCCTCTCATTATTATCTGGTTGTTGTCTTTTTAAGAAAGAGAAATACAGGCAGTTCAATCCAAAAAACAATGACAGGGAATCCATAATTAAAGGCATTTTTGGTCCCTTCAGACATGCACTGGATAAATACAGAAAGTAAGTAATAATGATCTATTAAGATAAGCTATTTAAGAGGAAATTAATGGACGATTCATTCCTGATCCCTTCATAGCATTTATCAGGAAGCAATAAGACAGATTGAATTAAACAAAGACGTTTTAATTGACATTAATGAGTACCCTTCCACTCTCAATCTTTCTTGATTAAGAAGAACCTTGGCCAATGAAAACATAGCAATTTGCTAAATACTTAAGATTGTTTTAATTCTGCTCCACTCTTAATATTGGAAAATCGTGGAAATTGGCCCAAGGATGAAAGGAGTTCTGCATATCTGTTTATAGCATTATTCCAGAATCCCAAAAGTCAAATTTGAAAACTCTGTTTCTTTTAGCAAATTAGGTCCTCCATTGCTCTCTCAAGGTTTTGCATTAAGAAGTTCAGAAATGAAAAATGTAATAACCCACCAGCACCCCCCAAAAGAAAGGGGTGAAAATGGGGGTCATTAGCCCTTGATTTGAGTTTGGCAAGAGGAAAGGAGGAACGCAGGATGGGGAAAGAAAGAATGAGGCGGGAATGAGCATAGATGGCTTCAGATTAGAGGTGGGGAACAATGGCCCTTTTTTTATTTGTGGACTTCAAATGCCACAATTCCTGGGTCAGGAATTCTGAGAGTTGAAGTCCACAAGTCATAAAGTAACCATCGTTCCCCATGTTTGTTTTAGACAATAGCAAGCTCATAATCTGGCTCCTCTGAGGAAGAAGAGAAGGTAAATTAAAGCACCCCATATTATACATTGATCCTGTTGTATGCACAAAATCCATCAGGTAAGGAGGTAGTGGGTGGGAAAATAGGGACCAACAGTATAGATTATTTCAAAATGGACAAGGTTCCCTAACCTCGTACAAGTTAAAAGAGACAGCATTAAAATACTATCAAAGATTGAAGACATGTTGGTGAAGATCATAAAGTGATAAAAATAAAGCCCTGGAACAAACAAACAAAATCAGTTTACACTTAAGAAATGATGAATTATTTCATCATTATGAAATAATGATGTTTTCCAGGCCTTCTAGATAGCCTTCCTTCAAATCCTGACAAGGTTTTGGACTTATTTACTTTGGACACTTTTTTTAGCAAAATTCTTTTTTCACAAAAACAACAATGTCAGTGGTTTAGGGGAGCACATGAATAAATATACATTCAATATATCAAAGTTTGTTTCCTCTCCACCTCTTGGTTTGGCAGTCTTAAATCAACACTAAGAAAAGTACAGTCAGTCCTCAATTTACAACCACAACTGAATTGAAAATTTCAGTTGCTATGGTAAGCAAGGCAGTTGTTAACTGAGTTTTGTCCCATTTTTGTCACAATTGTTAAGCGAGTAATTTAAGCTGCTAAATGAATCAGGAGGTTGTTAAACAAATCTGGCTTCCCCAATTAACTTTGCTCATCAGAAGCCTGCTGGCAAGGTTACAAATTGTGATCACATGATCATGGAATAGTGCAACAGTCATAAATACAAGCCAGTTGTCAACTGCCCCATGACCATTGATCACATGACCATGGGGATGCTGCAAAGGTCATACGTGTGAAAACCGATCATGTCATTTTTTTTTCAATGCCATTGTAACTTCAAAAAGGTCACTAAACTAATGGTTGTAAATCAAGGACTACCTGTAATGGGGGTTTGGAGAGGGGAATTACATCAAAAAATCATTCTCCCTGATACCAGACTTATACACTTAAAAATATTTTCCAAGATTTTGAAGAAGTCACGTTTGTACTGCACACTCATTCCTTTCACAAGGGAGGGGAAATGAGAAGATTTAAATGATGGTTGCATACACCATAACATTACATCAACATGTAGCATTATAAGAAAAAGACTAAGTATTGTTCTCTTATCTATTCCATTCTTTCTATCTTTCTCTTCCTTTGGCAAAGCAAATTACCTAGTTTCTCTGCTTTGTACATAATCATCTAGTTTGGCCACTCTTGATTTAGGTGTGTTCTATGCCACTATTATAGTTAACAATTAAGCCTGAATTTATTATGCCACATAAGCATTAAACTCTAGTGAATGATAATACAAATAAACTATGATCTGAAATTGGGTTGTTTGCAACTCAATAGTTTGTTACTCTGCTTTGAAAATATGGCAAACTATGGTTTATTTCAAAGAGAAGCCAACAAGTCTGGGATTATTATACCAGCTGTCCTGAAGGGAATGAAGAAAGGGAATAAAGAAAGGAACTGAAGAAAGGTTGATAATTATAGAGCCATATAAGCTCATATTGCTGAAATATGGTTCAGTGATACATCTGAAGTAGCCTCTGTTTTCAATATGGCAAAGAGTAATTCCCAACACTGGACAGTAATCAACCTACAAATTCTTGTGTACTTTTCTCTTGCATTAGAAATACATATGAGAAGTACAATGATGATTAAACTATTATTTAAAATTCAGATCTCATTGTGTGTCCAAGATCTGCTTAAGAAAATCCTGAATATGAATATTTACTTTAAACTAATGAAAGTAGTAATGGCTGAAAGCAAAATTTCAACCAAGCAAGCATTCTTTTATCAAAATTATCCACAAAATAAAATATATATTTCAAAGGGCTAATTTAAGGTTAGGGGAAGATTTTATTTTTAAAAATCATTTTTATCTTCCACATTTTTACTTTTAAAGAAACACTGTGGCCCACTGGATGTTTGCCATACTTTTTACATCTTTGTTTGCTTAAAAAAAGAACAGACCATTCAAAATATGTAATGTAGAAAGGGTTTTTTTTTAAGCATCCTGAGCATCACAGAGGATGCACAGTTGGAAAGAAAGCAGGTAAGGTTACGATGAAGTTTATTTGTAATGATCGCATTTGAAATACCAGAGTTTTTAAAAAACTACTCTCACAAATTCAATATGGATGGACATCCCCTGTAATGGGAAGGTAAATAAAAAGCACTACAAAAATCAATGGAATGCAAGCAATATATAAAGATATGTACAGCAGAATGGGTGTACTTGATTGTGCCCTACGTCTTTATCATTAAAGTTATGGACACGTTATAACACAAGGATAGAATGAGAGTGGCAAAGGGCTGTGTATTATATAATACTCCAGTTCCTTTATTTTCAGCACTGACCAGACTTGTTACTGGAGGCAACAGGATAAGTTGGCCACTGTTCCCTTCTTTCAGCACATCTGGAAGGAACAGGAAGAGGTGGAAGGGTCTCATCTATTCACTTTACCCCTGTATGAGCAAAGTGATAGCTAGATCATCAGAAGATCATAATAACCTTCATCTGTACACCACTAAGGGCAGGTGTCTCCAATAAAAGTGCTGATATGAACCGGGTCCAAGTTGTTAACCAGCTCCAAAAGATGAAGCCCCATAGAAATGGCTTCATGCAAAGTGGATGAGCTGAAAAACAGTCAGCGATGTCAACAATGATGAGTGAGGTGTACAGTGATGAAATCATTAAAAGTCAACATCGTTGCCAAGTCTGGCTACTTTGAAATCTGTAGCTATTGGCTGAGTCCATTGTGCTGAAATCATCAAGATGTGACAGGCACTGGAACCTTGATAGGATTCTTAGTTATCAAGATTGGCAGTACTATCATGAAATGTTGATATGGCCTCTTCCAACATCAACATGACTGATTTTGCCCATCACCCTATAGAACCTACATGAGATACCCTACAGTATTCTATCATAACCAGAACAGTAACAAATCTCTTTCTCCAATAATAACACCTACCACTGATAAGTCAGACAGTGTTGATGTCATCAAAAGTCCACAGTGTTGATACCATCAGAGGTTGATGGTGAGGGCATCAAAGGTCAACACGACCCACAGCGCTTATATGAATTGCAGCTGATAGAATCCACAGTGTTGACACCATTGATGGCGTTGATGGTGTCACTTGGTCAATTGAGCATCCACAAAGATTGGCAATGTTCACAGCGCTTAGAATTGTAAGAGGCAAAGGATGCCAACCTCATAAATCCACAAGTAATGTCTTTAGTCTTCAAAAATCTGAGACAAGACCCAGAGCAATGATGCCATCAAATGTTGATGGACAAAACTAATATTGTAATCAAAGGTTGATGGGGCCTAGTAACTGATCTTATGCAAAGCTATCTTCATGGCTTTGGAAGCCATGGGCCTGATCAGCCATAGGCCTGATCAATAAAAATCAATTCAGCCATGATGTCATCAAACCTGAACAGCAATAATGTCAACAGACACAGGAAGTTATAGTAGCAGTATTAATTGTATGAACCCAACTAATTTTGACATCTTCAAAAATTGACTAATACTGCACAATTGATGCCTTCTATGAAACCAAGCAGGCCTTGATATACTCCCATCTTAACATGAGCTGTAATGCTGATATTATTAAATATCAGCAGCCAATAACATCATCAAAGATTGTCAGGACCTGGCAGGTCAAATGGTCAATCAAAAGTCAGTGAAGACTGTGATAGTGCCATTAGCAAAGACCAGGCTAGGACTTGACATCAACCAAGATGGAGGCCACAAGACTAAAAACAAGGGGGGGGAAACCCCAAGAAAAGATAGTGAGCACCAAATAAAGGGTGGGGTGGATCAGAAAAAGGGAGAGAAATATGGCCTTGGAAAGTCCAATCAACCTGAGTTGGGGAAAAGGGACAACTCACACCGTGACCTCATTCTTGCTGCCAGTAGGAAGGTGTTGGGTTGGGTGATGCCCCGGGATAAATTGGACTTGATCAATGGTACTTTGCCTCTTAGATGCAAAACCTTGGCGCCGGGTAGCAGCTGCCTGGTTACTACTACTGCTGCTGGTCTCCCAAGGAGCAGTTGCCTTGGGGGAATTGTTGGACGTGGGATGAGAGTTTTTCATCATCATGTGATGGTGGTCAAGCATGGGAGTGCTACTAGCACAGACATTGGTCTGAGAAAGAGCCTTCTGATGGCCCAGGTGCATCTCCTGGAAGGGACCTGTGTGTTGATGGAGACGCTCTGGAGAAAGCAAGTGCTCCTGAGAATGCAAGTTTTCCCGGGAGAGAAGGCGCTCGTGAGATATGACACGCTCTCTTGGAATGGTGTAGTCGTAATGTGATGGGCGGTAGCTTCCCCCTCCATTTCCACCATCTGAAAGGATGTGTTCCTGTGACATGACCCGTCGTGGATTGTGTGACTTCTCAGAGTAGCTATCCCTATCATAGTTCATTTTCATGGCATGTAAGGGCAGCGTCCCTCGAGTCAACTCAGCAAGGTGCCTCCGCTTGGCATAGAATTCATCCAAGTCCTTCTCCGCTGCTGAGAAATATGGAGAAAAAGTGAGATGTCAGTGGATGATGGGGAGATGGATAGGTGAGATTTAAAAACAGGAGAAAGGAACATTAGAGACATAGATGGTTAGCTTATGTTTAGTGCAGAACTGCCATGTCTTCCATTTTAAGGAACATGAACAGAATACAATATCCTGTCAATGGCTCTCTTTATTCTTTCTCAGATTATAGCAAGATTGCCTTCTCTCAGAAGGAACAATCCCAAAGGTATAGATCCCTTTAGGAAGCAGATGTCTGCTGTGTCTTCTAGGCTGAAGGTCCCACTTGGCTTTTAAATGCTGTGCCAGAAACTACAATGCAAAAAGCAGTGGTTAGATCAAATGTGGATTTGATTTCATTTTATAGTAAAACAAAATGAAAATGAAATCATTTCATAATTTCTGTCTTACTAATTGCAGTTTGATAACAGTTGCTAGAGATCTCTGGAAAATGCATCTAAGGTTTTTGGGAATTACTTGTATTTCTGGAGCCTTACATTGTATTGCAGTATTTTAGAAGTATTCCTCCATCCTAAAGCTTAGGTCTAAAAGGGATCATACTAGCTGGCCACATTAAATGTGATTGGAATGCAGTATGTATTTATCTATTGGATTGTTCCCTTGATATAGAAAGATCGGTAAACTAATAGCAATCTGGTGAGATTGAAATCTTTATAGGACTTACTGCATGTACTATTCATCCAATCGACTTATTCTCATATACCAGCAGGTTGACAGCTGCAAGTTAACTGGTGGCAGTTCAGTGCTCTCTTTGGAAACATCCCATAATACTCTAGAGCACCAAATGTAGGTTTTTACAGAGCACTATAGAAAGTTAAAACAAAGTAGGATGCCTTAATTCAGAGGTCAAGATCTCCTCAAACGCAACTCTTATTGAAAAGTCAAGACACAAAACTATTTTCCTTGTTCACTTCATTTTTCTGGGTTCCATCACTACCACAGGAAGAATGAGGAGAAAGTTGCTTGAAACAATGGATCACAAAGAAATATACTGGGCATGTGTGTGTGAGAGAGAGAGTATTTTTCATTTATAATTCTTTTGTTATGAAAAAAGAAACACACATCCATGTTACACACACACTCTCTTTCACTTATACCTGAATGGAACAATTTATAATAAGTATCTTGGTCAGAATGCCCTCTGGCATGATAAATTATACTCTCATTCCACACAAAAGGCCAGAAAAATCACACAAACTATCTGGAGAATTTCAATGTGGCAATTTAAGGCTCAGGTGCTAAAATTCTAAAACTGTGGAAAGGTAGGACTTAAGGAATAGAAGTCAAAGACTGAGATTTTGAAACAAGTACATAAGTGAGAAAAAATATGTTACATCACTTATTAAGAGCTACTAATCCCAAGGAATAATCTTGCAAGAAGGTTTGTCACCTTCTGTAAAAGAAAAACTACTCCTCAGTTCCTTTTGTAAATAATGCAACTTACCCAATCGTTTGAGTGAGGAGTAACGGTTGAGTTCTGACTTGATGGCTGACTCGTAGGATGGAGGCAGATGGGAGAGATTATGAAATGAACGAGAGCAGCTGAGGGTATTGTATTTGGTTGAGGAATGGCTTGGGGTATCATTCATGTGCCAGTCTTTTAAGGGAGCAGAGAAATTAGAGAAAAAAATCTGTTAGTCTACGTAGACTTGATTTCTGTTGCATTTTACTTTACTTGCTTTCATACTAGCCCTTGAGTCTGGAATGGAAGTCATTTCTTCATTCTGCTCTGACGCAGAATCCAGATGGCAGTTTTCACATTTTGTTCCATTCTCATGGTCTCCATGTAGATCGTCCAAGGTATTGAGGTATGCAAAACACTCACAACCCACTTCAAATTGGAGATAGCATGCATAAAACCCATTTTTTTAACTTATAAAATTTAATGGCTGCCCATCTTATCATAGAATAACTCTGGGCGGCTTACAGTCTTAAAAATATGTCTATATAGTTACAATTAAAACATAATATTGTTTTGCAAAGGGTGGGAAACCAAAATTATTGCACTATACCAATCAGCATTCAATTACGAAAGATGTTATATGTATATGTATTGTTTCTTTTTACGACAATTTTTGTTAATGTCTTTTTTGTTGTGGGTTTTGTCTGTCTGTTTCTTTTTAAATATGTTGGCATTTTTCAATAAACTAAATAATTAAAATATACATTCAAACCTAAGGGCACACGGGGAGGGCGAGGCTGAGTGGGTGGGGAGGTAGATATGTTGTTACCTGATCAACCACCTCCACTGTGAGGTTTCCTCACTGGGGACACAGGCCAATTGGCAGAACCATGTCTTTAGCCCCCTACGAAAGGATAGGAGGGTTGAGGCCAATTTCACATTAGGTGGCAAGAGGTTCCAGAGGACAGGAGCAACAGCAGAGGAGGGCCTCCTCCTGGACCCCACTAGCTGAAATAATCAGGCTGATGGGGCCCACATCACCATGTCTCCTTTGCTGGCCCAAGTGGTATGGGCCAATAGCATGGGGTGAGATGGTTCCTCCAGTAACCTGAACTCATGCCATGAAGGGCTTTAACGTTGATCAACAACACCTTGAATTCAGGAATGGCAGGGGTGGGATTCTACCAGTTTGCACCGGTTCAGCCTCTGGCTGGCTCTGCCCCCTCTGTCCACTCCTCCGTTCCCTGCCCAGTCAGTCCTTATTGCACATGCGTGACATCGTGCGCAGGCATGACAATAGTTAACGGCATTCTCCCCCGGCCCGCCCCATTCCAACCTGCTCAGTCACTCCTTATAGTGCATATGTGCAACATTGCTTCCTGTCTTCCCACCCATTGCTATCAATGGCTTGCAGCAACAGCAGCAGTGCCAGGCAGGAAAGCAGCGATTGTGTGAGTGAAGGCTCTGAAAGCTCCGGTCACCACCATTACCAGCTGCCCTCACCCGCCCAGCCTCACTTACCCAGCCTCACCCGGCCTGCCTGCCTTGCCCAGCTATCATTGCTGAAGATTAATAAGCAAGACCTCCAAGCAAGCCCCGGTCATCCACCTGCCACCACCACCAGCCCTGGTTGAGTCCCAACTCCTGGACTGCCAAGCCACCCTCGCCAACACTGGCTGCCTCGCCTGGCTGCCATCTTCCCCCTGCGATCCACCGCACTGTTGCTGCCTGGCCTTCCACCACTGATTGCCTACCTCCTCCTGCCACCACCGCCGCTATCCCCACTCAAGTGCCAACTCCCAGGCTGCCCAGTTGCCCTCACTACCTGCCTTGCTGAACTGCCATCTTTGGCCATCTTTGCTTGGTCACCATCTTCTCCCACCCATGGCCCACCGTACCATTGCTGCCTGGCCTTCCATCACCTATTGGTGAGTGAGGAGGCAAACAGCAAGCCCTGCCAGTTGCCTATCTCCTCCTGCCGCTGCCACCATTAGCCCCGATTGTGTACCAACTCCTGGTCCGCCCAGCCGCCCTCACCGCAGCAAGCTCCAAAGACTAGTTCTGACCGAGGAGCCCAGCATAGTTGGCTAGCCAACTTGCCTGCCTAATGTTTGGTAAATTGCTTTTTTTTATTTCTTTATGTATCTCTTTTTTTAGTATCTGTTTTGTTTTTATTAATCATAAAAATAGAACAGATACTAAAAACATAAATAAATACATACATGATTTTTTGTTACACTACTGTTATTGTTACATGTTGATACTGATGTTTTTCCTAACAGGAAAAAGCAAAGGAGAAACAAAAGAAGTATCAACATGTAACAATAATAGTAAAATAATTTTTATTTATGCAATTATTTATTTTAATATCTGTTCTGCTTTTATGATTAATAAAAACAAAGCCTATACTAAAATATTTAAAATTAATTTTTAATATATTTAGTATAAGTTTTGTTTTTATTAAAATCATAAAAGCAGAACAGACACTAAAAACATAAATACATCAATGAAATTTTTAATTACACTATCTCGTGACCACCAAGCCATACCCACCCAGTCATATGACCACCAAGTCACATCCACAAATTATGCCATGCCCACAGAACTGATTGTTAAGAAATCTGAAGCCCACCCTGAGAGGTGGGCTTCAAAAAATTTAACTGGTTGTCTGCCTGGTTGCTAGGTGGGCATGGCCATGATGGGCATGGCCGAGTCAACCTCCTGCACCACCCTGGGAGCAAAATCAGACTGAAGGAGGGACATTTTCACCCTCCCATGGCTCCGAAGGCTCTCTGGAGGCCCGTTTTTCACCCTCCCTGAGCATCCGCATGGGCCCTGCACTTACCTGTGATCCAAAATAGACTGTGCAGGGACTCCTGGGAGGGCAGCAGGCAGGGCCAGCCAGCGGTGGGGTTTGCCAGTTCACCGAATTGGCCAGAAAGTTAACAACTAGTTCGCCCAAGCCAGTGCAAACTGGTAACAGCCCAAGCCTGCTTAAATTGCATTCAGAAGCAGACTGGTAACTAATGCTGCTCGCAGAGAAGTGCTGTTATTGGGGTCATTCTAGGAGCCCCAAAATTGCTCAATGTAGCTTCCGAAAGCACCAGCTGTAGCTTCCAAATACTCTTCATCCCAATGTGCAATTTGATTCAAAGAGGTGAGTTGACTGGGCAATTCAAATCAGCAAACTGCTTCGGCTGTTAACTTTAATAAAAGGGAACATGCAATAGAGTAAATCCTCCATTTCTTTGAACTGATCCAAAAACACCAGCTCAATTTGGTCCGATGAACTAATTTGACAGTTTAATCCATAGGAGAGCTTTGATTCACAGGCCTTTCAAGGGGAGCTTTTAATCAAAACTCAGTATAACTTTTGTCACCAGGAGAATTAGCAAGGGATACAGCGTGCCAGGGCTCTTCAGCACTAGCTGTGAAACTTTCCTTTTAAATCAGCTGTTTTCATACTCAATTCAGCATTATCAACTGGTTTTTAATTACCTATTTTCTAGTCCCCTCTGGCGGATTCTGTAGTAACTCATTTTTTTTTTCAGCATGAGAATTTGCTTGTCCCCTTTCATTACTGACTGGTCTTCATTTATGATTGCAACTTTGTGATTCATTATAAATATCTCAGCAGCCATGTTAAAAATATTTTCCACTGAACTACTTCTGTTAGGATGAGCAAGCCTGCATTAGTCCTTTAGAACCATTTTCTTTCTGTTTCAGGGCACTCATCTATTCTTCACCTTGTTCCCAATTCTAGCCACTACACAAAAGTAACCTATAAGTAAATGGAATCCTCCTCTCATAGGAAAGGATGGGTCTGGGGGAGAGAGAAGAGGAGATTTGTTCAGCTCTTTAGCTCTTAAATTCAAAAGTGCTGTGACATTAATCATATGATTAGCAGTTAGGCTTGTTAATTAGTAAATAATCATTGCAGAATGCCTGCTGTTAGATGCCATTTAAAAAAAAATGATTCATACTTGGAAGTTGGAAAAAACCCTTCTGCAGTGTTGCCAAGAAAAGTACATGAAAGTGACCAATAAATTACCAATTAATTACAGGTAGCCCTCGGCTTACAACCATAACTGAGTCCAAAATTTCCATTGCTAAGCAAGGCAGCTGTTAACTGAGTTTTACTCCATTTTACAACCTTTCTTGGCACAGTTGTTAAGTGAATCACTGCAATTGATAAGTTCCATAACACGGTTGTTAAGTGAATCTGGCTTCCCCATTGATTTTGCTCGTTGTGAGCTCAAGATACTACAACCATCATAAATACATGCCAGTTGCCAATCATCCAAATCTTGATCATGTGACCATAGGGATGCTGCAATGTGTTGTAAGGGTTCTATTGACAATTCATCATGGCCAGCTCACTGCACAACATCTTGCTGTGGGACAAGAGTTACACTAATATCAAAGAAATGGTGGAATAGAATAATTAAAGAAAAAATGCAAAAGGAGGGACAGAATGAAATGTGAATGGCAAAAATTAAAATACATTTTAAATTGTCCCACACTGCAGTGAATTGGCCATGGCAAGTTGACTGCAACAAGTTGGCAGTGGCAAGTTGTTCCATTCCTGGTCTAAGAGTAAAAAATGGTCATAAGTCACTTTTTTCAGTACTGTTGTAACTTTGAATAGTCACTAAATAAATGTGATAAGTTGAGAATGATCCAAGTCAATTATCAGAAATGTTTATCTCATTGATGACACAACTTGACTGCATGGCTACATGACTGCATGGATGAAACCAGTGACATCATAAGCCTATTGATTTTGTTGGCAGCAGTATTGACTCTAGCAAATATATATTTTTTGAAGAAGGAAACAGGGAAAAAGCAACAGAGTATCTTTAAAAAACTTATAGCCCCTTTTGTCTTGAAATACTTTTGAATCTAAGCTCAGCATTACTGACATTATCTTTCAATATACCTTGTGATCCCACTTTGCTCAAAGATTCTTAACCTTCTGTTCATTTGCTTTTATTTTTATTATAACAGTGTTTGAAAAAGAAATTATTAATACGCTATCAGAAAATAGAGCAAATGCCTCATTAAGGCTTTGATCCCATATGCTCCACTGAACACAGCAAATGTTTTGAATAAGCTTGCAAAAACTGATTTGTGGAAAACTACTGCAGATTTGTTTGGAAATACTTGACTTCCAGCCACAACTGGGACTGGAACCTCAGTCACCGAGTCAGTGGATCTGAATTTACAACTATGTTTACTGCAGTCATTAAGCAAATAATGAGGTCATTAAACCACATGGTCGCTAAGAGTATCAGGTTTCCCCAATGATCTGTTTGTTGGAAGCAAGCTAACAAGTTGCAATCATGTGACCTCAAGATGTTGCAACCATCATAAGTGTGAGTAGACTGCCATTCAGTCAAATTGCTATCACATTTCGTTTCTATAGGGGTGGTGCAATGGTCATAACTTCAAGAAAGGGTCATAAGTGACTTTTTCTCAGGCTGTCAAAACTTTGAATCTTCACTGGACAAATGGTCATAAGTCAAGGACTACTATATGTGAACCGCAAGTACAAAGTTTGTGATCTTGTTAGGATTTGTCTGAAACTCATTTATTTATTGTACATTAGACACCCTCACACAGAAGTGGGTTTGTTTTCAATTTAAAACAAACAAAGTGAACAAAGCCCACTTATCAAACAGCAACAGGTATAGGAAGGACACAAACAGCACAGCACAGATTCAGAAAGATTCCGATAGAACATGGGTGTCAAACTCAAGACCCCTGAGCCACATCCGGCCTGCAGGGTACTTAGATCTGGTCCATGAGGCCAGCCTAGAAATATCAAAGGACTGGCCTGCAGTGCCTCTTCTGACCAAAATAGAGTGCAGGGAAGGTTGCATGTGCCCCCCCCCCCTCCGCACCCTGTTTTGGCTGGTTGGGTGCTGCAGGATATTAGAAATAAAAAAATTCAAAAATAAAATCTAGGTGAAGAGAATAGTATAGTATTAAGAAGACAGTTGCTCTATAGACATTTGCTATCTTGATGTAATCCTGCTGTAAATATATTTTCTAATGCATTTACTCATTGTTAAACATGTACCCGCAATCAATTAATCCTCCTATACCAAGTAAAGCCACCCCTATTTCCTCCAAGAATTGGTAGGTATCTCAAACTGTCAAAGCAATTCCCACACATCATTTGATGTAACAAAAGACCAAAGTGATTAGGGGGACAATAGGAGAAGATAAACATTCCCCTAACTTCCTTGAACAATTAAAGTTAGATTTTGTTTTTCAAAGCACCTGCTTAAGTTTACCAGACTTTTACTTTGTATTGGTGAATATGTTAGAAATGCATATAATCATTATGATTATATATGATTATATTAAGAAGATGTGCTAAATGTAACATTAGTATGTAATAAGTGTGGTGTTAGGAATAAATATTTATTTGATGTTGGACCGTTAGAAAGAGGCCCTGCTAAAGGGACATTCCTTAATGACAAGTAAGATAAGAAAAAGCCATGTTGGCAAAATATGTGATGGGTAGTCATTGGGAGGTGTTGAAGGAGATGATGTGGTCTGCATAAGGCATTTCGGATTAGCTGTGTTCAGTCACTGGATCTGATGTAGGAGGGGCATGGGGGTATCGGGATAAAAAACTATAAAACATAATGTATTGAAATCTTAAGGTGTGGTTCTTAGCTCAAACCTCATGATGAGATAAGCTAAGATCCTACTGCTCTTTGCAAACAGCTTTTAAACTTTTATCAGCTTTGATTTAATCTTACAAATAAAATCTCTGTGTTTTATTATCTGTGTTTTATTATTTGGAGTCATTTATGAGAAGGAGGCGTCCATCCTGTCTCTCTCTCCACCCCACCCCACCCCCTCAGTGACCCATGGAGGAGAAATCGAAGAAATCCAGTTTGACACCCCTGTGATAGAAAGCAGAGACAAAAAAGAGACACACCAAGTTTCCTTCATTGGACTAATGCACATCAACGAAACTGAGCCTAGGATGTATGGGAGATACTTGCTTGTGTGCCAATGCTTTAAGTATTTCACCTGGTGGCAGAAAAATAAAACAATGACAGAAACATAGGTGAATGTTATTTACAAATTTTGAGAATGCTAGTTGGAGATATGGAACGTTAATGTTGAACATACCTGGAGAGCATCAAATTTGGGAAGACAGGTATAGACCTACCAAATTATAACCCCCTGGTCTTTGTTTAAAAATAAAATACAGGTAATCCTTGACAGTTCGTTTGGTGACAGTTCAAAATTACAATGGCCCTGAAAAATGTGGCTTATGACTGTTTTTCAGTTACAGCCTCTGTAGCATCCCCATGATCACATGATCAAAATTCAGGTGCTTGGCAACTGGTTCTATTGTATTTATGACCGTTGCTGTGTCTCAAGGTCACATGATCCCCTTTTGCGACCTTCTGACAAGCAAAGTCAATTGGGAAACCAGACTCACTTAATTGTGTTACTGACTTATCAACTGCAGTGATTCACTTAACAGTGGTGGCAGAAAAGGTTGTAAAACGGGACAAAATTCACTTAGCAACACAAATTTTGGACTCAATTGCAGTCATAGATCGAGGACTATCTCTTTAATCTGAAGGTTAGCTGGTCCAATCTTGTTTTCAAAAGATTAACCAAAATAAGTTCTATATACCCCAAACTCCAATTTTCCCAAAAGCACCCCCAAGGCATTGGCAAAATCCAGCCCTGGGTCTCATCCAGTGCCATTACTGAATCACTACCTCAACTGCAAGAGAGGAAGTCTATTCCTTCCAGGAATAGACAGTGCTGAGCATCATATCCTCCAGGCCATCTCAGTGTGAAGCATTCAATCCTACAAGCTGTGCAAGAATGAGCTCCATATGGCATAAAGGTTGGGCAGCAAACTGCTTAAGTTTTGTCACCTTGCTTAGCAAATACAAACCATTGCTATGAAACAAGCTTTGTTTGAGCAGAGGAAACCTCCAGCCTTGGCATTTGGCTACATATGAGATATAGATTCATTTTCCCTTTTGCCAAAACAATTTGGTTGCCAGGATCAATGACCTTAAGAACAACCTGGGATTAATTTCTATTCCTGAGCTGTAACCTAACTGCCATGAAGGAAGAAGGGTCATTCTATCAAGCCAACTTCTGTGTTTTTGTTCGTGCCACCTCGTCTTTCCTCTGAAAGCCATTGTAATTTCTGTGTTTGTTGTTTCTTACTCCATCTCTTTACTACAGACCTCAAGCCTAGCTCACTTTTTTACACCGGATATGTCAGCTTCCAGATGTAGCTAAACTAAAACTCACAGTAGCTTCGATCAGAATCACCAGCCGTGAAGAATGGTGTTAGGAGCTAAGATGTGGAAGATCACACACATTATCGACTTCTGAGAAATAATCAAATCAAAATCTTTATTATGGTTATAGAACAGCATTTTCTAAGAAATAATTCTATGTCCTGTTAGCAGGATGCTCCAACAAGGTGATAGCATCTTAAAATGGAAACAAATCATCAACTGCCATTATTCCTGAAAAGAATAGTGACATTTAACACCCCTGCTCTATTATCATACTTACGTAGCTTTGAATATTCAACTCAGTGAGGCTTATTCCTGAGAAACATAAATAGTGCAGTTCTATCATTCCAGGGATGTGTATAAGGAGGGAGTAAAAAATCAAGGTAGTTGACACAACCATGCAATCAAAGCCCCAGCCTTTTTTACATGTGGTTTTATCTGCACTTTTTTGACAGCTTACTGATGGAAACCCTGGTACCATTTATACTTATTTAGTATTTACTCTGTTTCTGCATATCACCCCAGAAACCAACTAGAATAGGTTCTGTGTCCCTCCAGAAAAGGCAAACTACACGTTACCCTACGTATTTGTTTGTCTCCAATTTTTGGCATTCATCACACCTTTTCCACTGAAAAAGAAGGCATAGGATAGGAAGCCCTGTACTACAGGGATGGGAGGAGGGTTTAATCGTTCCTGAAACCCATTTCCTACTCATTTTTTTCTTTTCTCCACAGTTGCTAGTTGTAGCAAATAGTGGTTCAGGATCCAAATAGGAGCTGGGGAGGAGGGAGATAAATTGTAATATTTCTAAGCTATTGTAATATTGACAATGGTGCTCTGCAACTTTGGACCTACATAGTAGGTCCATTGTAATCTGTTTGATTGCAATGCTTGTTCTTCATATCTCCATCATAACTCAGCTCCCAATGCTGCAAAACAGAATATAAAAATTTTCATGTCACATTCTCTGTGACTATCATTAAGGAGCAGGCAGGAAGTAAATTATGTGATCCTTGTTTACACACAACTCTGCCCCTTTTGTTTTGTACCAGCATCTACCTGGTCTTCTGGATGAACATAGCCTCCAATGCAGTATTTTCTCAACCTTGGCAAAGATGTGTGGACTTCAAATCCCAATGTCCAGCAGCATTGGCTAGGGAATCCTGGGAGCTGAAGTCCACACAAGTTAAAGCTGCCAAAATTGAGAAAACACTGCTCCAGTAATACAAAACTGGCCTTTTCATGCTATAACAAGTTTTGGCTGGTCAGGATCAACCTTAACATTTTTTGGTAGTTATTGGGAGATAATTTCCCCTGGTAGGGTGAGTGGCTGAAGATTCTTTGTATTTTAAACCATATTAAATTACACTGTAGTGTCATTTCATGGTGTTTCCTTTCTTAAAACATGGTTTGGTTTAGATAAGTCAGTTGGCAGCAGAGGCAGACCAAATTTGGTCCTCTGAATGTCCACATTTGGACCAAATCAATGATGTGAAATTGATCAGGCCTCTACTCTTAAGAATGAGTGTCAGTGAAGATAAACAACTTCCAAGGAATTTGCATATTCCTTGTCTCATTTTTCCTGTCTCCTAATATGTGTTGGTTTATCTTATTTCATGATGCAGCCATGTGTGGGTGTCTATGTGTAAGTGTATAATTGGGTGTGTGTCTGTCTGAATAGGAATTTGTCAGAGTGAAGGAAGGTAGACACTTACACATACACCCTTAACTTTTTTTTTCTTCCTTTGTAGTTATAGGGGCACTCACTCAGTCATTGGACATTTGGAGGAAGATTGTTATTAAAATAGTATTTTCTTCCATTTTTGTAGTGCCGTCTCTTAATGAGCATTTGGTTGAAGTTTTAATAAAACAATTTAGAGCAAAAGGAAGTAAACAGATTTACGAAGCCCAATATCATGCTTTTAAACCCAAGGGCGTGTTAGTTGTAGTCTTGAGCTGACCTGATTTCTTTTTTAGATAATTTTAAAATAATTATAATTTAATTTAAATGTACAAAACCATACATTTCATTTTTATGTCCCCCTTTTGTTTTTGACTGTAAACAATTCAACTTTGGAGTTTTCTGCCACAAGATGTGGTGCAGCCAATACTAGCCTCCAGAAATGGTTGGACTAATTCATGGAAGTCATGGGAATCAATTGCCTTGTTGACAGTAGAACTGCCTCTGGAGGCCATCTACTGGGAGACTAGTGGACTTCCTTGTGCAGCTGGTTAGCCACTGGGAGAAAGGACTGCAGGACTCAGTTGGCCAGGGCTTTGATCCAACAAGGCTCTACTTAAAATAACATGGACATGTCTGTCTAGTCTCCAGGAGTTAAGTTCAACTTCTCAAAAGCTTTTTGATGGTAACCCTCAAAACTGGATAAACTGATTTAACTTTCTGCTTCAAATCACAGGTGCCTGTTAGAATCGAAAGAGGGGAAATGACAAACAAGAATCATGATGATCACAACATAAAACAGTACTTGCATCTGGCCTTGGGTCACAAATAGAAAAGACCGAGATTTGGATCATGACATTGCAATTTTGTCATTTTTTTTTCATCACAATTTGTATCAGATTTCTATTCTCAGCATCCATATTCAACTCTGCCTACTCTATTTGGTGACCCAACCCCATTACAAAGGGAAGAGCATTAAACTGCGTATTTCAAAATCACCTTTTGATCCAGGGGAATTCTTAAGCCTGCTTTTTAAAATAAAGCAGCATATGAAAGCAAAAACCCAGCATATAAACTCTCCTTAATGTAGCGCCTCCCAAACTTTTTCCTTCATTACCCTAAATCAGAAGGTTTTGTTGAATTGCAAGGACAATGGCAAGTCCCTTCCTTCAGCACCATCCAAATTTGAACAAGTGCTGAATGAATGGTCGTAACTCAAGGATTACCTGAATTATAAAATCAACATCACTGAATTATTTTTATGTCATTTCACTAAATTACCATTATAATTTACCTAATTTTTCATCATAATTTGGAATACTTAGGGAGATTTTTGAACATATTTTAGCAAATGTGGCAAAATGACCTTGCTGTGATCAGTAATGGATTCATGTGTTGTTATCCAAAGAAAAACCAATTTTACCCAATGTTGAGTAATTTACCTAGCTTTGGGAAGCACTGCCTTATGGTAAATTCTTGCTGGTTAGCCATAGCCAACAATAATTTCCTATTCTTCCAATAAATTGCAGAAAATTGAGGACTCCTAAATACACTATTGGTGTGAGGTTATGGTTGTAAAAGACTGTGTACGTTTATAACACTTTAGGGAACTTTTTAGTTGAAAAGTAGCACCAGAATATATAGGCCCATTTACATACAAATACAGCTATGGGTGTAAATGAATGATAAATGTGTGAAAAGGTATATAATGAATCAGTGATTGGATGGGCCTTTCCCAACATTTTTTGCATTTTCTGTTTGTATCAGTCGGTAGCTAGGGATCAGACACCACTGGACCACTTACCCAGAGTGGCTGAGTGATGCTTAGGGCTGTTGACGTTCAAATGGATGTAATTGTAATGCATGTTATCTGCAAGGCAAAAAAGAGATGCAAGCATGGAGCCACACTGCATGTTCTCGAAGGTGGCCACCAGAGGTCATCTCATTCAGGTTTTTCCAAGCATCAGCTCTGGAATATGGGGATCAATCCCGCCTGCTTTAAATCAGAGAGGACCCAAATGCATTTGGTCCTCCTCTTTGTAGCTTTTGGTCTGTGTCCAAACATAGCAGTGCTCAGAACACTCTCTGCAAAGGGAAATTATCTTATTAAGTCTCCTTTTGAAACTTGTTTTCCTAGATTGCACGTGCTGCAGGAATGTGATCTGCAGAAATCACTGGTGGATTCTTTTCACCACAGATAGCTAAACGCTACTGTTTACAGAGCAATAACAGGTATGCAGCTTAGCGGAGAGGAAAAAAAGTGGACAACTTTCTGTGACTCCCATGTCTGGTCTGGTGCTCTCATCCCTTTCCTCTTACTGTGATTTTTAAAATAGGTTAGACAACAGAAAACAAGGAATGGTATCAGGATGTTTTTCAGCACCTGGATAGCATATTTTACATTCACCCACCGTTTTCTCCTATAGAACTTGGGGTCTCCTGTGCATGCTGATGCCCTTCCTATCATTTGTCTGTGGCTCTGTTTGGGCTAGTGTTGTCTGCATTCACTATCTGAGTTTGCTATTAGAATGATTGTGGTCACTGGCTGGACTCTTAACATCACTGAGAAGAAGGTGCAATGTCCTTGAACAAAAAACCCCACTTTCCTTTTCTTTTCACCTGGAAAAGGAGAAATTTTGTGTCTGAATTCAGTTCTCTCCCCCTCTTCACTACCCTAATATTAATGTCTGAGCCAGAACAAAGACAGCCAGACAGCTAGAATTGGTTGTCATGGCAAACAGGCTGTTTCCCTGTGAGTTTTTTGCAGCTTAGTTCCTGCTGCTGATGCATATATAATTTAAATGCTGCAACCTCCAACTTGCAGAAGTTAGCTCGAGATACTCCTAGGTGGAAATTGCAGAGGGGAAGGATCTGGAGATAGGATGGAGACAAACAAAACACAGGGGCAGGAGAGTGCTGGTAGTTGGCAAAAAGTTGTCTCAATGGCTCTAGTAAAGTGTACTGCACTGTGTATTGTTGTTTCTGCTGTCAGTAACACTTATCTAACTTTTTTTTCCAGAGGTTTGAAAAGATCTTCCATTTGGATCTTAATAACCAATATTTGTTCTCATCAGAATTTAGACTCCAAAGCATGGTAGTGCCAGGTCTACAAACAAACAACGAAACTTTTACCTTTTTTGACTTCTTTGATGATATGTTTGATTCAACAGTGAACCAACATCCAGGAGAATGTTTCTTGAAACCTGTGTTTTCCATCTTTGTTTCATAGCTTTTCCATGCTGTGCAAGATGGAGTTGGTTTCAATATCATGACCTACTCTTGGATATTTCTCAGTTTGTACAAACTATGATTTGTTATTAACAGCCAAATTGATTATAATGTTATAAAAAGGAAAAAGAATCCTTTTGATCATTGGCCAGTTCGAAGCTTCTTCTTAGTTTAGAAAGCAAGCTATATCACTCACACTATTCCTGATGCAAATTATTTTTATCAGAACTTTTGCAGCCTAATTGAGAATTTGAAAATGATTTCCAAGAAGCAAAGGCCAAGATGTTTGCCTTACTACGCCTGAGTTTGAGATCCCTTATTATAGTGTTTCTCAATCTTGGCAAGTTGAAGATGGGTAGACTTCAACTGCCCAGAATTTCCCAGTCAGCATTTCTGGGAATTGAAGTCCACATGTCTTCAAGTTGCCAATGTTGAAAAAATACTGCCTTATTGCATCTTCACTCTTAGATCATACCATAGAATTTGATAGTATGTTTTAGAGGATGATGATTATTATTATTATTATTATTTGCAAATAGAAGCAAGATATTTGTTGTAGCATTATTTTTGCTGCTGAAATAAGCCCTTTCCCCAATATTTAAAATGATCAATACAAGTGACAGCATCAAATCACTGGTCCTCTAAGGTCAGCAAAGTAAACAATAGATCACAAATACCTCACTATAAAATTGCCTTTGGACAAGGTGCTTACCTGATAAAGACAGAAATTCAGTGGCTAGTTTGAAAGTCACTCTCTTACCCAGCAGCCCCACGTATCTTTCTCTTACCATGGCTACTTTTAGAAGGTTTCACTGCATTGTACAGATTCTTCGGAGGACGAGCTGAACCATTGTCTTGAAAGTTTGAGTTCATCACAAGGCTGTTGTTGCGCTCAGAACATGAGGTGGTACCTGCTTGATGCCTGAGAATGTCAACCAAAGCCCTGTCCAGAAAAAGAAGGCAAATATTCATGGAAGGGAAATCATGAAGTGTACACATGGGTTCTGTTGAGGAACCTGGAACATGCATTGAGAACCACTTGCATGTTGATGGGAAAATTGTTTGACCAAAACTCTCCAAATACATGCCTTTCATATTTCCACTCTAAATGGGATGCAGCACAAAGTCATGTACTTAAATATAACTAAGGAACACTAAGTTGTGGAAGGAGAGTAGCAAAATGGTGTTGTATCAAAAATACATGTTAAAAGGAACTTTAAAAGGAAACAAGTTCAAGATCTAAGCCCTTCTCTGTCTAGTACTGTGTCCAGTCTCAAGCATCCCATGAAAAAAGCGATAGACACACTCGAATAGCTCTAAAGAATGGCAGTGCTTTTGGTCAAAGATACAAGTAGTCCTTGACTTACAACAGTTGATTTAGTGACCATTCAAAGGTACTGAAAAAAGTGACTTTTGACCATTTTTCACACTTTTGACAGTTGCAGCATCCCGATGGTCACATCATCAAAATTCAAATGCTTGGCAACTGACTCATATTTATGATGGCTGCCGTGTCCTGGGGGGGGGGGGGTCATCATGTGATCCCCTTTTGCTTCTAACAAGCAAAGTCAGTGGGGAAGCCAGATTCACTTAACAACTGTGTTACCAACTTAACAAATGCAACAATTCACTTGACAGCTTTGGCAAGAAAAGTCATAAAATTGGGCACTTAAGAAATGTTTTACTTAGCAAGATAAATTTTGGGCTCAATTGCGGTAACTCGAGGACTACCTGCAAGGGTGGGATTCAAAATTCTTAGCAACCAGTTCTGTGGGTGTGGCCTAATTTGTGGGCATGGCCTGGTGGTCATGTGACTGACTGGGCATGGCTAGTGGGTCATGTAACTGGGGTAGATGTGGCTAGGTAGGCCATGTGACTGGCAAACCAAATGTAAGCGATCCTCACTTAATGGCCAGTTGCTTTGCAAATGTTCTAATTTATACTGACCTCCCCAGAGCTACTTGACCTATTTTGGGGATTTTGACAGCCATGCATGCACGCACACACACACACACACGCACACTCACACACACACTTATAACCAGTTACAACATCCCACACAGTCTTGTAACTGAGGTTTTATATGTTTTTGCCAGTTTCCAACAATTCTCTCTGGTTTCCAGTTAAAAATGCCCATTAGGGAAAATGGACTTGCTAAATAACCAGTGCTTGCTGAATGACCACAAGCTTCACTTAATAACCATGGTGTTTGCCTAACCCAGGATCTGCAACCTTAAACACTCAAAGAACCATTTTTCTATTTTCTTTCTATTTTTTCTCTTTCTTTCTCCCTCTCTCTTTCTCATCTTTTTTTTCTTCTTTTTTCTTTCTTTCTCCCTCTATCCCCCTCTCATTTCTCTCTGTCTTTTCTCTCTCTCTCTTTCCCTCCCCCTCTCTCTTGTCTATCTCTCTCTTCCCCCCTCTCTCTCCCTCTCTTGCCTCTCTTTCTTTCCCTCTTTCCCTCTCTCTCTTTCTCTCTGTCTATCCTGGGGGTTGGCAGGAGAAGGAATATAAGTCACTTTTTCAGTCCTGCTGTAACTTTAAATGGAGGTTAAACAAATAGTTGCAAATCAAAGATTATCTGTATCTGCTGCTTTAACCTTCCAACAGGGGTGGGATTCAAATTTTTAACAACCTGTTCTATGGGCGTGGCTTAGATGGTGGACGTGGCTTGGTGGTCATGTGACCAGGTGGACATGGCTTGGTGGTCATGTTATTGGCTGGGTATGGCCAACTCAATTTTACTCACATTGAGGCATGCACCTACTCCCCTGGCTTCTCATGACTGTGGGGATGCTGCAACAGTCATAAGTGTGAAAAATGGTCATAAGTCACTTTTTTCAGTGCCATTCTAACTTTGAATGGTCACTCCACACAAGCAAACTACCAGCAAAGGAGAGGAAAAAAACTCCAGAGAAGTTCCTGAGACAGGAAGTCTAGTCCTGCCAAGAATGTAACAAGGGTTAACGGAGAGGCAGTTTCTGTAAGCAAAACCAGAATGTTTCCTTCCTGCCTTCCTTACAGGATTAGGACAGTAATTTCTTCTAACAACCGGTTCTCCGAACTGCTTAGAATGTGAACAACTAGTTCTGGCAAATAGGTGCGTACTGAATCCCACCCCTGACTACCTGATAGGAAACATGTTCTGTAAACAAGTATATTTTGCCTGGAGGACAAAAGAAGATGAAGGCAAGTGAACAGCTTCAAAAGTGAAGAACTGTCTGTTAAGATATTAAATTTAATAGCTGGAACAGTAAAGTGGATAATGGGCCAGGACACACAGAGGTAGTAGATTGGTTAGAGAGTGCGGACTCCTGCATGAAGCAATCTACACTATGATTGGTTGCTGGGTGTAAAGGGGGAATTTCTATTTTTTTCCTACCTTTTTCTTCTCTGTATGCTGTTCTGTGATTTATCTGACAATTTACCTCATGATGTGACATGCCTGGCTATCTAGTTTGCTGCATATATTGATGCAAAATAGATTTATTTATATCAAACTATAAGTTCAGGTCAGCGTCTCTGATTGCATTTGGACACCTGCTGCACAATTCTTTGAAACTGTCCCACAGAAGGAGACAGTAACTTGTTCTCTATCCTCTGGAAGACTTCAAATGAATACAAAGAAACAATTCATCCAATCCCATTGTAGCATAGATATGCTTTTCTATTATTCAGAATTTTAATTATCAATTTTTTTCTGGTACTTGACATTTTCATCACTCTTTATATTGTAGTACAGAACTTCACAAAAGGTTCTGGGGAATTTTCTAGCAAACCCATTCAACTTGCAAAAAATTGTTGCCTTTGCTCTCACCTACAATGAGTGTAATCATTAGAATGTACTGTATATATATTCC
Organism: Laticauda colubrina; assembly: GCA_015471245.1. Taxonomy (NCBI): domain Eukaryota; kingdom Metazoa; phylum Chordata; class Lepidosauria; order Squamata; family Elapidae; genus Laticauda; species Laticauda colubrina. Next base: position 7,450,042 of record BLBF01000050.1, on the reverse strand, counting down.
TCAATTCTCCACTTATATAGGTACATTCTGTTGCAACTTCATTTACAGCTATGTGGGATGATACCATTTATAATTCAATACATCTCAAGAATATCAGTTTTTGCTCTAGAACATACTTGTTCTTTCAGCCCTGCTTCTGTGAGCCTATAGATTAGTGTCTCTCAATCATGGCAACTAGTAGACATGTAGACTTCAACTCCCAGAATTCCCCAGCCAGCCTGAAACCAGCTGGCTGGGGAATTCTGGATGTTGAAGCCCACATATCTTAAAGCTGCCAAGATTAAGAAACACTTGATCTTGGTAGACTTTGGTGTTGATGAGAACCTAGCTTGGCCAATTCATTCAATCTCTTTCACCAGCAACTGCATTTCTAGAACTTTTGCTCAACTATTTTAACTTTGATTGGAGTTTGTTTTTGATTTTTCATGGTTTAACATGTGGTTTCAGGGTTAGGTTATGATTCAATTTATTGTGCAACTCAGAAAATGTGTTAATTCAATAATCTATGGATCTCAATCAACATTTCCATATAAATGAAGCCAGGTGGGGCACAATAAAATATGAGGCACTCATCTATAATTCACCTATCCAAGCCTGGTGCACATTGGAAGCAAATCTGAAAAGGGGTTGGTAGTGGTGAGAGAAGAATTAGCTCCCTCCATTGTAATTGTTTTAATATTAAGTGATAAGCGTACACATTTCTAAAAGAGGCATGTTTTCATTTTACTCATATGAAATGAAAACAAAATGCAGCCAGGAATAGGTAACTAAATTTTGCAATGGACTGTGAGAATTGCCTTGAGTAGAAAGAAGAGCTACAGACAGGAAAGAGATATCTCATCCCAAAGAAGAGTCAGAATGGAATTTGAGAAAGCATCACTAACTTGATCCTTTCTAATTTTCTTTAGGACAGGGGTGTCCAACCTTGGGAACTTTTAGACTTGTGGACTTCAACTTCCAGAATTACCCATGATAGCTAAAGAATTCTGGAAGATGAAGTCCATAAGTCTTAAAGTTCCCAAGATTGGACACCCCTGTTTTAGGATAAAGGCAAAAATTGCAAAATTGATTAAGCCCTTCAAAATAGACCTGACAGACATCTAAGTTGTGAATGCTAAAATTAATTTTATTATACATTGATGGTAAGAGAATCTTGCAACTGAATTTATTTTCACCTTCCCTGCCTTTACCCCAAATAAAACTAAGAGGGTCATCTTTGAGATGTTTCCTCATATTCCATTCCTACTTTGGACTCAGATTTCTTTTATCTGACTGTTGCCTGGGCTGCAGCTCTTCTCCCTCTTCCTCAAGGTTATTCTCATATCCCATTACAAATTCTTGGTTTGTGGAAGAGACTACAGCTTTGAGACAGAGCACAACGTTGAAGGTCAACTGTCTCAAGTCCAAGTAACTGATAGTATGTGGTGAAAGAGGCACTTTCTTACATCTTAAAAAGCTACTGGTAATTCAAGTGGGAAGTATTGGTCTCCCTAAATTAGACAAATAGGCTGTCTTGCAATAGGCTGGTTTCCATTTGCACTTAGATTTAGCAGCAAGTAAAAATACCATTGAACCTTAATCTGGAGACCCTTTAGATTTGGAAGCAACTAAAGGGTAGTATCTAATCCTCCATCAATGAATGAGAATACTTCTGGGTTCCTCTCTACAGCTTGTATCCTTACCTGGGCACATTGAGCTCTCTCCCATGGGGTCTCCTAGAGGCTTTGCTGAAAAAGAACTTGATCCCGACTCCCACAGCTAAGGTGAAGCTGATGACGCCACAGATGACATACACGGTACTGTTGCTCTGCTGCTTGCTCCCATTGGGTACATCGGGCCCATTTGTGGCTGTGCCAGCAATGGTGGTTGCAAACCACTGGGGGCTGTCACGGCACTTCCCTTGCTCCAGCCTCCTGGATCGATCGTCACAGCAGAAGCGGTACTGGCAGGTGCCACAGCAGAACCGGTAACCTCCTGTGGTACAGTTGAAGGCCGCATCATATTGCCCCATGACATCGTAGTAGCCTTGGCATGTTTCAGAGGGCCGGATTCTGCTGCTTGTGCTCGTGGTTGAGTTAGAGTTTGGTGAGGTCAAGCGCTTCAGGTGGGCTAGGAGGCTGGGCAGTCCCCAACTCTGGTTTGTATAATGTGGTGCCTGAACTACAGCTAAGGCCGTGTGCCCAGCCAAGGCTTCAAGGAATGCATAGAGCATGACCATCAGCAACTGATGCATGATGGGGGGGAAGTATGGGGCTGAGAAGCTCAAGCCAGGCTGGCCAACTTGGTGGACCTTGTAGAAAGTTTATAAAAGAGAAGCAAACCCTATAAAGATAAAGGAAGGAATGTTAAGAAAAGCCTGGTGGAATGAATGCAAAATGCTCTTCAGTGTGATACAAGTAGACCTCAAACTTACAACAATTGAGCCCAAAACTTCTGTTATTAAATGATACATTTGTTAAGCGAGTTTTGCCCCATTTTCTTGCTACAGCTGTGAAATGAATTTGGCTTCCCCATTTCTTTGTTTGTCAGAAGGTCACTAAAGGTAATCACATGACCTTGGGACACACAGCAACGGTCATAAATATAAACCAGTTACCAAACATTTGAATGTTGAGCATTTGATCATGGGGAGGCTGCAAAGGTTATAACTGCGTAAAATGGTCGTAAGTTACATTTTTCAGTGCTGTTGCAATTTTGAAAGGTGAGTAAACCAATAGTTGTAAGTCGAGGATTACCTGTACTAATAGCACAGGTTAGCCTTCTCTAGTGTCTTCCAAAAATATCAGGAGTTCAACCTTCACAAAGGGCATAGCAGAGGGCATCAGGTTGGAGAAAGCTATGAGAGAGTCATCAGGAGCAACTGATGATGGTAAGCTTCTCCCTCATGAAATTTTCCAAATCAATATCTCTTAAAATGAATGCTAGGTTCCCTCAACCTGATATCATCAAGGATGACAATTCTGGTTTAACAAATCTGAACTGGAATGGCTGAACTCAACTCACAATCAAGATAGCAACTCTCAGTAGCAAATTCCATAACAATTGAATATTTTATGCTCTTTGCACAACATGGTTTATTTGCTTTAATCTTAACATGATGTCTGAATTCAGTTGCTATGACTTATGGTATAAGTCAGAGGTGAGGATCCATGGCCCTCTTATGACTTGTGGACATCAACACCCAGAATTCCTGAGCCAGCATGAATCAAGGTAAATCAAGCTACTGAGGGTTATTCAGCAAATCACTGTTTTTAAAAATCCATATAGCATGAAGCAGAAATTTGGTTATTTGCATTTCTGAACAGCGTCTGAATCTAATAGTGTCTATTTCATTGGGAGATTCTATTAGAAGTGGAATGTATTGATTTCTCTTGCTATCTTTCCACTTAAAATAGTTCTCAAGGTGGTCAATAAAGCTATAATGAATATATTACAATTCAAATTCGAACTCTTCAATAAGAGAGAAATAAGCATGCTCACCAGAATAAAGCAAAGTTTTAATTTAAATGTTTCTTTACCATTCATGCTCTCAGAGAAGCTCAGGATATTTTAAATAAGTGAATAAAATTTATTAATAATTTAAATAAAATCACCTCATTAAAGCTTTTTTTTTTTTAAAAAAAAGATAAATTAGAATTCATTTTCGAAAACAGAAAAACTATTAAATCATCCCCTTCTTTAAAATCTATTTGATTATAGACTAGATGTTATTTCATAAATGCCTTGATGAATGTGGTTTTATTTATCAATTCAATCAAGTCAATTCAATCATCTTCAAACCTTTGTTTATATATACTACACACACATACACACATGATGTACATACATCATAAGCACTAAGTATTATCCATTCTGAACGATAAGAATCAATATATTGTGTTTTTCCTTCCTTTTTTAAGAAAGTATTTGTAGCTCTCTTGCACACTCCTTAATGTTGGATAATGTCATTTTGCCAGCTTCTTTTCAAGTTATTTATTCAGTTGCTTTGACTGAGATACATCAACTAGTGGCCGAAATACATGTCAAATCAAGCTTAAGAGGCCGAGAGAAGGTTCAAGATAATATCCCTGTAATTCTTGTTCAAACTGATCATTCCAAGACATTATAAATTTCTATGCTTTCTCAATCTCCTTTATTCAAGAAGAAAATATGAATCAGTGCAATCTCCATGACATTTTATACCACCTGGAGAAGTGAATTTTGGTTCCTGCTCTTCAATTCTTTTTTAATTTTACCACTCTGATTAATGCAACTGTATATACAGAATCTTTTCCGGGAAATAGGAGGCTTGGGCAAACAGCTTTGCAGGATGCTTTTCTGGAGTCACATAATCAAATGACATCTTAACTACAGTATATCATCATATAATGGGGTGTGCATAAAAGCACCAAGTGCCTACCATCCTTGTCCTAATGTCCCATTATTTGTACCCATTTCATGTACTCTTAATCATGTTTCCAATTATATCTATTATCTAAAACATGATTGACCAGATAGATGGATGGATGGATGGGTGGGTGGGGTGGGTGGGTGGAGAGAGAGAGAGAGAGAGAGAGAGAGAGAGAGAGAGAGAGAGAGAGATCTGTGGTGGAAGGTAGTCTGGAGTCCCAGAAAGGAGGGCTGCTTTCAAGAGGACCTAGAGGCAGCAGAGCCTGGGCGGTCTGGTAAGTAGGAAGTGGATTAAGATGGCCCCTCCCTAGCAGTTCACAGAGTGTGGCTTCTTGGTTCTCTCTGAGCTTGGCTATTTTCTGGCAGACATTTCATTACCCACATAAGTAACATCAGTGTTACAAGGGAGTAGGGTTTCATCCCTGTTTATATACAAAGTGGCTTTCCCTGTCAGTGTTGGTGGGAGTGATCTTGATGGTTCCCTGATTAGGCTGTGGTTTACCCTGATCAATGAATTACCAATTCAGACAAACAAGCTAAGAGTAAAACAGGTAATTTAATGTCTGCAAGAAAGCTGCAAGCTCAAAGAGCAACGGAGGGCCCCATCTCCTAATATATTCAGTTTAGACATTTACTTTGTAGTTTTATGGTCTCACTACCAGTGTCTCCAAGGGACTTATAAAATAGAATTAAACAATATGAAACCAAACTCTAGCATCATAATATATACTTATAACATTCTAACAGAATAACAGAGTGGGAAGGGACTTCAGAAGCCTCCAATTTCTTCTTAAAAACCCCCAGTGATGGAACATCCACAACTTCTGGAGGCAGGCTGTTCCACTGATTAATTGTTCTGTCAAGAAATTTCTCAGTTTTAGGTTGGTTATCTCCTTGATTAGTTTCCATTCATTGCTTCTTATTCTGCTTTCAAGTGCTTTGGAGAATAAGTTGACCCCCGCTTCTTTGTGGAAGCCACTCAAATATCCCTGCTATCATGTCACACCAGCCCTTCTATTCATTAAACTAGACATACCCAATTCCTGCAACCATTCTTCATATATTTTAGCCTCCAGTCCAGAGGTGGTATTCAGCAGGTTCTGAGCAGTTCTGGTGAACCGGCAGTAGAAATTTTGAGTATTTTGGAGAACCAGAAAATACCAGCTCTGATTGGCCCTGCCCCCATCTATTCTCTGCCTCCCATTGAGTCCCAGCTGATCGATTGGGTCCTCTTTTGTTACCCTGCACAGGAGAACGGAGCTGGAAAGCAGGTTAGTGGAGTGGGAAGGGAATGGGATTTTGCAATAACCTTCCATTGGAGTGGGGTGGGAATGGAGATTTTACAGTATCCTTCCCCTGCCATGCCCACCAAGCCATGTCCACAGAACTGATAGTAAAAAACCTTTGAATTCCACCACTGCTCCAGTCCCCTTATCATCTTCATTGCCCTTCTCTGCATTCATTTTAGAATCTCAGCATCTTTTTATATTGTCTGGTGAAAAAAGACTCCTTTTGTGCACATGCACACGCACCCCCCCCCCAACCTTTATTGAGCAAAGAGTTTGCTTGAATGCCATCAGCAATTTGCTCCATACTATAAGCTCCACCAGAGAGAGAGAAAAAGGAGAGTTAAGTGCAGAAATAAAACGCATCCATTTATTCACGGAACCACAAATGTGCTGGCCTTTTGAATAAGTAAAGAAATGGATGCACAATATTGGAGGTGCCACAGGAATACTGAACTAACATTACATAGCCTGACATAGTCTGACATTTTACATGCCCAATTATGGCTAAGGTGATTTTTTTTTTTTAACTGTAATTGGAAACCAGCTTGTCATTGGTCATTATGGTTATCAAATATATCTTTAGCTGAAAGCATAAATGGTTTCCTGGCTTTTAACTGAGGAGAAAGGCTGCCACAAATAATGAAACACTGCATGTGGCAGCAAAGTGGAATCTTAGCAATGTGCTGGGGATTAGGATCAGAATTGAAATCTTACCAGCATCTCATTTTCTTGGCTTTTAAGTAGGGCCCATTTAGGTCTTTGAGACAACTAGGGCAGCAGATCTATTGGAGCCAACCCCATTCTCATTTTCCCCTCACCTCAGCCCACACACAGTGCTTATCAGTTTTAGCCATTTTAAGAAGTGTAGACTTCAGCTCCCAGAATTCCTCAGCCAGCATATTGGCTGAGGAATTCTGGGAGTTGAAGTCCATACTTCTTTAAAATGGTCAACGTTGAGAGACATTGCCCAAGCTTATTAATGTAACATCGATATTTTTTCTTTTGTTCTTCATTGAAATCAAAAGCCAAAAGTGTATGGTACATCCATATGAATTCTTGATTGCATTTTTAATTGCTGCATTTTACTGCAACACAATCCTTTCAAATGAACTGTACTTTTAGATGTACAGTTGCTACCTGAGTGCTTGGACACTCTTCATTAATATCTTCCTGGAGTTCAAGTTATCAGGATTGATATCAGGAATGGATGAGTAGACACATTTTTATGGTAGAGTATTCAGAGCTACCTTATTAGGACTTGGTAGAGCCTCAGTTCCTATGATGTCAATCCAGTTTTATATATAATATAAAACTGTATCTCCTGACAGGGGTGAAAAAAATGATAGAAAAGGGGCAATTTCTAGTGTCACATAAACAACATAACATTGTTCCTTTTCATGTAAAAAGGGAGGGAGGGAAGGAAGGAGGGAAGAAGTTTACACCAACAGCACTTAATTTTTCATTTTATTAACTTTTTTAGTTGTACATCTTAAATAGTTGCCCACCTTACCCAGGTAACTCTGGGTAGTGTAGAAGAATTAAACACACCCACACATACAAATACATGCACACACAAACACACACGCAAGTACTTTTCTATGCTTGAAAAGCAATCCTTATTTCCACTATGCTCATCTACCTTATATCTTTTGTTCTCTAAACTTCTTGTTCGTTCTGAAGGTCTCATTAACTCATCCCTGCCACATCTTTCTTTGTCTTCTCATTGCTCTCAACCCGTTTGCTTTGCAACTTGATCTTCCATTCATACTCTCTGTAGTATATGAAAAACTCGAAAGTACTTTTTTCATAATGGTCATTCACTCTTGTATTCAGTTCATATTCATTTAGCGCGCTATTCATTCTTGACACTATTGCTTCTTGTTATGCTACACGTGTTTCTTAATTATCCCATTCCCTGTGCATTCAACTTACTTTTATATAATCAACTGTCACTGTATATAACCTAATGGACAGAAACACACTCGTACACACAGTTGTTGTTGGTTTTTAATCTTCTGACATGTATTACTTGCCATAAATTAACACTAACCATGACTGTCCTACCAACATAGGCATATATTAATATTCCTCTATCCATTTCCATTTCTATCCATTTCAGTAAAGATACCAAAAAAATGTTTTGTTTTTTTTTTTGGGGGGGGGCGGGTGTTTGAAGGGTATGCCTTTTAGTCAGACAGCTTAATTCCTAGCAATTGCTTGGATTAGTTCCTGCATTTTTTTTAACCATTGGTGCATAATTTGCAATTCTCACAACAAACACAGCTATCTTGATAATTGAGACATTATTTTCACATCCATACATCCATTGCATCAGATAATTTACAGAAAATACTGAACTTGGTGCATTAATAGTCAAACTTGATATGACAGCTTTCCATTGTACCTATGATTTTAACAGGACGTGGATCCAGTTTAATCTGGAGAAAATAATTAAAACTATTTGTTATTTTAATTAAATTAAATTAAATTGTACTCTGGAGCTGCAATTCTTTTAAAATGGTCAGCTAGGAAGATACTTCTCATTAATCAGCGCACTTTATTAAAATTGAATAGTTTTAGAAATAACAAAAAGATTGTTTCAACCAAGGGCTTATTAAAATTTAAGATGTAAATTCCTTTTGAAAAGGAATTTTCTTTAAATTGGGGAGAACTGAGGATGGTTCTTCTAAAATCTGTCAGATATTATCAGTGGTGGGATTCAAATTTTTTTACTACCAGTTTGGTGGGCGTGACTTGGTGGGTGTGGCAGGGGAAGAGTACTGTAAAATCTCCAGTCAGAGGTGGGATTTGCTGGTTCTTCGAACTACTCAAAATCTCTTCTACTGGTTCTCCAGAACTGGTCAGAACCTGCTGAATACCACCTCTGGATAGCATCTCTTTTGGGAGCAGATTTTGAATGTTTGTTCTGATGCTTTTCCTTTTTTTAAAACTAAACTACTGATTTTTTTTTATAAATTATTGGTTTTAGGCTATTGAAAAAAACTTTAAAAAAAAAAACTTCTGGGGTTTATTATATAAGGTACATTGTACAAATATATTACACATGGCAACTTTTAGGAGACCATCCAAGATTCATGAATAATTATTATTCATTTTAATTGTTTCTCTCTTCCTTTTTTATTCTATATTTTGAATCTTAGCTTAATTAGGCCTCTGGAATACTTGGTTGAACAGAAAAGCAAGATGAGATGAAATTAAATTAAATTACAGATTAAATTAAAATCAGTTATAGGGAAAGAGCTGGGGTTAATACCAAAGATCAGAAGGTTGATTATAATATAAGCTGCCAAAATACAAAATGGTTTTGTTGACATCATAATACCAAAGGAAAACTTAATAGTCTTCTCAGGTCATGGACTTCCACGCTTGGACGCCATAAAAACAAAGATTATATTACTTCTTTCTGGCAAAGCGTATCAATAACAGGTGGAATATGGAAGAGGTTAGGGTTCCCACATTTGATGGCAAAAATCAGGATGACCACTAAATAGCCATAAGAAGTAATTTTCTTGACAATTTTGAGATCACTTAAAAGTCATCCAAATGTTTGCAGTTGAGATCTGATAAGTGTAGAAAATTATAACCTCTAGTTTATCTATCAGTAAATAATAAAGCCATAAAGGAAGAAAGAACATTAGCTACTCTTTTCTATTGATTTCTTATAGAAGACAATAGTCAATCACCTCCCAGAAGCCCATAGAGTAGGCAGGATTCAAAAGCAATTGCTCACTTCCCCCGTGGCTTCAGCAACTCATATTTGGCACAGTATTAAAGCAAGCCCCAAACCACCGAATGCCACAGCAATCCCTTTATTAATTTCAAAACTATTTTATTGCTTTTGAACATCTTGTTAGTAAACAGTTGCACGATTGGCATGAATAATCCATCTCTGATGTTAAATTTAACACACACATCCAATCTCAATTGTACCTACGCACAAATAAGCACACTGCTGAACGGGTGCCAATCTTGAAAATGTTGGAAAGTATGTATGCATCCAAATGTGTCATATACAAACATGTGTATTTGTACCTCCATACCTCATATATATGCACTGTGTAAAGTTAACACAGACAATATAGGCTAATGCTGCTAGCTTTGTAAATGACAATGTATTATTTTATTGGTTTCAGCAATTAAATATCTAGTGGAATGCTAATATCTAACAACTAACATTGTCACAATCTGGTTTTCCCCAGCTTGGTGCCCTCTAAGATACACTATCATAAAAACATATAGAAATCCTGACATCTACGTGTATCTAATTTCCATTGAACACTGTCTCTAATAGTAATACTCACAATGCTATAATGCTGATCCTTAATTTGCCCCTTCACCCAACCCCCAAAATGTAAAAGCTTCCTAATGTCACTCCTTTTCTTCGAAGAAAAGGCTGCTCAAGTTATTTTGTTAAAATAGTTACTCTTTAATAACAGTTAAGAATGTTTAAGTTGTTTGGATCCACATATCAACCTCTTTTCAAGAACTTGGGATAAGCAGATGTTGTTTGATGATGTTACAGATATGATTGCTGGATATTAGCTGTTCCAAGTAAAGCTGCCCTTTGCAATTGACTGATGGTGATTTGGTCAATATCAATGGCATGCAAGTAGTGTTCCAGATGTTTGGAGATTATTCTGCAACTGATTGATTTTAGGTTTTTGTGATGGCTAATGAAAATGGGAACTATCTTTTTAATGGCCAGCCTACCAACCAAACTAAGTTACTTGCCTCAAATGATTGCCTCTTCAAAAAGTAAGTTGTCAGAAGATTTGCTTAAAAATTCTGAGCTTCCCAGATGTGTAGATGCCAATTTTTGTTTGGCTCCATCAAGCTGCACACTGAAAAATATCATTTCAAAATACTTGGGTTTTTTTAAATGATTTCTTATCTTTTTTTATTAATCCTCTGTTAGGGACCAAGAATCATATGTTTGAGATTGGTGACCTAAAAAAAAATCAAATAAGTTAAAATAAATATTAATTTTCAAAAGGGAAAACATTTGTGTTGCAAAGGAAGTTTTCAAGGCCAAGTTGGGGGGGGGGGGGTTGGCCTGGCTCCTTTAGCATTTGTAGGGGTGCTCATAAGTATAGTAATCGACTTTCCTTAAAAGATGGAAACTGCAAAATCCTATTTATTTATTTGTATTTCGTCTTTATTATTTTTACAAATAACTCAAGGTGGTAAACATATCTAATACTCCTTTCCCCTTCCTAGGTTCCCCATAATAATAACCTTGTAAGGTGAGTTGGGCTGAGAGGGAGTGACTAGAAGTTTAAAGGCACCCAGCTGGCTTTCATGCCTAAGATGGAAGTTGAACAAACAACAAAGATGACAAAGTGTCTGGAGACTAAATCCTAATGGGTGAGGGAATTAGGTATGTCTACCCTATTGACAAGAAGGATTAAGAGAGAACATAATAGCTGTCTTCCAATGCTCGAGGAGCTGTCACAAGGAAGAGGGGATTGATTTATTCTCTAAGGCAGTGGTCCCCAACCTTTTTTGTACCAGGGACCAGTTTCACACCGAAACACTTTTTCACGGACCAGCAAAATCAATTCTTCCCCAATAGTAAAGGACTTTTTAGCTTTAGCAATGCGGTCCGTGAAGTTAGGCACAGAAATTAGCATGAAAGTTAGCGCGGAAGATAGGCGAGGGCGGAAGTGGTTGTCTTTCAAAATAAGATACCCGGAAGCAAAAAACATATTTTTATATATATTTTAATCACAATTATTCATTCTTTGCGGCCCGGTACAAAATGATCCACAGACCGGTACCAGTCCCCCGGTGGTTGGGGACCCCTGCTCTAAGGCACTAGAGGACAGGACAAGAAATAATGGGTGGAAGCTTGTCAAAGACAGATCCAGGCTAGAAATAAGAAAAAAATTCTGACAATAAGAGCAAATGATCAGTAGATTGGCTTGCCCCCTGGGTTATGGGTGCACCATCACTGGAAGTTTTCAAGATTAGACTGGAAAACCATGTGACTGGAATGGTATAAGGTCCTGCCTTGAGGTGGGGAGAGTTGGGCAAGAAGACCTCCAATGTCCCTTCCAACCCTATGATTCTAGAACTCCTGGTGACTGGCCCAAAGTCACCCAGTTGGCTTTCATACCTAAAGCAAGACTAGAACTCACAGTCTCCTGTTTTCTAATCTAGTACCTTAACCACTATATCAAACTGACTCCTTTTTCCCTTCATGATTATGGCAGTCAACAGTATTTTCAAGTTTACTTATAAAGAAGAGGGCTTTTTTCCATCAGCATCTTACACAGAGCACAGTAGTCCTTTTATTCTCCTCTGGGTCACTTATTTCTGGCTATTGGTTAGCGCTAATACAGTGCTTTCGAGGTTCAATCTATTCCCATCCCTATCCCTGTCCCACTGGCATAAAAGACTCAGGAGTGATAAGCTCACATTTCATTTTATGACATCACAATCTTCCATTCTACAATGAATATCTCTAGCACACGGACATTCCCAGAGGATCAAACCAATGCATGGCCATAAAAAATAAATGAAGCTCCCAAGTATTTCCTAAAGTTAAACAATTGTGAATTTTAATGTGACAGAAGGGGGAATTTATTAATTACAGTTCCAAGCCATGGTTATTATTGATGGTATTTAATTTTAATCAGACTGAGATGTAAGGAAATTTCAATCAAATTTAGTTGGGGTGCTCTCACCTCTTAAGAGTCTGTAGCTTACATGTGGATCTTGCCAAAGGAAATTTACATATATACAAAGTTGCAATATGTTCATCTTAAATGTTTTACATCCACTCTAGCTCAGCGTAATGAAAGAACCAGTTCTTCAGAATATATTTTCCCCCACAGCAACAGAACAAAGGGAGAAAAAGAACCTTATGGTTTGTCACGCTGGCAACACACAGGAATAATTTGTAAAATTGTATTGAAGATGCAAATATGTGCTTCCGCCACAAAATCCTGTATATTTCATCCTTTCCTCAACAGAAATATGCCCCTCCCCCTTTTGACTAGAGTTGTCCTCATTTGCCCCTCTTCTAATTTTGCAATACATTTTGCAAGATGAGGCACCCAGCATTGTACACTGTCTTCTAGATGCAGCTGCTGAAAACTAAAGGATTGTGCCAAAGGCATTACAGAAAAGGTCAAGTTTTTATGGAGGGAACAAAAATCTTGCAGCAATCTTCTCAGAGTTTCACTGCAAAAAATCTTGGATCAAACTGGAAAACAAAAATACAACACTTACAAGGTTGATTGACTTACCCTCATCCCACTGGCACAAAAGACCCAGGAGTGATCATCTCACATTCCATTCCATGACATCACAAGCTTGCATTTTACAATGAATATCTCTAGCATTATTGAGCCCCCTGAACTTCCTTGATATAGCTGCCCACGTGTTTCCCAAGTAGTGTAGCTAACTCGTGTGGCTTTACTGCCTTTATCAAGGAAACAGACTTGTGAAGGGCCCCTGGCAAGCAATGCCTCTGTGTGTGTGTGTGTGTGTGTGCGCGTGCACACGCGTGCATGCATGTACACATGCAAGCACAAGCATAAGGGAGGTGATAGGAATGGACATAGCACCATCTCCTGCTTTCAGAAATCAATGTCTGTCAGAGACATGATTCAGGATTTTTCAGGAGTCTTCAGCACCAGTGTGCTGTCCCAGCCAGTCTATGGGAATTGGATGGTTACTTAGGAATTATGAGCTGTTCCCTTAAGGGAATGCATCATGGTAAGTGTAGTTAAAGGTATCCTGGGAAATGTAGTTCATGTCACATGGCCACATCTGTAATCCTGATTGGTCACTAATTTGACCCTCGATGGGTTGGGGGAGTTTTCCTCACTTCTGCCTGAATTCCCTAACTCATGGCAGCTGCTTGCTATCGCTACGAAATGGGTTAGGAGATAACCATCTTTTACCTACAAGACAGATATGCAAAAGATTGTTCATTTGTCACAAATGTGAGTTATGAGTATACCTGATGAACCAATAAAAGTACTTTGTTATGGATATTTTGTGGAGTTTATCTACCTGCATCTGTATAGGATATAGAACAGTAAAAAGATGATAAAGCCTCAACCCCATGATGATTGAAGCTGCTGCATGATATTAATCTTTCTATCCCGTAGTCGTAGAGGTAAGGGTTAGAGCTGCTAGCATGAGGCTGTGTTCAGGCAAGAATGAGGAAAACTCCCCCTACCCATGGAGGGTTAAATTAGTGACCAATTGGGATTACAGATGTGGCCACGGGACATCCATTGTCCTATTTGTGTGCTTTCTTAAGCCTTTGACACCCAAATGTGGCAATGATAGAAATGGGAGTTTTGATTATATTATCTAGTTTGGTAATAAAATGTCTGCAAGAAAACCACCAAACTCAGAGAGCACCAAGGATCTGAAACGCAGTTCAACACAGTTCTGAGCTATAAATATTCTTTACTATCAGTACTCTGGTAGACATTTGAGAGGGGAAAAAATGGGCATTTGCTGCAACTCTGTGAATGGTATCTATGCCTTTACTTTTTACTTCACATTTACTTTTTAGATATATCAAGTAAGATAGCATTGCATTATCCTGTATTTTTCTGCAAATACTTTTGATTTTTAAAAAGTCAATATGTCCCAGAGTTTCTAATTGCATGAATTTCTATTCAGTCTTATATATCAGCGTTCTGTCCATTCCAATGTATGATGTGATCTTTATTAACTTCCTCCCTTACTTCCTTTCCTACATAGCCATGTGTTGTGTGGTGTGGTGTAGTGTGGTGTGTGTGTGTGTGTGTGGAAATATGTGTCTGTCTTTGTGCAGTTCACTGTGTGCTTTTTCTTTGATAGAGCAGGTGCCTATCTTTTCCTCTCCATCTGGTTGAAAGTCAGAGTTATTCAAATGAGAACTTAAAAGGCAAAGAGAGAACGTCCCTTTCCTTTATCTTTATTTATATATATATATATATATATATATATATATATATATATATATATATATATATATATATATGTGTGTGTGTGTGTGTGTGTGTGTGTGTGTGTGTGTGTGTGTGTGTGTGTGTATGTATATATGTATATATGTATATATGTATATATGTATATATGTATATATGTATATATGTATATATATAAGGACTTTCTGGGACGTATTAACAAGAGAAAGGATAGTTTAATTAGACCTGTAAAACACTATTGAATTGGTGGCTTATGCTCAGGCATTACGGGTACATTACAAATCTGAAATTATCATAATCTAGTTAAGGTGTGCCTAGTAGACTTTTGTGGCTATTACATGGAAAGTGCATTTAATTCTCACTTCCAATTTCCAAGTCATATTAGCCAGGTGCAATGTGAAAAATGGAGAATTCACAGGCACAATGAGAAGCTGTCAGACTTCACACCAGGAAATAAATATCGACTGCCCAAAAATTGCATTTGATAATAGTAGAAGCTTCGCAAATTCAATGCAGTTAGATAAATTGCTCCACTGAGAAAGAAATCATATAAATGCTTACTGTAGAACAGAGCTATTAGGCCTATATATAATGCAATCATAGGGTTTAAATAGTCGGTCTTTTCTTCCCTTCCTTTCAAATCAATTATTCTCTTCTTTATGAAAGTTAGGGACATTTATTTCACGTTTACAGAACAGTTCTCTCTGCCTTAGAATAACTGATTCCCACCAGATACATCAATTCATAATAACATACTCAGGTGTTTCAGGCTAATTAATTAACAGTAACTATCACTATTTCCACATTCCCGGACTTGTATGCAGATTGGAATCTTTACTGTTTCTATATATTTCCCTTAAAATGTTTGGGGTGAAAATTTGGATTTATAGCACCATAGTAACTAAGAGAATAAAGATTTCATATTAAATAATTAGGATGAACCATCAGTTTATTATGACCCTCATAACAGTCCTATTCCAGTCAATACAGTCAGAATCCATCTGCTCATGACATGGCTCAAGTCTTTAAATGAATGTTAATGGGTGAGCTTACATCTGGTTAAGTCATGATTTGCCTATGGTTTTTGGAATAAGATATAATAGTTAAAAAACCGCAGTGCTTGAGTTCACACAACAGGTTGACACAAAACCAAATAAACCATATTATGTATTTGTACTGTATGTGACTTTAGCTGATTTTGGGGTACATAGAAACATGTAAGCGAATAGCGCTGAATTTAATTCAAGACACACATGCAAATTTTATTTTGATGGCTGTTTCAAATAATATACTAGAAAAAGTGATGGAGGTATAAAAGAGAACTGTATTCTTTCAATTAAATGCTTCTAGCACAAGAAAAAAATTTCTGGAATGCAGCAGGCTAGCAGGTTACTATCTAGATTTTGAATTGATACTTCCTTATTAACTCCTGCTAATCTATATATTCTCAATCATATTGTCTCCATAATACATGAAATATAAATATACAATATTGAATTATTCTATAATCTGCCAATATTTAATATAATAGCATTTTTCACTATATTTATACTCCTATACTAATATTTTGATATATATTTATTTTTAAATATTGAAGGGATGCAAATTAAAAAACAAAACTTGATTTCTAAAAAAGAAAGGTTATTTTTAAAAAGTTTTTTCATTTGATTTGTTAAAACAGAAAGAAAGAAAAACCCACTATAAACAACAGAGCTTTAAACAACAAAGCTTTAAAAAAAACATGAAAGTGTATTCTGAAATAATAGCCTTGATTAATATCAATAGTTATCACTTATTCATCAACTAAACTTTAGTTAAGCTACAAATCAAACCAACTGAGGTTAGTTGCCCCATGTATCAGATGTACTTTATATTGACACATTAAACACCTCAAGCTATTTATTTCTGCTAGGACTACAAAAAAGAAGTAATTTATTATCTGAACAAGCAATTTCAGACATTTTTGCTTCTACCACTCTTGCTAAAAATAATGTACTGTACAGTTACTCATACAGCTCTGTTGTAAGCTGAATCAGTACAACTGTATAGAAGATTATTTATAAGCCTACTCTAAAATAAATGCTAAGGGAATTTTGATACCTTAGAGATGTGCTGGAGTAGCAATGAGCCCCAGAATCCCCCCTGAACACACATTAAAATTCTGGGGATTGTAGTTCAAACATACTTTGAGAAATCTTCATCTTGTGAAAGGCTGTTGCATTGTATGATTTTAAGTAAACTGACCAGAAGAACAAAGACAGGAATATTTCCTATTTGATAATCTTGGAAATATTATTGACCTGCAAACTGTTCTAATGCTGTAGTTCAGATTGGGCATATGTCTACAATGATCGTATTTTCTTGGAAAAAATAAAAGACAAACTTGAAAAAGGGGCAAATCTGAGAGAGGTTCATAAGGATAAAAAATAGTTTATGTTTATAACTTTGCTTAACAGAGAAAAATTCAAAAGCAAAACCAAGAAAATAAATAATTAAAGAACTGTCCTTTATAATGAAGGACCAATGGTTGCTATGCATATGACCAACTAGGGTCTGATGCCTAGATGGACATTCTGCCATTAAGATTTTTATTTTCACCCATATTTTTCCAGTGGCAAGGCAGCTAATACCCCAAAATGTCATGTCTTGAAAGTTTGACTCCATCAGTACATGCACAAGTCCACTGCCAACCAATGGAATCTCAGAAATTGGACCAAAACTTCAGAAATCCCAGAAGCTCACTGCAAAATTCCCTGTAGCCATTTCCAAAAAGCTGGGTAACTCATTTTTTTCCTTTACGACCCCATTTTCTCCTGTTCTTTTCCCCTATAAGTGGTCCTCATTCATCTGAGAGGCTGATCCAGGCAGCCTTGCTGTTTCCATGGCAACATTGCCATGGAAACTGCAGAGTCCATTCTCTCCTCCCCCTTCTCACCATCTTTTCTTCGAAATTCCAGCAATCTCTCCCTCCATAAACCCATTATGGGAACTTCAAAAGACAAGAGGTTCACCCTTTAAAAAGCAAGGAGTGGGGTGGGGTGGGGGTTGAATATGTATCCTTTGAGAAAGCACAGGAAAACCATCTGTTTGATGGGTTGCTTCCTTCCAGACACCACCTCATCCCCAAATCTTCTTTTGTAGCTATTGGAAGCCAATATAGTATTTTCTTCAAAACCTGTTCCATATTATTGTTTTACCACACTGTCTTACTTTCTTGTACATTTTATCTTGGCTTCACTCTCCACATTCCTTTCATCTTCTTATACCCTTTGCCCACAATTACCTGGGGTACACCTGACAACTTTTCCTCACAACACACCTCCATCCCTTGGGACAATTTTGTGAACAAGGATGGCCTATCTTTGTTATCTGTCACTGCTTCTGGGTCCTGGGTTTACTAAACTGCTTTGTTCACATACACACAACCAATCTGCTTTTACCTCAGCACGAATCTACCTCAGTATGCAGAATCATGAGGATACCCATTTTTCCTTCAGGTATATCATTATGCACTCACAAACATTTTGAACACTCAGATCGGCACAAACTTCTGTCATGTGCATTGTATTCTTATACATGCCCAAACACCCACCTGTGCAATCCATCCCAGAGTCCCACAGCAATTATCTAGGAATCTTAGTGCCTGAAGCACAAACATAACTAGACGTACACATACACACACGTACATTCACACGTGAGAATACATTCAGAGTCTATGCATATGCATACTCAACCCTTTTCAAATGGAGACTCAGGAAACAGGCTCCAGTAGATGAAAGCTTATTAAGCAATAGCCATCAATGATTGCTTTCATGTGTATGTTTCAAATTCATTTCTAGCACCCATTTTCTGCTGGATAGTTGCAAAGTGAGGGGAGTGAGGAGATAGGAATAAAAGGGTAGTTCTATGGTTTAATTTGCGCTGGCTTTGCCAGTCTGAAATATAAGATCATCTTATATCATCATTCAGCATATATGTGAGAAAGAGTGAGTGTGACTCTGCGTAAGGAAGATTTGTACAATAATCAGAAATTCTCATGTGTGAAAAGGACAGGTATCAATCTTTTGAAACTGCCTCACACTCTCAAATATACTAGAAAGGCACACAAGTGTACAAAGTAACACATTCACAACCTGTCACACACACAAGCTGCTGCGGATACAAAGCAGCAGGAAGTGTAATGCACAGTTTATGATTTGATATGCATACCCACACAAAGGAACTGGCACATGCCTAGAACTGCAGCAATACAACACACTCTCTTACACAGACATATGGATACATTACAAAAGCCCCAAGCAGCAAAAAAAGAAAAAAGAAAAAAAGCTTCTCTCTCACACATTTGCATATCTAATAATTGACCTACTTAGATCAAAAGCATAAAAAAGGAGAACAAACATACACAATCACGCTCAACTGAGAATTAAATATGAACAAGTGGACAGAAAAATATTAATTTCACAGCCAGCCCCCTCTCAAATCCCCACATATTGACATAATCTTATGCAAAGCTAATATCCCCAGAATGACAACTGTCTCATCATACACATTAGATCAGGAATCCCATCCTATTACACCATCCCAACAGCATTGTCACGGCTCCGATTCGAATTCCCCCACAACTGAATTTGCCTTATACACCAAACTGGGGTTGTAGCTGCATTAGAATAGGTACCGAAAGCAATAGTCAGCTCCTTTTTAGCACAGACTGAATAATTCCTCTTCCTCTTCCCAAAGTCTCTTTTTTAAAAAGGACTGAGACAGCATATTGTTCTGATTGTGTAAATACATTGCTAATCAGAAAGACAGTAAAATCAGAGGCAAAACTATAGCAGTTTGTGCCAAAGACATATAAGTGTGGCCAAATTCTGGGGGAAACACCTGCTTCTAACTTTGACACATGCAAACATACATCATCAAATCTGAAAGCACTCTTGATATGTAACACCATCCCACCAATACTTCTACACCTAACTTTCTGGAGTCTCCTTCTCTTACACTGTTTTAACACACCCAGAGTACCTAACCTGGGTTTTCAAAGATATTGTTGCCTAGTAGTGTGGAGTAGCAATCAAAACCTTACCTTGCTTGATCTGTTAAAAAAGATTCCCATTCAAAATACTTCCCCTGTGGTGTAGGATTTTTTTTTCCTCTGCAGCCCCTGAGTGCTGTTTGATTTCAAGGGGAAGCACCAGAAATGTTAGATGTTCCTCTCCACATTCAAGAAGGAAGCATTTTACTTTAATGAGGAGGGGGAAAATACCCCACTTCCAAAGCGGGTGCTTTCTATTAAAAAAACGAAATTTCACTCTGAAAGGGAAATGCAAGGGATGAATTAAAGAAGATGCCTGAGGAATTCCATTGGATGGCTGGCAGGCAAGCGAGGTGTTTTGATTGGTGAAGGAAATGCACTCGACGAGAACTGCAGCCCCTCACTCAAACCTGCGTGTCTTCCTCTGAACTGCTTTCAAGTCCCAAAGGAGTGGAGAAGGGTGAGTGGGAAGAGCATTCATTAACAAAACCGGTGAACATCCAGCAGAAGATGGGACAAAGAAAGAAAGATGTAAAAGCCTAGGATTGGACAGGGATAGCTGTCAATCAAAGAAGACCCAATATATCCACGTTTCAGCTCTTCCCCCCCTCTCCTCCCTTGTCTCTATTCTGTGAAAGTATATTAAAAAGAAAAGTTTGCTCGAAGAGATCCAGGAAACCCTGGAGTTTTAGTTAACATACCTGGCTGCTTGGACTTTTCTCGAAATAATCCTAACCCTTGAAAATACTGGTTTTTCGAGGACTTTCCCGTCTGACTATGGATGATCTAATAAATGATTCCCATGCATTGCATGCACAAAAAACAGCACTTGCATTTGAGAAAAAGAGTGAAACAGTTTGCATCTGAATATATGTTCTGGTGTCTTTTTTAATCTCTTCTTTTACAAGAACACACACACAAAAACATGACTTAGCTTTTCTTGTAAATTTCTGCATGCACAAATTTCCTTTTGCTTCAAAATTTGAAAAAGCAAGGGTGTTGCATCCATATTGATTGTCACTGACCAACTGGCACCTATTTTAATGTAATTTTGATGCCAGCAAAGTTTTTTTTTCTTCTGTAATTTTCCCAGACTTTTAAAGCAGATGGTGTTTTATTTCCTCTCCTGATTGATTTTATACTGTTTTGTATTTGTTTCTGCCAATCTTTTTTGGGTTGCTGTCTTACATTGCTTACCCCGCCTCCCCATATTTTGGGAGGGTTTTGCTGTCATTTTGAGCTTTCTTGAAAAGCAAATAATAAATCTCTAAAATTCATAAACTAAACCACCCCAAATGTGCTATAAATAATTCAAAAGAACAGGGTTTTGCTGTGACTGATGGAGTTAGGAAATCAGAAATTGTAGGTTCAATGTAATAAAAAAGTATTGAAAGAAATGGTAGAGCTATGAATAGTTCCTTAAGTAAAGATGGAGTATTTTATTTTATACTGAACTTTATACTTTATACTGAAAGTGGAAGAAGATGAGAACCTAAGGAAACTATATATTAAAATGGCATCTTCATTTTGCAGTGGCTTACTGTTTTATATAACTTCATATTTAACAATATGAATCCATTCTATTTTTTAAATGAATTTACATGCTACCTTTTTACAATGCACCCAAAGTCATCTTTTAATTAAAAATAACTGTCTGTCATTCAGAACAGAAGCTATACGTCTCCTCAATTTTCACTGATACAGTTCATAAGAACATTGACTAATGGCTTATTAATCATCCAACGAAAAAGAGTCATCAATTGCAAGAATAAATAAACTTCAGCATAAGTAGAGTTAATAAGGTTGTCGTTAAAGCCCCTGTCACACTGCACCAACAGATGGAAAGAGAATGTAAAATGGAGAAAAACACTTACCATCCGTTAGTTAACGCGATGCTTCCGTTCTGTACTCACTGCCTCTGTTTTGCTTCCTCTCTATCCGTCCAGCATCCGTCTATTGACGTTTCATCCGCTCAGAGGGTTTTGAGCTGCTCAAAACTTTTGCGTGGAAAATGTATCCAATGCATCCGTTCTGCATCCGTTACGCATCCGCTATATCCGCTAGGCATCCGCTACGCATCCGCGCAACTCGATCCTCTCCAGCGGTAAACGGATGCATAGAGGAAGCGGAACGGAAGCGGAACGGATGCAGAAGGGATGCAGAACGGATGGAGAAAGGATGAAAGCGGATGCACCTCCCAAAGAAAGCATTTAAAATGGAAAAAACGTTCGCAGAGGGGACCTATCTAGGATATTAAGGATGTCTAGAGGATGCCTAGAGGATGCAAAGGGGCACATAGTGGAAAACCTATACTGCCTACAAAAAGGGGGAGCAACTCACCTGGATCTCACTTTCAGAACAGCAGCCCAGCTGTGCACACCTCTGCAGCCTTCATCTGACTCTTGCTCTTCCACAGCATCCAGTCATGTCCACCATGGATCCTAACAAAGTCCTATTGGCAGCCACCATCCTTCTGCAACAGTGCGAAGCCATCTACAGGCTCTGTGAACTCTACTACGGGAAGAAAAAGAGGCGGCCAAGAAGCGTCTGGGTCCGAAGATGGATCGGGAGAAGAGCAGAGTACGGACTGTACAACAAGCTGATGGTGGAGCTCAGGAACGAAGACACTCGTGCATTCCAAAACTTCATGAGGATGCCTCCAGCCATGTTTGACTAAGTTGTGCAGTGGCTGACACCCAGGTTGACCAAGGCAAACACCAACTTCCGGCCCAGCCTGGAACCTGGGCTCAAGGTGGCACTCACTCTGCGCCACCTGGCCTCAGGGACCACCTACAGGAGCATGCAGTATGGCTGGAGGGTGCCACACAACACCATCAGCATTGTGGTCAGAGAAGTGGTGTAGGCCATCATCAAAGAATACATGGAGGAGCTCCTCCAGTGCCCCTCCACTGAAGAAGGCTGGAAGAAAGTTGAAGAGCAGTGGTATCAGAGGTGGAACTTCCCACACACCGTTGGAGCCATAGATGGGAAGCACGTGGCCTGCAAAGCTCCAGCCAAGTTGGGGTCCACTTATTTCAACTACAAGGGCTTCTTCAGCATCATCCTCTTCGCCATGGTCGATGCTGACTACAAGTTCATGTACATCGATGCTTCAGGCAATGGGTCAGCTTCAGATGCCCAGGTATACAACTCCAGTGACCTCAAGGAGGGGCTGGAACGCAACTTCATCGTGGGCTTCCCAGATCCAGACCCACTGCCCAATGACACGCAAGATGTGCCCTACTTCATCGTGGGGGATGACGCCTTCTCCCTCAGAACCTACCTCATGAAGCCCTACACCTCCAGACTCCTCACCCATGAAGAGAGGATTTTCAACTACAGGCTGTCCAGAGCAAGGCGGGTGGTGGAGAACGCCTTTGGCATCCTGGCCAACAGGTTCCAGATACTTCTCACCACCATGCAGCATCGCCCACAGACCATGAGGAGGATCGTGGAAGCTTGCTGCATCCTGCACAATCTCATGCGCACCCGCTACCCAGTCTTGCAGAACAGGCTCGTGGACCTCCAACAAGGCAATGGGGACATGGAGCCTGGGGAATGGAAGCAAGGGCAAAACCTGATAGACACTGAGGATGTGCAAGGCCCCAACAGAGCCTCACGTGAAGGGAAGAAGCAGCGCAACCTCCTGAAACACTGGTGCAACTCCCCAGCTAGAGCGGTGGAGTGGCAAGACAGGATGATAGGTGCTTAATGGATGCTTCCTTCAGCCTGTCTCATCACACTGATGAGATTGGGCCATGTATGTTAGGTGGGCCTACAATGAACAGGGCATTTAATAAAGAGTTGTGTTTATGTTGACATGTGTGGATGATTATTACATTATTATTGATAATAAAGGACCATAGGTGTGGCACCTGGGAGGGTGGACCATACAGTCCCACTAGGCTTGCACTGGAGGTTTATCTATCCCACAGCTATTACCCATACCAAAGGTATCCCTGCTCATTCCACAGGTATCCCTGCCCATCCCACAGCTATTACCCATTCCAAAGGTATCCCTGCCCACCCCACTGCTATCCTTACTCATCCCACAAGCATTCAAAGGCTTAAACCATTTCTAAAAGTTTCCACCAAGACTTTATTTACTAAAAGAACTGAATCAAGTGTGTGAATCAAAGATAGACTTTATTAATAACAAGCTGTAAGAGAAAAATGACCCAAGTCAACTGTCCAAATAAAGTCCACAGGTAGCCAGCTACCCGGTCTCTTGCACTCTTCTTGGTCACTCGGAGGTGTGCCCAGTCTCAGGGGTGAAGGGTCCAGGTGCTGTGGTGGTGAGTGGTGCTGGAGTGCCTGGCCTCGAGAGGACAACAGGGGATGGTGTGTTGAGAAAGATCTCGGACAGCTGGCTCAGCCCCGTGATGTTGAGAGCTCCTTCCTCCATGCCATGGGGTGTCAGCCCCAGTACCGATGACAGATGTACTGAGGCCGGACTTGGCTGTGGGGTGGAGGAAGTAGCAGTGTAGTGGGGCTGTCTGGTCTGCAGCTGGGTGAGGACTGGCATGGGTGGCATCAGTGTTGTCGGTGGCATTGGTGGCATCAGTGGCATCAGTGTCATGGGTGGCATCGTTGGCGTCGGTGGCATCAGTGTTGTGGGTGGCATCGGTGGCATCAGTGGAACTGGTGGCAACGGTGTCGTCCGACGACTCTGTACCAGGACTGGGAAGGGCTGCTGCCTGTGCTGCTGGACCTCCTGGTAGCCGTAGCCTTGGTAGGTGAGGGCCTGTGAAAAGCCTTGGAATGGGAGGGACATCACCTGGGGTGGAGGAGCAGACCTGGACTGGGTGGGAGCAGGTTCAGCTGGGCGTGGAGGGTTGTGAAGCAGCTCAGTGATCCAGTCCTTCACCACCTGGTACTGGGGTTCCGCCATGTCCGTGAGGGTCTGGTTCACATAGGTGAGGAAGGGCTTGCGGTTGGAGGATGAGGAGTCGGTGTGTACCAGCTGAGAGAGGAGATCTATGCTGCTCCGGATGGTGTCCCTGATCTCCAGCAGGACAGTGTGGCTCTGCCCCTCCGGTCTGCCTCTGTGCCTTTCTGTGGAGGTGGAGCTGGGGGTGGATGCGGGTAGGGCTGTGGTGGACGTGCCGTCTCCTTTCTCCCACCACACCAGGGAGTCCTCCACACACTCCACCACGGTTAGTAGAGCTGTGGGGGGGGGGGGTTCTCCGCCGTGGCACGCTCCACAGAAACCTGCCTGGAGACAGGAGCTGACTCTCGCCCGGAAGAGGACTGGCTCTCAGCAGGCTGCCAGAGAGAGAGGGTAGTGAGAGGGGCTGCTGGTGCTCCTCGGTGGCGGATCTCACCCTCCAGGAAGCTGCACCTGGCCATGACGTAGGTCTCTCTGTCCGTCAGCTTGACTGTGGCCTGGCCAGATTTCTTGAGGTGCAGCTTCCTGTACCAGGTGTGCATGTGCTTCCACCAGCTGAGGAGCACCTCCAAAGTTTAGCCCAGACTCTCTGCCTTCTCTCTCCAAGCAGCATGCTTCCGCTTGGTGTCCCTGTAGAGATGGTGCCCCTTCCGCCACAGATAGTCATTCTCTCTCAGCCACTCCAGCACCTCATCCTCGTGTTCCTCCTCAATGGAATATTGCCTCCTCCCGTCCCCGCATATGCCTCTTCCTCCCTTTGGCAGGATCATACCACCAGCAGCAGCAGCACCAGCAGGATCATCATCATCATCATCATCATCATCATCATCATCATCATCACCACCAGCAGGATCATAATCATCATCAGCAGCAGCAGCAGCACCAGCACCAGCAGGATCATCATCATCAGCAGCAGCAGCAGCAGTAGCAGCAGCAGGACGAGCAGGACCAGGATCAGCAGCATCAGAGTAAGCACCAGCAGTGCCAGCAAGACCAGGAGCACGAGCAGGACCAGTAGCATGAGCAGGACGAGCAAGACCAGGAGCACGAGCAGGATGAGCAAGTCCAGGAGTACGAGCAGGACCAGCAGGATGAGGAGCAGCTTCAGCAGGGTACGCACCAGCAGAAGCACCACCGCCAGGAGCAACTTCAGCAGAGTAAGCATGAGCAGAAGCACCACCGCCAGGAGCAGCCTCAGCAGAGTAAGCACGAGCAGAAGCACCACCGCCAGAAGCAGCAGCATCAGCTCCTCCAGAAGCAGAAGCAGCAGAAGCCCCAGCAGAAGCCCCAGCAGAAGCAGAGTCAGGGACAGGGGGCGGGAGGGTGGCCCTGTCCCTCTTGCCAGGGATGGAGGCAGGTTGCTGAGGCTTTCTCTTCTTCCCCATGGTTGTGGGGTTGCTGGCTGGCAGGGAGGCTGGCAGGGAGGCTGGCAGGCAGGCAGGCACCAAGACTGGCAGGAAGGCTGGCAGGAAGGCAGGCAGGCATGCAGGCACCAAGGCTGGCAGACAGACTGGCAGGGAGGCTGGAAGGCAGGCTGGCAGCAAGGCTGGCAGGCAGGCAGACAGCAAGGCTGGCAGGGAGGCTGACCAGGAGGCTGGGAGGCAGGCTGGGGGGCAGGCTGGCAGCAAGGCTGGCAGCAAGGCTTGCAGGCAGGCAAGCAGGCAGGGCAGGCAAGGCAGTCAATGCGTCCGGCAGCAGGTCTTTCCTCCGAATGGTGACCTGCTTCCGAGCTGTTTCCCTTTATATCCGCGGGGCTTACGCAATGCATCCCCCCCGCATGCGCAATTAACACTCGGCATCCGTTAGGCTTCCGCTGTGCATCCGCTTGGCTTCCGCTCTGCATCCACTTCATCCGCTGTGCATCCGCTGTGCATCCGCTTCATCCGTTCCACATCCGTTCTGCATCCGCTTCATCCGTTCCGCGTCCGCTTTGCTGAGGTCCCCCGGAAGCCTTGTGGATGTGCCATCTGCTCTCATCCACTTCCATCCGCTGGGCTTCCATTCTGCATCCACTTTCCATCTGCTCTGCGTCCTCCCCGCGTCCATTCCTTTCCCTGTTATCCGCTCTGGTTATGCAAATTTTTACCCCTTTTGAGAGCGGATAACAACGGATGGAGCATTTTTCTCGTCCATTGTGTCCTTTTTACTAACATTTTGCATCCGTTGGGCAGTGTGACAGGGCCTTTAATTTTAATAAGAACTGAGAATAGGCAAGTTTCCTGGGAGCAGCCACTGCATAATATCGGTGCCACGCCAAGAAGGGTGCCCCCAAGGTGCATTTCAAAAGATAACTGGATTTCTTTGAAAACATTTAGCTTCTTATCCAAGAACCTTCTTCAGTTCTATTCAGTTCAGAACTGAAGACGCTTCTTGGATGAGAAGTATCTGGGGAACAAGCATGAACTGGATAATTGAGGAGTTCCATGGAGAATGAGAAGATGCTTATATTGAGCTAGAGCAGGGATGGGAAACCATAACCCTTTTATGATTTGTGGACAACTCAATGAGTTGGAAGTTCACAAGTCATAAAAGGACCATGGTTCCCCACCACTGTGCGAGAGAATCTGGAAGGAAGAAGAATGATGAATATTGGAAGGTTATGTTGCATAAATGCTACAAAAGTAAGGAGATGATTGCATTTCAAAAGACAAAAGAGCCAGTGGCAAATTCAGTGATGGAGCCTCACTGCATCACCAGATATTTCACTAGATTGTATTTGTAGAAGGAATTTTTCAATATCTGCCAAAACCATGGAGGAAGAATTGACGGTATGAAATCTGCACTATCTTGCATATATAACAACAGCACTTAGATTTATACCACTTCACAGTGCTTTATAGCACTTTATAGTGTTTTACAGCCCTCTTTAAATTATTTACAGAATTATCCTTTTGCCCTCCCCCCACAATCTGGGGTCTTATTTTACCTACCTTGGAAGGATGGAAGGCTGAGTCAACTTTGAGACACTCAGAATTGAACTGCCGGAGTGAGCAGTGAGTTAACCTGCAGTGCTGCATTCTAACCTCTGCGCCACCACATCTCTACTTTGTGGGTCCCAATGATGGCAGCTATTTTGTAACCTCTGTATGGTCTACGGAGATTCTCAATCATCCAACCATGAGGCATCCAACCATGCCAATTATGGTTGTCCCAAAAGTTCTTTTTTTGGGAGGCAGTTGGACTTTCTGGTTTTTCTTTGAAGATGTTTCACTTCTCATCCAAGAAGTTTCTTCAGCTCTGACTGAATGGTGATGAATGGAAGGTTCATACTCCTTGCGACAGCTGGTCATTTGCATTCTTTTAGTGGGTTGTTAAGGTCACCTGGAGAAGAAGGGTCCCCACCAATTTGCACCACTCAGGTGACCATGATAAAATAAACCTCCAGGTGATCTTAATGAAATCATGCAAATGACCAGCATCAGTGGTGGAATTCCATTTTTTTTTTTTTTACTACTGGTTCTATGGGCATGACTTGGTGGGCATGGCAGGGGAAGGATATTATAAAATCTCCACTTAGAGGTGGCATTTGCTGGTTCTCCGAACTACTCAAAATTTCCACTGCCAGGTTCTCCAGAACTGGCCAGAATCTGCTGAATACCACCTCTGACCAACATTCATTTGCATTCATCCTTCCATTCCCCACCATCCAGCCAGAACTGAAAATGTTTCTTGGATGAGAAGTGAAACATCTTCAAAGAAAAATCAGAAAGTCCAATTGCCTCTTGAAAAAAGCATTTTTGGGACTCTGTAGGATCATGCATATAAGAGATTTCAGCAGTGTTGCAAGTTAGATCTGCTCCCCTGGGATTCTTTGACATCACTGCCCTTGGGCAGCTGAACCAATTTAAGGCCCGGTCCCACTGCACTTATGGATGCAAAGAGGATGTAAAACGTTAAAAAAAGCTTGCCATCCGTTGGAAAACGCTATGCATCCATTGTGTACTCATTGCATACGTGTTTCATACGCTCTATCCGTCGAGCATCCGTCCACTGAGATTTCATCCGCACAAGATGTTTTGAGCTGCACAACACTTTGTGAACAGATGAACTTTCCACCGCGTACGATGTACATCTGTGACATATACGGGCAACAAACATTCTATGTCCGTTATCATCCATTAAATGTCCGCTGTATCCTCTCTGCATCCTCTGGCCATCCCTTCAACTCACATCTGCTGCAGCTGAAAATGGAAAGAGGAAGAAAACAAAAGGTACACGGAACGTCTACACAGCATTAGTAGCACAGAAATAGAAAGGATGTAAGCGTATGCATCTCGTATATAAAGGATTAAAAACGGACAAAATGTTTGTATCTGGGATGTATCTCATATATTTACGATATCTGCAGTATGTCTAGAGTATGTAGAAGGACACCTAGCGGACAACCGATATTTTCCATTAAAAGGGGGAGAAAATCATCTGGATCGCAGTATGAGTCCAGCAGCCGTAGTGTACAGACCTCTTCACCCTTGGTCTTGCTCTTCCACATCATCAATTATTCTCCACCATGGATGATGACACAGTCCGTATGATAGCTGCACTCATTCAACACCAGAACCAAAACCTGTTCAGACTGTTTCAACTTTTATACAAAAGGAGAAGAAGGAGACGTCCAAGAGCTGTGTGGGTCCGACGATGGATCGGGAGAAGAGTGGAGTTTGGACTGTATGACAAGCTGATGGTGGAGCTCAGGAATGAAGACACGCGTGCATTCCAGCACTTCATGAGGATGCCACCAGCCATGTTTGACGAACTTGTTGAGCGTCTGAGACCCAGGTTGACCAAGCCGAGCACCAACTTCTGTCCTAGCCTGGACCCTGGACTGAAGGTGGCACTGATTCTGCGCCACCTGGCCTCTGGAACCACATACAGAAACATGCAGTATGCGTGGAGGGTGCCACACAATATCATCAGCAAAGTGGTCAGAGAAGTGGTGCAGGCCATCATCGAAGAATACGTGGAGGAGCTCCTCCAGTGCCCCACCACTGAAGAAGGCTGGAGGAAAGTTGCAGAACAGTGGTATCAGAGGTGGAACTTTCCCCACACCGTTGGAGCCATAGATGGGAAGCACGTGGTCTGCAAAGCTCCAGCCAACTCAGGGTCCTCTTATCACAACTACAAGGGCTTCTTCAGTATCATCCTCTTTGCCATGGTTGATGCTGACTACAAGTTCATGTACATCGATGCTTCAAGCAATGGGTCAGCTTCAGATAGCCAGGTATACAATGCCAGTGACCTCAAGGATGGGCTGGAACGCAACCTCATCATGGGTTTTCCAGATCCAGACCCCCTACCTAATGACACACAAGATGTGCCCTACTTCATCGTGGGTGATGATGCCTTCTCCCTCAGAACCTACCTCATGAAGCCATACACTTCAAGATACCTCACCCGTGAAGAGAGGATTTTCAACTCCAGGCTGTCCAGGGCAAGACGGGTGGTGGAGAACGTCTTTGGCATCCTGGCCAACAGGTTCCAGGTACTTCTCACCACCATGCAGCATCACCCACAGACTGTGAGGAGCATCGTGGAAGCTTGCTGCATCCTGCACAATCTCATGCGCACCCGCTACCCAGTGTTGCAGAACAGGCTTGTGGACCATCAACAAGGGAATCAGGACATGGAGCTGGAGGTGAATGGAGGCAAGGACAAAACCTGATAGACACTGTGGATGTACAAGGCCCCAACAGAGCTTCACGTGAAGGGAAGAAGCAGCACAACCTCCTGAAACACTGGTGCAACTCCCCAGCTGGAGCAGTGGAGTGGCAAGACAGGATGGTAGATGCTTAATGGATGCTTCCTTGAGCCTGTCTCATAACACTGATGAGATTGTGCCATGTATGTTGAGTGGCCTTACAATGAATAGGGCATTAATAAAGAGCTTTATTTATTTTGAAATGTGTTGATCAATGAATAAATTGTTATTGATAAAAAAAGGACCATAGGTGTGGCAGCTGGGAGGGTGGACCATACAGTCCCACTATGGTTGCACTGGAGGTTTATCAATCCCACAGCTATCCTTACCCATCCCACAACTATCCTTACCTATCCCACAGCTATCCTTACCCATCCCACAACTATTCTTACCTATCCCACAAGCATGCAAAGCTTAACCCTTTTTTCAAAGTTTTAACCACACTTCATTAAGTAAATAAAATGAACCAAGTGTGTGAAGCAAAGATAACCTTTATTAATAACTGTCTTAAGTAAACTGTATGACTTTATTAAAAAAGCAAAATGAACCAAGTAAACTGTTGCATAACACTGATGAGATTGTGCCCTGTATGTTGAGTGGTCCTACAATGAATAGAGCATTAATAAAGAGCTTTGTTTATTTTAAAATGTGTTGATCAATGAATAAATTGTTATTGATAAAAAAAGGACCATAGGTGTGGCAGCTGGGATGATGGACCATACAGTCCCACTATGGTTGCACTGGAGGTTTATCTATCCCACAACTATCCTTATCTATCCCACAAGCATGCAAAGGCTTAACCACTTTTTCAAAGTTTTCACCAACACTTTATTAAGTAAAAGAAATGAGCCAAGTGTCTTAAGCAAAGATAACCTTTATTAACTTTCTTAGGTAAACTTTAGGACTTTATTAAAAAAGCAAAATGAACCAAGTAAAGTGTCTTCAGCAAAGATAAACTTAACAAGTACAACTCAGTCTCTGACACTATTCTCATTCACTTTGACTCATGTCCATGGTCTCAGCTGTTCAGCGGGCAGGGACTATGGAGGTGGCTGTGGCTTGAGTGCTGGTCTGAGGCACCATTGGGGTGCTTGGCCCTGAGGGTACAACCGGGGATGGTGTGTTCAGGAAGCTGTCCGAGAGCTGACTGACTCCCATGACGTTGAGAGGCCCCTCATCAAGGACTTGAGATGTCAGGCCCAATATTGATGACAGATTGTCCATTGATGGGCTTGGCTGTGGGGTGGAGGAAGGAGGAGTGTAGTGGGGCTGTCTGGTCTGCAGCTGGGTCAGGTGAGGCGTCCGTGGCATGCGATGAACCTGGGCCTGGACTGGGAAGGTCTGCTTCTGCTGTGGGAAGTCCTGGTAGTCATAGCCTTGGTAGGTGAGGGGCTGTTGAAAGCCGTGGAAGGGCTGTGACATCGCCTGGGGTGGAGGAGCAGACCTGGACCGGGTAGGAGCAGTTTCAGCTGGGCCTTGAGGGTTGTGCAGAAGTGCTGTGATCTTCTGCTTCATCACCTGGTACTGGGCCTCAGGCAGGTCCCTGAGGGTCTGGCTCACGTAGGTGATGAAGGTGTTCCGGCCCGAGGATGCTCTGTCCAAGTGGACCAGCTGAGAGAGAAGTTCTGTGCTGGTCTTCATTGTGTCCCTGATCTCCAACAGCACACTGTGGTCCTGGCCCTCCAGTCTGCCTCTCTGTCTGCATCCTCTGGAGCTGGGGGTGGGGATGGGGTGGGTTGGCCTCTGGTGGCTGCTGCTTCTTCCTCCATTTGTGACAGCAGGGCGTCATCCTCCATAGGATCCTCCAAGTCTGCTGGCATGGGGAATGCAGCTGTTGGAGGGGTCTCTGCCGTGGGGCCCTCTGAAGACACCTGCCTGGACAGGGTAGCTGGCTCCTGGCTGGAAGAGGACTGGCTGTCTGTGGGCTGTCTGAGGGAGAGGGGTCTCAGAGGGGCTGCTCCTTGGTGCTAGATCTCACCCTCCAGGAAACTGCACTTGGCCATGATGTACATCTCCCGGTCAGTGAGCTTGACAGCGGACTGCCCGGATTTCTTGAGGTGTAGCTTGCCATACCAGGTGTGCATGTGCTTCCACCATCCTAGGAGTACTTTTGCAGTGTACCCCAGGCTCTCTGCCTTTTCTCTCCAAGCTGTCTGCTTCTTCTTGGTGTCCCGATACAGTCTGTGGCCCTTTCTCCAGAGGTACGTGTTCTCCCTCAGCCATTCCAGCACCTCATCCTCATGCTCCTCGGAAACGGTGTACTGTTTCCTCTCTCCCTTCTGTTTCCCTTGCCTCTTCCTCCCTGTGGCAGGGGCTTGAGCAGGGCCTTCAGGGGCTTGAGCAGCAGGGCCTTCAGCAGCAGGGCTTTGAGGGCTTTGGGGCTGGTCCACCACAGCAGCAGCAGCAGCAGCAGCTTCAGAGTCAGTGCCAGGGGGTGGGATGCTGGTTCTGGCCTTCTTGCCAGGGCTGGAACGAGTAGGCACGGGCTTCCTCTTCTTGCCTGACTGATGAACTATGATGTTCCTACTAGATTTATGTGGCAGCACATCTTTCCCCTGTATGCTGACTGCATGCGTGCTGCATCCTTCTATATCCACGGAGCTGACACAATTCATACTCCCCGCATGCGCAGTGAATGCTTTGCATCTGATATACATCCGCATGGCATCCCCTTTGTTTCCTATAGGCGTCCATAATGCATCCGCTTCATCCGTTATGCATCATCCCCTTCCGCTATGCGTCCACTTCGCAATTCTCCCCCAGAACCCCTTTGGATATGTCATCTGCTTCCATCCGCTGTCATCCACTAGGCTTCCTATGAACATCCATTTAACATCCCCACTACATACTACCCACATCCATTCTTTTCCGTTCTTTTCCACTCTGCTTATTCAAATTTTCGCCAATTTTTAGAGCAGATGACAATGGATGGAGCCACCCCTGAAATTTTGCTTGTCTGCTGTGTCCTTTATGCATACGTTTTGCGTCCATCGGCCAGTGGGACCGGGCCTTTACTTCTAATTCAGTTGCAGATCAACAGAAGTCTTCCTTGCAATGCTACAATTCTATGAAGCTTGGAGGAATGTAACAATTCCTGTTCTCCTGTGTCCACATCAGTATTTCACCAAGTTGTTTTTTTAACAGGGAGATGGTGGTGTTTTGACCAAGTGGATTTATTGCTTGATATTTTTTTATTGCAGGGGTTGTATCTCAGTTCACTTATCAACAAAGAGGTTGGATGCTACTATTCTTTAGCTTTTAGTCCCGGAGAAGTTGTCAACTTCAGTTGAGTAGCTCCTTGGGTTAGAAGTCTTAGACTTTTCTCGCCTAGCCAATGTAAAGTCAGATTCTTTTTCTTCTAACATTGTGCTCATCCTGGTAGAAGGCAAGGGCTGAAGATGGGCACTTTAATTTCTTAAGAAGAAATTAAATTATGTTAAGAAAATAATCTTTGCTAAGTATGGGTCTTCCAGGAAAGTTTTCACTTGTCTTGCTGACAACTTTCAGAAAGAAGATTCAGCAAATAAGAAAAGCTTAGTACTACCAAGTGCTAGTAGTCACAGGAATTATGATGAAAGTAATGACATAGTTTGGGAATACTTGATTTGAAGGGACTAGGAATGAATTGAATACGTATTTTATACTTTTAAAAATGATTTTAATTTCTTGGTCAGGGAGTTCCTTAAAAACAGGTGTTAAAAGCTCAGTTGCAAACAGTTTTAATTGGGAAACATAGTTAACAAAGAATCCAAAAAAACCAATATCATCACTATCTGTTGTTTTTTTAAAGACACATAAAAGACACATGCAAAATTGACCATATCTCCAAGAAACGGCATATATAGCCTAGAACAGGAGTATCAAACTTACATCATCATAGTGCCCTCATGTGATGTATCTGGACTTTTTCCCCCTTCACTAAACCGGGCCTGGACGTGGCTAGCGCATGGTGCATCTGGCCTGCAGACCAGTAGTTTGACAGCCCTGGCCTAGAACAATGGAGAGGGTATCAGGAAAACCAAAATCAAAATCACTTAAATTATATGGAAAAAGTAAAGCAGCAAGGATAATCAGAGGACTAGAAATAGATCTTTGTAAGGGATCAAGAAGGAATGAGGAAAGTTTAGCCTTGAGAAGAGAATAAACAGAGGACATGTGATATTGTCCGATTGAGCATGATACGGAATAATGGTTTTCAATTACATTTCAATTACTGATTCAGCTTTAGAGGAAAAGACTTCATATCAATCACAGCAGTTTTGTCATATGAACCAGTTACCTAGAGGAGAAGAACTGCCAATGATGGGGAGACTTCACCTGTTGTATTTCAATGATCTGCCAATTATTGTAACCACAGTGCATTTCTGGGAAGGGAGAGAAACGTTGGCACCTGTAGTCTGAGAAAAGATCAGGATGTATGGTCCAGGTATCTCTCTCCCAGGTAAGCGATCAGGAAGCCACAGA
The DNA here is from genome assembly GCA_015471245.1 of Laticauda colubrina. NCBI lineage: Eukaryota > Metazoa > Chordata > Lepidosauria > Squamata > Elapidae > Laticauda > Laticauda colubrina. The sequence goes on along the minus strand of BLBF01000050.1, from coordinate 7,415,331 downwards.
ATTTATCTACCAGTTTTCAGAATATTAGGTAGAAATAACACTGCTTTCTACAACTATTATCTCTGCTTTTTAAAATAGTCCCCACGGAGAAAAGAGATAATTGGAAAACTAATTATTGTTCCCAGTAGAATCTCTGGCAGTTGTAAATTTCATATAGTACAAATTTATCAGCACATAAGCAATTACCTTGATTGAGTTAGGACCTGAATTAGCCAGCAGTCTGGTGTTATAATTGCTTCAGTAGTTGCATGAATTACATTACAGGAGTCTCGTATCAAGCCGCAAAGCACAAATGCAATCCTAGTAAATCTTGTCATGAAGAACCAGACATGATCCTCAGAGTTATCGCTCTTGGTTCAAGAAAGAGTTGAAGGGGCATCCGGATTGATGGTGCATATAATGCAGCACTGGTCTGAAATGGTCAAAGAGGCAGTGTTTCTCAACCTTGGCAATTTTAAGAGGTGTGGACTTCTACTCCCAGAATTCCCCAGACAGATGCTTTTCTGCACCCAGAAATGAAATCAGAATGAGAGGGAAGGATCATGCCAACGCTTGCACATTGAATTAATAAAACCACAAGACAGGGTGACAGTCCTGGGTTCCAAAATAAGATAAGATAATCTTTATTGTCATTTTTTTTCCTGTGGAACTTGGCACACGTTAAAAATGAAATTCTCAAAACTGTACACATACATAACACACATAAAGATATGCTATAAACATACAAATGTATACACTTACACACTAACATATAAATACATATAAATATTAATCACAGCTTCTACTCTTTGCTTCTTGACCTGCCCTCAGGTGTTAGAGAGAATAAATTGAAAGAAAGTTATAAAACAAAAATCACCAATGTTCACCTACACACACGAGACATACAGAAAGACACACGAACATATACACCCCTACACGGACACAGTCCTTTATGCATATATGTAGGTTTGAGAATTAGAAGTTGAAAGTGACTGCAGAGAAAAGATTAAATCCAGACTGGCACTGGGTGATCTTCCTTGAGAGAAGGGATGGGAACATATTGTTTATGGGGGGCTGCTGCATTATCTTGGAATCTGGGTTTCTGGGCCTGAGAATGAAATATATCCTGGATTTCCAAGCTTCTAGTCCACCAACTTAACCACTGTATCATACAGAGTCTCATAAATTCTATCTGATTACAGGTAGATCTTGACCTATGACCAAAATTGGGATCCGAATTTCTGTATACTAAAAAAGGAAGTTGTTGAATCAGTCATTAAAGGAACTCAGCTTCCCCCATTGGCTTTGCTTGTTAGATGCCATTTGGGAAGGCATCAATGGTGGCAGTGGCCAAGCATCCGAATTTCGATCACACAAGTTGGGGATGCTGTGGCAGTTGTTAAGTGTGAGTATCGTAAGTTACTTTTGTCAGTGCTGTTGTAACTTTGGTCACTAAATGAATAGTTGCAGGTCAAGGACTATCTGTATTCAATTGTTTGGTGTGACGATTAAAGGACTTGAGGTAGGAACTGGAGATCATGAGTTCTAGTCCTGCCTTGGTCATGAAACTGGATGAGGGTCACTCTCTCTGAGCCCCAGGAAGCTGTGGCAAATCATATCTGGAAAATGTTGTTTGTTTAGACTATCACTTGGAGTCAAGATGACTTGAAAGCCCACATTCACACACAAATCCTCACTTGACCCTTACTTTATTTAAAGCTTTGTTTCTCAACTTCAGCCACTGTAAGATGGATGGACTATGATTCCCAGAATTTCCTAGCCAACATTGAAACCATTCATCTTATTAAAGTGGCTGAGATTAGAAAACAGTGACTGAAAGCATCATAGAATCATAGAGCTAGAAGGGAGATGGATGGATAAGAAATATGAAATATAAATAAAGGGACCCTGGATGGCTTTATTACAACTCCTTACCCAAAGCAGGAGTGTTTTTACCAACTTGAACAAATGGTTGCCCAATCTTTTCTTGAAACCTCCAGCAATGGAGTATCCACAATTCCAGGAGACAAACTGTCCATTGATTAATTGTTCTTACTGTCAGGACATTCCTCCCTTAGTTCCATGTTGAATCTCCCTCTGACATGCTTCCACCCATTGCTTTTTGTCCTGCCCTCAGGTGTTATGGGAGAATAAATCAAAAGAAAGGGTTTAAGATAAAGAAGAATTCTTTTTAAAAACTCCACTAACATAGAATCAGTGGATAGTAATAAACATATCCTTAAGCAACTCAGAGACCAAACAATAACATAGAAAAATAGCATAGCTATATAGTACGTTTGCTGTCAAGTCATTAACACTAGCACAATTGTTTGTCTTAATCACTTGTTACAGCTGGCCCACTTCAATGTCAACATTTTTCCCCTCCCTTTTTCTATAATTATCTCTTTACAAAATCTAGTGGACAACATATCCTTCGTTCATGCAGCATCTATTCCTTTGAAATTTCAAATTCACCAGAATTTTGAAGAAGGTTATATACATTCTTCCACTATCACCTACCTATGGGACCCATGTGAAAGACAAGGTGAAAGTTGCATTAGATTGCAAGCATCTTGGTGTAGGATTGTGCATCTGCAAAGTGGGTCACAGTACAGATGTGGCAGGCCTCTGTTCTTCATATGTTGGTCTTATGTCTGGAAATGCAGCAAATTTGACCAAGGCTCCTGCTATTCGGACTATTCGATTTTCCAGTCACAGCTGAATTCAAACAGCAGCATCATCCTGGTGGTTTCTGAGCATTTGTTAAAAATGCTGTGTGCACTTGGCATCCCTGGCATCTCAGAGGAAACTTGAGATGCAGAAAATCAGTCATTTAAGAGCCTGGCCTCAGGAGAAATACCAGCTTGGAAGGTAAAAGGGCATCTGATGTTCACAGAGGTGGCTTGGCGCCTTGCCTTAAGCTGATAGGAGTCTGCTTCTCTTGCTAGACTGGATAAAGAGCTATATATGGAGGGTATATGTGCATATGTGTGTGGTGTGTGTGTGTAAGAGAGAGAGAGAGGGAGAGAGAGATCTATTACTAATCTTCCTAAGCTCTTTCTTGAAGAACAGCCATATCCAGAGGTTTTGTCTGAAACAATCCCAGAGGGTCTCAATTTCTTTATCCATGTCATGAGGGGGAGTTCACAATTATGTTGTGAGAATTAGCAGTAAAAGGAAACTAGCCCATCAAACAACACAGTGGTTGGACACCATCAAAGCTGACACCAGCCAGAGCAGAAAAATTCAAAAGTAGTGCAAGATTGGAAAATGTGGAGAGACCTGGCCCACAGAATCACCAAGAGTCAGACACGACTGAATGGGTATCATCATCATCATCGATCAATCAAAACAGAGCTAAATGAGACATTGGAGATCTTCTAATCCAACCCCCTGCTCAGGGAGGAGACCCCTCCAGACAAGTGGTTGTCCAGTCTCTTAAAAGCCTTAAGTGATGAAGCACCCACAACTTCTGAAGGCAAAGCTGTTTCCCTGGTTAATTGTTCTCATTGTAAGGAAGTTTCTCCTTAATTCCAGGTTGTTTCTCTCCTTGATTAATTTTCAGCTATTGTTTCTTGTCTTGCCTTCTGGTGCTTTGAAAAATAAGTTGACCCCATCTACTTTGTGGCAGCCCCTCAAATATTAGAATACAGCTATCCTGTCATCAAAGTCCTTCTTTTCTCTAGACTGGCCATACCCAGTTTCTGCAACCATTCTTCATATGTTTTAATCTCCAGGCCTTTAATCATCTTAAAATGATCTTTTTTGCACTTTTTTCAACATTATCGTCATCATCATCATCTCTGAAAGCCATAGGGTGGTAACCCTAGCAAAAGCACCAATATCTGTATATTTATATATTAAATGCTCAGATTTAATTATCTGAGATGCTAGAGGAGGAATGGCTGCAGCCTAACCATCTCTGTTCTGCCGTTGCAGATCTCCAAATGGAGATTGTCTTCCAGCACTTTTCTCCTTCTCAAATATTTTTGTATTTTTTCTCCTTTCAGCTCCTTTTTTCTTGTTAATCCTGGCCTTCAGCCATCTCTCCTAGACAGGAAAGGCCCAGAATCGCATTTCATGACATTCTTCCTGCATATAAACAGCCGCCCCCACCCAGAAACAGCCACATGGTGATGCCAGGCAAGGCATTCCTGCTTTATGACTGCCTGTTCCCTCCACCCCTCCTCTTCAATTCCTAAGTTTATCTGGCCTGGAGGAAGGGGGCTGGGAATTGGCAATTGGGCTCAATTAGCTGATGTTTCCCAGTGTGAGGAATATCATCTGGTTGCCATGGGGATGGGGAGTGCCACGGTAACCAACAGGGCCCCTTTTCTTTTTCACTACCTACTTTTCTCTACGCCATGCTGGCACAAGGAGCTACATAGGGACAGGAGTGGGAAGCAATCCCAGGGATGGTGTTGGGCATAGCTCTTTTTGCCTCTGCGGGGAATGCAAGCCCCTCCTCCCATTTCTTTTCATCATGAGAAAATTCTGCACACAACATCAGATCCTATAGCGAGAAGTAAAGTAGGCAGGTCTTTGCAGGAAGTTTCATTGAAAGGATAATTTTCTTGCCATCATTGGCATGTGGGCATTGGACACCTAGGTAACGCCTAGGTAATGCCTGGATTTAGTGCAAGTTCCCTTTCTGCTTCCTCTCTTCCTCCTCCACCTCTTCCTCCTTCTCTATTTTTCCTTATTTTTCTTATATGTATCCATGTATTCATAACTATGTTTTTACTTATACCTATTATCTTGTAAGCAATTGACATTAAAAAAAAAAAAAACCTAAAAAAAATATTGGGGATTTTTCTGGAGAAGAATCACCCAAGAGACCAGCCTTTTCCTTGGTGGCTTTTTGAGTACGCCAATCAATTGAAGAAAGTAATAAAACTGAAGACGGGAATAAATCCAATCAATTTGCTGGGGCTTTGAATCTTTTGAGGCTATTTGATTGAAACATTTGATTCAGCTCAATGTTTTGCCATTCAAAACTTTTCAAGTTTTCAGCCCAGAAACACTTCCTTTCATCCAGACAGATGTTGATGGAGGCTAATGTCACTCCTCTCCTTGTTAGATTAAGCAAGAGACAGTCCATCTGCAACAGATAATTTGATGACAGTCCTAAAATTTGTGGACAACCTAGTTATTACTTTCCTAAAGCTCTCAGTACTCTTGAGATCCATGGAAAATGACTTGTGCCTTACACAGCTTCCCAACAAGCACTGTCCTAAGAGAATAGCTGTAGCTCAAAATTAAACTGTGGGATCCTTGATGCTGTCAGCTTGCTTGTTTTCTTGCAGACATTTAATTACCCAACCAGATAACAGTAAGTAGCACTGATGAGGTTGGGTAATGAAACACTTGTAGGAAAATAACCAAGCTCAGAGAGCACCAAGGAACCCACAAATATTTTCCTGAGAATCTTAGAAATCCCAATCCTAACTCAAGACAATTGTATTTGTGGACAAAATTGTTTCCCATAAGTGATCTAGTCCTGGGTGACATTTCAGATCAATCAGAATAGAGCTGGAAGAGGCCTTTGAGGTCTTCTAGTCTAACTCCCTGCTCAAGCAGGAGACCCTACACTATTTCAAACAAATGATTGTCCGGTCTCTTCTTGAAAACCTCCAGTGATGAAGCACCCATAACTTCTGAAGGCAAACTGTCCCACTCTGATGGGATTCAACATTTTTTACTGCCAGTTCTGTATGGCCTGGTGGGCATGGTATGGCTTGGTAGTGTGAGCAGAACCGAAGTCATGTTGGATGGCCCATTGAATTGAATAAGGAAGTGTGTCTCAAACTCAGTAGTTCTGCTAAATAAGAAAGTGTTCCAGTTTGTGCACAAGAGAAAAAACAAGATGAGGCTAGAACAATGGGGAACTGTAATAAAGTGCTGCGATGTCAGAAACCGTGTAACTACTTTTGCTAGATAGGGAGCTAGTAGGAACCTTCGAAATATTTGTGTCAATTTTAAAACAGAAAGAATGTGAGCCAAGCCCTCATACGAGGGGGCGGACAGTTAGGATATAAAAATGCTGCCTGAATTTTGCTCTGTGTTCCTTCTATGCCCGAGGGAACCCGTCTCTGCAGACACGTGAATAAAACCTTGTTTTCCTTGGATCAATGAATCTTTTGGTGGTTTTTTTTATCTGCTTCCACCTCACAGAAGGTATGGCTGGGGAAGGATGCTGCAAAATCTCCATTCCCTCCCCACCCCAAATCTGCTTTCTAGCTGAATCTCCTGTGCAGGTCAACAAAAGAAGACCCAGCCAATCAACTGGGATTCAGGAGGCAGAGAATAAATGGGTTGGGGTTAGGTTAGAGGTGGCATTTGCTGGTTCTCCAAACTACTCAAAATTTTTGCTGCCAGTTCTTCAGAACTGGTCAGAACCAGCTGAATGCTACCTCTGTTTCCACTGGTTAATTGTCCTCACTGTGAGAAAGTTTCTCCTCAATTCCAAGTTGCTTCTCTCCTTAATTCGTTTCCATCCATTATTTCTTGTCCTGTTCTCCAGTGTTTTGGAAAATAAATTGACCTCCTCCTCTTTGAAATACTGGAATATCTCAGAACTCTTTTCCATGAGCTCTAAATTTTCCTCCTTCTTCCTGGGGTTCCTTCCTTGCACAGCTTCAAACACTTTTGAACTAGTGCTATTTCAGTTGCTAGGCCTTGTTTCATTTTTACTGTGCTTCATCTGTAGTTTACATATCCACTCTTCCCCGGCAGAAGAGAACAATCAAAATCTAATCCATTTCAGTGAAGTCAAGCTCTCATTCTCTTTAAAGAATTTACTCCAGCATTAAAACTTAGAAGCCAGGAGAAGAGTGAACCAACAGACACACAGAGAGAGACACACACAAACAAACACACAATGGGGAACAAACAACTCAGAAGTTCTGCAGAGGTTCCCTATAGCAAAAAAAAAAAAAAAAAAAGGCAGATGACTTCTTTGGTGTAATACACCACAGCGCAACCCCCAAACTCTCAAACTTGGCCAGTATATCACAGAGCTGCAGAGCTGTACTGCAAGCATTGTGGAATTTCCTGCGGAAAGGAACAGATCAAGTAATGGGAACATAACATGAATTCTAAAACCTTTCAGTTTTAGTTGGAAGGTGGAGTTAAATTGCTCACCATCTATCCTTAATATTTTTGAATTTCAGCATGAAATTACACTGGCTTCTTTACCTGGAGCTGTTGACTTCTTTTGGCTTTCCCCTCAATGGTGGTGTCCAATGTACAGGTCACAGTAAGCAAAACAATTGGTCCACCCTCTGGCTTTTGCTTCCCATTGGGCTGAGTTTTGATAGGCAGCTGACCTACCTCCTCACCTGTTTCTCTCTGCGCATCGATGCAGGAGATGCTGCCTGCCCAAAACCTAAACTTACTCTTGAAGCCTCAGAGAAGCCCCACAGTTTACTAAGCATCTGTTTGACAGACTAGGGGAGTTACATGCTAAAAGGGAAGACATGGCTTTTCCCAACACCTGGCAGCCCCCTCCATATCCATCAAACATCTGTTTGGCAGATTGCAAGGAGTTTTTTCTGCCAGGAGGGGAAATAAGAACAATAGCAGAGAACTGCTAGGACCTGAGGGATGGGAGAATGCCTATTTATTCACTGGTAGGCACCAATCTCTCCTCTCACCCTATGAGTCAGTTGGCTACAAAACCAACACAATCATCAGTGTTTTGTTCGGAAAAACACAAGGTAGACCGGGTTCCAACAAATAAAAGTCTTTATTCAAAGGAGTCAGTAAAACGGAACGGTTGGCCGACTTAGCGGCAGCCTTTTATACAGGCTAGCCTGCCGGCTTGTAACCAATGGCAGCTGATCGAATTTACCGCCTTTTTTACTTTATTTGGATTGGTTCTTAGTGAACCAATCCAATGCTTACTTTAGTTGACCAATCAGATTTGCATGTTTTGGAGTAACCCAATTTGCATACAGAACACCCCTCCCTCCTTAGTTCAGTCCTACGTGGTGATGTAGTCGTGCAGGTAGGCGGGGCTTTTCCTGACTCGACTGGACCTGCGCAGTTCACTTTCGGCGGAGACTTCGACCTGTTCGGATGGGGCTGCTGTGTCGTCCGTCCTTCTCTCTGGAACTGTCTGGAAGGGTGAGTCAGCCATTCTGCCGCCTGAGTTTCTTAGGCCGGCGGTTTTGCCGCTCCCTCCCGTTTCCTCCGGGCAGGTCGAGCTGGCCTGGCTGTCCCCTTCCGATGGGCTCTTCACTCAAGTCTCTTCAAACCGTGAGTCTTTTATTTGCTCTTTTTGTTTGTTAATCTCTTTGGGTTTTGTTTGTATCGGTTCTTTATTTGTTTCTCGCATTCCCCCCCCCCCTTTGGTTTGTCCATCACCGGTTTTTTCCATGTATGGGTGTATGTCTGTATTTCGTTCTATGTTTCGGGAACGGAGCTGGTCTATGTGCCGCTTCCATTCCCTGCCATAGTCAATTGTTAACTGGTAGGATTTGGGGCCTGTTATTTGTGTTATTTGTCCTGGTAGCCAAACAGGGTCCCCGGTGAAATTTTCAGCGTAAACCAACTCGCCTACTTCAAATTTCCTAAATCGTGTGGAGGAGTCGGGGGGGTTTTCTGGCGTAAAATTTGGGTGCAGCCTATCAAGGTGTGATCTTAATTTCCTCCCCATGAGCAATTCTGCTGGGGACTTGTTGGTCGTGGTACTGGGCGTTATGTGTTGGAGAGTGAGCAATCGGTTTATTTTCTGTTGGACATCACCAGTGTCCATTCTTTCTAATCCCACTTTGGTAAACCGGACCATTCTCTCAGCCCTGCCGTTTGCGGCCGGGTGAGCCGGCGCGGTTAGGGCATGTCTTATACCTAGGGAAGCTAGGTATTGCTCAAATTGTAGGCTGGTTAGCTGTGGCCCATTATCTGATACGAGGACGTCCGGTAGACCATGGGTGGCAAAAAGGTTGTCTAGTTGTTTGATTACAGTTTCTGTTGTCGTTGATGGCATGATTTTTACTTCTAGCCAATTAGAATAGGCATCAACGACAATCAGGAATGTATGCCCCTTGGTAGGACCCGCAAAATCGATGTGGATTCTTGACCAAGGGCCTCGCGGGGTTTCCCAGTCTCTAATGGGTGCTTTAGGCGGGGACGGTCTAATTCCCTGGCACTTGTTGCACAAGCTTACCCAATATTCTATGTCCTTATCAATACCCAGCCACCAAACATAACTTCTTGCAAGGCTTTTCATTTTCACAATTCCCGGGTGCCCTTCATGTAACATCCCAAGTACCCTGGGTTGTAGTTTGTTAGGAATGACTACCCGATCACCCCACAATAAACACCCTTTTTGAATCGAAAGTTCAGTCTGTCTGGTCCGGAAAGGTTTAAAGTTTTCAGTTTTTTGATTTTCCGGCCAGCCTTTACCTACCCAGCTGAGGATGTGGGAAGTCACTGAGTCTTTCGCGGTGGCTCTGGCGACATCATAAGCAGATATGGGTAGATCGGGGCAAGTCTCTATTTGTAATGCTGTCATCGCTGGTGCCGGGTCTTCCTCGGTTTCTGGTAAGGGTGCTCTGCTCAAAGCGTCCGCATGGGAAATTTGTTTCCCTGGTCGATGTGTCAGAGTGTAGGAATAGGCTGCTAGGAACTCTGACCATCTGGTCATTCTTGGAGAAAGGATATTTGGTGTTGGCTTGTTCCCGCCAAAATTCCCATTAGTGGTTTGTGGTCTGTTATAATTTGAAATGTCCGCCCGTAGAGGTACTCGTGGAAGCGTTTCACTCCAGCGACAATTGCTAGAGCTTCTCTGTCGAGTTGGCTGTAATTCCTCTCGGTTTTAGACAAGGTCCTTGAGTAGTATGCGACGGGTGCCTCTCTGCCATCAGGCAGTTGGTGGCTCAGGATGGCACCGACTCCAAATGGCGAAGCGTCGCAGGTCACCCTCAATGGCAGTGTGTCGCTAAATTGAATGAGAACGTTTGTTGATGTTAGCAATTTTTTTATTTTCTGGAAGGAATTCTTCTCTCTATAACCCCAAGTCCAAATTGCTTTCTTGTCCAATAGACGGTGCAATGGTTCTGCTATTGTGGCTTTATTCGGTAGGAATACATTATAAAAATTTATCAGTCCAAGAAATGCTTGTAGTTCGGCTTTGTTTCTTGGTTCTGGTGCTTCATTGATAGCTTTAATTTTCTTGTCTGTAGGGTGGATACCCTCTCCGTCTATTAAATAGCCCAGGAATTTGACGCTATTCTTAACTAGGCAACACTTTTCTCTTTTCACCTTGAGGCCAGATTCTCTAAACTTAGTTAGTACTTCCTTGAGTCTCTTTTTTAATTGGGTTTCATCTTTGGCTGAGATCAGGACGTCATCAAGGTATGGTACGACTCCTTGTATGCCATTTAGGAGGCATTCCACTAGACTCTGGAAAACGCCTGGGGCTACACTTACTCCAAATTGCAGTCGGTGAAATTTGAATGCGCCCTTATGGGTAACTATAGTCTGTGCTTCCGCAGTTTCTGGGTCCACTGGGAGTTGTTGGTAGGCTTGTGCTAGGTCGAGTTTAGCAAAAACCTTTCCTTTTCCCAGGGAGTGAAGCAAATGCTGGACTACTGGCACCGGGTATGCGCTTGGTTGTAATGCGTGGTTCAGGATAGCCTTATAGTCACCACAGATTCTAACGGACCCGTCGGGTTTGATAGGTGTGACTATAGGCGTTTCCCACTTGGCATGGTCCACAGGTTCTAATACCCCTTGGGCTATTAATTTGTCTAGCTGTTCCTCTATTTTTGCCTTTAGTGCAAAAGGAACTCGTCTGGCTTTTATTCTTCGTGGGGCTATTTGGGGGTTTAAACTGAAAGAAATGGGATTTCCCCGATACTTGCCAAGTGAGCCGTCAAAAACGTCCTGGAATTCCTGGATGAGGTCTTCTTCCCAGCCGGTTGCAGTCACTCGATCGATCCCGGTCATCCCGATGCCCAATGATGCTGACCATTCGACTATGGTCAGCGGTAGCACTTTGACGTCTTCTTTGTGGGTAACTCAGAAATGTCCCATGCCGACTACAGGGATTTGGTTTCCCTGGTAGTCCTTGAGAGTTAGGTGCTGCTTCTTTAGTTCTTTGGTTTTGATATCTGGGACTAGCTGTTTTATTGTGTCCCACGATACCATAGAGAGAAAGGACCCCGAGTCTACTTCCATCTTGCAGGGCTTCCCTTCGATTTCTACAATGACTTTAACTTTCTTCCCACTTTCCGTCTGAGCGCTCTTTATAATGACAGTTTGGTGTGTATTGGCTCGCTTCTCTTGTTGCCATTTTCTCTCAGCTCGTTTAGGCTCAGCTCGTGTTGGGGGATTTCTGCGTCTCGTTGGGCTGTAGTATTTTTTGTTTCTGCAGACTTTTTCGATATGCCCTCGTTTCTTGCAGACCCTGCAGATGGCATCGAGAAATCTGCATTCGGCTCGGAGATGGTTTCCTCCACAGCCAGCGCATTCCTGCCAATTTCTTCTTTCGCGCTCTTTTCTGTTAGTGTATAGGCGGTGGACCTCGTCGTCTTCTTCGCTAGTGTCAGGTGTTTCGCCATACTCTTCGTAATGCGTGGTGATGGTAGATTGTTTTTTGTCTTTGGTTGGGTTCGTTTCATCACTATGTGTGTTCATTTTCTTCATAGTGACAGCCGATTTTTTCGCGGCTTCGGCGGCTGTGGCTTCCTTGATAGCTTCGGCTACACTGATGTTGGGTTTGTTGAGTAATTTACTCTGTGTGGTCGAGTCTCTCAACCCCAACACCACTCGATCCCTCATTGCCTCGTCGAGGTTTGAGAATTCACACTCACCACCTATTTGTCGAAGTGCAGCAACAAAATCGGCGACAGTCTCTCCCTCTCTCTGGTCTCTCCTGTAGAATTCGTGTCGCTTTATTAAGTTTGACACCATCGGAGCGTAGTGTGCTTTGAGAATTCGTTGCAATTCTGGCCATGTTAGTTGTTTGACATCTTGGGGCTTCGCTAGAGCCTTTGCCATCTTGAAAACCGTTGGCCCATAGTGTGTTAGGAACACAGCTCTCTTACGTTGCTCTGAAATTCCTTCCATTTCATTGCTTTCCAGATACATTTGGAAGCGGTCTGCATAGGAATCCCAATCCTCTTCGTTGGGGTTGAAAGGTGCGGGCGGTGCGTTGTTTCCAGGCATCTTTGTTGTCATCTGGGCTTCTTATCACCGCGTGCAGTTTTCGTGTTCAGGACGATCCCATCCTCGTCGCCAGTGTTTTGTTCGGAAAAACACAAGGTAGACCAGGTTCCAACAAATAAAAGTCTTTATTCAAAGGAGTCAGTAAAACGGAACGGTTGGCCGACTTAGCGGCAGCCTTTTATACAGGCTAGCCTGCCGGCTTGTAACCAATGGCAGCTGATCGAATTTACCGCCTTTTTTACTTTATTTGGATTGGTTCTTAGTGAACCAATCCAATGCTTACTTTAGTTGACCAATCAGATTTGCATGTTTTGGAGTAACCCAATTTGCATACAGAACAATCAGCAAAATACATTTGATTTTACATACTTTGGAAGGGCCAAGAGTTGCCTTTGGCTTAAGGGACAAAACATGATTTTAATACAGCTCAAGACAGTTTAAACCTGTCTCTCTCATGGACTGAAGATGAGATGAACATCATTGTTATTTGTTTGTTTGCAGTCACATAGGAGCAGGAATATATCTGCAAACTACTGCTTCATTTGGCCAAAATGACAAAAACAGTGCTGTGTTCTTGGTTTGCAAATTTTGCTTCTTTAGTTGTATGATGTTATACCACACATGCAAAAGAGGCAAGGCTTGCAATGCAACAATACATTTCTGCTTTTATCAGACTGACTCCTTTCTCACCTACATCCATGCACACAAACACATATACAAAACCTGGTGCCTCTGTGACAGAATATTTCATCCCAGTCTTAGATGTGATATTGATAGCAATAATACTTAGATATATATCACTTTATGGTGCTCTACAGCACTCTTTAAGAAGTTTACAATGTCAGCATGTTGTCCTCCAATAATCTGAATCCTCATTTTACTGACTTCGGAAGGATGGAAGGTTAAGTCTATTTTGAACTGGTCAGGATCAAAAATCAGCCTGCAATACTACATTTTAATTACTGCGCCACCACTGTGAGAAATTATTTTAGGATATGGTACAGATAGTTCTTGTCTTACAGCCATTAGTTTAGTGACTATTTGAAATTATGATGGTGCTGAAAAAAGTAACTTACAACTGATCTTCACGCTTCCAATCATTGTAGCATTTTCCCAATCACATGATCAAAATTCGGCAACCAGTATATATTTACAATAGCAATGGCACTTAACTTATATACTACTTCACAGTGCTTTTCAGCTCTCTCTGAGTAGTTTACAGAGTCAACATATTGCCCCCAACAATCTGGATCTCATATTACTGACCTCAGAAGGATAGAAGGTTGAGTCAATCTTGAACCTGCCAAACTACTGGCAGCCAGCAGCCAGCCAAAGTAGCCTGCAGTACTGCATTCTAACCACTGCGCTACCACGGCTCATGGTTGCAGCATCCTGGGGTCATGTAATTGCTATATGCAAACTTCCTAGCCAGCTTCTTACACAAAGTCAATAGGGAAAGCTGAATTTGTTTAAGGCTGTGTGATGTATTTAACAACCATGGTGATTCACTTAACAACTAAAGCAAAAAGGACATGAAATGTGCGTGACTCACATAATGGCTATCTTGCTTAGCCTGGATGTTCCAGTTCCAAATGTGCTCGTAGGTTGAAAACTACCTGTGTTGCTATGACTTTCATCTCACTGCATTCCTTTGGTTCTGTTCTGTCAACATGTTCCTGCAATATATTATGCTCCATGTTGATGCTCCCACTGAGGTCAAATAAGCTACTTACCCAACTATATAGAACCAAGTTTTTCAAACTTGGCGACTTTAAGATGTGCGGAGTCCAATCCTCAAAATGCTGATTCTGGAAGTTGAAGTTTGAAAAAACATTAATATAGAGCAGCAGAGTAGACAACCTTGGTTTGGTGGTGACATTTTGTTTGAATTAACATCCCAGTCATCTTTGTGATGCATGGAACCCAAAACTCTCTGGTTTTCTCTTTTGTTTAACATTTGAGGGGGGCTTGGGGGGGGGAGAAAAACATGAAGTGGCCCAGAAAGGATGGGAGCTCCTGAAAATAAAGTGCCAGAAGCCAGAGCTTCCTTCACCCTCTTTGAACCCTTTTCATCCCACCGGAAGCCTGAAGTTGGAAAAAAAGACAAGAATGACAAACTTTAACAGCTTCTTCAGCCTAAGCCTTGGTCCAGAGACTTCGAGGAGAAGTTCAGGAAGAATCTTTGACTTGGAATGATCTCTGAAGACCTCTAGTCAAACCCAGGACCTTCACAGTATCCCAAGTCTGGGTTCAAACAGAATGCTCATCTGTGGTTTGGCTGAGTATATCTACCAGAAAACATGATTAAATGGTGTTAAGGCTGAATCTCTCTGCTGTAGCTTAATTCGTGTTTCAATTTTTGACACCTCAGCGAGACCAAACCACAATATGACCTCACCTGTCATGAGAACTTAGTCTCTGTCTCTTCCTCATCCTTTTACCATCCATAGTTGACCACAAAATGCTTCTAATTGCTATGAATTTTTTTTAAAAAAATTGTTCAAAGAAATCTTAGTAATCTGCCCATTTCAAATTCCTTTTGAATTGAGCCAGTTTTAAAACACCATTCTTGAACAATTAAAGCATTAGTTTATACTGCATTTCTCCACAAATACAAATATGATGTATGATCACAATTGAGCCCAAAATTTCTGTTGCTAGGCAAAACAATTAAGTGAGTTCTGCCAGTTTTATGACTTGTCTTGCTACAGTTCTTAAATGAATCACTGCAGTTGTTAAGTTAGTAACAGATTTGTTAAGTAAATATGGCTTCTCCATGGCCTTTGCTTGTCAGAAGGTCACAAAAGGTGACCACATGACACTGCAATCGTCATAAATATGAACCAGTTGCCAAGAATCCATATTTTGATCATGTGATCATGCTGCAATGGCCTTAAGTGGGAAAAACAGTCATAGGTCCCGTTTTCCAGTGCTACTGTAACTTTTAACAGTCACTAAATGAATGTTGTAAGTCGAGGACTATCAGTAATCTTGATATTTTTAAAGGTCACAAGGAAAAAAAGGAAGCAAGTGATCAATTCTGTCCAATCTCAAGATCACCCATTAATTAAATCTGCTTTTGGGCTACACATTGTAGTTCAGCTGAAGGATTTCTACAGATTCCACAATACTCACCCCACACAAGGAAGACCAGGGGTGGGATTCAAAAATTTTAGCAAGGGGTTCTCTGCCTGGTTGCTGGGTAGGCATGGCCATGGTGGGTGTGGCCTAGTCAGCCTCCTGCACCACAGCTGGGGGAGGCGTTTTTGCCCTGCCTGAGCTCAGAAGGCTTTCCTCAAGTCTCCAGGAGGGTGAAAATGGTCTCCCTGGGTTCCAGAGGCTCTCCAGAAGCTGGAAATGGGCCCGTTTCTGGCCTTCTCAAACTTCTGAGAGGCCTGTTTTTCGCCCTCCCCGAGCCTCCATGCACACCCTGCACTTATTTACCTGCAATTCAAAATCCTTTTATATCAAAGGTGCTAAACTTCATTTTTAAAAATGCTAAGGTTTTATTTATGAGTAGTATTGAAATGTTGGCTTATAAGATATTGGAATGTCATTGCAGCAGACAGCTGAGCCTTTGGAGTGGAAGAAAGGCAGCCTCAAAGTTATTTTCCAAGAAGTCGTTTGTGTTTCCATATCCTAGTTCTACCTCCTTTTTGGGGGGTAGCAGCTTCATAGAATTTGCTGGCACCATGTCTCTCAGGGAGTGCCACACAGGGGTGGGATTCTACTAGTTTGGACCGGTTCTATAGAACTGGTTATTACGATTCTGTGCAGTTCAGAGAACTGGCTAATCGTGCCCCTGGTTGGTCCCACCTCTCTCCGCCCACGTCTCTCCTCCCCACCCAGTCAGTCCTTATTGTGCATGCCTGAAATCTCTGACTGCATTCTCCTCCAACCAGTCACTCCTTAAGATATTTCTTTTTTTCCTCCTGACAATCAGCTGTGCCGATGATCAGCTGTGCCAGGATCCTCCTCACTATCTTACTCCTTCACCCAGAAGGCTTCCCTGTGTCCCAGGAGGCAAAAAGGGGGTCATGGGGGGTTATGGGCCCCCCGTGCTCCAGTTTTTGCCTTCCTGGGCCCCAGGGAAACCTCCTGGGAGCAAAAGCATCCCCCCAGGAGGCTTCCTTCAGGTGCAGGGGGCAAAAAAAGGACCATGGGGGAGGGGCAGCGCAGCAAAAAAGCCACCCAGTCACATGGTCATGCCCACCCAGTCACTCCCACCTGGCTACACCCACAGAACTGGTAGTAAAAATATTTGCACCCCACCCCTGGTGCCACACCATAAGAGAAAAGGTTCTGATAATCTCTGCTGCCTTTCTGGCAATTAAATGTTAAAAATGCAAACAGTGAAATAATTTTAATGATGTAACTCCTCACTAGGAGCATAGAGGCTGACGATTAAGTACTTCCATGGAACACAGATTAAATCTCACCAGATATTTTAAAAAATTAAACTTTATTTAAAAAGAAAAGATAAATGTAACCACTAATACTTCAAATAATAACACTCAAATAGTGCTGGTAAAGATAACTTATACAGCTGATCAGATCAGAGTGACATAAATGTTATGTCTTATGAAAGAACTTCCTGAAAGATATCCCAAAGGTGCTTTTTCAAGGGGCACCTGGACTTTCTAGTTTTTCTTTGAAGATGTTTTATTCTTTAGAGCTGAAGAAGTTTCTTGGATGAGAAGTATGCTGTCCCAGCCAGTCTATGGGAATTGAATAGTTACTTAGGAATTATGAGCTGTTCCCTTAAGGGAATGCATCATGGTAAATGTAGTTAAAGGTGTCCTGGGAAATGTAGTTCATGTCACATGACCACATCTGTAATCCTGATTAGTCACTAATTTGACCCTTGATGGGTTGGGGGAGTTTTCCTCACTTCTGCCTGAACTTCCTAACTCCTAGTAGCTGCTTGCTATCGCTACAAGATGGGTTAGGAGATAACCTACAAGGCAGATATACATAGAATTGGTCATTAAATTGGTCATCACACTGAACCAACGGATGCAAAGAGGATGTAAAATGGACAAAAAACCTTGCCATCCATTGGTTAACGCGATGTATCTGTTCTGTACTCACTGCCTCCGTTTTGCTTCCTCTCTATCCGTCCAGCATCTGTTTATGGACGTTTCATCCGCTCCAAAAGTTTTGGGCTGCCTAAAACTTTTGCGTGGAAAATGTATCCAGTTCGTCCGTTCTGCATCCGCTACGCATCCGTTACGCATCTGCTACGCATCCGCTATATCCGCTAGGCATCCGCTGCGCATCCGCGCAACTCGCATCCGCCCGGACGCAGGGAGGAAGCGGAACGGACGTGGAACGGATGCAGAACGGATGCAGCACGGAAACAAAGCGTTTAAAGCAGAAAAAACGTTCGCAGAGGGGACCTATCTCGGATATTAAGGATGTCTAGAAGATGCCTAGAGGATGCTTAGAGGATGCCTAGCGGAAAACCTATTCTGCCTATAAAAAGGGGGAGCAACTCGCCTGCATCTCACTTTCAGAACAGCAGCCCAGCAGTTCAGACCTCTGCAGCCTTCATCTGCCTCTTCCTCTTCCACAGCATCCAGTCATGTCCACCGTGGATTGTGACAAAGTCCTTTCGGCAGCCACCATCCTTCTGCAACAGTGCGAAACCATCTACAGGCTCTGTGAACTCTACTACGGGAAGAAAAGGAGGCACCCAAAAAAAGTCTGGGTATGAAGATGGATCGCCAGAAGAGCAGAGGACGGACTGTACAACAAGCTGATGGTGGAGCTCAGGAGCGAAGACACTCGGGCGTTCCAGAACTTCATGAGGATGCCTCCAGCCATGTTTGACGAAGTTGTGCAGCGCCTGACACCCAGGTTGACCAAGACAAACACCAACTTCCCACCCAGCCTGGAACCTGGGCTCAAGGTGGCACTCACTCTGCGCCACCTGGCCTCAGGGACCATCTACAGGAGCATGCAGTACGGCTGGAGGGGGCCACCCAGCACCATCAGCTTTGTGGTCAGAGAAGTGGTGCAGGCCATCATCAAAGAATACAAGGAGGAGCTCCTCCAGTGCCCCTCCACTGAAGAAGGCTGGAAGAAAGTTGCAGAGCAGTGGTATCAGAAGTGGAACTTCCCCCACACCGTTGGAGCCATAGATGGCAAGCACGTGGCCTGCAAAGCACCAGCCAAGTCGGGGTCCACTTATCACAACTACAAGGGCTTCTTCAGCATCATCCTCTTCGCCATGGTTGATGCTGACTACAAGTTCATGTACATCGATGCTTCAGGCAAGGGCTCATCTTCAGATGCCCAGGTATACAACGCCAGTCACCTCAAGGAGGGGCTGGAAAGCAACCTCATGTTGGGCTTCCCAGATCCAGAACCACTGCCCAACGACACACAAGATGTGCCCTACTTCATCATGGGGGATGGCTCCTTCTCCCTCACAACCTATCTCATGAAGCCCTACATCTCCAAATACCTCACCCGTGAAGAGA
Organism: Laticauda colubrina; assembly: GCA_015471245.1. Classification (NCBI taxonomy): domain Eukaryota; kingdom Metazoa; phylum Chordata; class Lepidosauria; order Squamata; family Elapidae; genus Laticauda; species Laticauda colubrina. The sequence continues at coordinate 7,396,693 of BLBF01000050.1, read as the reverse complement.
GGATCTTCAACTACAGGCTGTTCAGGGCAAGACGGGTGGTGGAGAACGCCTTTGGCATCCTGGCCAACAGGTTCCACGTACTTCTCACCAACATGCAGCATAGCCCAGAGACCATGAGGAGGATCGTGGAAGCTTGCTGCATCCTGCACAATCTCATGCGCACCCGCTACCCAGTCTTGCAGAACAGGCTCGTGGACCTCCAGCAAGGCAATGGGGACATGGAGCCTGGGGAATGGAGGCAAGGGCAAAACCTGATCGACACTGAGGATGTGCAAGGCCCCAACAGGGCCTCACGTGAGGCGAAGAAGCAGCGCAACCTCCTGAAACACTGGTGCAACTCACCAGCTGGAGCAGTGGAGTGGCAAGACAGGATGATAGATGCTTAATGGATGCTTCCTTCAGCCTGTCTCATCACACGGATGAGATTGGGCCATGTATGTTTGGTTGGCCTACAATGAACAGGGCATTTAATAAAGAGTTGTGTTTATGTTGACATGTGTGGATGATTGATGATATCATTATTGATAATAAAGGGCCATAGGTGTGGCACCTGGGAGGGTGGACCATACAGTCCCACTATGCTTGCACTGGAGGTTTATCTATCCCACTGCTATCCTAACCCATCCCATAGCTATTACCCATCCCACAGGTATCCTAACCCATCCCAAAGCTATCCTTACCCATCCCACAAGCAAGCAAAGGCTTAAATCATTTCTAAAAGTTTCCACCAAGACTTTATTAAAAAAAAGAAATGAAACAAGTGTGTGAATCATAAATAGACTTTATTAACAACAAGCTATAAGACAAAAATGAGTCTCTGGCACTCCTCTTGGTCGCTCAGTCCCAGGGGTGAAGGGTGCAGGTGCTGTGGAGGTGGCTGGTGCTGGAGTGCTTGTCATCAGCTCCTCCAGAAGCAGAAGCAGCAGAAGCCCCAGCAGAACCAGAGTGAGGGCCAGGGGGCGGGATGGTAGCCCTGTTCCTCTTGCCAGGGCTGGCAGCAGATGGCTGAGGCTTGCTGTGCTTCCGCATGGTTGTGGGGTTGCTGGCTGGCAGGGAGGCTGGCAGGAACCAAGGCTGGCAGCAAGGCTGGCAGAGAGGCAGGCACCAAGGCAGACAGCAAGGCTGGCAGCAAGGCTGGCAGCAAGGCTGGCAGGCAGACATGCAGGCAGGGCAGGCAAGGCAGTCGATGTGTCCAGCAGCAGGTCTTTCCTCTGAATGGCGACCTGCTTCCGAGCTGCTTCCGTTATATCCACGGGGCTGATGCAATGCATCCTCCCCGCATGCGCAATTAACGCCAGGCATCCATTAGGCTTCCGCTCTGCATCCACTGTGTATCCGCTGTGCATCCGCTTTATCCGTTCAACGTCCGCTCTGCATCCGCTGTATCCGTTCCACGTCCGCTTCGCTGAGGCCCCTCGGAAGCCCTGCAGATGTGCCATCCGCTCCCATCCACTTCCATCTGCTAGGCTTCCATTCCGCATCCGCTTTGCATCCGCCCTGCGTCCTCCCCGCGTCCGTGTTATCCGCTCTGGTTATGCAAATTTTTTCCCCTTTTGAGAGCGGATAACAACGGATGGAACATTTTGCTCGTCCGCTGTGTCCTTTTTGCATCCGTTGGCCAGTGTGACATGGGCTTAAGGAAGAACTTCATCACAAATGTGAGTTATGAGGATACCTGATGAACTAATAAATGTACTTTGTTATGGACATCTTGTTTTGCAGAAGACAGAAAAAGAAGTGAAATGTTTTCAAAGAAAAACCAGAAACTCCAGTTGTCTCTTGAAAAAGCACCCTTGGGACAAGCATGACCTGCATGATTAATAATCTCCATAGACATTCTGAAAAAGAATACAATACTTCATGCAGACCATAAGATGGCAATGGTCTGCTACAAAGAAATGCTTTCTAGCAGGACTCAGAAGAGATGCTAAAAAGTTCCAAATTATTATTATTATAGATCACAAATATATTCTGCATAAAAGAAGTACCTTCTTATTCTTGCCTGATATACAGTATGCACAAAAGATCAAAGTATGAGCATTTACTAAACTTCCACAGAGTAATAAAATCTGTTGCATATTGACATAGCACAACAAAACAAAAAGTCCTAGTGCAAAATTCCTTGCTACACTTGTTACCTAATAAATATAAAACAATTTCCTCTGGTTCCTTTCACTTCCCTTCACCTAGAAAAATATCAAACTACAGTATTAGCTCGATATCCGTGCTTTGCTACAAAACTATGTGGTCAGGCTTAGTTTTTGGGGAGGAAAATAAGGGGGGGGATTCTACCTCTGTCTACTAACGTCTATCAGTATTCATCTGGCTAGCGTCCTGTCAGTGTTAGAGTGAGTTGAAAGCTGTTTGAAAACTGAAATAGTATTTGCTGTGTGAGCAAGAAGGAGACAACAAGGAGTCTGGGCGTGGCGTAGCTCAATTGTTCTGTACTAAAGCTGGTTGCTGCTGTGAAACTAAAACTGAAACCTAAACTCCTGTCCTCTGCTTATGTTTTGTGTTTGGAACAGATCTCTTTTCAGGTAGGGAGGGGGAGTAGAACTTCTTAGCATCAGAGTGTGTTAATAATATTAATATACAAATACTAATGCTCTGATGGTCATTTTGAAAAATCCTTTCTTAGTGAGTACCTAGAAGACAAGAGGAACATAGGTGCCAAATTTCAAGTCTGTAGGCTTTACAATTCTGGAGATTTTGTGATGATGTGTGAGTGGTTATTTTGTGATGATGTGTGAGTGGCTTTTATATATATAGAAAAGCTGAGACTGCTAGAGCACAATAATCTATGCTAGTTGCAGTCTTGGTTCAGTTTCCATCTGAACTTTGTAATCTAACTTTGTAAATGACCAAGAGCCATATCTTACTCAGGGAATGTTGAGTGGAAGTGCCAACAGTCAGATTATTCTGCTGACTGGCAAGGGAGCTACAGTTTCATTAGAACAAAACTAATTCTCCATGATCCTACACTATAGGGAAATTTAGCTCTGGCCTCAAGCACAAAATTGGAGCGATAAAACAATTTATCATTTGCAAGAAAGCAGAAGAACTGAGAAGCAGACTGAGAATAACTCCATGTTGTCCTTCAAAGAAAGCAGTAAAGGTTGTTGACATCATTTAAAATGTTATTACTATCTTTTTAAATTGGAATCTTGGAATCCCAGGGGTGTCTGTTTCCTGACCTGGCCTACCAGAGCCAACATGCGCAATGATGGAGAAAAATAAACCTAATGTTTAGTTTTCCTTTGGGTTCATATTGGCCTTAATGTTGTAAAAAGTACTCCACAAAATAATTGCCATCTTACACATGATGTTAGATTCAAGAAACCAACTCTGATTGCAGGAGTGAGGGGCCCTTTTCTAAAGAGCAAAGAGATAGCAAAGTTTTGAATCTTTGGTAAGCAGGAAAAGAACTAAGGTGGACAGACCCTCCCTAGTAACTCATAGAGTCTATCTAATAGCTATGCAGATAGTTGTTTTAATCTGGCAAGGTTTCTGTTAGTAGGTAAAGCCCATGTCACACTGCACCATTGGATGCAAAGAGGATGTAAAATGTTAAAAAAAGCTTGCCATCCGTTGGAAAACGTTATGCATCTGTTGTGTATTCACTGCATACGTGTTTCATACGCTCTATCCTTTGAGCATCCGTCCACTGAGATTTCATCCGCTCAAGAAGTTTTGAGCTGCACAAAACTTTTTGAGCGGATGAACTTTCCGCCGCGTACGATGTAAATCCGTGACATATGAGCAACAAACGTTCTATGTCCATTTATCATCCGTTAAATGTCCGCTGTATCCTCTCTGCATCCTCTGGGCATCCTCGCAACTCACATCCGCTGCAGATGAAAACGGAAAGAGGGAGGAAACAAAAGGTATGCGGAATGTCTATACAGCATTAGTAGCACGGAAATAGAAAGGATGAGCAGTGAACGGTTTGCATCCTATATACATCCTCTAGGCTTCCTATTAACATCCCTGCTACATACTACCCATGTCCGTTCTTTTCCTTTCTTTTCCGTTCTGTTTATGCAAATTTTTGCCAATTTTTGGAGTGGATGATAACAGATGGAGCCACCCCCGAAAATTTGCTCGTCCGCTGTGTCCTTTTTGCATATGTTTTGCATCCGTCGGCCAGTGTGACCTATCCTTAAACACAATAAAGAAGCCAATCAGAAGTCACTCTGTATCTGGTTCTTGGTTCCTTGGGCCCGATACCACATCTAAGATAGCATTCATTATGTGAGAGCACCCAATTATTTCAGATGTGTTGATTCGCCACTTAGGACTTCTATAGTTGGAGAGTCCTGGATTATAAATTATCTGGTTGGAGAGGATGAAGTAAGGTCTGTTGCTTCAACCCTGAACCATCATCTCTTACAATGAAGAGCTCCAGTTAACCTGAAAACAATCTCTGCTAGAAAAACAAAGAATTCAGAGAATGATGATATTAATTCAGTCGTATTCCAATTCTTGGCAATTCCATGGGCCAAGTCTCTCCACATCTTCCAATCTTGCATTATATCTTTAAGTTTTTCTATGCTCTGGCTGGTTCCAACTTTGATGATGTCCAGCTACTATGTTCTTTGATGGTCTGGTTTCCTTTTACTGCTAATTCTTCCAAACACAGTTGCTTTTCTCCAATGAATTCCACCGCGTGACATGGCCAAAGTAAGTGAGACTCACGATATGAAAAAATGATATTATTATAGTGTGTGATTTTTCTTAACAACCAAGTTTGGATTTCATCAAATGTGAAAATAATATACATTTGAATATATACTGAAGCTATATCTGAGATTTAGTAAAAGCTCACATTTTGCTTTTTCTAGTTTGCCAATTGAGTTTGTTATTTGTAGCACCAATAATACAATGAACAATTATTTCTGAAGAAAGGAAAAGGATAAGCAAATGAGGTAGACAATTATCTACCTCCTGAAGCTATGTGGATTTCTGGGGTCAGGCCTTAATTTCTTCACTGTGGAATAATGCCAAGTGAACAGATTTTTCTCCTGAATGGGGAACAATGATTCACTCCCCAGAGTTCAAGCAGATCCTTGCAATTTGTCTGATTTCAGCTGCAGTACATTTTTCACAGCCATTGCAGAATTGTATCAGCAATCACACTGGATGAGCATGGCAGCCAACCAACAGGGCTTTCTTTTCATCAAAGACCATGTGGAGGAGAAAGGATGGGTGGGAGGTGGGAAGAGAAGGCACAAGGATATTCAGAACATAAGATCTTTTTTTTAAATCTGATTGCCAAATGTGGCCAAAAAAATAAAATAGACAGAGAAATTTGGGAAAGGAACCAGGGAAGCTATGTTGGACCTGCATAACCCTGTTATCCTAATTGCTCTTTTGCAACTTTCAAAACAGAAATTTTTGTTTAGATCAAGCTCTCTGATACCCCATCTGCATACATGGGTGAGATTCTACCAATTCACACTTATTTGCAAGAACTGGTTGTTAACATTCTAAGCACCTGCACCCTTCAATCAGGCAACCAAGGACTGGGAATCATACATTGATTGATTCCTCATGTTCCTCGAGAGCAACAACTTGAAAGATGCAAATGACCACAGGAAGAGAGCTGTGTTCCTGACCCACTGTGGGCCCACAGTGTTCAAGATGGCCAAAGCGTTGGCCAAGCCCGAAGATGTAAAAGAGATGGCATGGCCAGACCTAGACCGGCTACTCTGAAACCACTATGCCCCGTCCGTTCCCAACCTAATCCGGAGACATGAGTTCTATCGACGGGATCAGAAGGACAGAGAGAGCATCGGGGACTTCATGGCAGCCATAAGAAACATCGGGGGTGCGTGCAGTTTCTCCAACATGGACGAGGCTCTGAGAGACCGCGTGGTTCTTGGGTTAAAAGATCCCATACTCTAGAGCAGACTAATGGCTCGGGCAGACATTACGGTCACCAAGGCCATTGCTGAAGCCACCGCAGCCGAGGCCACAAAGAAGTCAGCGGCCAAGATGTGGCAAATGAATGCAAGGGACCGGTAAATAACTTCAGAAACCAACTCATCACCAGAGAAAAGACCCAAGGTTGGTCACAAAGCCACAACAGCACACCACGAGGACATCGATTCCTCCCCCAATACCAAAGATGAGGAGGAGGAGGAGATCCACAGATTGCAAGCAGAGCGAGACTGACAGGAGCAGAGAGGTCGTAAGTGGGTTTTCAGTGTGCCGGATGTGGTGGCGATCAACCCCGTTCAGACTGCCGATTCTTAGACTCCATTTGCCGGTACTGTGAGAAATGGGGGCACATCGCCAAGGTCTGCCGCAACAAACGAAACTACAGCCCGAGGCGAAGTGGCAATATGCCCCCCAGGAACCGGGACAAACATACAGAGAACTATTGGAGCCACACGAGTCAAAGCAAGTGGCTCAGCGAAGCCTGACGGAGAGAAGAGACACACCAAACAGTCACCATCAGGCACTCAAACAACACCGACGCCTGAAAGGTGCACGTGCATGTCAGCATTGAAGGTAGGCCGTGCAACATGGATTCCGGATCCTACCTCTCCATGGTATCATGGTACACAATCAAGCGGTTAGTATCCAGCTTACAAAAACGGGAGCTGGAGAATCAAAAACTAACCATCAAAGACTACCAGGGGAACCGGATCCCCGTGAGAGGAATTGGACATTTCCACGTTACTTTCAAGAATCATAGGAAAGTACTACCACTAACCATCATGGACAGAGACCGCCCAAGCCTGCTGGGACTGGAATGGTTCGTGCCATTAGGAATAGAGGTGACGGGCATCAACCACGTCGAGGAAACAGACTGGGAGGAGGAACTCATGAAGGACTTCCAAGAGGTTTTCGACGGACAATTAGGCAAGTACCGGGGGTCCTCAATATCATTTAATGTGAATCCCAATATTGCCCCAATCCATCTTAAACCGAGGCAAGTTCCATTTCCACTGAAGCTTAAAATCGATGAACAACTAGACAAGCTCATCACACAAGGGGTCCTGGAGCCAATAGATCACACATGCTGGGAGACCCCAATAGTCACCCCGATAAAACCAGATGGGTCAGTGAGAATTTGTGGTGACACAAGGTAACCCTAAATAATGCACTGCAACAGAGTGCATACCCAGTTTGGGTAGTACAGCACCTCCTACACTCACTAGGGGGAGGAAAAGTTTTCACGAAGCTCAACCTGGTGCAGGCATACCAGCAGCTGACAGTTGACGCCGAGACTGCAGAAGCGCAAACCATCGTGACCCACAGTGGGGCTTTCCTGTGCAAAAGACTCCAATTTAGAGTTAACGTGGCACCAGGGGTGTTCCAGAGTTTAATGGAACGATTACTAGAAGGCATAAAAGGAGTGGTGCCATATTTCGATGATGTCTTGGTAGCAGCCAAAAACAAAAGACAATTGGGGAGCCGCCTCAGGGAACTCCTGCAGAAGTTTAAAAACGCAGGACTAAAAGTAAAAAAAGAAAAGTGCCAGCTATGCACTGAAAAAGTAGAGTTCCTGGGATACCTAGTTGATAAAGACGGAATTCACCCGACAGAGAAAAAGATTAAAGCAATCAAGGAAGCCCCAAGACCACAAAATAAAGCAGAGTTACAGGCTTTCCTAGGACTAATTAACTTGTACAATGTTTTTTTGCCACAAAAGGCAACGACGGGAGAACCTCCTCATGGGTTACTCGACAAAACAGCCACATGGTCCTGGGGCAAGTGGGAAGAAGCATTCTGGAAAATAAAAGGTCTCCTCACATCGGAATTAGTCCTCATCCAATACAGCGAAACCCTACCACTAACGGTGACCTGTGACGCCTCACCATTCGGCATTGGAACCATACTGAGCCATACTCTGCCAGATGGGAGAGAAGCACCGATTGCATACTTCTCTAAGACACTATCAAAGGTAGAAAGGAACTATAGCCAGCTCAACAAGGAGGCGCTAGCAGCGTTCACCGGCGTGAAGCGGTTTCACGAATACCAGTACGGTAGGAACTTCACCCTTATCACTGATCACAAACCACTCCTGGAGTTCCTGGCAGGGAACAAGGCCACTCCTAACATCTTGTCACCCTGGATGATGAGGTGGTCCGAGTTCCTTGCTGCCTACAACTACCAACTAATACATCGCCCCGGCAAAAGCATCTCGCACACCAATGCATGAAGCCGTTTCCCCCTGCCGAATCCAGAGGATGACCCAGCACCCACCACATCCACCCTGCAAATAGAGACACTACCCAAAATGCCAACAACCACATCAGACATTGCTAGAGAGACAATCACAGACGGGAAACTGGCACGGGTTTTGAGCTGAGTGGAAAAAGGGTGGCCGGAAACTGAGAGCAGCGATGAGCTTAAACCTTTCCGGAACCGGCAGACTGAACTATTTTCCCAAAAAGGATGTATTTTATGGGGCGACAGAGTGGTGGTTCCACTAACATTGCAAACGAGAATATTGCACATGCTGCACGAGGGACACCCAAGCATCATAAAGATGAAATCCCTGGCCAGAAGCTACGTTTGGTGGCCAGGGATGGACAAAACCATTGAGACATGGGTGGCAACATGTGATAAATGTCAACGATCCAGGCCAAACCCTCCCTCCGCACCAACACTTGAGTGGGAACCACCCAGGAGCCCATGGTCAAGGGTCCACATAGACTTTGTGGGACCCATAAAAGGACACATCTTTTTAATCACAGTTGACGCTTACTCCAACTGGTTGGAGGTAAGCATTATGCAATCTACCACAACAGAAGCAATCATAAAAAAAACTAAGTTTTTTGCTACCCATGGACTACCAGACTTGCTAGTCTCTGACAACGGGCCACAATTCACGGCATTGGCGTTCAAACAATTTCTCACCAAACTGGGCATACGGCATGCATTGACAGCACCCGCTCATCTGGTGGTGAATGGGCGGGCGGAACAAATGGTCAGATACACGAAAGACGCCGTAGAGAAAATGGACAGAGGGAGCATGCATGAAAAAATAAATAAACTGCTAACAGTACAACATATAACACCCAGCTCAAAAAACAACAAAAGCCCAGCAGAGCTCCTCATGGGAAGAAAACTCCGATCCCACCTAGACAGACTGCACCCAACATATAATTCCAAAAAACCACAAGACTCGTATAGCAGGTACCACATATTTAATCCAGGAGACACAGTTTATGCTAAAAACTTTTCAGGGGACCCGCTCTGGGTACCTGCCAAGATAACCCAGGTGACAGGTCCCTGGTCATACCGGCTAGAAACGGAGGATGGAAGGAATTGGAAATGACATATCGACTAACTAAAATCGAGAACAGCCTTCAACAATATGAGCAATGCACAAACACCACAAAAAGACTTAAATAAAAAAACTAGAGATGGGGGAGAAACCCCAAACAATTACCAAAAGGAAGGAGAAAATCCTCCCACAGCACAGCGGCAAACCGAACACACCCAACCGACACAAACCGAGCAACCACCACCAACACCAATAAATAGAGAAAGAAACCAACAACACTTACCAGCAAAGGAATCAGCAGAAGATGACCCACGCAGAACCTCACCTAGAAGAAACAGCCAAGCCAGTTCAACCAGCCCGGAAAGACTGGCCGGGAACAGAGAAGCTGACAACTCAACTGACCCCAGTAGACCAGGTGGGAGTTGCAGCGAAAGGTCTGACTCACCCTTCCAGGCGGTTCCATACAGAACAGCAGGAGCGACAAAGATCCCATCCGAACCGACTGAAGACCATGCAACAACTGAGCTGTGCAGGTCAAGTAGGCAGGTTAAAAGCCCCGCCTACCTATGGGACTACGTCATGTAGGATGGACCAAACCAAGAGGGGAGGGGTGTTCCATATTAGCATTCTTGGAATCCCCTGACCTGATTGGTTAATACAGACCGTGCTGTGATTGGACGAAATGACAGTGATTGGTTAGTAAAGAATCAACCGCAATTGGCCGCGCTGATTGCGGGAGATTCAGAAAGCTGTCATTGGATGCAAGCCGCCAGCAAGCTCTAAAGAAGGGCTGCCACGGCTCTCAGGTCTAACACAGATTTATACCTTTAATAAAGAGCTGAAGTTACGCTGGTCTCGAGTCTCTTTTTTCCCATGCTTCTACATCTACCATGCACTCTTTAAGAAACTCTCCTTCAGAGAAAGGCTTGCTGGCTTTTGCTAGTTTGAATGCCAATAAATAACTTGTCTTCGCGCTTACTTCTTGGATGGAAGTTGCTCGGATAAAGGTGTTTTGCTGAGCCTGCAAGCTGTCTACCAACCTATGAGTGGTAGCCGTACGTTCTTGCATTGAAAGGTTGCTGGCATAATTAGCATGCTTGGTGGAAAAGTGATGGCTGATGTTGTATTCTTTTAAAACTACAATGGTTTCTTGGCAAATAAGACATACAGCCTTTGACCGGACTTCAGTAAAAAAGTATTTAGGCGTCCATTTTTTATTAAACACCTGGCACTCACTGTCGACTTTTCTTTTCTTTGACATTGCTGCAGATGGGTTCTGATCTGACCAGTAGAAGAAGAGTGATAAGTGGAAATGGCTGGGGCTCCGCAAAATCAAGTCACTGCGCCTAATGCACCACCTGGTGTCGAAATGCCTGTCACTACAAGTCAAAATCGAATGCAATCATTCAATCATTCACATCAAACCTTAATTCTGTACCAATCTTCAGCAGGCTGGATTAAAATGACCAACGGGCCGGATGTGGCCGGTGGGCCATAATTTGCCCATCCCTGTATTAAATGGACCTTAAACAAATGTACAACCGAATGTATACATGGAACCCTGTACAATGCTGTTACAACTTTGGGGCTGGAGCAGTTGGTAACGAACAACACTAGGTTTAATAATTGCTTAGCTCCCATTTTCCGCAATCACCTAAACTCAATTTATATCCTACAAGTTAAAGAACATTTTTCCAACAGTGATCACAGAATGATTGATTTTTGTCTCAACTTGTGTCCTTGCAAATCATATTGATGGGACTCCAAATTATAACTATAAAAAAGCCAACTATGACCTCATAGCTGCCCATCTCACATCTCTTGACTGGCACTTCCTGTTCACAAGTTGTAATATTGCAGAAGACCATTATAACATTTTTTTGCTCGAAGTCAATAGAGTCATTAATCTATACATACCAAAAATTATCCCTAAAGCCAAAAATAAAAACAAATTACCCATATCAATAAGAAAACTGCAATCCAAGAAAAAAATTATTTGGTAAGCAAATAAAACTGGCTAACTTTAAAAACCTCTACAAAACCCTATGTTGCCAGATAAAGACCAAATGTACCAATCACCATTGCAAACAGGAGGAAGAGCTGTTAACTCGAACTCTTCCCGAACCTTTTATAATTTTGTTAATGCCAAACATAAAGACTCAAAATCTATCCCACCCCTAAAAGGGCCGAATGGGGAAGAATGTAACGATGAAGCGGTAAATGCCAACCTCTTTAATATGTTCTTCAGTTCAGTCTTTGTCAACAGCAACAGCTGCTGCCCCCCATTTCCTAGTCACACCACAACAAATTGTAGTGATTTATCACATATTGACTTTGCAGCAGTTAACACTGAAACCAGTACATAACCTAAAGCTATCCCTATGTATTGGCCCTGATGGAGTATGTGCCTAATTTTTGAAAAAGCTTGCCACTGCCCTACCAGAACCTCTAAGCACAATCTATGAGGTATCTTTCAGAACCAGCTCCCTACCCAACTTATGGTCATTAACCTATTTTTAAAAAGGGAGATCCTAGTCTAGTAGAAAATTACAGATCAATCTCACTATGTTGCATTACCTGTAAAGTCATGGAATCAATTATAAACCAATCTATCACACAACACTTAGAAACAAACAACTTGCTTTCTAACAAGCAGTTTGGTTTCAGGAAAAAATTGTCCTGTAATCTGCAACTCCTACACAGCAGAAACATTTGGACCACCCATCTAGACCAGGATAAAGCAATAGACACACTTTACTAGGCTTCTGCAAAGCCCTTAATTCAGTGGTGCATGACAAACTACTGCTGAAACTTAGTTCTTACAACATCTCCGGACCTCTGTACAAGTGGATAGCCATGTTCCTGTTAAACTGGCAACAAATGGTCAAAATAAGGAAGGCCTTATCAAGTCCAGTGCCAGCTAATAGCAGTGTCCCCCAAGGCAGTATCTTAAAACTCTTTCTTAAAACTCCACATTCTTTCTGCTTTAGATCAATGACCTATGTGACAACATTAAAAGCAGCTGTGTCTTCTTTGCCGATTATGTAAAATTATTTAACAGCACCACAATACTGCTGCCCTACAAAGTGACCTTGACTATGTGTCAGAATGGTCACACAATTGGCAATTCCAAATCTCAACTAACAAATGCTCCGTCCTGCACATTGGCAAAAAAAATCAGAACATCAAATGCAAGTTAGGAGGAAATGAACTTGTTGATGACCCTCACTCTGTCAAAGACCTAAGGGTACTTATCTCAAATGATGTAAAACCTAGAGTTCACTGTAACAGCATTGCCAATGAGGCTTTAAGAGTTGCTAACCTTATTTTGCAAAGCTTCTTCACCAGCAACATTGAATTTTTTAGGGCATACAAAACCTTTGCCTGATCAATTCTTGAATACAGCTCGTCCATCTGGAATCCGCACTGTATATTGGACATTAACACAATTGAGCAGGTTCAGAAGTATTTCTCAAGAAAGATACTCTACTCCTCCACTCATAATAGAATTCCCTATGCATCCAGGCTTGAAATTTTGGGCCTGGACAATCTAGAACTGTGCAGACTGCAGTCCAATCTAAGCATACTTCACAAAATTGTCTGCAATAACATCTTGCCCATCAATGACTTCTTCAGCTTCAATCACAATAATACACAGGTAAACAATCAATACAAACTCAAGGTAAGCCAATACAAACTTGATGGCAGAAAATACGACTTCAGCAACAGATTGGTTAATGCCTGGAACACCCTACCTGACTCAATTGTTACAGCCTCAACCCCTCACAGCTTCAGTCTCAAACTTTGTTCTTGTTTATGTTCATACCTATACTTGTTATCTTGTACATGTTTGACAAACAAACAAATAAAATAAATAAATTCAGGCCAGTATTTCTCAACCTTGGCAATTTTAAAATGTCTGGACTTCAACTCCCAGAATTCCCCAGCAAACACACTGACTAGAGAATTTAGGGTGTTGAGATCCAAATATCTTAAACTGTTAATGTTGAGAAATACTGGTTCAGCCATTAATTTCAGGTTCTACCTTTCCTGTAAGCAGTTAATTCATGTAGGAAAGTCACCTCAAAAATTGGATATCTCCATGTCCATTCAGGGATAGTCGCTAGTCTTTAGAATCACCTATCTATCCCTGGTTGAGGTTATCTGGGACTCTGTGTCACCCAAGGTCTACTTCCAACATAACTGATTGTATTCTGTTCTTTGATTCAGTTGTTGAACATAAAGATAGATAGATAACTCTCCAAATTCTTCCATACAAAGTTTCTTTTATCGGGTTATATTAGGTATCCTCAAGGTAACTGACAGTTATGTCTAGATGTGTCTAATGTCCAATTCTTTGCATAGTTGTAATCATAGTGTAAAATGATAGTAACCTTCCCTATTTCATCCTACAGTAGTAGAGCCAAAGGAAAAGTGCTAGCACAAAGCTAGGATCTGAGCAAGAGTGAACCAACCCACTGAGGGTAAATTCAGTGGTGAATCAGGATTACAGTTGTGGCCACATGACAGGAACTGCATTTTCCAGGATACCTTAACTACTTGGGAACAGCTCTCAACTCCTAATGGAAATACCAATTCCCATTAACTATAACTGGCTGGACAGCACAGATTATCTTCAACTTACAATCACAACTGGGACCAGAATCTCTGTTGCTTGGCAAAGCAATTGTTAAGTGAATTATACCTAATTTTATAACCTTTTTTTTGCCATAGTCATGAAGCAAATCATTGCAGTTCTTAAATGAATCATGCTGTTAAGTGACTCTGGCTTCTCCCATCAACTTTGCTTGTTGGAAGCCTGCTGGGAAGGTCATAAATGGAATCACATGACTCTAAGACACTGCAGCCATCATAAAAACATGCCAGTTTCCAAGCCCCAAGTTTTGATCACATGACTGTGGGAATGCTGTGACAGTCATAATAAGCACAAGGACCAATCATGTCACTTTTTAAATGTAGTTGTGATTTTGAACAATCACTAAACAAATGGTTGTATTTTGAAAAGATACCTGTGCATGTGATCTATACCCAAATGCAATGAAATTAATTGAGAGAATGAGATAGATTAATGAATGACATTATAGGGAACTATCGACTTATGGCCACAATTGAGTCCAAAATTTCTGACGCGAAGTGAGACAATTGTTACAAGAAATTGGCCTCACGTTACGATGTTTCTTCCCACAATGGTTACTTTGATCTCTGCAGTTGTTAAGTGAATCTGGCTTCCCCATTGGTTTTTGCTTGTCAGAAGATTGCAACAGGGGATCACATGACATTGCAACTGCCATAAATATGAGTCAATTGCCAAACATCTGAGCACTTTTGATCACATGGCTGCAGGGGTGCTGAAATGGCTGCAAGTCACTTTTTTCAGTGCCATTGTAACCTCAAATGGTCACTAAATGAACTGTTGTAAGTCGAGAACTAACTTGTAGAAGCCATAGCCAAGAGGTACTTTGGAGCAGGGTCTCTACCTTGGCAACTTTAAGACTTGTGGACTTCAACTCTTTGGAGTCCACAAGTCTTAAAGTTGCCAAGCTTGAAGACCCCTTGGATTAGGGGCGCCAACCTTGGCTACTTGAAGCCTGGAGGACTTCAATTCCCATAATTCCTCAGCCAGCAAAGCTGGCTGGAGAATTCTGGGAGTTGAAGTCCTCCAGGCTTCAAGTGGCCAAGTTTGGAGACCCTCGTCTTGGAGAACTTACACTTGCTTTCCATCTGGCAATCATACAGTCCTCTGTTCTCTGAGGGAAGGAGCGCCTTTTCCTAAGTGGTTTTTTAATTTCTGGAAGATGCAGCTTTGCTGTTATCTCGAGGGTTCAAAAGGACTGAATGTCACAGTTGTGAAAGAAATATCTACTGACATTCTGCACCCACAAAGAGAATCTTGCTTAGAAAACACAACCTGACATACAACTCCTGTATCAGATTTCCTTTGCCCTTTGGCACTCCCCCCCCCCCCCCCCCTAAGATGGAAGAATAGGGATAACCCCTCCCTTACCCTCTTGTTAAAAGAAGAGGTCAAGTACTCCAGCCTCGTTTTTTCTTCCCCTCCCTCCTCCAACCTTGCTTGTTTTGTGGTTTGTCTCATTAATTACAATTCTCCGCAGGTTACGTTATTTGCTCATAAGGGAGGGTGATGCCTCTAATTTTCCTTGGCCGCCAGGCTTCCAAAACAGGTGCTCTGCATTTGTAGGCAAGCCCTGAACTTCCTTTATCAGTGCGTTGCATGGACTGCGGAGTGCCTGGTTACAGCTACAAAGGAAGGAGTAGTTCTCCCAACACGCCAAACTTTAATTGGGGAGGACAGAGAAACGGAGAGACCCGAGCTTTTCAACCCAGCCTCTGGATTCAACAGTTTCCCCTCTCGTTTGAAGCAAGAGGGGAACAGGTGAAACGAAAGAGGATTCATACCCGGAACTCTTAAGGAGGAAGGTATGTTTGCAAAAGTACCAGAGTGGAGTGTGTGTCCTGCAGCGCAACGGGGGGAAGAGCAGGTCTCCCAAACTTCCTCTTGAGCCCAAGAAATGGCTTCAAAGGTAGGGCTTAGGAGTCAGGAAGGGTTTTCCAAGATGTTGCTAGGCTTCCTGAACTGGAGGAAATGAAACACGCAGCATTCAGCAGGGCTTGCGAAGATGAATAAGAAGCAGGCAGCAGAGGTGGTGAGAAGCTGTGAGAAGTTCCTACCTGCTCCCCATCTCTCCCTCCACTTTTGATAAGGGAGATGCAAGTAGTAGATAAGTGGGAGAGGGAGATAATGTCTGGAGGGCACAGTTGGGGTAAAATTTGGCTAGTTGTAAAGGAGATGGTGCCCAGGAGGAATTTATACAAAGGGCTTTCAGCTTGTGACTTTACAAACAACAAATGGGGCTGTAACTTCTGCTTTTTATCTGGCCATCTTAATTGAGGATCAATAGTCACAGTGTTTCATTCCTCCACTTTCACCGAAAGAACTTTTGCACATTTAAGAGGGAAACATTCCCCCAGAGAACATGTAAGATTTCTCCATTATACCCCATTTTTAATTCATTTTTACACAAACCCCTTTATTATTTTTATAAATAACCCAAGGCAGCAAACATTTAATATTTTTTCCTCCTGCGAGGATGGTTGGAGAGAGAGAGAGAGAGAGAGAGAGAGAGAGAGAGAGAAATAACTACAAATATTTATAAATTTATAATAGTTTATTTAGTGGCCATTCAAAGTTACAACAGCATTTTAAAAAGTGACTTAGGATTGTTTTTCATACATGTTGGTTGCAGCATCCCCATGGTCACGTGATGAAAATTCAGATGCTTGGCAACTGACTCACATTTATAACAATTGCAGTTTCATGTGGTTATATGATCTCCTTTTTGGGACCTTCTGACAAACAAAGTCAATAGGGAAATTAGACTCATTCAACATCCATGTTACTAACTTAATAACTACAATAATTCACTTCATAATTGTGGCAAGAGAAGTCTTTAAATGGGGCAAATTTACTTTACAAATGTTTCCATTAGCAATATTAATTTTGGGGCTCAATTGTGGTGGTAAATCGAAAGTCACACAGACATTATGCAGGCCTAAAGCAGGATTAGACGTTGCCTGCCTTCTGGGTTTTTAGCCTGGTGTGTTAACCACTAGGTCAAACTGCCCTTTTAGAGGGACAGGACATTTTAAAAGAATGGAGTGTAAGGGTATTCCTGGAAAAGCATGACTAAAAATGTGGGGAAAGATAGGCTTATTCCTAATTCCCATAGCGTGTTCCTGGCCTTCTAGGAGAAACTGGGACCATGGCTTCTATCACCAAACCTTTCTCCCCTAGTTTTGTAAAGCCTTCAAATTAACAATCATCATAAAAGGTGAGGTAAGAACAAACAAAATAGGCCAAAATCTTATCTATACCTGACATGCTGCAGTTAGAAAAGAACTGAGGAAAAATGACAATTTCTCAAGATAATCACAAAATATGTAATATTTGGCTCTCCAGATATTGAATTTCAGTTCCCATTGTCTCCAGCCAGCATAGGCAGAGAAGATAATGAGAACTGTATTCTAGCAATATCTGGAGTGCCACAATTGGTCTATCCCTCTAGCAAAGTACTATTTGGTGCGCTTCCCTTAAGAATATACCAAAATGAAAAAATCTTATTGAACCATTTTCTCTTCCTGAACACCATAGGAGATGTGACCTGAAGAACGGATGCTTTTTCAAGTAAATGTATTTGCAGCTGTGTGAGGCTATCCTTCTACAAACTGGTGGTTTTTGCTTGCTGAGATTTTTTTCCTTTTCTTCTATTTCTGTATAAATGAAGAAATGTAACATCTCCCCCAACCATTAGACTGGGATTATATAACAATGGGAAAGAGCATCAAACTAGCTTTCCTGAAACCATTTTAACATCCAAACAACAAGAGAATTAAAAACTAGTTGAAGAAGAAACTTCGATACCGACAGTCCAGATGTTACAGGTGTGAAATCTGATTGGATATATGGGGCCAACCCCTCGTTGTTAATCAGTTAAAAGAAGGAAAGATTGTGGATTAACCTGCCAAGACAAATATAAAACAAATTCCCATAATCTGAAATTGGAACACTGTTTTGCTGACTGACTGAAAAGTTGAATTTTCATGTCTGTCATTTACTGGCCCTTCTCTGAAGTTTTTTTTCCAAGTGGCTTTTATTGGCTGGAAACTATGAGAATTTCTGAGTTTCACATGACTCAAGAAAGAATGTAAAATTCAGAAATTTGTTATTCGCTTCTACTACAGATGATTTGTCTCTACTGCAGGATTATTTCATGTTTTAGAGCACTTGCCTTCACCATATTAGGTAGGAACACGCCCAGATACCTTTATAGACTAGATTAAAACATGTGCTCTGGATCATTATTAAAATAAGGATTTAAGCTGTTAATTCTCTCTACTCTGGTACTGGAATTGAGATTTGAGATTAAAAGAGTACACAGTTTGATCTTGATAGGATAAAATAGGTTTTAAGGTCCTCTACCCTCTACAACTTCTTTTTTCCTATTTTGTTCCTTCTACTTTTGTTTTCCACCAAACAAAGCCTGTTCAGGTGGAAAAAAACAGCTATTACTATGTTGTTTGATTAATTGCTAACCAGCCTAGTCTGTATTCTTCTTTTCTTCTGGTCATCTAACATCCTTTGAATCAGGGTGGAGGATTAAAAGATAGAACAATAAAATAAAGGATGTTGTTACTAATGTAAAAGAATATTAATAATCACTTGAGGAATCTGTTTTCCTCTCATGAGGATATTAGAAAAATATTAGGAACAAGAAGTAAATTAAAGGAATTGTTTACATTAGTTTTCTAAGATTTCAAGGCTAGACCAGGAAAAGTTGCTTCTGTCCAGCATCACAAATACTGGCAGAAAGGACTGGAATTTGCTAAAATAACAGGGGTATCCTATAGACACTTTAAAATTGTATGTTATGTTGTCAAAGACCATGGCTGGATCCCAGATCCTCTGCCTGGAGAGCGAAGAGCCATACAGTAAAGTAACTGAATCAAATCCTGAATTTTATTATTGTGAACGACAGCGGTTGGCCCTTGAAGCTCTACTTGCCAATGGTGAGGAAGCTTTCAATCAGTGCCTCTCCCGTGAAAAGCTACGCCCCTTTCTGTCGGAGGGTGAATTGCAGGAATTAAAGACTGCAGCAACAGCAGAAGAATTACAAGCTCCCCCTTCAAGCGGAGCAGGGACTTACAGCTTTGGAACAAAGGGATCTAGTCTCAGCTACTGGCCTCAGCGTTCAGATGATCCACCCCCAGAACTGGAATTAGGGTGGCCAGACAATGGGGCTTGGAAAGGAATTACCCGAGCAGAGGTCTATACCCACCCACCAGGAGAAGGAGCACCATATATTAAGGAATTGGTACGCAGCTGTATCCAACAAGCCCACAAGGTATGAAGGAAATGTAGCACTGGGCATTTTCCTCTTTAAGATGGAAAAAAGTGAGAAAATATGTGGAGAGTTTTAACAAAGCTATTCCACAGAAACTAGCATATTCCCAAAACAGATATTTCAATATTATTGCCACAGAAAAATCTTTATTAATTTGTCTTCCTTTCCAAAAAGGCAACGCACTGTCAATTTCCATGTGCAATGTCAGTCAGCATATCTGTAAAATAATAATTTAGAAGCATAAGTATGTTTTTGTTTGAAGAAACTGTTGTACATCATATTTGGTAATACACCATGAAAGTGTATAACGTTTGCCAATTCCACTTTTGAAAAGTATAAATATTAGCATGTTTAAATGTACTGGTCTGATAACTGAAGGTGGCTTCTGATTAATTAAAACTATATTTAATACATTAGCTGGTAAAAGATACAACCATAATATACAGATAGTCCTTGAGTTATGACAATATAGAACCTGCCTATAACAGTTGTAGCTTATCCAGGAAAGTCAATTACAAAAATGTCTGTGGAGATTCTCAATCATCCAGGTTATGGTTGTCCCATACCTGCTTTTTCAAATAGCAACTGGACTTTCTTGTTTTTCTGTGAAGACTTTTTACTTCTCATCCAAGAAGCTTTTGCAATTCTGGAAAAACAAAGTCTATTTGCCTTTTGAAAAGGCACCTGTAGGTCAATTAGAAAAAGAATATTCTCTTAAGTTGAAATCAAAGCCAAAAATTTCTGGGCCCACACAATAAAATATAAATCAAGTGAAGTAGGTGCACCATGGGCAAAGAGGACATATAAAAACAAATCAAGATGTTTGAATCAAAAGTATTGACTTCTTTAAAACCTCCTCTATCAATGTCCTGATGTGGCCACTCTTGATTCATATAATTCTGCAAACTGGATTCGGGTCCACTTTACTGTTATTTTAAGAAGATTTTAATTTGGAAATCAAGGTTGTAAACCTTTTGCTGGTCTCACAAGCAAACTGTTTCTTTTCTAGGTGATTGCTATAGTCATGGACACTTTCACAGATCCTGATATTCTCTTAGATCTGTACGATGCAGCAATCAGGCAGCGGATACCAGTTTATCTTATACTCAGTCAGCAGCATCTTCACTCCTTCCTCTCCATGGCTGAGAAAACTTGCCTTAATGTCCGTCACACAGAGGTGAATAGAGGAACACTTCAGTTTCAAAGCAGCACTCACTGGAGAGCAGAATCTCGGCATGGAATCAATTCAATTAATTATCATATGGTTTGCTTTTAAATGCCCCCTCCCCCAATACACATATACTAATGATGGCATTAATGGAATGTAGGGTCAAGATTTTGTCAATGGAATCTTTAGAATTAATTTTACTGAGCAAATAGTTTGAAACATTGAAAGGTCTCTGGTCAAAACAGGTAGGGGAGTTGAGAATGGATTTATATTATCATCAAATTCCTAGCTATAACTACCTTTAATTTTAAAGGTAAAGTTCTATTCTCATTGGATTTGCAAGTTTGTTAATTTGTATTTTTTCAAAATAATCTCCAGCATACTGGATGACAATCCAGTTCCTGACTTGGCTTCAAAATTGACTAGATAGCCATTGTGAAAACTACCATATCAAGTTATAGTGCTAATAAAAAGATGAAGGGACCACAGCAAGATTGTTAAATCTGCCCACCCAGTGAGATCTAGTATGAAGGGCTTACTAGGGGATCTCACATTAGAGAGAATGATATGTCTTGTTTTACTAGTCATAAGCCAATCAGAGTCCTTGAGAATGGAGTGGCATATAAGCCAAATAAATAAAGTCTTGAGCACCTTGAAAAAAGGTGGACATGCAAATAGAATAAATAAATATGATTTGCATATTTTAATTGAACATATGTGGTGCATACAATATGGGTACTTTCTTGTATCTCAGCCAATAGAAAAATATAACTGATTTACAGGCCTTTTTGTACTGTTCTCTTGCATAGAACCTGCGAGTCAGAATTCTTAGTGGCTGTACATTCCAAAGCAGAAACCAGAAACAGGTCACAGGAACCCTGAAGGAGAAATTTCTGCTGGTTGACGGACGAATTGCAATCACCGGCAGCTATAGGTAAGAGCTCTTCCTTGCTTTTCTGTGCAATAAATGAAGTTGTTGTGGATTGTGATCCAGAAAGTGGCAAAGTCATAAATAGTTTATGGCTGCAAGATCTGCAAACTGCCTCTCTGAGGATGTCATCTTTTGATCAAGAACAGCCTTATGCCCTTAAGAGTATTTGAAATCAGCAAGTGAAGCTTTTCTCCGCATTAATCCAATCACTCATTAAGCTCTGTATAATATTCTTCTCTCTTGGGAAGGTATGTGACTCTCAATTAACAGGCAGCTTAATTTGGTAACTTTCCAAAGTTTCTCAAAAACCTAAGTAAGTTTACTGCTTCATCAAAAAGCAAATTGTAGGGGATTAATTACAAGACACTAGAAATGCAAACTGAGATATTTACAGCTCGAAACAGAGACTGGTTGTAGGAATTGATGAGGAATAGTGTGTGATAGAAGAAAATGATAATTCAAAAGGAGTTCTGCTCTAATGGGGTGTTCGTGCTTGAATGGTTACATTTTCCAAAAGAGGATTCCTTGGGTTGGTTGATCCATGCAGATAACTCTGGGAATCTCCTTGGATCAAATTGCTTCCAGGCTCAGATAAGCATGAGATGATTTTAAATTCTGCTGGCTGCCATGAACATGGTTATGGCCGTGAAACCAAAGGGGAAATTGATGCTCTTCGTGGTATGGGATGATAAATTATGTTATAATGGAAAATAACACAAGACACTTGGAGCAGAACATATATTAGCCAAAGACATAGCTAACTACCCTCTTCAATCTTCATCACTTCTGCTCAGCCTTTGGTTATATTCTCCTCATCCTAACTCCTAGGATCAACCCAGTGAAGGGATTGTTCAGATGGCACTGTATTTGGGGATAGATAATGTCAGAATAGTACACCAAGGTTTATTAGAATAAGGTAAAGGGACTGTATCCCTCTAGACATGTTAGGTTTCTGAAGTCATGGGAGTTAGAATTCAGCCACATCTGAAGGGTGCAGAAGCTCACCAGCCTTTTTCTAAAAACATTGACTCAAATAAAGGGACACCAGTTTTCCATTCTGAATGGTATCTTAGTTTTATAAAAACATATATGATTGGATTTGCCTATATTTCTCGTGTATAAATACTCTTACCATATTTCTTCCCGCTATGATTTTGAGATGTTAGGTTTTTGGAGACAGGGAGATAACATTGAGAGCACCATAGAACTATCTTGATACACCACAACGTCCGTGAATGGGCCAGGAACCACCTAAGGAAATGGACCAGCCATAAGCTCATGTTAACGTGCTTTTCCCTACTCCCTGCATCATCAGAAAAATATTCCAGCCTAAATTGGATTATCCAGTGGCTGAGCCCCATCCCGCTTCAAGAAGGAGATGAGCATGTGTGGCTGTCCTTATCTTTTTAATGCAAGGCAAAGACAGCATCAGATAGATATTAAAAAGGACAGATCATTTTGCAGAAGTCAGGTGCCCATTCTTTCCTACACCCCCAAGCCAAAAGCTTATATAAAGCAATGCTCTGTGACTAGAGAAAGCATGCCCACAGTAGCTACAAGTGATCAATAATAGATCCCAGGTATAATTGTATTAGCCACCATATCATTGATTAAATATCCTAAATTGTACACACGGTAAAAAGAAAAGGAAAACCATTACTTTGAAACTGCAAGAACTGAGGTGACCTTCAGTTCTCTCAGCTGAGTTCTGGGGAAGAGACCAGAGCAATATCAGGGCATCTTGTACCATGGTTAGAGGCTGCTGGATGACCTTGCAGGAGGTTGTGGAACATCAAGATATTGTAATCAAGTATTAGTTATGGGGGGAAATTAGTGGACACCATAAATGTTGAACAGTTTTAGGATGCTTGAATGAAGGTTTCAAACAGAAGTTCTTTACCCATGTCAGTCTGTAAGGAGAAATAACCACCAGAACCTAACATTCCAAAGATACTACAGAAAGTACAGGTGAATGGAAAAGGTTCAGGATAATTCATGAAATTTAAGAACTGAGGTAACATGATTATCATGGGTCCAATAATGGCCACCTCTCTCCTAGTGATTTCAAGCATCTTCATAATATCACTCAGTCCTCACTGAAGTGATAAAAAAACTCTTATCATTATTATCATCATTATAATACAGTTGAGTGTCTGTATAGATAAATATTTTTCAACCTGTAGAGGTTAATATTTGGAATAGACTCTCCTACTCAAGCAGGGGGTTGGACTAAATGACCTCCAAGGTCCCTTCCAACTCTGTTATTCTATGAGTCTTAAGATGTGTAGATGTCAGTTTCCAAAATTAAGGTTACCAGGGTTAAAAAAAACACTAATTCAGTTGCTTGCTAGTGGAAAAGGGACTTGTAATAAACAACAGGACATTCAAAAATTGGCAAGCAGGATCGAGCTACCTCTTCTTCCATGGTTCCAATGTTCTTTTTCTATAAGAACTATGCAGGTGGGTCAGTTCTACCTAAGGGGATGGTTTGATTTGACTTTGGGTTTTGCTTCTCCTTCTGAGCGTGTTTTGTTCTCGAGCTTCCAAAACCTTGAATTAGGTATGAACTGTTGCGTGCGCATGCACATATACCCAGAGGAGTAATTGTCTCTCATTCTGTTTCCACACTGGAAGCTCTGCTACTGATCTGCCTGTTCTCCATAACTACTCACAGTGAAGTCTGCCAAGCTGAGTGACAGATTATTTTGTCACTTTCCCAAAAGGCAGAATCTCTCTGGCTTTAATGAGATGCGTAATGGATAAGAAATACAGGAAGTTATGCTTTTGACAGCATGGTATTCAAGAAAACGCCGCCTGTCTTCCAATTCAGTCTGCCTTACACACATTTGGTGCCTCTGGGTATGCCAGAAAAAAAGGGGGGGGAGGGAATGAGAACCCATATGTGAGCTCAAAGCTCTGCTGTTTTAATCGAAAGCCTCCCTCATTGGGGAGTCAAACAAGTCCTGGAGGAAGAAAAGTTTAACTGGTTTTGATGCAACTAGTGAGGTCTTTCCTGGTTCGCTTTTTAGTTGTCCGCAGCAGAAATTAAATGGTTGATAAGTGACACAAGATCAAATCTGGGTCAGTCACCAGAACTAGAAATTTACGCTTCCGAGTTTTCGGGCTCATATTGGAGCCAATCTTCAAGGAACTTCTCTCTAGAGGAGTAGGTGCTTGGGGTTGTTTTGTGAGTTGTGTTTGTGGTGCCTTTCTATTGGCTGATGGGTGTGTTGATGGCTGGCAATTGACTGTCATTTCCTTGTGCTGCCAAGCCCTTGGCTCCTAAGCTCCTTATAAGCTGATAAGCTGATGGTAAATCAGCACTCCTTTTAACTGAGAAGGGACCTGTTTACCAGGCTTCAATCATTTCCCTGCCTATCTTTGTACCTGCATGGCCAACGATCTTAGTAATTGCAAAATTAAATGAGTGTCCTTATTCATTGCAATGTGAGGAGTTTGGGTCTCCTCGTCTGAATGTTCATTTGTGTTCTTACAGTCAGAAGAGTAAGTCTCTGGTCCTGGTGAATGATCCAAAATCGATCTCATATCATTATCCTGGGACACATATATTTGCCTTCATTCGTGGTTGATGAGTGAATATGGGTAGCAGAATTGGAGAGAGTTCTGTGCTAAATGGATCATGATCTATTGAAATCCATTATGAGATTAGTCCAAGTAACCCTCTGGTCAGTCATTTCTTTGGTTCAGGAAACCCAGTTTCACTTCCCAATTTCCTGTCCATTCTTCTTCTTGAGATCTCAAATACTACTATTTCTAAGAATTCAGAAATTGTCCGTTGACTCTTCTTTTCATCTTCCACCCTCCAGGAAATTCCATCCAATCTTTTGCTTATGGGAATACTAGTATATTTTGTGCTGCTCTTTTCTTATATGGTATCATGTAATTTGACATCACTCCTCTGTGACCTCACCAGGTAGCCTTATACCCAGGCCTCCAAATCCTGTAGCTTTTGGCACCAATTGTGATGTCATTGCTTAAGCAGTTATCAGATTCTAGGAGGCAGTTGCCAGAGATTCATTCCACTTTTTCAGCGGGTTAGAGTAGCAAGGCTGAGCACTGTGTAATATAATAGTGAGAGAGAGTGGAGAACCAAAAGCTGGGATCCAGTTCTGTAGCTTTAAATAAAAAATCAACCTCAAGAAAGACCAGTTGATATTAAATGTCTGGGAAGTTCCTGTAGATCAGTCCAAAATTTTCTTCTGTATCTGGTGGGTTTTATAAATTGCTGCTGGAGGTTAGCCAAGGAGCAAAGTGGAAATTTACTTGAATTTCTGGAACCAGAGAGTGATAAGTCTACTTTTCTCCTAATAAATAAAAACAGATACTACTCTTGCTCTTTGAGAAGTGCAGATCAAGGCATCCTGGTTTATTTCTAAAGCCAAATATCTTCTGTTGATTAGTTGCCATTATATGCTGGACAGACTTCCCAGATATAAGCAACTGAGACTCAGAATATTATAGATGAGTTACTGCAATCTTCTGTTGAAACCTTATGAAGAGAAGTTGTAAAAAGCAGAACAGAAACATAATACCATCAACCAAATATTTTTCCTTTGGACATTTTGATTGAAAGCTGGAAAAGTTGAACTATTTCTGAAGTCTCTGAAGCTTTAGCAAGCTCGTGAGGACACCAGCATTACAAAAAGGAAATCAGCTGGTACCATTCTTAAGCAATAAAGAGTCCATACTGCTGAAGCACCATCTCCCCTGAGTTGCGATGAAGTGCTCTTTGCAATTTAGCCTGGTATGCATCTTGGTTTGCTTGCTGCCTTCCACTGTCTCCAAGGACTGTATCTTTTGCGAAATTACTTCCTCCACAATATGTCCTGGTCTCAGGATGAGCTGCGCTGAAGACGAAGACTGCTTTGTGGGTGAAGGAGTTGCCTTGGGGGTTTCAGACATCCTGAACAAGGGGTGTACCCGCTCCATCAACTGTGGCAAAGAGCAACCTGTTGCCTACATGGGCGTCACCTACAGCTTGGTGACCAACTGCTGTAAGGGAAACTTGTGCAACAGGGCTCAGTCCCTGAGAGGGCCTTCACTTTTCTTTCAGTTTGCCCTCATCAGCCTCCTGACGGGCTTCCTCTGATTTAAAAAAAGTTTCAAGCAATAAAATAATTGGGATATTTTTGGAATGTTAAATCTTTGTGTCTGTGATGTATCCTGGCACTAGGTGAAGGATAAAGGTAGTCCTCCACTTACAACCTTAATGGAGCCTGTCTATTACAATCGTTAAGTCATGATGGTTATAAAGCAGTCTTCATGTGATCGACTTGATTTTGCCCCTT
This sequence comes from Laticauda colubrina, assembly GCA_015471245.1. Taxonomy (NCBI): domain Eukaryota; kingdom Metazoa; phylum Chordata; class Lepidosauria; order Squamata; family Elapidae; genus Laticauda; species Laticauda colubrina. The sequence continues at coordinate 7,370,103 of BLBF01000050.1, read as the reverse complement.
TTTTTACAGCCATCATTAGGGAATCAACATGATTATTAAATGAATCTGCAGTCATTAAGCAAGTGCCATGGTCATTATTATTCGTTAAGGGAATATTTTAGCTGAAAACTGGAAGGAAATACTGATTTTTGCCCAAAACAACATACATTGTGTCATGTGATTGTGGCACACTGCAAATGGTTGTAAATGCAATCTGGCTGCCAAATGCCCAAAAGGCTGTCCCATAACTTGCTGCCATCAGAACTTCAGAACGGAGTCGTAAATACTTTTTTTGGGGGGGCGACGTTTTGTAACTTTGAATGGTAAGTAATGATTGTTCATAAGTCAAGGACTGCCTGTAATTGCATTTATGTCACAGCTTTTTTTTTCAGTTGTAGTTTTAGGTAACAATGCTATGGTCAGATGGCGAGCAAGGAAGAGGAGAAGGAGGAGAAAGGAAAAGCTGTGGATCTCTATCCAGAGTTTTCTTGCTCTTCATTCCTAACTTGGCCTCTAAACCAGGGATGTCAAACTCAATTTCATTGAGAGCCACATCAGAATTGTGTTTGATTTTGGGGGGCCAGGATGGGCATGGCTAGCTCAACGTCATTTGTGTCAGGGATGCTTATGGGGTCCTGAGCCTCTGCCAGTGAAAACAGGCTCCTGAGCTCTGCTTCCAGCTGTGGCGGCCTCCTGCAACCCTCTGCCAGAGAAAACAGAGCTCAGTAGAGTTGCACGAGGCCCTCCCAAACACCGTTTTCACTGGCAGAGGCACCACAGGCCCGGTCCCTCGTTGTTTCCAGGGTGTCCCCATTTTGGCCGGCAGGATGCTATAGGAGGCAGTCTGGGCCAAAAAAGGGGCAAGGATCCATGTGAGGTCCCCACATCCCATTTTGGCCAGCAAGGTGTTGCAAGAGGCCATGCCCCCACTGGCCAGCCCACATTGAAATCCAGTTTGACACCCCTGCCCTATACCATTTCAGATCAGTGGTTGTCCAATTTCTTCTTAAAAACCTCCAGTGATGGAGCATTCACAACTTCTGAAGCAAGCCGTTCCGCTGGCCAACTGTTCTATTACCAAGAGTGATTTATGTTTATAGGTGGGTTTGCTATACTGATGGAAATAGCACATTCAAGACACTAAAAGAAAACCCAGGAATACTCTGATAACAACACAATTCATTCAGAATATGTAGATTCCATGTTTACCGCCAAGTCCTCTGAGTCCATTAACACATCACATTTTGTTCCCTGTGGTGGCTGTAGCAGATTGCTGTGTGGAACACTGCCACTCTACTGTCTCCCAAGTTCAGGCACAATTTCTCCTCATTGCTTTTTGATGGCAGTGAATCACGCAGACCAGCTTGCAATAATCCCAATGCTCTGCTTCTTCAAATTTGGGCCATGAATTTCTTCTGTGGTCAGTCAGTTTGTGCATTTACTCCTCTTTCAGATTCAGGTTAAAGGCTTGAACTTTATTTTATTTATTTATTTATTTGATTTGTCAATCTCTTACAAGATAATAGGTATAAGTATAAATATGAGTAAGAATACAGGAAATAGGTACAAATAAATGGGGACAATAGGACAAGGACAGTAGGCACGATTATGCACTTATACACGCCCCTTACAGACCTCTTAGGAATGGGGTGAAGTCAATAATGGCTAGTTTAAGGTTAAAGGAGTGCAGGATTAGAGGATGTAACAACAGTAAGGTAGTGCATTCCAGGCATTGACCATTCTGTTGCTGAAGTCATACTTTCTGCAATCAAGTTTGGAGCAGTTTACATTGAGTTTGTATCTGTTGTGTGCTCTTGTATTGTTGCAGTTGAAGCTGAAGTAATCATTGACTGGTAGGACACTGGAGCAGATAATTTTGTGCACTATGCTTAAGTCCAACTGTAGGCAGCATAGTTCATGGTTGTCCAAGCCCAACATTTCAAGCCTGGTGACATAGGGTATTCTGTTGCAAGCAGAGGAGTACTCTTCTTGTGAAATATTTCTGGACTCGCTCAGTTGTATTAATGTCCAATATACAGTACGGATTCCAGACAGATGAGCTGCATTCGAGTATTGGTCTAGCAATGGTTTTGTATGTCTTAGTTAGCAATTCAATATTTCTAGAGGAGAAGTTTCATAAGATTAGAATTAGAACTCTTAATGCCTTTTGGCAATGCTGTTACAGTGAGTACTTCATATGAGTACTTCAAGGCCCTTGACAGAGTGAGGGACATATCTACCAACTTGTATTTGGTGTACTGATTTTTTTTACCAATGTGAAGGACAGAGCATTTGTTGGTCGAGATTTGGAGTTGCCAATTGTTTGACTATTCAGACACATAATCAAGAGGAGAGTAGTCCATATGTTTTTGCAGTGTAGGAGTTGTAGATTGCAGGACAATTTTTCCTAACCAAATTGTTTTTTGGAGAGTAGGTTGTTTGACTAAGTGAAGGGTGATGAATTAGTTAATGATTGATTCCATGATTTTATACATGACGCAACACAGTGAGATTGGTCTGTCGTTTTCAACCAGGCTGGGTCACCTTTTCTGAAGATAGGGATGACCGTAGCTAAGGACCATAGGTTTGGTAAGGAGCTGGTTCTGAATGATATCTCATATATAATGCTTAGGGGTTCTGCTATGGCAGAGGAGAGCTTTTTTAAGAAGTATGCACATAATCCATTAGGGCCAATAGATAGAGATGGTTTTAGGTTACGTAGTGCCTTTACGTTATCTTCTGTAAAGTCAATATGTAGTAGATTGTCACAGTTAGTTCTGGTATGACTAGGAAATGTGGGATATGAGCCATTGCTGTTTACAAAGACTGAACTGAAGAATGTGCTGAAGAGGTTGGCCTTAACAGCTTCATCGCTGCAGTCTTTCCCATTTGTAATTTGTGGCATTCTGCCTTTATTTGTCATCATAAGGTGTTGTATCAGTTTTTAAAGTTTTCCACTTAGCTAGTTTTGTTTTTACACCACAGCGATTTTTTAAAATTGAAGTTGCCTTATTGTTATGGATAATTTGTTTTTTGGGGGGGATTAATAATGCTACATATAGTTTGATGATTCAAGTTCAAGCAAGAATGCATTATAATGATCTTCTGTAGTATTACAGCTAGAGAACAGAATATGCCAATCTAAAGATGATAGGTCGGCATCTATGAGATCGTAGTTGGCTATTTTGAAGTTGTATTTTGGGGATCCATCATTATGACCCTCTTTGTGAGGGCGTAAATTGAGACAAAAGTCAATCATACTGTGGTCACTGTTTGAAAAGGGTTCTTGTATGAAAACTCTGACTTTGGTGAGGTTCTGATTAAGTTGTTTGAATTTTGATAAAAGGAAAATGTTCCGTTTTAGAAATATTAGGTTAGAAATTTGGAGTGGGAATTGTGTATAATTTGAATTGCTTTAAATATAAATAATAGGAAGCTGTGGAATATAGGATATTTGTCTTAAATTATTTATTCTCCACTTAGTCTTCCAATTCTTAGTTGCAATGACTTGTCTTTTCATCACTGTTTCCTGGATCTTTTCATCTGGATGCACTAATAACTAAATATGGGACCATAGCAGGGGTGGGCTTCAAAAATTTTAGCTAAGGGTTCTCTGCCCAGTTGTTGGATGGGTGTGGCCAGGGGTGGGCACCTATTTGCTAGAACTGGTTGTTAAAATTCCAAGCAGTTTGGAGAACCAGTTGTTAGAAGAAATTACTGTCCTAATCCTGTAAGGAAGGCAGGAAGGAAACATTCTGGTGTTGCTTACAGAAGCTGCCTCTCCATTAAGACTTAGTACATTCTTGGTAAGACTAGACTTCCTGTCTCAGGAAAGTCTTTGGAGTTTCTTTTCCCCCTCCTTTGCTGGTATTTTGCTTGTGTGGAGTGACCATTCAAAGTTACAATGGCACTGAAAAAAGTGACATGACCATTTTTCACATTTACGATTATTGCAGCTTCCCCACAGTCACGAGAGACCAGGCGAGGAGATGTGTGCTTCGATGTGAGTGATATTGAGTTGGCCACACCCAGCCAATAACATGACCACCAAACCATGCCCACCAACTAAGCCACGTCCACAGAACTGGTTGTTAAAAAAATTGAATCCCACCTCTGGGTGTGGCCATGCTGGTCATAGCCTAGTCAGCCTCCTGCACCATGGTGTGGGAGTATTTTTTTTGCCCTCCCCAGGCTCCGGAGGCTTTCCTTGAGCCTCTGGAAGGGCAAAAACAGCCTCCCTAGGCTCAGGAGGGTCTCTGGAATCCGAAAATGGGCCCATTTCTGGCCTTCCCAAAGTTCCGGGAGGCCCGTATTTCGCCTTTCCTGAGCCTCTGTACATGCCCTGCACTTACCTGCATCCAAAATGGGCTGTGTGGGCCTCCTGGGAGGGGAGGGGTAGGCGGGAGCAGCCAGGAGTGGGATTTGGGGGGGTCTCCAATCTATTCAGAATCTTAGCTCGGGCTCTCCCGAACCCCTGTGAGCCCCTAGCAGCCTACACCTGGATTGGGGAATCTTAGAATCATAGCGTTGAAAGAGATCTTGAAAACTTTCTACTCCCTGCTAGAGCCTGTAGAAAAATGATCTCCTACTTCCTCAATTCAAAATGTGGTTCTGTGTGTTCTAATTCAAGGTAAGGGTTTTTATTTTTTATTTTTTTTAAGAATAATGAATTTATTTTATCATGATGACAGTCCATTAAAGGAAGGGACATTTTAATTTCATTAGGATTACCCACAGAAAGGGAGACAGATGCCACCATTTCAGCTGCCTTATGGATGGGAGGCAAATAGAACTTGCCCATATATAGACCCATATAGTATCAGAGACATGGTTCTATAGGTGGTTTCACAGAGTTGTACAATAGCCTTAAACAAGCTCCCCCATGATTACTTCACCTTGATTGCACAAATCAGCCACGTTTGACTGGTCTGGAAGGCCATGAATCATCTTCTGATCTGTAAACTTCTGCAGTTTTAGTCAATTAATTTTCAACACAGGTCTTGCTCCATAAGATACATTTGCAGTGTTTCTTCTGGAGTCACAGAGAGGTCAATTCTCACTGCTGGGGAAATGCCCTTTGTGAGTCCCTTTTCCTAACACCCTGCTGTTCTTCTCCCTATCTTGAGATAGGACTGGTTCTGCTATGCACCCCATTCATTGGCATTTTGACTTCTTTTTTTGATGCTGATGAAATGATTGTGGCAAAATTGAGGAAATGGGTAGGGAAGGGAGTAAAGACCTATTGCCATTTTATAAGCCCTTCTCATGGCCATTGTCGGGCTCCAAAAAAAGAAAACCACGTCGAGATTCTGAGAGCCATTTCCTTTATTGTTCCTCACCTAAAAACAAAAATCTTGTCAAACTGAAGCAGACTGCTTACACATTAAAATATAATCACATAAAACATACAACTAGTTTGGTTTAGTGATTAAGGCTAGAAACCAGGAGACTAGTTCTAGTTTTGCCTTAAGCATGAAAGCTGGTTGGGTGACTTTAGGCCAGTCACCCTATCTCAGCCCAACTCATGTCAGAGTTGTTGTAAAGGAGGAAGACAAATTAGATATTCACCACCTTGAGTTATTTATAAAAATAATAAAAGGATATAAATAAAATAATCTGGGAAACTATTAAGTAAGAGCTGTTTTCACCCATTTTGTCCCACACAAACTATCTAAACTACGATGTCTCTTGTTCCTCTCGAATTTTGGGAATCTAGATTTTTTTTTTTTTTATCACAGCGGGTCAGAGAAAATATTGTATAATATGATTGAGACAACACCAGTGAGAATCTTTGCGGGGAGCCAAAACACTTTAAAATGATATTATTGTATATTTGTGGAAATATCAAAGTTCTCCTAACAAGATCTAATCAGGAAATAAAACCCATTCTCTTTCTAGAAGAAATTTTGTTCTGAAATACAAAATTCATTTTGAGTAGTGAAAGTGCAATTAGCCATGCCTTCCCTTGGAATTCTGCCTATATGATCGTTACTTCCTCTGAAATAAACCTTATTTTATATCTGCACATGCAGCTCATTATTTCCTGTTATTGCTGAAACAGGATTTTCTCACTAAATCCTTGGTCTGTAAATATAGGCCTTTGTAGTGCTAAAGTTCTTTTCTGCATGTTTTAGGCTTTCACAATGTGAATAAAACACTATGGTGATTTTTAAACTGCAAGCAAGAAATGCCAAAGGCTTTTTATTTCTTCTTACATCTTGGTTAAAGAGGGAACGTGATGGCAGTAGGGCTTAGACATGGGAAATCTGTACGAAAACTAGCAAAACGGGATTGCTATCTGTCTGTTACATCTTGAGAAATTTCCTTTAAAAAAGCACTTCCTCTAACTAAATGTATCTGTGTCAAAAGAAATGCTCAATGGACAGAAAAGAAATACTCAGAATAGGTTATGTTTAGCCTGGAGAGCTGAAGATTAAACCACAGCAGGGGCCACATCAGCTGTTTTCAAGTATCAGAAGGACTACCTCAGAAAATGAAATGTTCATGTCACACTTATCAAGTCAAAGACCTAAGATGTCAGCTGGGGTGTCTGCCGTGACGGTAAAAAAAAAAAAAGTCAAAATAGCGCTTTAGGATAAGGGTTTGCTTGTCATTATTTTTTAAAAACATCTTTCTGCAGATACCCTTGAATTTCATCTAGACATAGTAGCCCCTTTGTTTCTGAGTTAAGACTGAGAGCAACCTCTTCTAAAATATGCAAGATTAGTTACTGAGTGACTCATCTCTTTTTTCCTTTGTAATCTAACTTAGAAGAAATTAGTCCTGTCTCTGAGCTTCTGGCAGAGATAGAAAGCTAAAGTGACCCCATAAAATGAAGATTTTCCCAGTGTGGCAGCTCAGATTTGTTTTGTCTTAAGTTTTTCCTTTTTTAGGTAAAACAGACTCTCCGCTCTTTTGCCCCTATATATCTGTGTGAATTTTGTTCTTGTTTCCTCTCTTTTGCTAAAATGTTTGGGGGGGGGGGGGAGTGAAAGTTGCAATCATCTGAAAATGTGAATGTGATATTAACCAAGATGGCTGCTCCCAATCTCACCAGATCAACAGTTGGTGACTTAGCGATGCATTACTGGGTCAAATAGCCAAATTACCCCTAGTAAACCCACGGTGCATTTTTTGTCATTGTGGAGATCAGGATTAAGAGTGAAAGAGTACAAGCAGGGCCTTATTGGATTGGATGCTTTGCCATCTAGTCCAGCAGTCAGTTCTCACAGCGGTTTAAAATTTCACAAAGAAATCCACTAGTCCCTCAGCAGATGGCCTTCAAAGCTAATCTCCATTGAACCTCAATGATTAAGGCTATTACTTATAAGCAATAAATAGAAGTCAAATAATAGATTGACTGAACATTGGGAGAAATTGTTTTAATGGTCAGAGATGGCTGAAAGTGACACTCCCTCCTTCATGAGGTAACAGGTGCTCCTGTGGTGGAATAAGATTGTTACAGTTTGGTCAGATGTGGCTTTATAATATGGCAACAGAAACATCTTTCCTTGTGGATTTTGTCTTGGGATAAAAGGTGGGACAAGCTTGTCTCTTAAGTCTAAACTTTATCCGATTCTACAAATTGATTCTGACTTAATCCACCCTACAATTCAGCAGTCCCAACTGCTTTCTTCTAATACTTCAAACAGAAGATCCAGGTTGGGAAATGCATCAGTAAATGTTATATACCTGACTTGATTAACTGGGCCACTGAAAGATTTTGAGTTGCATTTGCACTGCTGTTATCCTGGTTTGTTTGTTTTTCTGGATCATTTGTACTTCAATTTGTGGTTACCGTACAGGGCAAACCAAGAAATGGATGAATGCATCCTTTTTCAACATAACTGAATGGATGCGTTCACACAATACACTTAAGTTTAAGCAGAGAACCTTGATTGTAAACAGATTAACAGTAAAATGATAGGACTATATTAGTATGTTTGCTTGACCTATCCCTCTCAGAGAATGCAAGATGAACTTTGCCAGATCCTGTTTCCCACAATGGCAAATATCATGCTTTGTGAACATTTCCCAGCATGGCAGCCCTTTCAGATTGTTGTCTCCAAGCAACTGGGGTTGGAAGGTTTATTTATTTATAGTTTATTTATTAGAAGTAATTGTTATATTCTTGCTTATTGCAAAGAATCCTGAAGTGGTTTATAAGTCTGTCAAATCTAAAGATATCAAAATTAAAAGCATTCCATCAAAAATTGCTAAGGAAAATTAAGGGCCTAAAAAAAAATTAGGTTTTAAAAAATAGTTTTAGGTTAGATGTATGGCAGAGGTAAGATCATGCCAAAGGACAGGTATACTGCCAGAGACCATGGAGGTTTCATTTAATTGTGATGAATTTGTAAGATTGTATTTAAAAGCCATCTAGTGTAGGAATGCACTAAGTTCAATCTGTCAGATCTGTGTTCTATTTTACTGAAATTCAATGAGTGGTTGACCAGAACTAGATGAAAAAGAGCTAAGTGTATTTTGGTCATAGAAATTTACTTTCAATATTAAAACTGAGGGGAGTTCTAAGCCCTTGAAGACAAAACCCCATCAATCTTAATCAAAAATACTGCAGTATTACCACAAATGATGGCATACATCCTACAAATGAATTTCTTGCATGCATAAACTTTATTTGTCTCATCTTGAATCTATTGCTTAATCATTCCAGTGAGTGCTCTGATGTGACTGGAGAAAAAGAATCAGCTTATGAGCTACCATGCATAATTTGATAAATTTCCTGTCATGCTCTCTTAATCATATTTTTTTTTCGTGTATGCCTTTTCCGTCTCTATATTTATCTATTATTACTTTGGACAGCAGTGATTTTGATAGGGCAAAATCAGTCTAGATGCAGCTAGCTTTCTACTTAAAACCATTTGTTTAGCAATCGGAGGAAATACAACAGCATTTAAAAAATGGTCCATGCATTTATACCTGCCACAGTCATATGTACAAAATCTGAGCACTTGGTAACCAGCATATAATGTATTTAAGACAATTGCAGTATCTCAGAGTTATGTGACTGCCATTTGCAACCCCTTCCCAGCCAGCTTCCAAAAAGCAAATTTAACAGGGGAAACTGAATTCACTTAACTACTGCATTATTAATATAACACCTGCAGTGATTCACTTAACTGTGGCAAAAAAAAAACTGGTTATAAAATTGGACCTGACTCACTTAACAACCTTCTTGCTTAGCTGTGGAAATTCAGATTCCCATTGTGGCGGTAAGTCAAGGACTACCTGTACATTGGTTAAGGAGACAAGTCTTAGGGAGGGAGACTCTATTGAGATGGTTCACCCTAGGTAACTAATGACTTTGATTGGGTTTCAGAGAGAGTTTGGGGAATTTTCTTCTGGATATGGTAGGCCACTGTTTCTCAACCTTAGCCACTTTAAGATGTGTGGACTTCAACTCCCAGAATTCCCCAGCCAGCCATGCTGGGTTGAAGTCCACACATCTTTATGCATCAGAGGTTGAGGAACACTGGTAGGAAATTTGACTAAGGCCTTGGTCTTTGCCCTAAAGAGATCTGTGAAAAGTCTCGTGGATTAGATTACATATCTTGTTCAGTGATCAATATAACTCTTTTCCTGAAGAATTTTAGATGATGAACAGTGGAAGAAATGCTGTTGGAGAAAAACAAAGAGCAAATCCAACCAAGCACATCAGGAGTGGGATTCAAAATTTTCTACTACCGGTTCTGTGGGCATGGCTTGGTGGGCGTGACAGGGGAAGGATACTGTAAAATCTCCAATCAAAGGTGGTATTTGCTGGTTCTTTGAACTACTCAAAGTTTCCGCTGCCGGTTCTCCAGAACTGGTCAGAACCTGCTGAATACCACCTCTGAAGCACATGTAAGAATCCAAGCTCAAACCTGACCAGGCCATGTACTTGGTACTTCTGGTGCCAGTAATTTCTATCCTTTCAGAGCTGGTGTGTAGCTTGTAACCCTTCTGAACTCACAGTCCCTGGTCCATGAACACCTAGCAGCTGTAGTCAAGAGGGCATTTAGACAAATTCATCTGGTGCACCAACTCTGCTCCTTTCTGGACTGGAAATTTCACAATCTTTCATGCTTTGACACATGGACTACTGCAAAATGGACTACATTTGAAGGTTTCTTGGAAGCTAAACTGGATTAAAATGCAGCAATCTCAGTTATGAGTAATTGCTTTGTTACTCATAAGTCTGTTACACCTCTATTATGTGAACTGTACTAATTACCAGTAAGTGCAATCTAAGGTGCTAGTTATCACCTATATAGACCTTCATTTCAAAGGGAATGTCTGTTGGAGACCGTCTATCTCCTGTCATGTCGGCTTGTCCTATAATGGAGGAGTCCTCAATCCCCAGGCCATGGCCCATTGGGAAACGGGCCACTGAAGCTGCAGACAATTGCATAAAGCTTCATTTGTGCCTATACAGGATTTAGGTTGCATGCGCAAAACCATTTCCCCCCCCCCCCCTTGCCATTGAAACCACTGAGGCCACCCCCACCGGTCCACAGAACCAAAAAAGTTGTTATAATGTCTAACTGTAATGTTACAAGGGAAAGACTTGGGAGGATTGGGTCAAGACATGCTAAGAGAATGCTCAGATAAAAGACAGCATAGCCCACAGGTAACTAATAGTTAAGACAAGAGGCCATGAAAAAGACCCTATGTTTTTGGCGGTAAGGGAGACAGGGGAAGAATTACATTTTCAGACTAATAAGATTGTGTTCATATAAATAAAGTAGAATCCACTCATCTGATTATGATTTCTATCTGGCTTACTCTGCAAGGATGACATCAATCTTGCAAGTCTGCAAGGCTGAGAGTACAACTCTTGCTCCCACTCCATCTTTGTTACAACCTGAGAAACTAGGGAGGGTCTCTTCGAGCCTCTTGCCTTGCCCACTGTAGGTAGTCCTCAACTTCCAGCCATAATTGAGCCCAGAACTTCAGTTACTAAGCAAGACAGGATTTAAGTGAGTTGTGCCACATTTTAGATTTTTTTTCGCCATGGTTAAACTGTAGTTGCTAAGTGAATCAAGTGGTCTTTAAGTGAATCTGGCTCCCTGTATTGACTTGTCAGAAGCAGGCTAGGAAGGTTACAAGTGGTGATCACAGTGTAATTGTCATAACGACAAGCCCATTGCCAAGCTCCTAAATTTTGATCATGTGACTGTAGGGATGCTGCAATGGTTGTAAGTGCAAGGATTGGTCATAACTCATTTATTTCAGTGCTATTCTAACTTCAAACAGTCACTAAACAAATGGCTATAAGTCGAGGAATACCTGTACAGAGATGAACAAAAAAGTTTTAGTCAATGGTACATTCAAAGTTTTTCCCATTTTTGTGTGGCTTACAGATAAAGAGGAGGCGGAACATTGATTGCATTATCATGGCTGCCATCTTGACTTTTTTGACCATCCTGCACAAACACATCTTCCAAGAATGGTCTTCCTGGGCAAGGCAATGACTGAGAACCATTCATGGCAAATACAATTAAGCTATTCTTGTATTTCTATGAGAAAGTTCAGAAACTGAAGTGGCTAAAATGCATAGTCAAAAATTCTCTTTTTCCCCCAACAGCTTCACCTGGACTGATGCTCGATTGAACCGCCACCTGGTCACTCGCCTTACGGGAGAAGTGACCAAAGTGTTTGACCATGAATTTCGCACTCTCTATGCAGCTTCCTGCCCCCTGCCAGCTCTGGAGACATCCCCTCACCTCGACGTTGCTTCTGCGGCACCTCTACCTAGTACCAACGAGCCAGATGTGACTCCGTACATCAGTGTGTTGGATGGGGTGCAGCTCTCCAATCGAATTGCAGAGCGACGCTCGGTGGCCCCCCAGCCTGTGGCCAACAGCCAGGCTGGTGAGTGGGAACTTGCGTTAGCTTCGCCAGCTACTACTGAAGATCCCATGTTGCCTGCCTCTGCTCCCAAAGCATCTCTCCGAAATCGATTTACAGCGTGGAGGGGTGTGGATTATTCTGGAGGGGGCCAGCAGGGACCTCCTGATGGACCCAGCGCTCTTAGCGATATCTACAAGAATGTCCAACGAAAGCGACTCTCCACTGCCAAGACTACCGGGCCCCGCCCTAGTAAGTCCTTATGGGACCTCAGTTGTTTGAGCCAGCTGTCTGGGTCTGGCACAATAGGCTGGGGACGAAACGGCATAGACTCTGCTGAGGAAGCTAAAGTAAGTAGTGCTGATTTTTCCTCCTAAGGCTACAAATATCTTTGCCAAATACTCTAGCCTGCAATGAGGCAACTTCATTCAACTGTCTGTGTTCTGTCAACCCAGCATGGCTGGCTGAGGAATTCTGGGAGTTGAAGCCCACATATCTCAAAAGTGGCCAAGGTTGAGAAACACTATGGTAAGCAATTTGATTAAGGCCTTGGTCTTTACCCAAAACAGGCAAATTTCTGGGACAAGGGTCTTGGGTTAGATTATATCTCTTCTTGTTCTGCAAAAACACATCTTCCAATAACAGGCTTCCTGGGCAAGGCAGTGAGTGAGAAGCTTTCTTGGCAAATAAAATGAAGCTGTTCTTGTATTTCCAAGAGATAGTTCAGAAACTGAAGTGGCAAATATGTTCACCAAATATTCTAGCCTGCAATGAGGCAACTGCATTCAACCTTGTGCCCTGTCAACCAAGCTTGTAATTCAGTGTCTCTCAACCTTAGCTACTTTAAGAGCTACGGTGGTGCAGTGGTTAGAATGCAGTACTGCAGACCAGTGGTCCTCAACATTTTTTGTACCAGGGACCAGTTTCACACAGAAACACTTTTTCAAGGACCAGCAAAACCAATTCTTCCCCAATAGTAAAGGGCTTCTTAGCTTTAGCTAATATAAAATATATATTTTAATCACGATTATTCATTCTTTGCAGCCCGGTGCAAAATGATCCACGGACCGGTACCGGTCCAGGGCCCGGTGGTTGGGGACCCCTGCTGCAGGCTACAAAGACACATGGACCTAAATTCTGGGAACCAAAACCCACAGGTCTTAAAATTGTCAAGTTTGAGAAATACAAGTTTCATTGAAATACAGCAATACTTGACAACCTTAAGACGGATGGACTTCAATTCCCAGGATTATAGGAGTTGAAGTCACCCACCTTAAACAGCAATAGCACTTAGACTTATATACCACTTCACAGTGCTTTTTACAGTGGAAATAGGGCAAGGGGAAAATTTGATTTAGTTACCATACTGTTTCCCAAAGGTGCTTTTCAAAAGGCAACTGGACTTTTTTGGGTTTTCTCTTCTGATCCAAATATCTCATCCAAAACCTTTCTTCTCATCCAAATATCTTCTTCAGTCTGAGTGAGACCTGACTGAGAAGCGAGATGCTGTCAAGAAAAAAAACAAAGAAGTCCAATTGCTTTTCAAAAAGCACTTTTGGGACAACCATGATCATCCAGATCATGGACACTGGACTTTGGGATCTCTGAGTAAATAAACCAAATTGTCCCCTGGCCCCATTTCCACTTCACAATCCTCACCAAAGCAGTTGGAAGACAAGTTGTTATCATTTTCACTTCTGCCAATTCAAAAACAGTGACAGCATCAATGGCTCATCCTGATTTCACTCAAGAGGGAAAGAATAAAAACAGAAGCGGGTGGCACTTTACACTCTGAAAAGGTGGAAAGAAATGGGATTGTTTTCTTTTCACCCCTGTTGGCTTCACTTGTATCACTCAGGGGGAGCTCCCAAGCTGTCAAGCCACCATTCCATACACTCATAAATACTGTGCAAACCTATCCATTGCAGATTGGAAATCATGGCTTTAACATGTTATATATACGCTGCATTATGTTTTATAACCATAGCTTAGATAAGTGAATGTAGCCACTGTCTTGATCATCACATTATAAAAAAGATGTTGACACTCTGGAAAAAGTGCAGAGAAGAGCAGCGGAGATGATTAGGGACCTGGACCCTGAAACATATTAAGAACAGTTGCAGGAATTTGGTATGTCTAGTCTAATGAAAAGGACTAAAGATAACATGATAGCAGTCTTCCAATATCTAAGAAGATGGAGGTCAATCTATTCTCCAAAGCACCTGAGGGCAAAACAAGAAGCAATGGATGGAAACTAATCAGGGAGAGAAGGAATGTAGAACTAAGGAGAAATTTCCTATCAGTGAGAACAATTAACCAATGGAAAAGTTGTGGTGGCTCCATCACTGGAGGTTTTTAAGAAGAGATTGGACAACCATTTGACCAGAGTGGTATAGAGTCTCCAAGGTTCTTTCCAATTCAGTAATTCTGGTTGACACATATCCATGTTCTTCAAATTATGTGGCAAATGTGATTGTAATGTCGTTATCGTGTTCATAAAATGATGCATGAATCAGTTTCCAGAGAAAAATATGGCTTATGCCTTCCTCCCCCACTCTTCTTTCCATAAAGCACATTTGATTTTCTGCATATTCCCCTCTCCTTCGCAGCTTAAACTCTCAACTCCCCAGGAATCCAAATATCTCTTGTAATTTAGGTTTCCATAGGAACCAATAATTTCAATACTGCTGAATCCTGGTTTGTTCAGAAGGTCAAATGGAAGACCCTGAAAAGAGCAGTAATTATGTATTCTGGTTTTGCTTTCCCCATGAATTCTGGATGTGTATAGAAGAAAAGGTTTGGCTGTTTGTAAATTCCATCTGTGGTCGCACCAACATTCGGTGCTTCTTGAGGCATTTCAGCTGCTGCAAAAATCAAATTTAGGGGTGTTGCATTGTCATGAGTTCCGATTATTGTGAAAACCAAATTATCACTCCCCACATGCCCCCCAAATCTTCCACACATACCAGGACCATATTTCCCCAGTTTAAAGACATGAATTAAATGGACCAAATATGATTGGTGAATTTTCAGTAGTATTATTACCTTAAAACACCCAGAAAGAGATGGGGATATTGATTTCTTATTGGCTATGTTTGCACCATATACTAAGCCATGATCTCCTTAACCATCTTTTAATGACCTGGCTGGGTGTAGATGGTTTCTGGGCCAATCACATTTTAGCCTTGCATGTTGTGTGAATCAGGCCAATCTGAGATATTTTCATGCAGCTAGACATCCCCACTAACTACCCTCCCTTCCCATTTATGTTCCTACCTCCTAATCAAGCTAAGTTAATTATTTAAAACTGGCAAGTGATTAGGTATTCTGATTTTAGAAGCACAGAATTTGGCATCTTTCCTGTAAGCACAGGCCTCAGATGAGGATAAATATTTAGCATCAGTGGATCATGTTTACGTATTCCAAATCCTATACCTATATATTATGTTGTTGTAACTGAATATTATGCCTCTATAGAGGGGTATTTCTCAATGAATAGTTTTGGGTTTTTGAACTGTATTCCAAAACGAAAGGAAGAGAGAGGAGAGATCATTTTGGATCACTAAACTTTTGCCTTTATTGGAGCTTTGGGAAACTTTTAACAGGTTTTACATATTGAAACAGTCTGAAATGTTCTAATCTAGGATGCCTGGAGAGACAAAATTGGAGAAAGATCTTTTCCAGCTACTAGCCGAACTATAATACAGCAGGGATAACAGTATTTTATACAAAGAGTGTTTTGAACAGCTAGACTAGGGGTGTCAAACTCAAGGCTGGATTTGGCCCATGGGGTACTCTGATATGGCCCATAGGGCTGCCCTGGAAACATGCCCTGGAGCTTGTGAGGGCCACTCATTCCCCCTCCCCCGAGACCTCTTTTTGCTGGCAGAAAGTTGCAGGAAGGCCGTCACAGCCAAAAATGGAGCTTAGGAGCCCATTTTCACTGGCAGAGTGCTTGGGCCACTACATGCACCCCAACACGAGTGACATGCTGGCCACGCCCACCCTGATGACACCCCCCACCCCCCAGTCAAATACAACCCTGATGAAATTGAGTTTGACACCCCTGAGCTAGACAATGTATAACAAAGTTTATTTAAAAATACTCTGTACTTCTATAGGCCATTATCTTCTTTTGCCATTATTTGAGAGGCAGGACAATTACCTCATGGGTGGGTTTGGGGGATGCTACACATAGAAAACAGGGTTGCTTTATTATACACTAGCTTTTCTTAGGCTAGACAGAATCCAGAATTTGGAATGGGACAACTCACCACAGCGATTTGCCACAGCCATCTTGCCACAGCCAACTCCCTGCAGCCATTTTGCCAGAGCCAATTCACCTTGGCCACCTCGCCACAGCCCTCTTGCCATGGAACAATTCGCTGTGGGACAATTCCACATGGGATAATTCACTGCGATAAATGTTATCCACCACTGTTTCTTCGACATTATTTCTATTGAGAAAAATGGAAATAATGTCAAAGAAACAGTGGTAGATAACATTTGTTGCATTATCTCACATGGAATTATCCAGAACAAATTGGCTACAGCGAAGTGACTGTAGCATGATGGTTGAGACAGGTTGGTCACAGTGAAAAGACTATGGCAAGAAAGCCTTGACAAGTTTATTTTTATTTATTTTATTTTATTTATTTTTGTTTGTCAATTGCTTACAAGATAAGAGGTATAAGTAAAAACATAGTTATGAATACATGGATACATATAAGAAAAATAAAAGAAACAATAGGACAGGGACGGTAGGCACGTTGGTGCGCTTATGCATGCCCCCTACAGACCTCTTAGGAAAGGGGTGAGGTCAATAGTAGACAGTCTACAGTTAAAGTTTTTGGGGTTTGGGGAAGAAACCACAGAGTCAGGTAGAGTATTCCAGATACTGACCACTCTGCTGCTGAAGTCATATTTTCTGCAATCAAGTTTGGTGCAGTTAACCTTGATAGGATATCCTATCAAGGATAGAATATCCTTGATAGGATAAGATATTACAAACTTGATAATAGTTTGTATCTATTGTTTGCTCTTGTGTTGTTATGGTTGAAGCTGAAGTAATGTATTAATTTATACACTATACTTAGATCGGACCGAAGGAGGTGTAGTTGTAGGTTTTCTGAGTCTAGAATTTCAAGTCTGGTGGCAGAAGGTATTCTGCAATGAGTAGAGGAGTGGAGAACTCTTCCTGTGAAATATTTCTGGACTTTCTCAATTGTGTTAATATCAGATACGTAATGTGGGTTCCAGACTCATGAGCTGTATTCGAGCATTGATCTAGCAAATGTTTTGTATGCTCTAGTTAGTAGTGTGATATTACCAGAGAAAAAGCTACGTAGGATTAGGTTAACAACTCTTAATGCCTTTTTGGCTATGTAGTTACAGTGGACTCTAGCACTTAGATCATTAGAGATGAGTACTCCAAGATCCTTGACAGAGTTTGGATCATCAATAAGGTCTTGACTCTTCAGCCTGTATTTTATTTTATTTTATTTATTTATTTTATTATTTTATTTTATTTTATTTTATTTTATTATTTTATTTTATTTTATTTTATTTTAATTTATTTTATTTTATTTTATTATTTTATTTTATTTTATTTTATTTTATTT